>OX494455.1:6407779-7654654 GCA_950381575.1 Plusia festucae
CACATCCAGTCTCTGTATATCTGTACCAAGAAGTTTGGAAGTACTTTGTCGCACCTGCCAACTTATATTGATCTGTAGCCGTATGACTGACTCAGCTTCTCGGAGAAAGGTTTTCTGTTTTCCTTTTTATTGAGATATTCTTTCTTTTTTCTTTTGTGTTTGGGTTGTTGCTTTATATACCTAGAAGTTAGTTAAAAATAAAATTCGCAGCCATAACTGTCTTCAATAATACTAGGCAAATAATAATAACATCTTGGGACACCTCACACACGGCCATCTGATCCCAAACTAGGCAGAGCCAGTACTATGCTGATAAACACACTTATATATTTCTAAACACACACATATTATAGATAAATGACTGATCGTGCTCATCACACAAAGATTTGTCCTCGGTGGGAATCAAACCCACGACCTTCGGTTCAGCAGTCTGGGACAATAACCACTACACCATAGTATTTATATGGCATCTAAAAACCTAACTGACAAAGAATAGTTTGTTACCGTATTACTGACAAAAAAATTCAACGAAACAATGCATCTTTTAAATTTCTATTTTTGACGTACAGTCAACCGGACACTAACATTCTGGTCCTAAAATCACCTGTATGTCCATACGATAAAGTTGAGTTTCGTATATCACTGTAACTGCTATCATCCGGTCTACTTTACCCAGTCTAACCTTAATACCAACTACAAGACAATTTTCTTAAATTAGCCTCATAAAATGGCTACTTTATTAGCCACAAGAGTTGACCCTAGATTTACCGTCGTCCATTTTGTTTGTATGTTTTGCTATTTATTTCGTAGAGTCTATTTCTTTTGCGGAAATAAAATACTTTCGTGAGGAAGATAGGGATTCGCACGTGGATAGTCTTCGGTCTTAAAACTTTTTAACTTTAAAACTATCACGTTGCATGATTAACAAAATTACGTCACGGGAATTAACGCGAACTCATGCATTTACCTTTTAAGGCTTGACGTTTCGGCCGGGTTACACTGGCCGTGGTCGCAAGCAGACTGTAACCTGGCCGAAACGATAAGGCTTAAAAGATAAATGCATGAGTTCGCGTTAATTCCCGTGACGTAATTTTGTTAAAACTTTTTGTTAAATTAAGCCCATGCCCACTTCGCGGGGCATCCAAACATATATATAACTTGTAAAAAGTCTGCTTAACAGTTTCAGAGATGATTCCTACAAACAAACTCAAAAACTTCACCTGTTTGTAATGTTAGTATAGACTAGCTGTGTACACACACGGTATTAACACAGCTCCCATAAACTAATAAAAATAAAACTTCTAAAACTAGACGTAGACAAAGTTCCTTCCTTATAATATCAGATAGTTTGTCAAAATCCCGTGCGATCAAAATCAGTCACAACGCAACAAACAGAAAGATAAAAAAAAAACTGTAAAAAAAATGATATTTTGGTAGGTATATGTATCAAGCAAAAATCAAAGCGCTTATTTTAATAATAATAATATACTAGCTGCCCGGACAGACTTCGTAAATTAATTAAGATAATTCCCGAGTTTAGGAGAAGTTTTTTTTTTACACTTACACCTTTTAAACCTTCCCTGGATTTCCACAAACATTTCAAAATCAACTAAATCGGTTTAGCCGTTCTTGAGTTTTAGCGAGGCTCACGAACAGCAATTTATTTTTATATATATAGATTATGAACAGACACTCAAATTTTATTTATCTGTATAGAAACCGATTGAGTAGTAATCGGATTTGACAAAAAAAACTTTTCAATTTATCCTGTCGAAATGATTATTCGTAATAGCTATTGCCATAGCGATATAAAATTATTAAATTTCACAGTATAGGTATTGTAAAATTTATCAAATAAAATCTTATAGTTTTGCTATCGCATTCGTTTGAGTAGAATTTAGAATGCGTTTATAATGGGTGAACTTTATATACAATTCATATAATAAAGCTCAAGAGCTTGTTTGTTTTAACGCGCTTATATCAGGAATTACTGGTCCAATCAGAATGATTCTGATTCTCAAGTGTTAGATAGCCTATATATCATGGAAGCCTATGGGCTACTTTTTGATAACCAAAGGCCACGCGGGCAAAGCCGCGAGCAAAAGCTAGTACCTAAAGGTTTTTTTATTATTCATAATTATACAGGTTGACCTATTAAAATGTATATTTAGGAAACTTCTAGGATTATAAAAAAAAAATAGTTTTTAAACCTACATTATTTTATTTTATTCACAGCAAAATAAGTTATTGTATTACAACAATACTAGCATTATCACCCCTACTCAACCGTTGAAACTGCAGTGAAGATAAATTGTGACGTAGCAACGAACTAGATTAGCTAGGGCTGTCACTGTCAGAAAGTTTACCGATTAATATAATAGGGGCGCTCAATTTCAATTTACAAGCTAAATATATAATATCGTTTTTATCAATTTTTAAAGACTTGGCCTTTTCCTTATAGTCCAGGATCCCCCGTACATTTTTGAATTTGATTACTATCAAGCTAACTTTTTGTGTGTAGCTTCATAGTGATGAGACGCCCAACAATTGCCTATAAGCAAGCCTTGACTGTGGGACCTAACAGAGATAGCAAGGATACCGTTTGTCGATTAGATAGTTCTCAAATATTTATTACTAACGGAATATTTTTTATTTTAATCTTAAGATAATTATCTAATTTAGTCGAAAAAACATTTGTCCGACAAAATCTATGGTCCGATCGATGAGTCCCCCCTTACCAACATGTATTGTTAACCAGGTCATCATAAGTTATTACTAACCAGCTGACTTTTTTTTTTTTACTTAATTAACATTTTATAAAAATTAACCGTCACATTGTCCTACAAATTGCGTGGTACGTTATCCCGGTCCTACGCTTAAAAGGAGTAGTATAGATCCTTGACGTAAAAATAATTACTATCAAGCTAATTTTTTTGTGAGTACCTTCATTTTGATAAGACGCCCAACAATTGCCTATAAGCAAGCCTTGACTGTGGGACCTAACAGAGATAGCAAGGATACCGTTTGTCAATTAGATGGTTCTCAAATATTTATTACTAACAGAATTTTTTTTCTTTTAATCTTAAGATAATTATCTAATTTAGTCGAAAAAACATTTGTCCGACAAAATCAATGGTTCGATCGATAAGTCCCCCCTTACCAACATGTATTGTTAACCAGGTCATCATAAGTTATTACTAACCAGCAGATTTTTTATTTTTTTACCCAGTTAACACTTATACAAATTAACCGTCACATTGTCCTACAAATTGCGTGGTTCGTTATCCCGGTCCTCCAATGAAATGTATATTCGCAATTCATGAAATTAAAAAATAACTTAAAAAAAAATTATTAAAAAAAAAAATTTGGAAAACGGTTGACCCTAAAGGCCATTCCTGCAACTTCCCGCTAATTCCGTTAATACCTAGGTGCTTAAAATTGCACCTACGAAGTTTTCGAGCTCTTCGAGCTCAAAAATACAATCTGTGTGTTGTTTTGAGCTCTCCGAACTCAAAAGTCTTATCAAAATTCGATGAAACCCGATTTTTCTAATTTTTAAACTGCTGTAACTTTTTAATATATCAACCGATTCTCACGCAGTTGGCGGCGATCGATGTTAGAGTTAGTTAGTTCAGAGTTATTACAAAAATACACTTTTTTCGATTTTTTTCGACACCGTTATCGCACGAACGCATCAATCGATTTCGACGCTCTATGTAGCGTTCGGTGCGGGATGGTCAAGCCGTTTAAAAGTTACAAGAGGTTTACATACACACACACACACGCACACACACACACACACACACACATACAGACGTACGGACATCATCGTGAAAATTTTCAGGAAAGCTTCCTAGGACCTCGAAACGTCGGATCCGATGAAAACTCAATTTTTAAAAAACGGGGTGAAAACAATAACTTCCCAATTTTTGAAAATCTGAGATTTTTAGCGGGAAGTTAAAAAAAATTACCTAAAACAAATTTTTGTATTTAGTTTTAAAAAAAAAAAATTTAAGTACAAAAAAAAAATGAGTAGCATTCCAAAGTGAATGGTGGGACATTTTACTGGAATTTCATCAATTATAAGCTAAAATTATGGGACTGAGACTTATACTATAGTAAAATTTATTTTATAATATAGCAGAATAAGTAATTAACAATATCCCTTTGTCAAAAACCTCGATAACTCTTTCAGTTTCTCGTAATTACCATTTGACTCAGTGTGACTGGTGCCCTAGTAGCAATTTAGTAAAAGCCTTGTGCCAGCATGGATCAAGATACTTTAGAAAAATTTTAGATCAAGAATTGTACAAGAATTGAAACCAGGCTGTAGTCAGAATTTGACCAGCAATCTGGTGCCATCTGTTGCTAAAGTTTGGGACTATCCTATAGAGTATTAGAAGTTCTGATTCTATTAAAAATATTTAACTATTTCTTGCGATAATTCAACTTTTTACACATCGTAGCAAGCTAAATTATTTTTTTAAACTTGTTGACTAGACTATAAATGAAAACCACTGCAATACTATACTTTTTACATTCAAGTGGGAATAGGTGCGCTCTCGTCGTTTTTTGCATTTCTCGCGCAAGTCTATGTTACGACTCTGGGCCAAGAATCTGGTCAAATTTTGGGCACAGACTGTCCCAAGTCTGCCGCCAGTCTGGATAAAGAATCTGTTACGACTCTGGGCCAAGAATCTGGTCAAATTTTGGGCACAGACTGTCCCAAGTCTGCCGCCAGTCTGGATAAAGAATCTTGATCAAGTATATTGGTAGAGAATTGTCCAATTCTTTACAAAGTGCTTCTCCAAGTATCTTGCCAAAGAATCTTGCCCAATTCTATTGCTACTAGGGTGGTACATCGAAAAATCCTTCTCTCTTGCCGCGGTATACTTAAAGTCGGATTTCAGTTCGACCACTAAACTTTTAAAAAATACTTCCCTCTCAATACTAAATTTATCCTACAAACATTGAATATTATGAAGAATTAGACTGATTACCTACGTAGAAACATTTAAAAAAAAAAATTATATTGTGACTGGTGAGACAGGCATTTGTGACTGGTGGGACAAGTACAAAATGTCTACATCAAGTTGTTTAATAAAAAGACTTTTATATTATTTCAACCTAAGAAACATTATTGTTTATATATTTAACTATAAATTATTTAGGATAATTAAAAAAAACTAATTGAAAAACAGAAATGAAGGATTTAGCATGCTGACAATACGATCTTGATAAACTTAGGTGTTAATTAATAACGAAAATACAAAAATTTGTTCTTAAAACTATAATAATAAATATGTTAGTTAACAACAAACATAACATGAATTTGTTATTAGAACTATTAAAACAACATTTGATCCGGATACAAGTTAGTACGGCTAAGAAGTTACTAGGAGAGAAAAATCGTCGTTTTCTAAAAAAAATGACTTTTCTTGTCGGACTAGCGATACGTACCTGTTTTTTTGTAGGACATTGTTTCATTTGGGTAGAAAACACTCTAACCTATTATAAAATATTATTGTCCTACAGTTAGTAATGACAAAAGTGGTCTTGTGGTACTAACAATTTCTGAGCGTAGGACCGGGATAACGTACCACGCAATTTGTAGGACAATGTGACGGTTAATTTTTATAAATGTTAATTAAGTAAAAAAAAAAAGTCAGCTGGTTAGTAATAACTTATGATGACCTGGTTAACAATACATGTTGGTAAGGGGGGACTCATCGATCGGACCATAGATTTTGTCGGACAAATGTTTTTTCGACTAAATTAGATAATTATCTTAAGATTAAAATAAAAAATATTCCGTTAGTAATAAATATTTGAGAACTATCTAATCGACAAACGGTATCCTTGCTATCTCTGTTAGGTCCCACAGTCAAGGCTTGCTTATAGGCAATTGTTGGGCGTCTCATCACTATGAAGCTACACACAAAAAGTTAGCTTGATAGTAATCAAATTCAAAAATGTACGGGGGATCCTGGACTATTACATTATAAAACTTTTCGTATTTATGTTTATTACTGATTGGCAATTATCGCAGGCAAAAACGTACGTATTTTGTAAATCGTAGATTTTTTGTTACATGGGTATATTTTAAACTTTTGGAAAGAAACCAAAACATTTTTCCACCTAACATAGAAATTCGCACAATTCCGTGAGAAATTACATTTATACATTTTTCTGTACCATGTAACTAATGTAACAGATTTAGGTATTAAAGCCAAACCTGCCATTTAATCTTAAAAAAAATTAAATGAAATAATGTTCAAACTTCTTCGTGACAACCCTATCTCTCAGTACACTCCAGGTTACAAGTGGTTACGTGGAAACGATCGCAATGCATGCATCTTGTCAAGTAGAACGGGTTGAATCACTATTCGTGCGTTCCCACTGTATGTTACTATGCAGTTTACTTGCTATAATATGCAAAATTTGTAACACCCACCATTTTGAAAAATGGGAGTAAATAGTTTGTAAGATGTAGTTTGTAGAAAGAATATGTAATGGCCACCAAGTGTTTAAGTATTACTTCATAGGAAATGGATTCATCATCGGCCTAGCCTTTTCCCAAGCTATGTTTGGGTCGGCTTCCAGTCTTAACGGATTTAGATGAATACCGTATTTTATATGAAGCGACTGCCCGACTGCCTATTTGACCTCCACAACCCGTTTTACTGGGTAACTCGGTATTCCATAGTAAGACTGGTTGTCAGAGTTGTAATGACTTAAAGACTGTCAAAGATCACCGTATGACAGACGAGACCAACGGCTTTGCGGATAAAATATAATTTAAAATAATTCAATAAAAGAAAAATCCGCAAATAATGAATTATAATCATAGTTTTACAAATTCTTTTTGTTCTAACTAAATAAACTAACCAAATAAAATAATGGACGCACATTTTATAAAACGATTCTAAATATTCAATTTTGGTTTGATTAATTACGTTTTTCAGATGCCTAACGTACGTAAATTACTAAATAACATTTTATTTTAAATGAAATGAAAACACGTATGAAATATGAATTCATATTTTTTTTGGAATATTTTTATACACGTTCCTATTATTTAGTTTTTTTGTCTAGTTTTATAAAATATTGTTTTTTACCCAATACTAGAAAAAAATATAGCCAACCCTCTAAAAATTAATTCAAATCGAGTTCATGTTTCTGAAAGTAATTCAATTCAAGTGGTACGCTTTTTTTTAAACTGAATATTTAACGCGTTATTTTTTTAATACAGTGTTTTCTCCATTACTAACTTTTTCGTTGCTAAATTCTTGCTCTGAAGGTGTATGCGAGACTTGAAAAATAAATAAATTCCGGTCCCATTTTTTTCCTACCATCATATCACTTTTCAAGCACATTGTAAAAGCCTTAAAATCGTATATGACGATGTCGTTCGAATATTTCACTCTTGTATCGGTTGAATAACAGCGTAGTGTTTACAAAGAGAAAACACAGAGAGGTGGCATGATCATTATTACAAGTAGACTTTGAAAATATGTTTTTTTTTAGTAATTTTTCCTAGTTTTATAACGTTTGTATAACACACACTAACAAGTAAGCAGCTTTCGACTTTTCTTCTCAAGTTAGTGGTAATATAAAATGTATTTTTTTTATTAAAAAAATTCTCTTTGATGTTACATACAATATTTAATTTTTATTTTTTCCTAATCCGAGAAGCACTAAACTTTTTTTTCCTTAGCTTACACTATTAATTGTTTTTATTGCCTTAAGAAACTACAAAGAAAACTGGAAACGGTTTAGCAATAAAACAAATGAACGACTCCATACACTATTATTCTAGCCATAAGTAACAGAGTAGTGATTCCAGTACACAGTTCCAGCTTGTCACACTGTATCTGTACCTACCCTGTGGTAGACGCCAATTTGTTTCATGTATTTACGAGCGAAATTTAAATTTAAAATGGAATTGGCTTTAAAGGAAATCCTTCAAGGAAATCCACCTTTGTATTGAGGACCTGAAATATAGTTTACTGAAAAAGATTCCACTTCTGGAGGAAAAGGTATCCGCTGTGGTGGATTTACCATTGATTTCAAGAAGGGTTTGTTCAGCAGAAGAAGAACGGGTATAATATTTAAACTTAATATTATAAAGATTTGGATGAAATTTGGCATGCATGTAGACTTTTATCCCGATTACTTAAGTAGTTCCTGAGGGAAAATTGAAAATTGTTTACGAGCTAAGCCGCGGGCAGACAGCTTTGAAATTTAGTAGTTTTCTCTTTTTTCTTATTTTCCCATTTTCACATATTTTTGGACCCAATTTTGAAGTCCACGCAGACGAAGTCGCGGGCAGAAGCTAGTTATAATTAAATAATAAGATCAGTTCAGCCGTTTAATCAATAGAGTAACATACCAAATTACTTTACGTTTTTAATATAAGATGCAAGGAGTTTTTAATCATAGCAAAAGTTTAGCCAATTTAAAACACAACTTGGAAAACTTGAGTTGACAGGTTTTATTTTGTTTGTGTTCCACATTGTTTACAAAATACATTACACTCAATACAAATATTTGGGAACGAGAGAAATATTGGTTTTGCTGCCTCACGTGGGTACGGCGTTCGAATAGCGGGAAGATTCTTTCAAAGTTATTTTATTTTAAATGGGAAGGAGTAAGATAAGATTAATTCTTATAAGTTTGGGCTAGGTGTAATAAAGAACTTGCCTGTATTATTTTTGTCGGGACAGCTCCTAATTGCAAATTGTAAGCAAACCTACAATGATAACAAATTAATACCATCGAGACACAGAGCTTGGTGTGTCCTAGAGAAACGATTGACTGTCTTGGAATCCGGAACAAAAATAATGTATATAAATAAAAATAAATTGCCAAATGTGATGATAAGCGCAAAACTTTCGAACAATTGCACCATATTCGATATTTTTTGTCGTATTGTGTTTATTATTGACAGGAGGATTGACGACCTCCGTGGTCGAGTGGCGTACACACCGGTTTTCAAGGTGTCGTCAGCTCTGAGGTCCCGGGTTCGATCCCCGGACGGGTCAATGCAGAAAAAAAAACACTTCTACATTGCCTCGGGTCTGGGTGTTTGTGGTACCTTCGTTGTCTCTAGATTCCATAACACAAATGCTTTAGCTACTTACTTTGGATTCGGAGCAATGTATGTGATGTTGTCCACATTTATTTATTTATTTAAGGACTAGGTTACTACTACGCAGTTTGTCCGGGAGGGGATGTCTTGAAGCCTATTACCGAATTATTATTTTCACACACGATTATTTATACAAAGCAAATGTGGGAAATTTTGGATTTAAGATCCCATAAGCTCCTAGACCTTAAATTACTTACTTACTAAAAGTGATTATTGGTAACTACGGTTACCAGAACTTAACGAGATTTTGTTTTTGGTAAAACTGCAGTGTAGAACCACGACGGTGGGTAAAAGTATAGTTAACCACAAAGGTACTAAGAAATCTCGAAGGTTTTCTTCCACGAAAGTAATAAACTAAGCTTATTAATCTACACTAAGGACGATCCGTCCTCACTGTAACATTTTATTCGCTTCGTTGCAGAAAATCTATTTATTCCCGACGGCTTTTTGCTTGGCGATGGTCTTAATTATTTTCTTTTTTCAGCCAATCAGCCTGAATTGGTTGGTAGTGGAAAAAGTCGAACCGTTTCTACTTTTACTTTAGTTTCGTCGATGGGGATCGAATTTCGTAGGAGGAAATAGATATAATAGGGGTTCGGACTAGGTATTAAAAGTTTAAATATATTGGGGTGCCAGCTATAACCAGCGTTGGTTGTTCCACACTCATCGTATGCAGAGTTGGCGACCTTTTTCGTTATACATGTCGGACAGAGTTAATGGAATAATAAACGTAATATCTTGGGACAACCGACATTAAAACGTACATATTATAGATAAGTTATTGATTTCGATCATTTGTTCTGTGTCTGTCTGTATTTATCTATAATATGTATGTATTTACAAATATACGTATGTTTATCAGTTGTATGGTTACCATAGTACAGGCTCTGCATAGTTTGGGATCAGATGGCCGTGTGTGAGCTGTCCCAAGATATATAATTATATATGTCGGAAACAACAACAAAGGGTAGCATGTGTGTGTTCAGGATAGCCGACATCAGTAGGTTGTTCAATGAAACACTAGATCGTGTTTCATCATCTTTTACTCTCTTTGTTATCATTACATAAGACAGCTCTCAAGATTGCCCACCCGTCGCCGCTTACTAGTGCCAGGCCAGAGAGATTAAACTAATTGCAGTCGTGATTTTTTTATTTTAATAACCAGTTCATTTTTTTTATTATTATGTCGGTAAGATCGAAAAATATTATTCATACTTCCTTATTTCAAAAAAACCGGCCAAGTGCGAGTCAGACTCGCGCACCGAGGGTTCCGTACAAACCTGTAGGTATATAAGTAAAAGTTATGGTATTTTTATTGCTAAATGAAATGTAGTAAGTTTAAAATTATTAAAAATATTTTTATTATATGATATAACTAAAAATGTATACTTTTCGCAATTTTTCCTATATCTCTGCCATAAGACGTTGCTTCATACCAAATTTCAAGATTCTGAGTTCACGGGAAGTACCCTGTAGGTTTTGATTCCCTTGCGAGTGTCGAAAATTTGCGGCATAAACGGGAGTATCTTTTGATCGCGTTGACTTAGAAGTTTGATTTTTTCACAGCTCCAAGAGACCATAGACTTGAGTATTTGATATGAATTTCAGCTTGATACCTCCACGCGTTCCTGAGAAAAAAGGTCTTGACAGACAGACAGACAGACAGACGGACAACAAAGTGATCCTATAAGGGTTCCGTTTTTACCTTTTGAGGTACGGAACCCTAAAAACAACCAAAAAAAAAAACGAGCAAAGCTCGGTGATCCAGGTACTATATATATATATTGTGATCCAGTCTGCCCTAACATCATTTCTGAGTTGTCTAATCTTTAAGAGTTATTAGAACTTTAACAACTGAGAAAGCGAGACTGTCAGCTCAATGTTTTATCCGAAAAATGGCTTGACATATCCTTTGATTTCTTTATCTGCTCCATAAACTTTTATACACAAAGAACTTGTATTACACGAAGGTTAACTACGCTTCAAGACATAAAACGTTAACTAAACCGTGTAAGTGTTTCCTTGCATGCAACTAACTGTTGTAATGTTTAACTGTGTTTAACTATTCAGTACAGAGCCAACAAGAATTACTTCATTGTGGATATAAGTTTAAAGCGTTGACCTGTTTTTAGTCCTCATGATGTATTTATATTAGAGGTTATTATTTAAAGAAAATGTGAAGTAACAATCCAGTATTTTAACAGACTTGATTTCCGGCTTCGTCAATTTTTTTTTGCCAATTTGACTTTATGTTTTCTTTCATCGATTAGCTATATTTCAGAGTTAGTCAAATATTTTATTATAATAAATTTGGTCGTATTGTTTTTTATCAAAATAATTCTGTCCAATGGCTGCCTGGAAGAAATTGCCGTGTGCAATAAGGCCGCCCTTTGTACCACTTCTTTTGCAGGTTTTATTATGTTTTCAATTTTACGTTGTTCAATAACTAATATATTATTGTTATTAATTGGAAATAATTACGAATTTGCTTGTACATCCCTTTAATTCTTTTTATTTAATATCGGGTTATAATTTGCAAGTAATGACATTATTTTGGATATTGCCCTAAGCAAGATTGAGTCAGGAGTATTTTGAGTAGGTAATATATAATTATGTTTAGTTATTCCAAATCCAATATATATTTTTGTCTTCATCATCTTCATCTCGAGATATCTTATTGTAAATCAAATAGGAACGCCTTAATTGGTGGCTGTATCAGCGATATTGCCGTGACTGACATATTCAGTCCCGTAAAAATTGTCTCTCTCTTCATATTGATTATTGACGTAGAGCCAACGTTGACAGTTGTCATAAATAAACTAAAAACAAAACTGATTCGAATTATTGAAAAGGTCACATCAATACTTTCTTTTTCTTCGCAAACTAATAATATTTTTAGACAAGATCCACTTAACAAATTTGACGTTTTGCTAGAATCATTTATAACCCATATGTGGCTGTCACGCCACGTTCGCGCGGAGCCTTAGTTATGTAAAACTTATGCTTGATTTTAATTTTTATTTCTATGCAAAATGACTACTATGAACAACTAAAAATATAAAAAACTAGCTGTTTCTCGCTGCTCCGCCCGCGGTCTTAATTTTTTTTTATATTTGTGTTGTAAGCTATCCTATCATTCAAGTTGGATCAAACTGCACATGGTGGGCTAATTTGATTAAAATCGGTTCAGTAGTTTCGGAGTTATCCCGGACAAACATCGTGACACTGGAATTATATATAAATAGATTAAGCGCATTCCTATTGACATCGATCGCTCGTACGATTAAGCCATTTTACCGTGCGATAAAAAGAGTATGATTGCGCCCCCCTGAATAGGACATTCAGTAAAATCACCTCCTTAATCGTGCGTCGTGCAGAACCACTTACCAAGACCTAAACGAGGCCAATGATAGAGCTGTACAGTTTGCAAAATTACAATTACACACTTAGACAAGGTACACTTCTACTAGCGTCAACGAAGATAGAAATCGCATAAATAACATTATATGTATGGAAATGACATTTCTCTTCGATAAGTCACGTGACTTAGACTTGTCACTTACATACATTTGAGTGATTCGATCTGCGTCAACGATTGTAAAAATGTAGGTACCTTGTCGATGGGGGCTGGTCGGATAGTATTTCGATAGAATCAAGTCTATCGACACGATGAAAAGAAGAGGTAGAACTTGAACACGGTCGCGCATAATACGAGCAATGATGATAGCAAAATCTGAAAGTTCATCGACCTCATTGCCGGAGTACCCAACCCAGCCAACCATTATGTCATCCGCAAATTTCTCTTGCGCGATTCAGGCCTAATGACGTCATAGTAGAGCAACAATGTATGCTATACACGACTTCGCATGTAGTACTTAACTTATTAAATCAGTCTCGCCTCGCTTCGTCGACAATTGAATTTGATAATGGCGCTCACGTTGACGGAAACGTAACTGACATTAATTTAACTAAATTCCGTTTATATGGAGTATTTTAATTGGTAAAAAGGAAATTTATTTTTATCAACATTTTTTGGTACCTATTTTAGTACATGAAAAGTACAAACAATTGCAATACATATTATAAGGCATGGCACATATATGGCAGATTTTCAGCCATTTATTTCATAACATTTTCATAATATATTTGGTTATACCAAATATATTATGAAATATATATTCTTTTATATATGTATACCTATAGCTAAAATACAATGCCGTTTTGCTACAGAGCTTGCCATAGAAATGTACATGCCTATATACTCGAAAAATATAACCCTTTTACAAAATCGTGTAAAAACAGCCAAAAAAAATATCACTTTTGTCCCAAACTACTGTGAACGTTGTCTTATCATACCTTACAAATTCTGTTGTAATATTAATGTAGGTGCTTTACAACCCTAGCCAATAGACTAAGATTGACGGCTACCTTCGTTATAACAGCGGTGTTGTCCCTCCGTTATATCTAGGGCTGTCCAAACTTTACACTATGACTTAATGAAAAACAATTGTGGATTACACAGGAACAAATCAACACAGCGACTTAAGTTATGAATCCTCAAACATAAGTATTAGTTAATTTTGTTAGTTAAACTAATAAGATAATTGTAATCAACAATATATTTTTTTTTATTCTCGTGTCGCGATGTTTTTTACCAAACTGGCTGGCGGCTGGACCGATTTGTAGGAAATTGTGTGTGCATATCGTAGGTCTGAGAATCGCCAAACATCTATTTTTCACACCCCTAAGTGATAGGGGTGGCCCTCGCCAGATTTATTAAATACCAAATATGTCAGAAAAACCTTTACCGGGTCTAGTATCTATAAAACAAACATACCTACATGTAAAATCAGCCAGATCATCATTTGTTATTGAAGATCCATCACTCATCACATCCATTTTATATATATACCAAACTAGCGGAACCGAATGCCTAAAAATACTCAAAAACATTCCTCTTGAATCACTCTATTAAAATTGCATTAAAACTGCATTAAAATCAGTAGCGTAGTTTCAAATATAAAGTTTACAGACAGGGGGAGTGTCATTGTTTTATACAATGTTTAATAAGTTTTGCCGATAGTAAATATAAGTTTTTTTTTTTTATAGATTCCTGTATGTATAGGCATTGACTCGCGGTAGCAGCCTGAATACTTATTTTTATAATTATTTTATTTTTATTATTGTATGTTATTTACATTACATTATTTGAAGTGATTGTGATTATGAACCTTTGTGCTTGAAATAAAGTTTTTATTATTATTATAATAACAGAATATAGAGGCCTTTTCGCGTGAAAAGGTAGAAAGTATAACCTTTAACATTTACTAATTTGCTCCTGAATTTCTCTTTTGTTTTAATTTTAGTAGCGTTGCACTAACTAGCGCTAAATAACGTATTTCTCGGAAAAGGTTAGAAATAACATATTTTGGATATTATAAATTTCTGGTAAATTCACTGTTACCAAAACTAAAATAATGTGAATAGGTATTAATGTGGGACAAAATGCAATACTGAAATATTCTTGTTATTTTATTTAAGCTTCTATTCGAACATACAGGGCGATTGTTGTGGTCACTATTCCTCTACAAGAGTCATTCTCCTTCAGTGCACATTATCAGGCTTCCGTTTATTTTTAAAACTTCATTGATAATAAAAAAAAAATTAATAAAAAAAAACTAATTATAAAAAATACATTTATTGCTACAAAAAAAGATAACAATAGTCTTACTATAACGAACTTTTTACAAACAAAAAACTCACCGACTTCAAAAACCCTACCTATAGCCTCTCGGGATATCCATTATTACATCATTCCCCAAAGAATATAGGTCGCAATCATAAAATGGAAAATGAACATTTCATACAAAGGGACAGGTCACGTGACTTATGTTTGTATGAAAAGATGATTTTCTTTTTTTGGCAAATTGGTTCAGTTTAGTGCACCTGATTACCTCGTAGAATATACGCACCCCTTTTAAATTAATCCTGTATAGATATATACCCTTTGACACATACTAACTTCTTACCATAAGGTCCCTCAAATATAAAATACCTAAGTTAAACTCAACGTTAGTATAGTACCTACGAACCAAATCAAATTGATCCCAAAATTCCCTGCATTCCGGCACCTTGTAATTAAGTCAACGTGTCAGCCCTACGGAATAGGGGTGGCACTGAATCTTTTAACACAACTGCGGACTTTGATTTGAATTTCAAATTGGGCTGTGACCATTAATCCTTAGAACCAGGTACGGTCCATCGTGGGGTAAGGAACAAAACGTATTTTCGATTAATATATATTTTTTGGCTTTACATATTTTGCTGCCAACCATGCTGATTTTTTTTTGGTCTATTGTACCATATTCGCTACAATATCGAAGGACACCAAGTTGCACAAAGATCGTGGAAAGTTTTTATATTATACACATCTAATACTAAACTATATTAATTATACTAAATTAATATATTTTAATTGATTTAGCGGTTTAGTTTTTATATCTCAATAAAATTGCGTACCAATATTGAGTGTTTGTTCTTACAATCTGTCATTAATTATTTAATTTACAAAATATTAGAAATGGATTTTACAAATACTCCACAAATCGTGATTGCGCGCCAAGTCTTATGCGTGAAGCGTGACTTACAGTGTCACTAGTGCTACCAATTAGGACAACAAATAGAAAGCCTAGATCACAGTTAGCATTCAAAATGGCCGCGAACGCTTAATAAACTGAAACACGAGGGGTTAATTTGGTTGTTTAGTTCCTTTAGATCTTTTTGTGGGTTAAAGATCTGCATATTGGTTATATTAGCTGGTTTATTGAAACAAAACTACTTTTAAAACGGATTCTATCCCAGTCTATTTTGAATATAGTTCCCGACGTTTCAACACAGGTTTGCAGGTGTCATGATCATATTGCGTAGTTCGGAACAAAAACGATTAATAAAAATACAAAAATATGAAGGTAGAACGAGCAAAATCTCCTGTTGGGATACCATCTTAGTCTGCTCATGACCATGACACCCGCGATAGAGTCCTTATATCCGAGATTTTCGCGTAAACCTCTGAAATCAATTAACTGGTTTGTTTGTCGACATTGCCTTCGACATAGATATTGTTGTTAAAATACCCTAATATTGATATCCGTTATCCTTGCCTTGGGAAGCACGATAAGCCGTTGGTCCCGATTGTCACACAGAGATCTTTGTCAGCCGTAAAGTCATTCTTACAACCAGTTATACTATGGCATACGTTGTTACCTAGTAAAATAGTTTGTGGAGGTCAGATAGAAAGTGCTCCATGTAAAATGCGGCATTCAGCTAAATCCAGTCAGACTGGAAGCCGACCCCAACATAGCTTAGGAAAAGGCTAGACAGATTTTTGTTTACTTACTTTTTCATTCAAAAGTCACTTTTCAGTACATCTTCATTAAATTATTTATTTTCTAAGCTTTATGTAAAATTTTCAGTTTTAGACTCTCCTAATTAATGAAACACAAAATTACTTTTTTAATATTTAGTTCCCTTTTATTTCTAAAGACGTGTATGAAACCACAAAATAAATGTAACATGAATTAAAGCATAATTAGTACGCTTTATAAATCCAGACATTTTATGAATGTAGGAAAGATAGTTATCTAACGTACGAGGATATTTTAGTTTAGTTTAAAATAAGCATACATTTTGAAACGAATTTAATATATATTTTGGGCAAATGAGGTAGTAGACTAGTCTGTTATTAATTTTAGTCTTTGAATTAATTATAGTACATGCTGCCACGGAAACGCATCTTGTTTAAACCTAGCTATTGTGGCAAAAAGCCTTTAGCCTTCCCCGATAAATGGGCTCTCTAACACAGAAATATTTTTTGTGTAGTATTATCTGAGATTAGCGCGTTCAACCCAAATAACTCTTCAGGTTTATAATATTGGAAATAAAACAATCGCCTTAATATTTAAGTTACAATGAACTGATCAAATCTTATAAGGGAGGACTTGTTTTTTTTGTATATGCTTTAAATTTAAGAAACAGGAAAGAAAGAAAATTTATTTATAAAGAAGAGACGCACATACGAAAAATTAATGAAAAATTAACGATAGCAAAAAATCGTGAGGAAACCTGGATTCCACAAATTAGAATTTGAAATCACCTGTAATGATCCAGGGTGGTGATTAATGCTCGTTCCTTCTCTACAATATTACATTACATAATATATATTACAGTTATAAAACAACATTTTTATTTTTATTTAATTAGTATGACATTAGCCCCGATTCTGTTAAACACGTACTAAACAAATTTTAGTCCATCGATATCTTCCCATACACAATTGGCAGTATATAAAAATGTGTGTTCTAAAAACACTGTGGTTTTCAAGGCGAAAACTAGTTTGACATTTCTAAGTTAGTTGTCATCTGATGCCGTCCTTTTCTCACGCTTCATGTTAGTAAAATATAGCAATGGTTTAAATTTTGTTTAGTTTGCCTGCAGAGGAATCAAAACCATTGTCATGTTTATCTTTTAAAATAAAGGTGCATAACAAAACTGTATCTGCTTGATGATAGATTAAGCTTACCGTAGTAATCCAAAATAATTAAATAATTACGCTTGCTAAATAAACATTAATTATTGAAACACGAACGAGCATATAATTAAAATAATTATTGACACATTATTTATTCAGGAGCTTCATTATCCGTTAAAAACTGTAAATGATACGATGACGTCATTTTATTATCACGCTATTGTTTGATAAGATAGGCAGTGATCATAGACTCAATCGATATCGACAACCCTACTTTTTTTTTAATCTTTACTCGTATTCTTCTCATCATAACTTGATCAGTTATAGGGATTTATGTCATTTGAATAAATTGCAATTTTCATATTTTTTTTATTTTTTGAGCGCAGTATGTATCCAAGCCGGCTTTATGGATGAGAGGAGGTTCTATTCTATGCCGAAAACCCTCGGCCATCGTCATTGTTTTTGAAAATATACTCTGTCACAACCAAAACTGTTTTTTTTTTCATTTTTTTTAACATATGTGGACAGCATAACATACATTGCTCCGAATCTAAAGTAACTAGCTAAAGCACTTGAATTACATAGAATAAAAAAATAAAAACAGAATATATTATTTCGGAAATCCAACTTCATACGCATGGCATAAAGTTGGTTTTACTATGTGAAACTTTATTGTAATTACTGAAGATTTTTTTTTAATTTTTGGAAACGAAATCGTGCACTGACTGTTGTTTGCTTTTTTTGCATTTTTTTTTATTTTATTTATTAGGAATAACAAACAGCAGTATATTTAACATTACACACATTGCAGTACATAATAAAAGTAACAAATATACTTCTCACGGCATTATTCACAGATTACAATAAGAATAGCTAGCTGTTAAGTATATCTATATATAACAATTAGTTCAATGAAGGTTCAAGGTCTATCTTAAACTAGATGTAATTTCTTTTTTAAATGCTCTTTATCCAAGTTTATTCTAGTTTTTTTTTATCGCCTCCTAGATATTCATATTATATTGAATTACTTGATTGCAAGTGCCCAGACTCAACTAAACAAGAGATTAACAGATTATGTAAATATTTAGCGACCACAACTTTGAATCTAGACTGTAAGTTAGGCTGAACACGCTCGTCGTGCTAGAAATTCTGTGAGAGCAGCTTTGAATAACATATTTTAACTAATATTGTTATTGGAAACTTGGTTTATTTGTTCTAGAGGGTACGATTATGTAAATGGAATAATATAACTATTCTTGTGTGTGACTCTCATTATAATTAGTCTTTAGTTGCATATTAAAAAATATAAGACATTTTTGTTGTATGAAAACGACTCTCAAACTAAAGAATTAATCCTCGTGCCGGTGGAGGGTTAACAAACATTCAAATCACATACACAGAGAACACCCAGACTTGAAACAAGCATTTTTGGGTGACCCAAACGCTTGTCCCATGTGGGGATCGAACCCACAGCATGTCGTGCACAGTGATAATTAGCATGACCTATACCGCTGGGCTGTCCAAACAGTCTTTAATTTGTTTAACTTTTTATCAAAACGATGAAAAAATTAAAATATAAACAGCTTTCAAGTTCAAGACTGACACGTCAATTGTTGTTAAAAATTGTAAGAAACATTGATTTCACACGAAATTACCATTCACTATCTTCGTTTTTTTTTTAAAGACATAAAATAAAACACGTTTGTTAAATTTACTTAACTTATCTATCGGGACAACGGGTCTTGGATCTGGGTGATTGGTACCTTCGTTGTCTCTGATTCCATAACACAAGTGCTTTAGCTACTTATTTTGGATTCGGAGCAATGTATGTGATGTTGTCTACATTTAAAAAAACCGGACATAAAAAAACAGTCAACACACGCTAGAAAAAAACTCTTTTAACATAACCAAATGGAACTATACAATAACGAACAAGGAGTAACCGACAGTTATCTGACAATAACCCAAAATAATACCGTTAACAGCAATAAAATCATAAAATCCAGAATTTCCAACATACAATTTTTAAATTTCAGCATAAAATTTAAAGAGGTTTTACCACAAGTGTTGTTACGTCGCCCCGTTACCCACACGTTCGAGTTAAATTTAACTGTGAATTTCATGTATTTCTCGTGAGGAATATGTGGGAATCAAATGTATAATAGACGAGGTTCGGATAACTTTCAATGTCAGATAATGGGTTAAGAAAAATATTTGGATTGAATTTTCTTGTTACATTTTCTTATTTAATAACGGCCTATAAATGCCTTCCACTGCTGGGCACATGCCTTTTCCCATAATATAGAGAAGGAATGAGCATTGATCACCACGCTTGCAGATTTAATGACATAGTGAGTCATGTTTTAACATGACAGCTCACTAGGGCTGACAAAATTTTTGGCTTTGATAATTAATTTTATTTTTAAGGGGTATTATGTAACTCGTTCTTGTGTCCTAATATATTATATGACTAACATACACCATAAAGGCCTTCCCTGACCATTTATTCCATTTAATAGCCGAAGCTTTCAGACTGGAACTTCAAAACTGAACACTTGTTACAAATATAAGAGAGTTTTAAAATTCCTTAATCGTTGTTCCAAAGTTATTTTGAAGTAATTTTTCTTTGTGAATAGGTATATAGGTTTGATGTTTTCGGTTAAAAATAACCTGCGATTTTCGTTACCTGGACAAATAAGTATTTATTTATATTACATTTTGTTAAGTTAATCGACGCCTAGAAACAATATTCAAGGTATATTTTTTATAGATTTTTTCATCATATATTTTTTTTCCTTAGCCTATACTGTCCCAGTGCTGGGCAAAGGCCTCCCCCAAGTCCCTCAGTACATCCTTATCCCGTGCAACCTCGAACCAGCCCTCAATCATAAGAGTTTGCTGTAATGAAATATGTAATTAAGTAGTCACTCTGCTAATGAAAAAGAGGAAAGAAATATGGTGACTTTTATTAAATGACTTCAAAAGTTGGTTCTCAATTCGACTTTTTTTTTTTGTATGTTTGTTACGCGAAATCTCCATCATTGGGATCTATTTAAAAAATGGAAACATCGTAACCCCTCCGTGCCCTCGGAAACCGCCGTTGGTCCAGATTGTCGTACAGTGATCTTTGACAGTCGTTATGTCATTCCAATTCTCAAACTGTTTTACCATGAGATACGTTGTTACCCAATTCCAGTAAGACTCCAAGCCAACCCCAACATAATCTGGTAAAAGGATAGACAATGATCAGTATCATAAAAAAACTAATTACGAATAGAAAGAATTATCTGAACATCCGTCAGCATTCAAACCCGCGACTATTGCTTTAACGCACCAGTTGATTTGCTTACTAACCTACAGAGGTCACTGATCGAGCCTTCAAATTTATCTCTCAATTTGTAATTAAATTACAAGTAAAGGCCGTCATAAATACATAACAATAATTTAAAAACCGTTCAATTTTCTTCACGTAAATACCTAAAATCATTCAAATCTATCTACGTTCAAAAATATCAACGTACAAGTAATATGGATAAGGAATATATTACTTGCTACGAGCTACGGCTACGAGCTACGTCGCTACGGTTCTACGCTTCATGGTCCGATTCTCAGAAAAATATCTCGGAAAACCTTCGAAATATATTGCGATTTTTTGTTTCTTTTATAAGAAAGTTTTGCTATTTTTGCAGGAAAATGTATTTAGTATTTCAGTGGGGTTTCTGAAAGGTAATTCTTTAATCATAGAGTGACTTAGCGGAACATTTGAGTGGAGATTTTTAGTGTCGGAAACGAAAATTGGGTTTTATTGTAGTTTCTTTCATTGTTGAGTGATTCTTTCATATTATTCAAAGATTTTATTTTTCAGCTGTCCTTCTTGTTTATTTGAGTTTGGTTCTTCAACAAAGAATATGAAAGAGGATTTTACTTATGTTGTACAATTCAATGGAGTTTTGTATGTGTACTCCTACAATGAAAAGAGACCACATCATGTAATAACAGGATTATGAACTAGAACTTGGTTAAATATCTATGATATAAAAATTAATAGCTGAATGTGTTGCTGAGCGCAAATCTTGAGAATAGCAGAACCGATTTCAAAAAAAATTAAAAAGGCCCGAAAAAGTATAAAAACAACACCTTTCTAAACTACCATACATACGATACAATTTACAGTCAATTTGAACTTTAATACCATACGATAAAGTTCAAGTGTTAATGGAGAGGTTCCAGGAAGGCAAAACAATTGAGTGACGTTAGTAATAACTGTTAGGTGGCTCGAAGTTTTTAGGGTCAGCTAGTATGTTATAAAGATTAAATGCTTACTAATATTATAAATACGTAAGTAACTTTGTCCGTCTGTGTGTTACGCAACCAGGTTTTTTTTATCCCGGGTAAATCCTCATGGACTTCTTTCGCCCTGGGGAAGGCGGAGGGGTATGCCGGACTACCACCGGCTAAAACCGCCGGAGTGCTTCTCCTTTCCCTTATACTAGGGACCATGCGGAAACGACTCAATCAGGCGTGAATTAACATGAAACTGATTTCAATGAAATTTGGTACAGAGATAGTTTAGAGCCCGAGAAAGGACATGAGCCACTTTATGACGCGATTAACGACAGCCACGCGGGCGGAGTCGCGGGTTACAGCTAGTATTACATATACACAGGGCACTCTATTTTTTTTTGTTGATGGTAGAAATATGAGATGTAATACACTGGCTTAGTGTACGTCATGAATGGTGGCTTGTTTTTAGTTTTCCATTTAGGTAGCAATCTTTTTAAACTATTTAAATTATAGAAATAAAAAATAGTTTTATTTCAGAACAACTAAAAATATGTCCCTGTAAAAAATTGCAACTGCAATGTTCAACGTTTGATTAATCATTCTGTGAATGGGTATAATTTATCTTTAATATGTATAAATGTATAAGTATGTTTATCAGTTGTCTGGTTACTATAGTACCTACAGGCTCTGTCTAGTTTGGGATCAGACGGCTGTGTGTGAGATGTCAGAAAAAAATAATTACAGAATTTGAAACGCCCAATATTTCGTTCAGTTATCATAATTATAATCAGTTCAAATGACGTCATAACGCCGATATAACTAAACTTACGCAATCAATACGACATAATTCTATAGGGCTCATAACAGTAGGTCATTAAAACTATTTAATAGCTTTCCAACTTGCTCAGATAACCATAGAATCAGAATATTATATTAACGATCAATAACGTATTTTGTAGCAGCAATGTGACAGCAAGACTTGTACATTTTTTTTTTTTTACGAATCCAAAGTAAGTAGCTAAAGCACTTGTGTTATGGAATCAGAGACAACGAAGGTGCCACAAACACCCAGACCCGAGGCAATGTTGATGCGTTAACCCCTCGTGCTAAGCTAAGATGCTTGTGATACGAGTGGGTTCACGTCGGTAGTGTAATGGGTGGGCTTCGAACCCGCAACCACAATGATGTCACATGATCGCAAGTCCGACGCACTAGCCATTAGGCTACCGTCGCGCGTCGCTTCAATTCTATTTTACCGCCCGTACAATGCTACCAACCTAACACGGACCAACTGCCATAGACCCGAAACCCATCAAAACTGATCAGTGACGTCACGTTACGAGACAATAACCTCAAGGATAGGCAGACCACACGATTGATGACGTCATTTGTCTGTACCCACCGTCCATAATGTTTGAGTTATAGCCACGAAATGTCGGAATATATTGACTGGGGTAAAGCTTCCTTTACATGTCTATACTTACTGGTTAATATTAACACGTTCAGTTGCAAATAATCTCAATAGGCATGTTAAAGAAAACGTAATTCTATTTAGTCCGTCAGTTATGTAATGAAAAATATTACACCCATATTTTTTGGTTTTATAAAATTTTTATATTTTATTAAGAGGTAAGCGTTTGTCGTGGTATGGACATGTTATAAGGAGGGATGAAAGTCACATAACTAAACAAGTTATGAGTAGGACTGTGGATGAGTATATAAGCAAAGAGAGACCGAAAAAGAAATGGATGGATTGTGTGAAAGATGATATGAGAAAGAAAGGAGTGGATGCCGCGATGGACATGCATTGCGCCGACCCCATATGAATGGGATAAGGGCAGGAAGAAGAAGATTTTGTGTTTTATCAAATTTACAAATAATGACTTAGTTAAAACGCATTAAAGTTGGGGAGTGGGGGTTCACTACGTCATGGCTCGGTATAAATTTTACCAAGGCGTGACGTCATGTGACATTTCAACTCAATATGTCTCCGTAAATTTTTGAACAAGTGAAAAATAAAAATTTAGTTACCTATTCAATACTTTTCAATAATCTACCTGATAGACGAAAAAATAAACACTTAGTCCACACGCCTATTTATCGCGCTTTAGTAAGTTCTAACTACTAACTGGCTTGGCTGGATAGTTGGATAGTGTTTAGTGAGCCTGACTGCTAAACTGGAGGTCGTGGGCTCGATTCCCATTCATGAAAATCTCTGTGTGATGAGCATGATCATTTGTTTTGTGCCTTTGGGGTTTTTTATCTGTAACTAGTTGAGGCCCGCGGTTGAACCCGTGTACAACCCATTCTCCTAAATATATATTTTTTGTGTTTTGTTCTGATATACGGGAGGAATCCAACGAAACTCCTATAAAGCGTGTATGCTGATAAATGGGAATGCCAATACTGTGTCATGGGATAAACTGAACACACAAGCTGAGGTATATACACATATTAAGGAAAATGTTGCGATCACTTTGAAAAACCGAAATCTTTTTTGTTACGGTAGAATTATGATTTCTTTCTTCATTTTACATTATTTATTGAAAAATATGGCACATTTATCTTGTTTTTTTTTTGTTACTAGTTGAAAATAAACAAATTTGGATCCAATCCTGATGATCAGCTTCTCAGACACTTAGAGCGGTTTCGCACTACGTCCAATCCGAATCCGATCCGAACCCGTGAAAGTATGGTCCGTAGTAGCCTTAGAACTATTTCAAAGTATGGTTCGTGGTATTGTAGTATCTAAATTAATTTACGCACTAGATCATATCATCGCACATCGCAGATCTAGTGTGTAAATTACCATTGATACTACAATACTACCATACTTTCAAGGGTTCGGATCGGATTCGGATCGGACGTAGTGCGAAACCGCTCTTAGGGTAAGTGTATAGTGTTACAGTTTGAACGTGTGAACGAAGCATAAAGGTATTTGAGATGTTACAAAGCAATAATTTTTTCTTTGAATGCGACAAATTGGGGGCTGAATGTTTTGTGAATATATAGTTCCGGTGTTATTTGTTTTACAAGTAGGTAAAAGGGACAAAATGTCTGACGATCTAGGAATTAAAAATTAATAAGGAATATTTGATACGTGAGAAACATAATATTACGATAATAAGTTATCTTACAGATAGATTAACATTATAAAAACTTGTGCCAAAGTGTAAACTGGTTTGACCGATAATATAGAATAAGCCGCGCTAGCCACGGTAAGTCTGTGGATGGGTGACGGATGACCGATTTATAATGATGGCCTTAAGCCGCTGATCCCGACTGTGAAACGGTGATCTTTGACAGTCGTTAAGTCATTACAATTCTGCCAACCAGTTTTACTATCGGATGTTGCAGTACTCAGCAATGGGTTGTGGAGGTCAAATAGGCAGTCGCTCCATGTAAAATACGGTATTCAGCTAAATCCGGTAAGACTGGAAGCAGAACCCAACATAGTTTGGGAAAAGGCTGCGTAGATTATGGCTTGATACAAAAATGTAGGTATATGCTGTAAAATAATTTTAAATATAATTTTCATAATGATAATACTATTAATGTAATCTACTATACCACGAATGATAGAGTCATTTACAACTTGCATTATTATCGCGTTATTTCGGTATTTTGCAAACTCTACCATGAAAATCCAATTTCGTAAATTGTTAATGGTATTAATTATTTCCTTTGTTGAAAATATAATATTAATTTGTGAACATTTTAATTTTAATAAAATACACAATGTCATATCGAATATTATTACTTAAATGGTGATTAAAATAGCTTTGTTAATTTTGTTTTTACTTTAAACAACTTTTTATATGTAATACGGCCTGTTGGTCTAGTGGTTAGTGACCCTGACTGCTAAGCTGGAGGTCGTGGGTTCGATTCCCACCCAGGACAAAACTTTGTGTGATGAGCACGATCATGTGTCTGGGTGTTATATATCTATTATATGTATGTATTTAGAAATATATAAGTATGTTTATCAGTTATCTGGTTACCATAATACAGGCTCAGCCTAGTTTGGGATCAGATGGCAGTGAGTAAAAAAAAAATATTATTATTAAATTTTGAAATAATTAACATAATATAGATACACAATACGATTGCCTATCTGTTCTCCACAATATGTTTTAGTCGGTAACACAGTATCCCATAGAAAGAGCCAGAATTGTTATGACTTAACAACTGCCAAAGATCAACGTATGAGTCAGAACTAACGGCTTAACGTGCTCTCCGACAGAGGGCTCTGATGTTTAGGAATGGTCACCCATCCATATGAGTAATACAAGCAAGGTATTCTGTAACACAGTTAAAAATCAAGTGAATTCCATATAATAAATTGTTACGTTAACAAAAGGAAAAGTTAACAGGAGGGCAATTATCTTGAGTACAATGCGTTGTTGGGGTAAACGAAGGTTTTTGGGGTCGGAAGAGGGTTGGGGTACGTTTGTACCGGAAGTTAAGGTTCCTTTTAGTAAGAAAGTTGAATTGATACAAATGTGTACGATATTTTTACATCTGCTACAAGTCATTTTAGAGGGTCTTGAGAAAAGTCAAAGGTCTGTAAATATATATAACAATCAGTCTCCCGTGACTTCGTCTGCGAGTTTTAGTTTTATGGATTTTTTATGGTTAGGTTAGAAAATTATAGCCTTCCTCAATAAGTATAAGTGGACTATCTAAAAGTGAAAGAATTATTCAAATCGGCCCAGTAGTTCCTGAGATTAGCGCGATCAAACAAAACAAACTCTTAGCTTTATAATATAAAAAAAGTATACACACAGGCTACACAAGATAAAATTAGTAAAATCATATTATTCCCAGATTTGGCCGATGGGTCAGAGAAGTTTATAGAATCATACCCAACTTAAACAGTTAAGGAAACCGCGTTCAGCAAATATCTTGGATGCTCACACACGGCCATCTGATTCCAAACTAGGCAGAGCCAGTACTATGGCAACCAGACAAAAGACTGATAAACATACTTATATATTTGTAAATACATACATATCATAGATAAATTACACCCAGGAACAGAACAAATGATCGTGCTCATCACGCAAAGATTTGTCCTGGGTGGGAATCGAACCCACGACCTCCGGCTTAGCAATCAGGATCACTAACCACTAGACCAACAGGCCCGTCAATAATACAAAATACAGATTCGAAATGCATTCGTACGTCATACATGTATAAATTTATCTGTAAGTATTAATGAGTGTTTGCATTTCGATTTAATATTCAGTTTCAATCAACGTTTTGCGTTGAAAGGCTTATGAGAGCTATATTACATTGTTATTGGTATTTATATGTAGGTAATATTGGTAAGCAAATACCAGTATACCTACATGATGTAATTATTTATTAATAGAGCTACTACAGTTTGTTTTTAGGGTTCCGTACCTCAAAAGGACAAAACGGAACCCTTATAGGATCACTTTGTTGTCCGTCCGTCTTAGAGTACTTCTCGTAGACTTAGAACCTTGAAATTTGGTACGAAGTAACGTCTTATAGTACGGATAAAGGAAACATTGCAAAAACCGTATTTTTTTACTTACATCATATAGGTAATAAAAATAATTTGAAACTTAAATTTGTACGGAACCCTCGGTGTGCGGGTCCGACTCGCACTTGGCCGTTTTTAAAACGGTACACGGTAATCTTATGAGCTAACGGTGTCCCGCAAAACAGTGTAAACTGTTTGACTGTGAGATCAATTTTGTATAAACAAGTTTAAACATACAAAAATTGAAAAATGTACAAGTACAAATGCCATACTGACTTGCTACTGAGCCCTCTTCCTCTCTCCTAATGTTTGCTGTGCCCGACAGGGTCCATATTGAACTTTTACCTTGTTACACAATCTATGTAATACGAATTCAATAAAGACTTGAGTATTGACATAGATTACAATAGGTTTTATGTCTGTTTTGACATTTGCACTGTCAATTTAGTTTCCAGGACTATAGTGGTCCCGCCCTGGGTTTGTACTGGTAGCATAGTAATAAATGTACATTATACACAAAAACCTTCATCTGGAATCACTCTATCTATTGTTGAAATCTGCATCAAAATCCGTTGTGTAGTTTAGAATATCTAAGCTTACAGACAGCGGGCGTGACAATGTTTTATAAGAATAACTGCAAATGTAAGACTTATTTGTTTATCAGATTTCGCCTGCGTCTCTGATCGCGTGGTTATCTGTAATCTATTAAAACTATGTAAAGATTATTAAGCCGAAGAGTTTGTTTGTTTGGTTGACCGCGCTCAAAAATACTGGTCCGATTTGAAAAAATATTTCTGTTTTAGATAGGTCATTCATCGAGGCAGATTATAGGCTTTTTGCCACGATAACCGACACCAACGTGGGTGGAACCGCGGACATAAGCTAGTAAGTATATCTATTAATAATCGACCTACAAGTTGAACACTTTTATCTCGAGAAAGGGTGGAACGATTTTCGTGATCCTTATTTTTTTGGAATCATCTCCGTCCCAAATACCACAATACATATTAAAAACAATAGAAAATTTACTTAAAAAAGACATTTACTAACGAGGAAAACTTAGGCTGGTGAAACCGCAAGGCAGAGCTAGTAATATGTATACATTTAAGTTCGGAAGTGAAGTAACTTGACTGACTCATTTGGTTCAAGTATTTCAATATATATGGAAATCCATTCTCCTTCTGTCGTGTTTATAATCGTGTTGCTAACATTTGGGGTGTAGGCAGAGAATGGCTGAAGACGAATGAATGATATGAGTGATGAATGAATGGTAAGATGAATGATTGTGGAAAAGATACGGGACTGATACGTAAAAATCTGATCAGGGGCACTGAATAATTACTGTTGTAAGCTACTTTGTATGAGTTACTTTCTGTGTTTTTCCTCGCTTTGAGAATAATTATAATTATATTCTTTCTTATATACCGCGACCACTTCGTGCCTCGGAAAGCCTTCTTGATATACTGTCGTTAAGTCATTACAATACTGACAACAAGTCTTAATATGGGACTGTATTACCATTAATAATGGGTTGTGGACGACACCTGCAAAGGAGTTCAAACGTCGGGAACTAAAATAAAAATTACCCGCGATAAAATCCGTTTTAGAAGTATTCTTAATTGAATTTCCAACATACATGTAAACCTCTGAGAACATTATTTTTCTTTTTCTTTTTTTTCTGTGTGTATAGGTGAACAACATTAAGGTACGTCACAACGATTTCAACAATCGTTTTCACACCCAAGGACTACATACATATTGAATCCAGATACATCTGAAGTGTCATTAGACCATTAAACACAACAAAATAAACCCAAACACCTGGTCTCAAGATTCTAAATCGTGTAGCAGTACCTGAATGACAGTTTCTTCGGGATACAGACCCTTTGTTGTGAACCTTTTGTATATGCAATCTTGTTCCGTAAGGTACGAACAGAGACCATTTGTTATTTTGCGAGTTTCTTCAATTTATATTCTTTGTAATGAAGACTGAACATTTTGAGAATGAATCTTTGAATGTAATGATGAAACTTCTTGTTGAAGTGACGTATTTATTTTTGTTTTTATCGATGTGTTATGAAGTGATTAAATAAATATGTAGGTAGGAATAATCTGAACTCAAGGTGGAAGATGGTACCAATATGACCTCCAAAATTTTAGCGAATTCAAAAATTTGGTTAAGACTGAAAGCCAACCCGTAGAAAAAGCAGAAGAGGATTCTACCGACCGATCAGAAATAACTTTTACGATATATTAGTAGAATTCTAGAACTCTAGACTTCTAGAGGATCCTATATCATTTTCAGCTTTTATCGATCCATTGCTGGCTATACAAGCAGTAAATCAACAAGTTTCCTATTAAACCCCTTCAAAACAGTCAATGTATTTAGAATAACATGCCAATCTGAAAACCTGTATCTAAAAAGAGGTTCCACTTCTCACCAATGTGACCTACATATTGTCAAGAACTTGCAACTATACAGGAAAGTACAGAAGTACTAGTGCGTGTTCTTTATATTTACTAATATATAAATAATATAGTATATTCCTGTACTATAGTAGATAGTCGTCACAGCTAACGGCATAATAGCCAAGAGCCTCGACCTACACCTAAGGAGGCTCTCGTTAGGCGTCTGGGTCAAGGGTTTGATTCAGAAAGAGGTACTTCTCGACACGGCGCGTATCGTGAGGAGGTTCCTCTCAGGAGCCCTAACCACCGGCAGCTTGGAGACCGTATTTTATACTTTACATATATATATTTTTTTATCTAGTATATATTTAAAAATGTATTTTAAAAGTATTTTAATTAAATAAAGAGAATAATAATATAATATTTCGGGACACCTCACACACGGTCATCTGATTCCAAACTAGGCAGAGCCTACACTATGGCAACCAGACAACTGATAAACATACTTATATATATTTCTAAATATGCACCATAACATACCTACATGATATGGATAAATAACACCCAGACACTGAACAATCTCATCACACAAATATTTGTTCTGGTATTGATATTAAGTTCTTCTTCTGCCTCGATTTTCTCATGCTATGTTGCGGTCGGCTTCCAGTCTTGCCAGATTCAGCGGAATACTATATTTTATATCGAGAGATTGCGGATCTGACCTCATAATCCATTTTTATTGGATAACAGAATATCTCATATTAAGACTGGTCGTCAGAATGGTAAAGACTGTGTACGAAAGTCAGTGCGATAGTATAGATTATTATTTAACTGGGGGACTAAAAATAATTTGGCTTCTTATACTCATTGAACTCTTCATGTTTGAGAGGGGAACTTGGATAAGTGTAAGCCTTAACCGATAAAAAAGGTTAAGCCGCGGTTGGTTTGTGGATGGGTGACCATTAGTAAAAATACCGAAGCAGTTAAGCCGTTGGTCCTGTCTGTCATACGGTGATCTTTGACAGTCTAAATCATTACAATTCTGACAACAAGTCTTACTATGGGATACCGTATTACCTAGCAATGGGTTGTGGAGGTCAGATAGGCAGTCGCTCCATGTGACATATAGTATTCAGCTAAATCCGGTAAGACTGGAAGCCGACCCCAACCTAGCTTGGGAAAAGGCTAGGCAGAAGGAAATTTATTCATGTTTGATCTTATAAAATTAAAAACAAAAATAACAAAGGTTTTTAGTGCTTACAGAATTTATAAATTAATATAAAAATCATTTTCTTTTGTCCCTTAAGACCCTAAGGCGATTATGAGGTTTTTCTAAAATAGATTTTCGTCCAAATTGAGTGAATATTTCAAAGTATAATTTAAATCTTTTAAGGTTGTTCCGTTAGGGTCGTAAACTTAAGTAATGTTTTTAAAAGCTGTAAAAAGAGATGGAAAGCTTTGAAATAGTTTTATTAAAGACCTTTGTATGTATACTCTTTGGTTAATATTCAACTTTTTTGTGAAAATTGAAAAGAACTGGTTGGTGCTTTACTGGATTCCATTGTTTTCTATAGACTATCATGGATATCACTGGCTCATTTATCATGGAGAAGACTGTATCGTTTATAGTTCGACGGTAACCCATCCATTTTTTTACATGGCTAACTATTGCTTTACTTCATCTCGGGACAGTTAGCTTTGTACTTAGCCATGCTCTGCCACCTAAAATAAATGGAATTCAGTCCTTTATTTTCCATAATATATTATCATAGACATTGGAATACCTGCCTAATATAATGGTTTGGATGGTCACCCATCTTTTTGCTGACCTCAGCTACGGTTGCTTAACTTAAAACAAACAACCTTCGGCGATTCCTAAAATGTTGCATCATCACTTAATTAGATAGGTTTTTTATCAGCTCATTGTTACGAAAATCTACATAGACATTTGATAACTTAACGAGCGAAGTTCGTACGAACGTTCAAACAAAATATTCTAATATTAATGACGGTGGGACATGATTGATGACGTCACGTGGCGTGGCGTAACGCAATGATAACAAATATCCCGATCTGTTAGCGATTCGATTCTCGTTAAATATGGTTTGTTATATAAAGAGAGGTATTTTTGATCGAAGGGTTTCGATTTTGTCGGTTTGAAGGAAAATAACAGCGTATATAAATTGGATTGTGGAATTATAAAATTCTGATATTCGGGTTATTCGTTTTTTTTTTAGTTTTTAATTTATCTTCTAACGTTTTCTGATAGGTTATTCTCGATCTATATTAGTAACAACTCGTGCCGTTCGTTTTTTAGACAACACAACACGACTTAGACGAACCTAGGTTTCTAAGACTGTAATTGTCGATATGCTTCTACCTCTCCTTTGGGATATTATGACAAACTGATAAACATACTTATATATTCAAGCGGCGGTAGCCTAATGGCTAGGGCGTCGGACTTGCGATCATGTGGTTGCGGGTTCGAATCCCACCCATTACACTACCGACGTGAACCCACTCGTAACACAAGCATCTTAGCTTAGCACGAGGGGTTAACGAGATTACGAGTAATGTGCGACCCACATTGCTAGTAATCTTTTAAAAATATATATATATAACGAAGGGGTAGGAGGGCGTTCATTAGAGTTCAGCTCTTCGTCCATTGTAAATATCCAAAATAAGACTCGGTTCACACTTAATTAGTTTAATCAAACGGTACTAATTTACAACGGCACTAAAATAGGCACACGTAGCTCGGATGCAAACGGATTGCTTCTTAGGAACGCGGCGAAGTCGGTTTCTAAGGTTAGCTCCACGTGCGTTCCGCTCGATGTCTCTCACTGAAGTGTGTCGACACCTGACACATCATTGACAATGTCAAACCACCCTGACAAGTTTGACAGCTCGCACGGTGTTGCCAACCCCCGATCCCGAATACGCCCAAGTCGATTAAAACTTGACGTTCCGTTCCACGCTCTCCGACACGGCCATCTTGACCCGTCACACGTCCCTGTGTGATGCTCCTGTAAGAAAGAAAACAAACTGCAATATCCAAAGGCCTTCCCTCGGCTTATCCTGACCAATAATTAGGTAAAGGCTTCATAAGTAACAAAGTAGAGAGAACAACATAGAGAAAACAAAATAATTTATTACAATCAATATTGATCCACAAACAAAATCTTCACTAATTCTAGATAGCATTTATCAAAAAAAACTCTATCTCATCAGCGAACAGTGTCACAATAGTAAACAGTATTCCATCACGTTATCTAAGAAAAGAGTCGTTGCGATCACCTATATCGAGTGATAGCAACTCATGCCACCTCCATCGAGTGACGATAGCCTTGCCACCTCCATCGAGTGACGATACCCTTGCCACCTCCATCGAGTGACGATACCCTTGCCACCTCCATCGAGTGACGATAGCCTTGCCACCTCCATCGAGTGACGATACCCTTGCCACCTCCATCGAGTGACGATACCATCCATAACCTTTTAAGCCACGTGTTGCCTTCATTAAACAACACCACAATCTCATCACCCCGAGTGATATGATCTAGTACTAAGCTTAGCAAATGACACCAACTACTGTTCGCTAACCAGATAAAAGAACACCACATATTTCATCAACTCAGTTAGTTACACTGTGATCATCAGACTCAACATCCTCTACGTCACTAGTCTCAACAGAAGATTCAATACTGGGCATTTTCCTCAAGCGATCGTGTGCATACTTGTAGGTACGCTTCGAGTCCAAAGCTTTCAAAATGTACCGATCGTTTTCCAACACTTCGATTACTTTAAAAGGTCCTTTATACTTGGCATCAAGCTTCGTTTGGTTTCGTTCCTCGTTCTTTAGTAAAACGAAATCACCCAAAGAAAAAGGAACGATCTTAGCCTTGGTCCTGTCAAATCGCGTCTTATCATAGTCGGCATTGTGGTCCATGTTACATAGCGCGTTTGATCTAGCGTCCTCTAAGTCAAAGTCTTGTTCTACGTCGTCAGCTAGCATAACTTCAAGTGGTCGACTAACCTTACCTATCAGTAACTCTAACGGGCTTGATTTGGTTACGCGATTCATCGAACAATTTAGCGCTAACTGTACATCAGGAAGAGCATCCTGCCAAGAACCATTAGAAGTTTCGATTGCGGTAAGCATATTTTTAAGAGTTGACATGACCCGTTCTACCTGACCGTTAGCTCGTGAGCTTCCAGTAGCGATCAAATGCAACTTTATGTTAACTGAATCACAGTAATCCCGAAAATCCTGACTTGCAAAACATCGACCCTGATCGGCTATAAGTCGTGTTGGAGCACCGAACAACGCAACACTGTGTTTTACCGCTCTAATGCTGCTAGCAGTATCTATTTGACGTGTGTGATGTAAAAGGACGTATTTTGTAAAGGCGTCTATTAAAACGAAGACATATTCCTTTGCATCTCTTGCTCCGCTAAGCTTGCCAGTAGCGTCTATATGTAACGTGTGCCAAGGAACTGCTACTTTGGGTATAGGATGCAACTCTGCTTGGGTTTTACCCGAGTTCGATTTGGAGACCTTACACGTTACGCAATTTTCTACAAACTTTCTTACAAATTTGGACATATTTTCAAACCAGTAGAAATCGTACACCTTTTCTAGAGTCTTTTCCCATCCCAAATGTATCAGCCCCTCATGCACGTTATGAACAATAGACCATCGCAATGACCTAGGAACTACAGCTAAGGTACGAGTCTTTCCATTACGCTGAATTTTGCGATACATCGTACCCGAACGCAGCTCGTAGGTTTTAGCCACGTCCTCGTTTAGCCTACCGTCAGCAAGATCACTAAGTAGCTTTACTATATCGCTGTCGCGCTGTTGTTCAGCGAGAAGCCAGTTTTTGGTTATTTCAGTGACATTCACTTGCTTAGGCTCTACTTTGTCGAACAATTTCTTAGGACAAGGTGGTAGAGGATTTCGGGAGAGAAAGTCAGCGTGAACCATACGCTTCCCTTCTCTATGCACAATATCAAAATCAAAGCTCTGTAGGAAAGCCCACCATCTATGAACTCTCGGGGTAAGATCAAGCTTCTTACGGGCTGATTTCAGTGAGATACAGTCGGTGACAACAATAAACTTACGACCGTGCAGAAAATGTCTGAAGTGTTTCACCGCGTTAACGACCGCAAGAGTTTCCAACTCGTAAGAGTGGTATTTTGACTCCGCGGACGTGGTGCGGCGGCTGTAGTAAGCTATTACATGTGGTACGCTATCAATCTTTTGAATTAAAATGCCACCGTAACCAACTGCGCTAGCATCAGTATGAAGCTCGGTTTCACGTTCGGGATCAAAAATAGACAAAACAGGTTCATTAGTCAAAATCGACACAATTTGACGTCTGATGTCCTCATGCTCCAGTTTCCAGTTAAGCTTACCACTCCCAGTAGTCAATGCATACAAAGGTCCCATCACTTGCGAGAATTTTGGCACAAACTGCCTGAAATATGAGGCTAAGCCGATAAATTGACGCAACTGTGTAACAGTCTCCGGTGGTGGTAGGGCTGTAAGTGCTTCGATTTTCTTTGGGTTAGGGCGAATCTCGCCTTGAAATACTTCAAACCCAAGGTATTCGACCTTTTGCTTCAAAAAGGAACACTTTTTAGCATTCAGTGAAAAACCTTTGTCTGTGAGAATCTTAAGCACCACCTTCAGCCGTTCAAGTGCTTCTTTCGGATCACTAGCAATTATCAAAACGTCGTCCATATAAACGACTACGTATGAATTTGAGAGTTCACCTAGGGCTTTTATCACAGCGCGTTGAAAGACTGAAGGCGCATTACGCAGGCCAAATGGCATGGCCAAATACTCGTATTGGCCATCAGGAGTTATGAACGATGTGCACTCAATAGAATCGGGATGTATTGGGATCTGATTAAAGCCCGAGGCCATATCTAATGTGGAGAAAAATCGCGCACCATGCAACCTGGCAATCTGGTCAGAAATTAGGGGGAGAGGGAACCTATCTGGCACTGTATTATCGTTCAGCTCACGATAATCGACGCACATTCGGTCGCTCCCGTCCTTCTTTTTTACCAGAAGAATAGGACTAGCAAATGGCGACGAGCTAGGTCGGATAACGTTTGCTTTGAGTAACTCGTTTATTTTCTCACGCACTACACTACGCTCGATTGGGCTTAGTCTATAAGGTCTACGGTACACAGTCTTATTCGGATCTTTCAGGCGTATAGTCATTGGGTCAGTGTCAGCACGAGTAGAAGGCACTCCGATTGTAAATGACCTTTCAAATGATTTCAGGAGCCCTATAAGCTCACTTCTAAATTCTGAAGAGACGTCAGTATCGAGAGAACTAAAATCAATATTGGATACGTCACAAACGTTTACAATTTTGGGACGATAGAAAGTCAATTTGTCGCATGTCATATTAACGGCTATACCTAATGCTAGTACGTCACACCCAATCATGATGCCATGATGTAGACGGTGGTCGGGTAGAATATGAAAATTAACCTCGACGGTGATGTCATTGATCTCAATTTGTGATGCAATTTGTAAACTACTAGAAATAGTGTTTTTCCCTATACCAGATAATACAACAACATTGTTGAACCGTTTTCCACGAAATTTACAGGCTATAGATTCTTTCATCAACGAGCACTCGGCTCCGGAGTCGTAAGTAAATTTAAACTGCTCACCAGCATGTCGCAGGGTCCCCTCGGGTGCATTAACTACGCAGACGTTGACACGCTTCTCCTGCAACGGCCCAGCCCCGCTGCTGGTGCTGCCCTCCCTGCTGCTCCGTCGTGGACAATTTTTCGCGTAGTGGCCCGGAGCGTTACAGCTGAAACAAATTACCGAAGGCGCCAAAGAGGTATTCCTAGGTGCGACGTCGGCAACTAGTGTTTTAGGTCTTGGATCCTGATTTTTTGATCCACTTCTCAAGCGACATTGTACTGCTTTATGGCCCACTTTGCCACAAACGTAGCACTTTGCGGGTATTTCATTAGCCACACGAGGTCTTTTTGGGTCGTGAGTGTGATCATGCCAGTAGGATCTTCTTTTTAAATACGCGGTAGCTTTCAGCTCTTGCTGTAGACGGTTTCTAGTTGTAATATCCTGCGTGAAGGACAGTCGCTGGATCCGCGGTTCAAATTGGGAAATATGTGCCAAAACAGTTGACACTGCAATTTCTTCTTTTGAAAGATTTTTCCACTTGGACATAATGGAAGACATCAAAGTGGCAACGTAAGAAGCTAGGCATTCGTTCTCTTTCGGTCTGCCATTATTTAGTTTAATCAAGAAAGCAGCAGCAGTTTCAGCACTCTCATACCTTGCGATAAACAGCTCCTTGAAGTTGGTCCACGTCATTCCGTGAAAGGTCACTTGTGACAGCCACGCTGAGGCCTGCCCTTTAAGCACACGACTTAGGGCCATCATAAGAGGTGCCCCTTGCAAGTTCGGGTCCGTGATACACATGTCCGCCGTCGTAATCCATGCACGAGCATCCACGTTGTCCTTGTCAGGGTTAAACTCGGGTAGCCGAATATCTTTGCTAGGAGATGGCATTTTCATAGCTTCGATCAACGCCAAAAAGTTACGATTTTGTTGCTCCATGATAAAGCGCCATTTTGTATCGTCACTACCACTTGTTTCACCATGATTTTCTGCTCGGTTGCGTTCCACTTCTGATAACGAAGGGGTAGGAGGGCGTTCATTAGAGTTCAGCTCTTCGTCCATTGTAAATATCCAAAATAAGACTCGGTTCACACTTAATTAGTTTAATCAAACGGTACTAATTTACAACGGCACTAAAATAGGCACACGTAGCTCGGATGCAAACGGATTGCTTCTTAGGAACGCGGCGAAGTCGGTTTCTAAGGTTAGCTCCACGTGCGTTCCGCTCGATGTCTCTCACTGAAGTGTGTCGACACCTGACACATCATTGACAATGTCAAACCACCCTGACAAGTTTGACAGCTCGCACGGTGTTGCCAACCCCCGATCCCGAATACGCCCAAGTCGATTAAAACTTGACGTTCCGTTCCACGCTCTCCGACATATATATATTTCTAAATACTATACCTACATAAATTACACTCAGACACAGATCATGCTCAATTATTTGTCCTGGGTGGCATTTGAACATACGACCTTCAGTTTAGCAGTCCAGGTCACTAACCACTAGACCAACAAGCCAGTAAAAAGAGTTTACATTTCTTACTTTATTTAAAAGTCACATTAGAATTCATAATTTTAAGTTTTAATTCAAAATATAATTACGAAGTGCTGAAAAAATAGATTACCTAAAACTTAGGGTAGATACCTATGTCACAAATAAATAATGTGGGAGACTCTACACTATCAACATTTGTTTAGATTTCCCTGGACAGATAACTGGTTTGACAGTTTAAGCCCTGAAAGATAAGTATATAAGTTTTTCAGTTGTAAACGTTATGTTAGTAATTATTTTAATAATACTAGTCAGCGAACTCACTATGGAGCGGCCATCCTGCGGGCTGGCAACATCGCATTTCTATAGAATTTTTTTTTTTAGTGAAAACTTCTTTAGCGGCGCTGAGCACATTTTGGAATGAGTAAATAATTCGCGTCAGGGGTCACGTGTCTGATCGAAAATACCTAAGACGTGGCGCAGGGCGCTTGCGCGAGTGTGAGATGTCATCCGGTGTCAGCAGATAAAATTATGTCAATGGGTGTCAGTGTCATTGTTTGAAGTGAAAACTTCTTTTGCGGCGGAACTAAAATCGAAATAAACCGCGATAGAATCCGTTTAAAGTAATTTTATTTCATGCAAACAATACTTACACTACTGTTACTAAATACATGTCTTGAAGGCGGTTGACGGTTCAATTAACTTGCAAGTAAAAGTTAATTGAAAATGTCGTTGAGACCTAGTTTTAAAATTCAATGACCGGATTCGCATGCACATGGTTGCAGGTTCGAACCCAGGCAAGTACTACATACTACTACAGTAATCGCCAATCCGCAATGAGCAAGCGTGGTGATCAATGCTCATACCTTCTCTGTGGGGCCTGTGCCCAGCAGTGGGACGTTTATAGGGCGGTATTATAAAAGTTAATTAAACCGCTGTTGTTTGCAAGTATGAGTCTTTGATTTTGTAACGATGTTGTAACATTAATTTCTGTAGAGTTTTGAAATAAGCAATGAAGAACTGAATATACAAACCATCTTGTAACTTTACGACTGCATGGCAAAAGGTCCTTCTTATAAGGAAATTCAATCACGTTTTATTAATATTATTTTTTGCTTTTACGACTATAAAACACATGAAGAGTAGACATATTGTAATTTGTATTCCCTTTAGACCTGTTTTATTCATTATTTATTTATTTAATACTTCATGCACTGATAGGAGGGGCTCGTGGCAAAGTGTAAGCCGTACGGTTTGACCGATAATAACGGTTAAGCCGCGCTCGCCGCGGTTGGTCCGTGGATGGGTGACCATTTGTAAACATATCGAGACCCCTCCGTGCCTCGGAAAGCACGTTAAGCCGTTGGTCCCGACTGTCATACAGTGATCTTTGATAGTCGTTAAGTCATTACAATTCTGACAACCAGTCTTACTTTGGAATACTGTATTACCTAGCAATAGGTTGGGGAGGTCAAATAGGCAGTCACTCCATGTAAAATACGGTATTCAGCTAAATCCAGTAGGACTGGAAGCCGACCCCAACATAGCTTGGGAAAAGGCTAGGCAGAAGAAGGCAGAAGAAGACTTCATGCACTGTTAGGTTCATAGGCGGACTTAATGCCAGAAGGCATTCTCTACCAGTCGACCTAGTGATGCAGACATAGGAGTGGTGGAAATTATCTCTGTCGTATTTCCAGAATAATTACAATATAGTACTAATGTACATTTTTTACCGAAAAAAAAGAAGTTTACAACGACTCCATGTTCGTTTTGCAAAAAAATACGCTTTAGATTATCTCTGATTATTGTGGATCAATTTAGAAAAATATTATTGTTGTCAGAGTGTCCCATGTAATTTTTTTTCAAAATTATTTAGTGGTTTTTTTAATGAAAATTATTTTATTTTTACTAATAAACTAAGTACTTTCGTTCTTTTGAAGTCTGATTTGTAGTACTTTGTCTGGGTGTAAAGTATCTATGTAGATATATTACATCAATATGTATGTTTATCAGTTGTCTAGTTACAATATACAGATTTTGCCTAGTTTGGGTTCAGAGAGCCGAGTGGTGAGATGTCCCAACCCCAAGATATTTATAGGTATAATTATATTATATTTATGTGTCATTATGATCAAATCTCTTCTTGCTAATAATATGTAATGGCTGTCAGTACACAATATTAACAATCTTATTATCATAAAAAAAGTTCATTAAAGAAGATTAAGGAACAAAAAGTATTCGCTGATTGTCATTCCACGCGTGTATGGGATGGTCTTAGAGTATGAATTATTTAAAGAGCGCGTTAACCAATCCCGGTACATAACTTTTATTTTTTTCTCTTTAAATCGATGTTACAAGTAAGACTCCATCTATATCTGCCGAACCTTAAAGGCCCAGTTTTTTTGATCCCGAGTTCACTCAACCAATGGTTAAATATGCTAACTAATGGTTTCAAACTTCGGTTCAGTGTCGAAATTTACGTTTGCAGTCGAATTTTTTTACCTTTACTTAGAAGTTAGAGTTTTCGCAAGTTCAAAGTATTGTAATCTTAACGTATGGTTTTAATTTCATCTTGATACTTCCACGCGTTCCCTAGATGATAATATCTTGGCAGTCAGACTGACGGACGGACAACAAAGTAATCTTATAAGGGTTCCGTCTTTTCCGTTTGAGGAACGGATCACTTAAAACCATTCTGACTTCTTTCAAACCTTTTATATCTTTTTTCGTTCAGTTCCAGTTCCCTCGTATATTATAACCTTAAACTTGCAACTTAGCCACATGAATAACTGACCTAATTTTTCTACTACCCACTTAAATTTCGGCGAGGCGTGAATCGCGTGTCGCGCTTTAGGCGTGACTACTTATCTAAGTTTGATCACGACGATATTAGCAGCGCCTGTCTGGTACGCATTCGGGCGTAGTCGCCACCGTTCGCTAATTCATTTAAAACTATTACTAAACTTAACCGACACGTAGGTACAGTTAGGAGCATAAATATGTATACACATAGCGAAATTGTAAAACTTATTTAGCGAGAAGTTTTTGTTGTAACTCAAAAATATAAACATGATTTGAGAACTGTTATAATTTTAAGTTGATAAATGATTAAACGTTGAATTGATGGTGAGTTCCTGTTAAATTATTGTTTTACAAATTCACTATGTGTATACATATTTAAGCTCGTGACTGTACATTATTTGACGACAGAATAGTCCAATGTTTGAATGTATAAAATAGTCGTGATAGCCTAGATGTTTAACGAACGGATTCGTATGCTCATGGTTGCAAGTTCGAACAAAAGCAATTACCGATGTGTATTTCCTTAATTATTCGAAGAGACTAAATTGACGAACGGTGAAGGTAAACATCTGATGAGGAAACCTAGACTCCAAATATTGGAATTTGAAATCGCTAACCCACAATGAGCAAGCGTGGTGTTCAATGCTTGTTCCTTCTCTAAATGGCAAGAGGTCTGTGCCGAAGAAGCAGTGGAACATTAATAGGCTTGTATTATGTATTTTATGCAATTTGCTGATTAGCATGATGATGATGATTTAGCATTAGCTTAGCACGAGAAGTTAACAAGGATACTAGCAATGTGCGACCCACATCGCTACTGAGCATTTTGAAAAAAAGTCTTGCACCGACTTGCCCGAAAAACACCCAGCTTTCTTGTTTTTGCCGGAGCCGTGGGATCACTTAGCAAGCTCTACGCGGCTCCGTAAGGATTTCGTATGTCGTAGCCTGATTGAGTCAAAGTTAAACTTAGAAATTAACATGAACTCATGCATTTAGCATGAGTTCGTGTTAATTCCTGTGTAATTTTATTAAAAGCCAAGTACTCACATAGAAAATTACCTCCTCAATTTTAACCTTGTCTAATTCATACTTGGAAACGTTAGGAATGCGTTCGTTTATACAGGCGATGACCTGGCAAATAATACGAGGTTGTGAAAGTATTGATCTGTACTCTCGTTGCTAGATAAATAGCGGCCATTCATTAGGAGCACTTGTTATTTCGGATTATATAAGAAAAAGTGCTTTTCATGAAATATTTCGGGTATTTGCTTTATCGCTATTTGTCTTCATTATATTTCACGGCTTGTTACTGTTTTCATTATTTCATGGTATGGGGGTCTTCTTTATTTTGTGCTGGCTTTGCCCCGTGGTTTCACCCGTATATGTGGTCCCAGATCCCGAACTATTTTTTTTCTGTTTTTTTTTTTTGTTTTTAATGTTTTTTTCTTTATTTGGTGCTGGCTTTACCCGCGATTTCACCTGCGTACGTGGTCGCGGATCCCGGGAATTTCTTATTTTTTGTCTGTTTTCCATTGATTGATTCGGGATGGAGACGATTCCAACAAATCAAGGATCATGATTATCAGTCCACACGTTCCCTAGTTATAAGGGCTGTAACAAACCCGACCTTATTTTGCATATATAGATAAGATAAGATTTATTTACTTCGTTGATTAACCAAAGAGAACAAGCACGAGTAAGTTGAAACATATTTTTATCATACAAATCTTTGTTTGACAAAAGAATACCGTTGAGATTACCGATATACGTGATAAATATTTTCATTTATAGAAAGTCTACACAGTTTAAAAAACTAATTGACAATAAATAATAAAATTACATGCTTGTGGTCCTATACGGAAAATTAAACATTTTGATGGCACGTACCCTTTCAATAAAATCTAACTTGGTATGGAAATCATTGCATTCATTCAGTTAATGATCTGAACTCTTTAGGTTTTGAGTGAAGCAAAAATTAGGTTGTATAACATATATTTAGCATGAATCTCGAGCTCTTTGTCTAAACCATTACGTTCCTGTTTAATAGCGCCCTGGGGCACTTTGAAAGCTGCCTCACTGTAACATAACAGCGTAATGGATTCGATATCTCATTGTGAATGCGGTTGCTATCAAGATGGTTCGGTGCTCAGACTCCTTGACTATAAGGGGCTTGATGTAATTATGGTAAAAAGATTTTTGTTTAGGTAGTTTTTGAATGCAATTATTTACACCTTCAATAGGAAATATCTTGAAGTTGGACATAAAACTCTCTCAAGTTAGCATTAAAACTGTTCCGACACTGTCCCAATGTAAGGCAAAGACCTCTTACATTTAAAACCAAGTGATACTTGCAATAAAATATATTTTCGTTATAATGAAATAAGTACAATACTTATAATAATATTAAAATCAATTAAAATAAGAAAACTTTTTGCAAAAACGCTACCTAAAACTTAATGTACAAGAATTTCAAAACAAATAAAATTACTGCTCCACAAATGTAGGCCAAGTTCTTGGGTATTTTTCTTATAATTGGATTATATAAAAATGCCCTAGATGTCAGTGTCTCAAAAGCCGTTCTCTAAACTACCATAAAAATTCAGTCACAAAGTCTCGCATCGCTAAAAAGAAAAAAAATATGGTCGTTTCAGAACTGTCACTGTCAATATGTAACTGAAGACAGTTGATAGACTTAGAATTTTATTCGAGGCTCTCTTACTAACTTTTACTAGACTTTTTTTTCTATGTGGCTAGACACCTTCAATTAAAATACCAGTCAAGACCAATAGAAAACCAAGAAATACCGTTAAGTAAACTGAAAACTAAAACAAAACTACAAGAAACTAAACGCGATAATGACTTAATTAACAAAGATGTCATTAAAAAAGTTTAGCAATTATTGAACAAGTTGCACGGGAAATCTTCACCGAGTGAAAGTTTGGAACAAATTTTACGGTACATACACTTGAAATTAGTCTTAGAAGTAGGGATGTTATCGACATGTATTCGGATACGAAATATTAAGTATTACATTGGTAACGGTTTCGGATATGATTTTTTCGGATTCTTAGTTGTTATTATTGATGGTAGATTTTGAAGGTTAGATAAAAACGAGGATCATTTTAAATTTTACCGTACGTCTGTTTGCGACATATCATTAACGTTAACGTTCAAACTAAATAAGATGTGATCGGGTTGGTTCGTAAAATATTCTTAGATCTTTTCTGAAACTTGAGTTAAATTGTGTGCTAAGGAATTGTGAAGAACAAAAAATAATTTTTGACTATGACTATAATTATCTTAAAGCTCTTTTTAAATTATACGAAACTTTACTTCAGCTTCAGTTTCGGATTTTTTTTTTTTGTTGCGGTAACTGTTAGTGATCTTAACATCCCTACTTACAAGTTAGTATAATGGCTTGTTCAGAGGGGAACACATTAGTGTTGTCACATCGTCGTGGAATTACTGCATTGTTGAAAGTTTCGGAGGTTGTTCTTCGATTGCAGTACTTTTATAATGTCTTAGTTTTAGTACTTTTATTTAGTTTGGGGTAATAGAAATGTTTGCTAATACGCATTTCAGATATTAGTAGCTTTAAATCACGATGTCCCACGCTTTTAACCGCGTACGTTGTCCCCGTAAAATGTCTCTCTTACCCTTTCTTTCTTACTCCTTATTACAATCATCATCTATTTAAATCGTTTCAGAGATTTGGCTCTTTGAACTCGGTTAAAATATATTCATTTTCCTATACGTATATCACCCGGGGATAGGGTAGCTTTCCAACAGTGTAAGAATTTTTAAAATCGATTTAGAGGATTCGGAGCCTATTCATTGCAAACAAAAGAACAAACAATCAAATCTTTCCTCTTTATAATATTAAGGAAAGTTTGCATGTTTAGTTTAGGTTCATTTTTGTTTGTGTGCCTCAACTGTGTCGAAATAAATGTCTCAGCTTTAATTAGGGATATAAAAACTAGCTATAATTATTATTTAATGATTTAACTTACTCACGCGCATTCTCGGGATCGCCCGACTAGTTTGGGACTCAATAGGAGTCCTTAATCATGAGCTGACGCAGCGGCGGCGGTTTCGCGAGTCGAACTGCTTAAGGACTTATGAATTCGTCTCACGGAAGTTATTATAAAAACCTAGCTATAGCTCGCGACTCCGCCCGCGTGTCTGTTATGGCGGCAAAAAGAAGTTTGTATCCTTCCCCAATAAATTAAATATCTAACACTAAAATACTTTTTTCAAATCGAACTAGTAGTTCATGAAATTACCGCGTTCAACCAAACAAACAAGCTGTTTAGCTTTGTAATCTATATATCTATAAATATGACAGTCTTAATATGACCGAGTATAAATATGACTCAGTATAAAATAAAAAAATTATGACACAGTATAACAAAAGTCGTAAAACAATGCTTGTTGTACTATTTATGTATTCATGTTTTTGTTTTGTTTTCTTTAGCATGTGGCTATTATGTGATGTACTTTCGAAGAAGATAAAGTTATTGTGAATTTGCATATGTTTTTTTCTCTATTTTTGTAAGCAAATTGTTCCTTGGGGCGTTGTTCCCATAAAATGAATATTTAGATACTTGTAGACGTAGTTTTAATAATTTCTTGAACTGTAGCGAATCGTGGAGTGCATCTCAAATTAAGATATTATCTTTATGAATTTTAAGTAGATTATAAAAGTATTGCCTTTATAAGATCTCCATATTGTGTGGTAGCAAAATCGTAAAATTAAGAATATTACATTTCGCCTCACAATGTTTGCTAAAGAACTCCTCCGACTTTTATTTAGTCCAAGATTTATACATACCTACTTAAAATTTTAATCACATTATTATTACAAAGACGAAAATTTTTGAGTGTTCGTATGTTTATTACCTCTTAACACTCAAACGGCTGAACTGATTTTGATAAAATTTCCTATGGAGGTAGCTAACACCCTGGATTAACTAGGCTACATTTTATCCCGATAAATCGCGCATATCACCGCGGGGGTGCACCTAGTGTACACTTCAATAAGCTATAGATTTTTTTTAACTAGTGCTTATGTTAAATACAAGTCGTATTAGAGAAAATATTTCTGGACTTGATAACCTAATTCTCAATTAAAAGAAAAATACGAGTGAAGCCACGGGACACAACTAATAAATAATGAATTCCTAGAAACCCTATACTGAAGGCGAACCAAGGCAATATAAATGTAAAAATTCTCTCTTCAAAGATAGGCTTTGATAAATGCTGAATTTGTATTAAATATTCTATTTGCCATCCTTCAAACGTAGGAGGTATTTGGCATGGCGTCAAAAGGTATGTATCTTAGTGGTCATACCTGATGAATACCTGATGAATGGCTAAGCTCATCCTAAAAACATTCGCAATACGATCTAGACTTACAGTAAAAAGTACCTTCAACCAAAAAAAAAAACCGGCCAAGTGCGACTTGGACTCGCGCACCGAGGGTTCCGTACAAATCTAAGTTAAAAATTATTAAAAATATTTTTATGATATGATACGATTTTACCCACGAAACATATTTCGACCAATGTTTCTTGGGGAAAGTTGTTCAGTTTTATGCACCTGATTACCTCGTAGAATGTACGCAATCCATAAAAATAATTATGTATATAATAAATAATTATGTAATATAGGTACATATATCTGAATTTGAATGCTAACATTAATATCAATTTAGTTTCATACCTCTTTGAATCTGAAACTAATTGAACCACAATTTATATCTTAAGTGATTCACACATTCGCTTTGATTCTCCACTCATTAGAACTGACGACAGGCCTGTCTGAGGTTACATAACCCCTTTGTTTAATAAACTTACTTTTGATGTGTTAATTAGGGTTTATTATGTGACTTCTCAGCAGTGGCATAGGTTAGGATTAAGCTTAAAAACATGTACATAAAGTTCAAACTCTTTTTCATACTTTGATGTTCATTAGTTCAGGATTTCTTTTTTAAATGAGAAATAACAAGACTTGCAGATGTTCTGTAGAGCGAAGATAAATTTAGATAATACATTTTTTAGGATAGAATAAATAAATATTTTTGGATAACCCACACACGGCCATCTGATCCCAAACTAGCCTGTACTATGGGAACCAGACAACTGATAAACATACTTATATATTTCTGAATACATACATATTATAAATAAATAACACCCAGACACAGAACAAATGATCGTGCTCATCACACAAAGATTTGTTCTGAGTGGGAATCGAACCAAAGACCCCTGGCTTAGCAGGCAGGGCCACTAGCACTAGACCAACAGGCCAGACATATGAGACAGAATAGGAATAAGATTATTAGATTATTTATATATGTTGTGATCTAGGCCCAAAATTCTGTGTTTAAACAGTCAAAATTGTCTATTATTTTATACAAAGAAACACATCTGTTGTAGATAAACTTTTAGGAATTTAGGCATAGTGTAGGTCAAAGAGAAGTTTTAGAACTCTGAAATGGGCTGTGGAACTTTAGGGAAGCTCAACTTATACTGGTTATCATACATTCTAGAAATAAATTACTTTTCGTTGAGCTCTTGGCTTTTGTCCAATTTGGTCCTAAAATGTTTTGAGTTCAGCCGGTTCAGTAAGTTTTAGGAATATTAAAGCGGTTATTACTCAGCCGCTGGATAGGAGTTCAATAGTGTGTATAAGATGATATCGATTTTAAAATGGCTTCGCTAAAGCCTTTTAAAGGAAATGAAGGCGTAAATAGATACGTTAGGTTTTAGTAGATCTTAAAACTGCACTCAAGAAAACTAAAAGTGTTTAAGAGTACCTATTCTTTTAAAACACTTATATAATGGTATATGTGTAGTTTGTAAGTAGAGTATTTAAAAATGACAAACCTAGAACAATAATTATACGTATTGTAATAATGTATTTTAATAATATTATCTACACTTATACATATAAAGAGGATAGATATTATTTTTGTGTTTACGTATGTTTGTTATGAATAAACTCAAAAACTAATGTGTCGACTTCAAAAATGGAAAATGAACTTTTCATTTCATTCATACAAAGTGATAGGTCACGTGACTTATCTTTGTATGAAAAGATGATTTTCTATTTTAAGACAGTAGGTACAAACATAAGTCACTTGACCCGTCACTTTGTATGAGTAGTTAATTTTCTATTTTAAGATTTCGCCCTACGTTCCTTGGGAAAAGTTGATAATCAGTTTTATTAAATGCACCTGATTACCTCGTTGAATATACGCACTCCTTTTAAATTAATCCTATATAAATTTAATTATTTTAATACAGGATTAATTAAAAAGGAGTGCGTTTATTCAACGAGGTAATCAGCACTACTGTATACTACTCTATTAGATACTCCAGAACTAAATAGTCATAGTCGTGCTGTTTGCTGACTGAAATGTTCGAAATAGACGCGTGACGTCTTGCAATTTTTTAGGACAACATTTCGAAACCTCATATTCTTCATGAACATTTGTTAGGTGTTTTTATGTACCTTAGGTATCAAGACAGAAATCAAAGGTTGAATGGCGATTTATTCAGGACACTTCCAGAAGAACACAAATAAAATCCGTATTTTGTTTTTAATCTTACCAAGGCAACATGTACCTATCTGGGATATTCCTGAATTAACACAACCTTATTTTATCCAGGCTGTAAAACAATGGTATAAGTATGCCAGGTAACATGGAGGACAACATACAAACACCAAACATATAAAATAACTTGTAGGAACTGTAACATTATTGATCTAATTATCACAGTCTACGACACAGACAATGAAATCAAATGAAATCGAAGCCAAAAACGTATTTATATTTGTATGGCTTCTGTATCCAATTCCAATCTCAGCTTACATCAAATAAAATGCCATTAAAAAAGACATTAGATATTCCATAAGATCAAAACATGAATCGAATGACCCTAATGCAAATACCCTTAGGAATAGTGATGTTATGAATGTAAAAAAGTTCTTATTCAGCAAAAACATACCGAAACCCGAACTAGAAGCCTATAAGGCGAAGAATTCGAACATACTCAAGTAGGATTGTCATAAAACGACATTCGTCACTGTCTGAAAATATCTAAGGGAAGTATTTGAAGCATCGATCATAGTGGTCTTAGATCCCGAATGGTCGTTCGATCCGAAACCACATTTCAAGGTAACATCTTGCGGTCCATAACTTGATAGGGAATTGAGCGATAGGATTTTCGTCCAACGTTGGCTGTGACTGATGTTGGGGTAGTTTGGAAAATGTTTGATGAGCATGGTAGTGGATGCTTCTCTTGGTAATGTCTTTATCTTCAAATAATTTATCTGATTGTGAGAAAATATTTTTATGGTTTAAGTAATGAGAGAATAAGTTATGTCCTTAGGTTTCTGAACAAAAAATATGTAATAACCATTTTTTGTGCTGTTTGAAATATTTGAAATGATAACTAACTGCATACGTTTTACAATATACATATTTTATTATAATAATGTTCATCGTCCAAATCAAATATCGTATATTGTTGATTAAAAAACCCATCTAGCCCCAGCAACCGCTCGTTAAATAAACTCCAAACTTTTGAAACAATTTGATACTTGAATTGTCTTGGAAGGGGTATAAAAGACCCATTGCCCTGTTTCCCACATTCACCAACTGGAGAGGGTTAAAACTGTTTTGAAACTCGTGAAAACGCGCAAAAAGTTGCAAAGTGTCATTTACATACCTTTTGGGGGTATTTTGAGAATTTCCGCCGCGTTTGGGGGTTTATTCTGAAAATCTTTCGAGTTTTATCTTACTGTCATCTTAATTTTGTCAAAGGGGTTTTAATTGGCTGTTTTACATATTCGTTTGTTCATTAGTCAATTGTTTAACTTTTAATTATATTATTATCTTAAGTGCCCCAATTCTTGGGGACTACTCAAGAACGGGAAATAATATTTTAGGTCAAATTTGTAAGAGGTTTTTTAATTCGATTATGGAAACTCTTTAATATTTTTATTATTTTCCCAGGTTAAAAACCTTTTCATTTAAGTACTTTCGAATCTTTCCTTCGATATTCTTTATTAATGGCTAAATCTAGATGGATTACTTTTTTGACGTACAAACTATGACTAACTTAAAACATTATTTATTTCTAGGCAGAAAATGCTCATAACTACATCTGATTAAATTTTTTGGAAAGGAATAGTTACAGGATGTTTTTATTTTTCGAATTGCATTCGATGTTTTTATAATAACTTTCGTGAGACGACTTCATAATTATTTAAAGGTTTTTTTTTTTATTTGTTTATTCCTTTAATTCAGGCAACAAGGCCCATAGAAAATATATTACATAAATAAAAAACAATGTTTATAAACTAATACATAAAATTATATAAATAATAACTAAAAACTAATGCACACGAAGTGTCGGCGTCGTGTTACGCTGCGTGGTGTCGCGTATCCTTCCTCTGAACTTTCGATAGACCACACCCTTCGGCCAAAACTCTTCCTTGAGGAAGGTCTCGACGTGGTGAGTTGGAACTCGCACCATGAACGACTTGAAGTTCGTGTTACGGCGCGCCTCCAACTTCTCCACCCTCAAGGTCCAGTTGGTCTTGGACCGGACATACTCCACAACCTGCTCCTCCGTCGTGGTGTGATGTAGACGGGACACGTCCAGCTGCGTCGTTGACACTGCAGGACGCAGCAGGATGTTGGGTCCAGTAGGTGCGGTACCGCACTGGTTCCTACAAGGAGGCTTCTTTTTCTTCCTCTCTACTTTTATGAAGCCATCCTTGTCGCACGTGTCCTTCTTTGGACAAGTCGGTGGCTGTGGTTTGCCACGAGGTTGTTGACCCCCTTTCACTTTGGCCCGCTTTGTTTGCGTCACAGCGGGCTTGTTGGTGGCTGTAACTGCTGCGTAGGCGCGTTTAGGGGTCGATGTCCTTACGCTAGCTTCAGCCGCAGGTGTCGACACAGCGGCGGCGGCGGGACGAGGTGCATCGTCAGCGATATCGGCGACCGGTGACGCACTCGAATTTGCCGACTCAAAACTGATGACGGACGCATTTTGCGCCCCGCGACGAGTATTTACGTTTTTTATGTCCGATGACCCACTTACAGAAATAACGTTGCGCAACAACGCCACTTCTCCACGCAGGTCATTGATGGTCACCTGTGATGCTTCCATCTTGGACTTCATATCTTCCAGGCTTGCCTTTAGACACGTTATGTCTTTCAGCAGCCTGGTGACATCGACGTGATCGAACGTGACAGGAGGCAGCTTGTGCAAGTCCCTCGCCACGAATTTAGGCACGTCATCAGGATCAGTCCTCTTCAGCAGGGAGATGATATCCTGCAGGCTCTTGTCACCACCGTCCCTCCGGCGGGATGGCATCTGCTCGAGTTGTCCGAGCGACTGGAAGAGCATCAGCTTGGCACTGCAAACCGTCTCCTCTTTGTAGGTGGATCTGCAGATTTGCACGATGCTAATCTCGTCCAGGTAATCGATGGCATGAATAATGAATGCCAACACTTCGTTGGCGATGAGCGGTTTAGAACTCATCGCGACTAGACAGGCAGCGGCTATTGCCGCGCAAAACGCGAATATAATATTCGTAGTGTGCAGCGAAAACGCGACCGTTCTCGAGCGCGCATCGCACTACAACTGATGATTTAACCCACACGCTCAAGTCTACCCCGAAACTTTATATATTGACCCATCAATACCGAATCGTACGTACTGTTATTCTAACTAGCTCTCAATCTTTGTAGGCTGAAATAATTATTGACAAAAATAGTTGTGCCCCCGGAAAATTACAAGATCCAAAAATTTGCCATCCTGGTATTAAGTGGCGTATGCGGTATGGTACAACCTTATTTACATGTTCTTCTTTACAAATAAAGCCACTTTCGCTCAAGGTTTTCATATAAGGCACTGAATTTATAAAGCACAACGTTTTCGTTCCAATTATACTAAAAGATGAGCAATACTTTTTGCTTAAGACGCAGCGTTTTGTCCATGGCATCGCGCCAACTTATCACTTAAAATGACCGTATGTATCCCAATTTCTTTGTCTAAGTAGACAAATTTGATGTTTCCTACTTAGTTTGATCTGGTATCTTGTACAAGAATAAAACATGGTGTTTTCAGGGTACTTTAGCGTCTTATTTACAAGATGGGATACAAAGTTGAGAAGTTATATTATTTGACGGACGACGGAGGCTTTGGGTGGCTTTTTCTCAAGTCGATATAGAATTATCAGCAGAGCTGAGTTGGTTCAGAATCTTAGGCCATTTTATTTATCGTTGTGACATGCTTATGTTTGCAATCACGCTGAGAATACAGGACGAGGATATTTTGACTTGCACCTACTAAAAACAGCCTGGTCTCGTCATTGTATTTGTTGATGTCGGAGTCACCGGTTTCAGCATTCTTCGGTCTTTTCAGGTCCCTTCTAGGCTTAAGGTTTACTCTTCTAGATTAGTAACTGGTGGTTAAAAATATTTTTTCGATTTTTTTTACTCTATGCGATTGACCTATTTATCACGTTTGGCTATCTGATTAGATAAAAGTCTACAGTGGGACATTTGAAGCTCTGAAAGTCATAAACCTGTGTATAATGTCTGTAGACTCCGGGTGCCTTTATATAATCAGTGTGTTAAGTACCAATCGAACATCAATTTGAAATTAATATTGCAAAGATCTTGACTATAAAACTTAAAGAAACAAAGCTAAATAATAAAAGATCGCGCTGCAAAATTATTCACTTTTGCAGGTAGTTCGCAAATATTTGTCACGTCCGCGCAATAAACTTGCGGGCAACCTCACTAAGGAAACCAGGTCGACAAATTTACATTCAATAAAAGTTTAATGGTAAAAGCTACATCATTCTTAATCCCATTCATATTTTAAAATTCCAATATGTATCTTGTTTAGGTTTCCATGAATATTTCAGTCTCGTTTGTCATGTCTGTCAATATTATTCAGTGACTTAATGGAAGCACAGAGAATAAGTTAAAATTTTTGCTTTTGAAGAGTTACATAATATCCTGATTTTTTTCAAACGGTTATTTGAAGTATATGTACCGGGTTGAAACAACCGATGATTTTAAACCATCGGTCGTATCAACCTTGTACCAACAACAACTTAGTACGTATACTATCCGTGTTCAGTATCATTTCCAAGCAATTAAATGAAATTGGAAACACAAATTTTCCCTTAAATAAAAACTCAAAATCAAGCTAAAATGCAAACAACGTTCGTTAAGAAATGTAACCCGCCTGGCGGCTAGTTAATATGGTGGCGGCGTCTGAGATCGTGGCAGTAATGTTTATAGATAAGATAAGACTGTTTGGCTAAACTACTGCTCCTATTTCATTGATTTTTTGTAGAGCACATCGGTCGTATCAACCTTGTATACTTATACTTAATTACCTTTAAATGTAATGTGTAATGAAGTGTTGATGGTTTTGCATAGGCTGGAAGAGTTAATTCCCTTGATGATAATCTCATAATTTTTCTTGTATCATATATTTTATTGGATGGTATTCCTATAATGACAATTGTCACACAAAAGAAAATAATTTTTAAGGCTCACTTATATACCAAAGGTCAAACTTTGAGCCCTGCTATATTGAACTAAGACGATACTTAGTATTTGTTTCGTTCTGAAGCGTATGTTTGAAACCTGCACCTTTCTAAATTTATTTAGTTAACTTGCTTTTGATCGCGGGTCAGTTGTCGCGACAGAAAGTATCCTATAGCATATGTATATAATTTTTTTCAAATTTGCTCGTCAGCTCCTGAGATTAGTATGTTCAACCAACCAACAAAACTTAAGCTTATATGAGTATAGATCATAAAAATGTTCTTTCTTCTAAATGATCGATGAACTACAAAGAACAGTTTCTTTACCGCCTCGGTCAATTTAAAAACTAAACCTTGTTACTAAACTATATTAATTAAACAATACTAAAACTAAAAAATAGCATCGTACCTTGTAGTTTTAGTAGATATATTTAGCATATATATTATTTATATTCAAATTATTTTTCTTTTTCAGGTAACGTTGGTGTTTCTTGACCCGTTGTTTCCATTAACCAAGTTTTGTGAGTATAACTGATACTTTGGTTTTTTGAATAGGCGAAGGATTCTTAAATTCACTTGACCAAAAGTTGCTTAATTCTTCTGCTTTTGCCCGAGCTACTTTGGGGTTGGCTGTCATTATTACCGAATTAAGCTGAATATCATATATATATTTTTTTTTATAACCTATCTGACTTCCAGAGCCCATTGCACTGGGTAACAGCTCTCTGTTACCCAGTGCAATGGGCTCTGGAAGTCCGGTCCGGTCTGGAAGAGTCCCATAGTAAGTTTGTCAGAATTCTAATGACTTTACAAGTTTCTTAGTATAAGAGCAGCAATTCAGCCTCTTTTTAAAGTCACTTTTTAGCATATTTTGGGATCAAATTGTATGTCAGGGATGCAGCTGGCCACGCAATATCTGCAGAATGATTTGTGGTGACAAATGTCTTTGTCAGCGGAATTGGGATGCAATTACGTCAAATTGTATTGCTGTTTCCAATAGTATCGTATTTTTTGGATATATTATATCGTGCGAAAAGAGGTTTAGTGAAATCAGTATGTTTTTAGATTCTAGTACCGAAAAATATGTCATGAATATAGTATGTAATTAACGACTGAGTACGAGCAGAGGTATATTAATAAAGTTTAGTTCTTACGAAACAGTCCATAATAATACTTGAATGAATTATTTTTGAAAACATAAAAAAATATTTTTAGGCATTCTTTAAAATCTATATATATAAAACTCTTCCGTTACGGACTGACTGACAGACAACGCACAGCCGAAACTACTGATCGTAAAGAGCTGAAATTTGGCATGTGTGTTTGTTGGGAGGAGTAGGCTACCACTAAGAGAGGATTTTTGAAAATTCCCCCCCAAAAGGGAGAAAAGGGTGGTGAATTGAAAATGTTTATTTCTCAATGGATTCACATAAGACTTTGTATGTAGGTTCCACCAGTGAAGCAAGTGAGCATTAAGAAAGGGTTTTAGTACATGTAATCAACAGACCATGGAACAGGCGATAACTAAGTGAAAAACCCAAATTCTGACGGAAGTCATTACTCCACGCGGACGAAGTCGCGAGCAAAAGCTAGTTTTCCCATATTCCTTCGAAGGGTACATATGAAAAAATTAATGTAGCTCCCATGAGTTAGATAATAATTTTTTGCGAGCTATCATTGTCGTAAAATGGTAATCTACTATATAAAAATAAGTCGGGTTTTCCTTCCTGACGCTATAACTCCAGAACGCACGAACCGATTTCCACGGTTTTGCATTCGTTGGAAAGGTCTCGGGCTCCGTGAGGTTTATAGTAAAGAAAACTCTCAATGACATTAATTTAGACCGCGGGCGGAGCTGCGGGAAACAGCTAGTTATTTATTAATTTTAGTAAAGCTTGCTAGCAATGCGGGTCGCACATTACCATACCATAACCCCTCGTGGTAAGCTAAATGCTTGAGTTACGAGTGGGTTCACGGTGGTAGAGCAATGGATGGGACTCGAACCCGCGACCACATGATCGCAAGTCTGATGCCCTTGCCATTAGGCTATCGCAGCTAAAATTAAATAACTACAAGGCTGGAACTGAAGCTACATACTAGTGTAGTAAAAAATATTAGCAGAGAATTTATTCACTATTTTTCAACTGTTATTCAAGACTTCAACTCTGAAAATCCACGATTATTTTTAGAAGGGAAGACAAAACGGGGAGAACAACCTTCGTTACATTTGGAGTCTCAGTCCTTACATAATGCATATCCACAGTGGAAGCACTTATCTTTCCCTGTATAAATCCATAAGATGTCCAAACGTTGACAGAATTAACAATTTCCCGAAAAAGAGGGTAGCTAGTTTTCATTTCTTCGAAAATTCGGCTTGCAATGACCTAGATTTTTCGTCTCATACCATAAATCACACATAGAAAGGCAGTTGAATGGTGAAAAACCAATATTTTGTTGGAAAAATATACGGTTATATACGATAGTGAATGCCTGAATGAATTCTGGTATGTTTTTGGTGCTTTCCACGTAATGTTTACGAGTCTACGTGTTCATTTACGATTTATGACGTAATGCCTTTAATGTTATGTTCAGATCGGTGGTGTCGTTTCGTGATGTGCCATCTCTTGCCTGTATTTATGATTTCATGATCAGATGGGCCTTTAGGTCTAGTTAGTGACCCTGACTGCTAAGCCGGAGGTCGTGGGTTCGATTCCCACCCAGGACAAATCTTTGTGTAATGAGCACTGGGTGTAATTTATCTATAATATTAGTTATAATATAGTTATTTCAATATCTTAAAGTTAATTAGCGTTTCAGTATTCAAAGGTACGAGGATGAAAAACATATTGTTCACGTCTTCAAGAGTAAGGACATTTAGGAATTCATTTTCCCGTAAAATAAAATAACCGGAAATTCTGTATCTTATAATATGAATTTCGCCTCATCAAACTCTTGCCTAAGGCAGAAATACACCATATTAAAGATTTTTGTCATATTGCTTTGGGCAATTGACTCAGAAACAAAAGAATTTCCCTTCCGGCTTTGACTGCTGGAAATAATATTATGGAAATCGCAAGAATTTATAGAATTAATAAAATAGGATCTAGTAGTAGGTCCTCTTTTAAATGAGGGCTCATCTCGAAATCACATACCAGCCCCCCTAGCCAAGTGACTTTTCTACAAGCGTTAACGATGTAGAAAACGCTTAAATGACATTAAATGACATGTATGGAAATGACATTTGATTTCGACAAGTCACGTGACTAATGCCCGTTTTCACCAACATCCCCTATATTACCACCTAACTATGGGATCGTTTACTTAAAAGCTCCCCTAAACTAGCCCCTAAATTATATTTTGTTTCACCATCATTTTTATCACCTAACTAGGGGACACATAACTATGTGCCGTTTTGTTTTCGATAATAGTGACTGATTCGTCTTTGAACTTATCGATACTTTTAAACAATGTAGTTTTTTATCAAATTCTGTAAAGTAGGTATACACACGAATTGATACAGTTCATAATAAATGATGTTTTAATAACAGTAATACATATTATTTCATTCATCTTTTTAGTTTATTTTCTTCAATATTTACTCTGTGTTTACATCATGAAACTCGCGTATAATCTGTGGCCATATTTATTTATATATGACACTTCTTTCTTATGTTTGTTGTCGTGATTTGATTGATATTATTATTACAAATGATTACCCGTAGCATAAAACCTCAAAGCTATTAATAACTGTATTATTGGTGATATTGAATTATTTCTGGAATAAAATAAAATACATACTAACATACCCCACAGTGTATTAGAAACATTATATCGTCAGTTTCACTTATTTGGGCAAGGTTCTTATAAAAACTCGTGATAAGTATTTTCAGTAAATTCTAATGGGTGTTCAATCTTTTCCAATAAATACAACACTGAAGATTTACTTAACTTATATCTCCGAAAAAAATCAGTTTCATCAAAACTTTCGAAGTAATTTGGTAGTTTCCGATATATTTTTGGTCTACGGCTGTTATTTACGTCGAATATAGTAGAAACAGTTTCTAAATTTTCTAAAACTTCGTATAAATCACTATCCATCTTCGTTACTTAGAATATCACTTACTTATGTGCCGGTTTATGGGACAAAATTCCGACGACCTAAATTTAGGGGACCTTTTAAGGTTTAGGTGACCCCTAACAATTGGTGAAACAGAAACCACCTTCTTACGACCCCCTAACCATGTTTAGGGGATCCCTTAAACTTAGGGGATGTTGGTGAAAACGGGCATTAGACCTGTCACATCCATACATTTGAGCGATTCTATCAGCGTTAACGCTTGTAGAAATGTCACTTGGCTAGGGGGCTGAATAGAAAGTAGTTGTCACTTGGACAGAATAAGAATTATAAAGAAACATAACAAACACGTGATAGAGATTAAATACTATCGGACCCGCTCCGGCTTCGCTCGGCTAGTACAGGAATAATTACCATCATTATTCACAAAAACCTTCCTCATGAACAAATAACTCTTCTTGAAAACTGCATTAACATCTGTTGAGTAGTTTAAAAGACGTAACCATACAAAAAGCGGGAGCGAAATTTTTTGCACGATTTAGAAATTAAAAAAAATTGGGAGAAACTATTTGGCATTAAATTTCAATACCTACCGGTAACATCTCGTTTAAGAGATTATTTGATCGTGATAACTACTTAGAATGACAAAAATCAAATTGTAGTAAAATCTACCCTATTAATATGACTATAAAGGCGCTATCAGACATAGACTAGAGACGACTCGGAAACTCCACTAACTAGCTTACATAATGAACAAACAAACTTTTCCCTCGCATAGCAAAATCCCCCTAACAAACGAATTCGCGGTAAACTGAATGTAATCCAGTATCTACACTCGAACAGATTCAAACATATATTCAGCTTGTCATGTCGGCGTAATGTGTCGGCTAATGGTTGACGGACGCCGTCAGCAATGTCGGCGAGCGCGAACTACGCCGACATGTCGAACGAACCTTCTAATGCAATAGAATTGTAGAATGTTCATGACGTTTGAATTTACCTGTAATACTACCAGCTTTTAATCCTCCATTTAAACCGTCCCAATGCTGGGCACAGGTCTCTTCTCATATAGAGAAGGAACGAGCGTTGATCGCCACGCTGGTTCGTTGGGTGGATTGGCAATTACAGATTCCAATTGTTGGAATCCAGGTTTCCACACGATGTTTTCCTTCATCGATTGTCAATGATGTCTTAGAATCATTAAGAAAGTACATATAAACTTTACGAAGGATTGACTTGGGGGAAAGCTGGTGAATGCGTGACAAGAGCATTGCAAAAAGTGTGATCGGGCGAGGCGAATAGAAGTTGAGAGGGAGATATAAGTTACTGAAGATAGAAAGAGGAGAATTATGTTTCGTATATTACTGTAAGGGCAAGAGAGACGTGCGAGCTCCAATTTCTTTCTCTCTTTCCCTCATAGCCATTTACGTTTCGTATATCTAAGATACAGTGCAAGCTTATGAACTAAAGAAGTTTTACTTCAGCCGTGTGGTAATGTGTACAACTATAATGAGAATCTTTAACTTAAAAAAAATACGTTTTTTTTTATTACATGATTATATATATAAGCTACGGTTTGTAACATGACGTTCAAGAACCAAAAATTACACGTCAGACGTTATCCAGGTTAATAACCAAGGAAATCTTATTAAACCGTTCTCAAAAGCTGTAACAATAATTTCAAGTAAGTAGAGCGTTTGCATAATGCAAAAACATGGGCGTCGAGATACCGTAGGAACATTACAATGCAGCACCAACAGCGATTATTTCTTCGCTTGGCATGACTAATGATATAGCTCTCTAAGCTTGCAGTTTTTCTCATATCAAGCGCGAATAGACATGAAAATATTCCCGTATACTCACTAAATAAAATGCCCATTCCAAGTGCCATTTGAACGTGTGAATTGCGCGTCGGCGAAATGTGTCGGTTAATGGTCCTCGCCGACAGCGATGTCGGCAAAACTGTTCGCCGACACGCCGAACAAACTCGCCAATCCGGGTGCATTGTCAGCGACCGTCGAAATGTTTGCTCTATGCTTTGAGCTATTTTTGAATGTCGAATCTTTCATTCTTTTTCGTTATCGAGTTTTAAGTTTGGAGTCTAATGAGGTGATTGATAGTACTGGCTGTAAATGCACATTTAACATGATATTCTTTTATAATCTACTAGCTGTTTCCCGCTGCTCCGCCCGCGGTCTCAATTTTTTTTTATATTTGTGATGTAAGCTATCCTATATTTCAAGTTGGATCAAACTGCACACGGTGTGCAAATTTGATTAAAATCGGTTCAGTAGTTTCGGAGTTCATCCCCGACAAACATCATGACACTGGAATTATATATAATATCGATTGATGCCAAAAAGTACACGGTGCTAGTTTTTCGCGGTCCGCAAAGCGTATTTTCAAACATCAATTGAATGCAGATTTATTTCTTTAAAAAAATAAAAGAATGTTTTCTTTGAGTCTAATTTGCTATTCTTCAGTATTGAGAGTACTTTCTCTCTTTCTTTCTGGTGGCAATAAAAAATCCATCCTGTTTATCATAATATAACCTACGACCTACTCTCAGACCTACCAAATAGACAAACGAAAAAAAAACATAAAAGTCTGCGAGCCTGATGTTTAAAGAAGAAAACAGTTTTAATATCATTGCAAGGAGTTTTGACAACCTTGTTTATTTAATTGTTAAATAACCTCTATGGAGGCGGATCTGGAGGATAGTAAATTGTACTAAAACAACAAAATTTGGTCGTCATGGCAACTACCTACTTACGTTTTTAATGTCAATAATCGCGATGTTAATAATTATGATAAAAATTAAACAAAAAAACATTTCAAATTGAACCAAATTGTGAATCTAAACCATCCTCGAATCCACATGAAGACACACAGCAAATTTCATTATAATCGGTCCAGCCGTCTAGGAGGAGTTCAGTCACATACACACTCACAGAAGAATTATATTGTTAGAAACCAGAAGTGGAAATTATTAAAAAAACAACACAAAACACAATTACAAGTCTTTTTATTAATTTAATTTATAACAATTCTAAATGCAATTACATAACCGTTTAATTAATTCGAGAAACAAAACAACTACTACCCAAATCAATAGAACACATCAAGAACATTAATAAATAACAATGACAACTGAAAAAGATTATAAATCTCACCGCCCTTGAACAATGTTGCCGCTCCGAGTGACACCCGACAAATGAGAGGGTTGAGGGTGCGCGCGCGCCTTTTATACCAGCTTGAAAACATTATATCGGTCTACCCTTATACGGCCTCTCCTGACGCCGAGTCGCCCTCGACCGGGACGTTTTGGGGTTCGTCTTCGATTGGATCGTCCTGACGTACCGCAACCGCTTCTTCACCAAGTTCAGGCATGGATAGTCCGACTGCCGCACGTTCGTTAATGCCGGATTGGCCTGAATCATCGTCGATGTTATCGGTCTCATCATCTGAAAAGTTACGACTATTATTATTCACGAATTTCGTGTGTGAAGAATCATAGGCCAATTTAGTAAGAGGACAGCAGAAATATAGGACCGTTGGCGTCCCATCAGTCCTACATTATTGCAGCATACTTCACCACACCGACTGGCTTTATCGAAGGCGACATACGCCGTTGGTGGAGGACACACCTCATTGTTGGGCGACTTACGCCGTTGGTGGAGGACACACCTCATTGTTGGGCGACTTACGCCTTTGGTGGAGGACACACCTCATTGTTGGGCGACTTACGCCTATGGTGGAGGACACACCTCGCTGTAGAGAAATACGCGATCGTGCACACCCACCTACACGCGGATGCATGTGTTGGCGCGTATCTGAAACAGGACGTGTTATCAAGTGCAGAGTTACTCACTCTCAAAGAAGACGGCACAAGATTCAGGGCACCATTCTCCCTTCCATGGCACCATGCGCTGGGAGGCTGCTTGAGTGGTCTTTCCGCCACTTCCACTGAGCAATTTCAGTTCGTATCGGCCATTAGGCCGAACTTTGGTAACCCTGTACGGTCCTCGCATTCCTGGGTCTAGTTTGCCCGTAGACTGCGAGTACTTTATAACGAAGGCTAAGTCGTCGACTTTATATTCGCGTGGTGGGCGCCTGGACCGGTTGACTGATTCGTCTTGTTGAGCCTGATTCCTTTTTAGTAGCTCATTAGCGCGACTTCTGCTGATCTCTCGTAGGGCTTCTCTGTTGCTTTGCTCTGGTGCACTCACAGCCAGGTCTCGAATCAAGGAGCGGATAATCGGAGTGGTGGCGTCAGTACCAATCATCAAGTTAATGGCTGAAGTTTGTGTTGTCTTCTGCTTGGTAATGTTCAGTACTAACTGTAGTTTCCAGAGTGTGTTCGACCAGGCAGCATTCTTATGTCCTACTTCGATGCGGAGCATGTTGAGCACGGTTCTTATGTAGCGCTCCACTTGACCGTTAGAACTGTGCATCTCAGGGGTGATGTGATGCATTTCGATACCGAGTTCGGTTGCCCATTGTACAAAGTCAATGGACTCGAACATTCTGCCTCTATCGGTGACTAGCATCTTGGGGACACCAAATAAGGAGATAGCAGTGGTCATTACTCGCTTTAACTCACCAGTGTCCTGACGGTAAATTGGATAGAGGAGGCAAAATTTGGTGAAGGCATCAACCAAAACAAGAACGAACTTATAACCCTCTGATTCGGGCAATGGTCCCAGAGCATCAACATGTACGGTGTCGAACGGGATGTTAGGTTTGGGCCAAGATGAGATATTTTGTAATGGAGCGCGAGGGACACGTTTTTTGGAGATGCACACGAGGCAATGGGAAATGTATTTGGAGACAAACTGGCGGAGGCCAGGAAACCAGAAATGTTTTAGGACGAGGTCTATGGTTTTATCGGTCCCGATATGCTCGTGTTCATCGTGAAAGATTCTGAGTAAACTCAGGCGATGACCCTTGGGTACAAAACAAAGTAGTCGCGGTTCTTCACCGACAGGAGTGTATTTGTAAAACAGCATATCATTTTTTACAACGTAGCGATTAGAATCCAATTGTCCCTCGGAGAGTTTCTGGATCAAATCTCTCGTCTCATTATCCGCGGCTTGTGCCATTTGTGCCCAGTTTCGGGGTCTTGAAATTTGATTAACCGGGACAACTGGATTCCGACTGAGGTAGTCGGCATGCGGCAGCATAACACCTTTTCTGTACTCGATGGAAAAGTGGAAATCCTGTAGATAGATCCACCAACGGGCGACGCGAGGGAGCAGATCCTTTTTACGCTCTGTCGACTTGAGAGCATTGCAGTCCGTAACAACCTTGAAATGTAGTCCTATTAGGTAGTGACGGAAGTGCTGCAGAGCTTTCACGACTGCCAATGTCTCTAACTCATAACTGTGGTATTTGCTTTCTGCTCCCTGCGTAACCCTACTAAAATATGCTACCACATGCTTTCCACCATCAGTATGAACTTGCAAGAGTACCGCGCCATACCCCGCGGAGCTCGCATCGGTGTGAACCTCGGTGGGGAGTTCGGGCTTGAATATTGCAAGAACAGGTTCGCTGGTTAAGCGTTGTATCAAGTCTTGACGAACCTGCTCCTGTTCCGGGCCCCACCGAAATTCAATACTCTTTCTCGTCAAATGGGCAATGCATGCAGTCTTTGTGGCATAGTCCTTGATATACCTGCGGAAATATCCGGCCAGCCCTAGTAGCTGTCGGACTTGCCTGACGTTTCCGGGCGCTGGTGAATTTTTTAATGCTTCTATCTTACGTGGGCTCGGTCTCACCTGACCAAAACTAATCACCCTACCCAAATATTCAACTTCGGTTGTCAAAAATGAGCACTTCTTTAAATTTATCGAGAAGCCCGCGTCTGTGAGTGTTTGTAATACGCCCCTGAGTAAAGAGAGCCCTTTTTCGACCGAATCACTTAAGAGGAGTACGTCGTCTATGTAGGTATACCAGAACGTTCCCTGCTTCAATGAACTCACGGAGGGTTTGGTTAATTATGCGCTGGTACACGATCGGGGAGTTCGTCAGCCCATATGGCATCTTGAGATATTCGTAGTGACCTTCCGGGGTGACAAATCCCGTTACGTGAACCGAGCGCTCGCTTATCCTAATCTGATGGAAGCCGGTAGCCATATCTAAGCTAGTGAAGTAAGTGAAATTTCCCAGGCGGTCAATGTGGTCGTCGATGAGGGGCAGAGGATATCTTTCTTTTTCGGTGATACGGTTGAGTGCTCGATAGTCGACGCACATTCGGTCGGTTCCATCTTTCTTTTTAACAAGAATTATGGGGCTGGCGTACTCCGATCGCGATTCCCTTATGATGCCTTTGTCTAATAGGTCTCTAACTATTTCACGTACCTTAAGTTTTTCGTTAAAAGAAAGTTTATACGGGCGATACACTATGGGAGTGGTACTGGTAAGTTTGATTACCATCTCGCCGGTGGTGACTGTACTTGTGGCGGTACCGGAAATGAAGAAACCCGAAAAGGCTTGAATAACAGTGATCAGAGAGTCGCGTAGGGCACCTTGTAATGGAGTGTTAATTAAAGTCTGATTAAGGGTCTGGACTACGTTAGTGCAAGCGTGAATGACGTTAGTTCGAGTTAAGTACTGCTTGTCCCTTGTACGTACGTACATAACACCCTCGCGGTTGAGAATGTCGGTTCCGATTATAATTGAGGCATTCATGCACGCATTGGGTACTATGACTAGATCGGCTTCTAGGGAAATGTCGCATAACTCAATAGTTACTGTTATGAAAGAGGTGGCGATAATTTCCTTTTCGCTTATACCTTTTAGGATACAGTGAGTGGGTTTAACATTACAGGAGAGATGCTTTAGTACGTCGGAAGAAATCAACGATACGTTTTGGGCCCCACTGTCTATTAGTGCGTCCATGGGGATGCCTTGGACCACAGCTGTAACTACGTCTTTATTTTCAGCCTTATTGTCTGTGCAAAGGTTAACGTTTCGCTGATTTCTGGGCTCCGATCGGTTTTTGGCGAAACAAATTTCTTCGGTGTGGCCTTTCTTTTTACAAAACGTGCAGTGGGTACCGGGTCCCCTGGTATAAGGAGTCTGTGCATCGGACTTGGCAGTGGAAGTCCGAATTTCGGGTTTAGCAGGGACCTCGGTTGTAGGTTCCGAACGAAACTTCTTGTTACATCTACGACCCAGGTGGCCGCGCTTTCCGCAGACGTAACACTTAGGTCCCTGTTCGGAAAAAGAATTTGGAGGTGTTCGTTTCTTAGATGAGCCTTCGGTATACTCAAATTTGGCGCGTTTGGGTTTAACATATATCGAAAGAAACGAAACCAGATCTTCCACTGTCAGGTTTGCATTTGCCGCGGCGGCCCTTACTTGTGGGTTATCTATGCCGCGGATGATTATAAGGGTGCGTAGTTCATCAGTCAAACCTTTGACTATGCGCAATCGCAATAGGGTACGCCGAGCATATTCGGCGTACGTTGTATATTTGTCAGATGTCGTATTCATTGTTTCGAAAAGTATATTAGCGTAGTCCAACTTCCGAGGGCAAAGAGGTTTGAACTCGAGCTTAAAGTTAGACCAAGAGCGGTCATTAGTGACCCACTCGTTTAGCCACACTTTAGCGTCGCCTTTGAGACAAGAAGCTACTCTCGAAAGGCACTCGTAATCGCTCCAGCCGTTCGCGGATACTGCCCGATCCACTTCCTCACACCATACATCTATATCATGTATGCTTGGATCGAAATTAGAAACGTAGTAATTACGCGACCTGGTAGGTTGTAAGGATCTGATGGCATCCGCGAGTATAGTCACTGTAGACGGGGCATCTGAACCGCGAACGACTGGATCAGGAGTGCGAGTAGTTGTTGAAAAACCCTCGGAGTTGTCCACGCAAACCCGTTGCGGAACACCGTTCAAGTCTACTCGGCTATTGGGACGCGGGGTGACCTCATGAACCGAGTTTTCGGTATTTACTGTAGTTCGGTTACTACCTTGCAATGAATTAAAAGGGGTATTTGTGCTTTCAATGGCGCCAAGTCTCGTCATGATGTCACTCAAAGTGTCTTGTAACGTGTTACTGTTGCGAGGCCCAGGTTGTTTTCCTAGGTGTGGGGGTGTCCTACGTGAATGCGTCGACCTTGACCTAGATTTAGAACGACGAGCGTTATGGCGACGATAGAATGAGCTATCCTTCGAATCACTACGTTCGCGACGAGAACTTCGATGAGACGCACGAGCATGACGCGAATTATGCACTGATTCATTACTTGTAGGCCTATCTCGGGAGCTACGAGAACGATTACGTGACCTGCCTCGCGATCTACGATAGTCGGATTGTCTAGGCATATCTAAGACCGGCACACACACAGTAAAAACACAAAACAACAGAAACACGTCACCACTTGAACACAAAAATACTTATAGGTTAGGTTATTTTGTTTCTCGAATGTTTATCAGAATGTGAGCTTTGAGGTCCTTTATCCCACTTCTGATGTTAGAAACCAGAAGTGGAAATTATTAAAAAAACAACACAAAACACAATTACAAGTCTTTTTATTAATTTAATTTATAACAATTCTAAATGCAATTACATAACCGTTTAATTAATTCGAGAAACAAAACAACTACTACCCAAATCAATAGAACACATCAAGAACATTAATAAATAACAATGACAACTGAAAAAGATTATAAATCTCACCGCCCTTGAACAATGTTGCCGCTCCGAGTGACACCCGACAAATGAGAGGGTTGAGGGTGCGCGCGCGCCTTTTATACCAGCTTGAAAACATTATATCGGTCTACCCTTATAATATATATAAAGATGACTTGGTTAAATGGGCGTTGCCTGTGACGTAATCACATAGACTAGGTTAACATACTAAGGCCTGTTTTCCTTTTTATATCGAATTAAGTATTTACTGTACCTACTTGTTGTGTTCATTTCGAATGTCTGTCTTATTGTTTTTACATTGAACACTTCCCATTGAAATTCAGTCGTATATTTGTCCTACTTTTAAACAATAAAATTCAATAGATCCGAATTTTTCTTCTTTTTACTCATGCATTCGAATTTGTAAATGCTAACAGAACGGAAATCCAATCCATCTTTAATGGGTCACTGATGTTCATGAATTGCATACAAATACTCTATACTTTTAATAAAGTTTTTCAAACAACCAAAAAAATTACGTATAACAAAATTGTATTCAACACATTAAGCGCATTAAAAACAGCAATATCAAAAATATAAACTGTAAATGGGCTTTAATTTAAATTCTCCGCTGCTACGAATAAATCAACCACAGCTAGTGTTGGCAGATGTCCCGGAATTCCGGAGTCCGGGAACGTAACTACAAGAATGCGGGATCTGTGTTCCGCATCTCGTCTTTTTCTCTGCCGATGACAGATTTATCAAATTTGAATTGGAAATTTCGGTAGACTGTCACACCGAACTATATTTTTTTGTCGGTGTATTATATGACCAATTAAAACAAAATGCAAAAAAAAAGAATGAATTAAACTGAATACAATTTAAGTTGATTCTAACTATTAAATGTATGTCTTGTTAGTTCCAGATTGTAGTTCTGCAACGATTATAGTTATATACGAAACATTAGGTATAAGCTACGAAGCCCCGGTAGCCCAATGCAAGGGCCTTTGGGTTCGCGATCATGCGGTTGCTGGTTATAATCCCACTCATTGCGCTATCGACGTGAACCGCGTTACACAAGCATTTAGCTTAGTACGAGGGGTTAACAAGAATAATAGTAATGTGTGACCTACATTCCTAGTATGCTTTTCCAGACAATGCCGCACTTACTGGAGTGCCCAAAGTGTCCGAGCACCTGCACTTTGGAAGATTTGAATCTGGCCAATGACGCCGCAGTTAATGTGGCCAACTACTGGGCGCATCAAATTTAAATACTTTTTTAAAATAGTGTACCATCGACTCGAAAAGAAGAAGTATGCTTTTTATAGCTAAATTTAAATCTAACACTGGTAAATAATGGTATTTTGAATTTCAATTTCTCGTTCACCAACACTCCAGTAATTAAGTTCTCTTGATTGCAATTAATATAAGCAATACACAAACGGTTTGATTAAATCAAATTCCAATCTCGATCGTGCATTGTATACTAACATGTTCAAAGATTATAATCAATATGGAACGTTTCAGAACAATTTATTACGGCACCAATATGACTGACACAATTCCAAACAGTTTTGGTGGTAGTCATCAAAATAAAAATTGTTGCTGACACTGCATTTGGTTCGAGCTCGTTGTTAATCAGGAGATCGAAACCCAAATGGCACATGGAAACTATCTTTTTCGACTCCTCCTATAAAATACTCCTGATTAATTTCGTTGTGGGTCCCAAGATAGTTCCCTGGAAAACATCAAGCTAAAGTGTCTTAGTGGTATTCATTGGTTATCATTGTAGATCCTGTCTTACAGGAGTTGCAATGATGGGCATGTCTGGTGGGTTTTTTCCCATAAATATCAAACCCATTGCAAATTAATGCATCTTTAAGATTACTCAGTGTTGAAGACCTTCAGACAAAAACGAGCAGGCGTATACAGAAAAAAAAACTGTCAAAACGCTTCGGTATAGTCATCATCACTTGTGTTGTAAACGTAGAAAGCCAATAAGCCCGTAAATATACTGTTCACAATACTACCGACATTCGGATTTACCAAAAACAATCCCTTTTGCTGCCACATTCCCGTATTTCCCATCCCTATTCACAACATATCCCTGCGTCTGCTGGCAAACGATGATATAACCTAAATCGAGCTTGTAAAAATTCAGGCAGCACTTTGGTGTTAAATGATTTGAGTGACAAACACAAATAACTGTTAACGAATGACTGCGTTTAACGTATGTGTCATGCCGCTTTTTTAGGAGTCTGTAGATGATGTGGGTTTGTAATGTTTGTTTTGTTTAAGACTGTTTTGTTCATTTTTGAATGGAAATGCTTAACTGAACTTTCAGAACTTAAATACGCTTTTTGACTCCTATGAGCTTGACAGGCTTGGCATTTTGCAATCTTTTTGTTTTTTGATAACCTTCCTTATTTTTTGGTCTTAACGACTCAAATTTACATTCATACGAAACTTAGATTCCAAAAATTTGTATATGGTATTGCCAACCAGGGACATTTATAGGCCACTATTTTTAAGAAAACGTTTTTCTTATAAGACTGAAAGCGAGGAAACATAAAAAAAACATCTTAATACCTGCAAAATGGATCAGGTAGACATCGTTATTTAAACGGGTTTTCCCCTTATTTAAATGGAGAAAATAGGATTTTTATAAGCACCGCTAAATGCCGGTACTGTGAAAAAGAGTTTTAAGTGTTACATTTGGCTTAACTCCAAGAGCTTGGGAACTAAATATCGGAAGGTAGTGATTTTGCTGTCCTCAAAGTAATTGTGATTAATGAACTTTTAGTACCTACGAGACAATTTAGTCTCCGAAGGTTTTGCTGTAGAGAACTTTCGAGAGAGTTCGTAAATAATGCTAAAGTCAAGGAGATTGTACAAATAAAACATAGCAAACTAGATAGTTATATAGGACACACTAACAAAGCTGTCGATAACACATACATATAGACTTAATATCACCTAAGCGCAGGTGTGTGTGTGTGTAGTAGAAAAAAACAATGGGTTGTACTCCGAGAGTGCCGGTAGAAGTGAAAACTAGCATTAATAGATGCACTTTGTTGAATTTACACTTTATATACACGAATTTCACTAGGATCGGTCGAGCCATCAGCAGTCACGATCCGCGTAGCAGGCTGTAGTACAAACACACAGGCACAGCCGCGTAAACGCCCTGCGCCGCTTTTTTACCCATCCCAAAAAGTGCACAACGCCGCTAAAGAAGTTTTCACTTAAAAAAAACTTTGAAACCCATTGACATATTTTTCTATGCTGACACCGGATGACATCACACTCGTCTTAGATATTTTGGATCAGTCATGTGACCCCTAACGCAAGTTGTAAAATTTTTTACCCATCCCAAAAAGTGCATAGCGCCGCTAAAGAAGTTTTCACTTCAAAAAAGTTTCAACGTAAACACATTCATGTAAACATTGTAGTGTGCCCTGTATAACTATCTAGTTTCCTGTGTGTACATCCTACTAATATTATAAATGTGAATGTGTGGATGTTTGGATGTTTGTTACTCAATCACGCAAAAACGGCTAAACGGATTTGGAAGAAATTTGGCGTGCATGTACCCTTTGACGTGGAAAATAACATAGGCTACCTTTTATCCCGATTCCTTAAGTAGTTCCCGAGGGAAAATTGAAAATTGTTTACGAGCTAAGCCGCGGGCACACAGCTTTGAAAATTGGTAATTTTCTCTTTTTTATTATTTTCCCATTTTCATATCTTTTTGGACCCAATTCGAAAGTCCACACAGACGAAATCGCGGGCAGAAGCTAGTTAATATTAAAATCCTGTGGTGCATCAAGTACCTAAGGCATTTTTGTTTTCTGGCTTGAATGTTTTGCTAAATTGTAATATTATTTGCTTGAATATAATATAAGAATAACCTATAGCTTTCTGCTTGGTTTCACTCACAAAATCATAAAAGACACTAAGAAAGAAAGAGAATTGGATAACATCACACACCTTTTAAACGCGACCAAAAGAGAATATATTCAGGACCAGTGTTAAAAATCCGCGTACACATCACTTTCAATGCCAACAAACGTCAAAATCTCATTTTACAATCATTTTACAACCCTTTCCACGAAACGTGGACCAAAATCATAAATTAAAACAGATGTACTGCCTTTTCAACGAACATTTTTAGAGGCTGTTTTTACATAATTATACGGAACCCGACCTACGTGATTACGGTTTACTCCTGACGTTATAATCCGCGCCCCAAAAGGGTACTAAAAGCCTGTAATAATTCCAAAAGGTAGAAGGGTTATTAAGCCTTGTTTACAAAGAAAAGTACTTTTAAAAGGTAAGAATCTTTAAGATCCTTACCTCCTTTTGAATTTAGTTAATTTCGTGACAATTTTCGGGAATTAGATGTTGGTAATTTTGTCATTGACGTGAGAGTTTCTTGAGAAAAGATGTGAGGAATAAAATGGGAAGGTAAAGGAAGGTAATTTAGATACTTATTTGAAATTTTTCGTTTTTAAACCACCATCTTTAATGGAATACGGTTTTACGGTACAAACTGGGGCCTCACTCACTAAGGCCCAGTTTTTTGATCCCGAGTTAACTCAACCAATGGTTAAATATGCTAACTAATGGTTTCAAAACTCGTGGTTTCTTAAATTCTTAGTCTATCAAATGGTCAAATAAGTTGGAGAGTTAATTATTTAACCATTTGTTAGAATAAAAAAATTATTAATTAATGCGTTCTGCCGAAGTTTGAAACCATTAGTTAGCATATTATACCATTGGTTGAGTTAACTCGGGATCAAGAAACTGGGCCTAAGTGCAAGCAAAACGTAACGTGACATGACACAGATTTTGTTCAACTACCCTGGGTCGCCAAATCGTTTTTATGTTCTGAGAGTCACCGGGTAGTGTTAGTATATCGATACCAGAAGTATCAATTAACGTAAGGGACATTTTGGCGAAAATGAGTTATATATATCATTGGGTTCAGAATTTTCTGCTCTATCGATTGGCATTACTAAAAAAATTCTATCGTTTAAAAAAAATCCCTTACAGTAAAAATTTTTGGCCTGCGTAAAACAATTTATGACAGAAAAATTGATGTAAGAGACATTAACATTTTTTTATCTCTGAAAAATAAAGTAAGTCATAGCTTTGAATAATTTACACCCTTACCTTAAACCTCAAATCAGTCGATTTAAATAACATGTCCCTTACTTTAATTCGAGTTTATAGTTTTTGAAACGAAGTTCCTTATCGCGCGTTGTGAAAAAGGGCTAGACGGAAAAAATTCTTACGAAAAGTTGTCACGACACTTTTTGCTATAGTAAGCTATTGTAAGCTGTGCGGCGTGCGCATGTTTCTCTGTCTGTCTGTCTTATTACCTAAAAATTTTAATATTATTAATAATAAATTATTAACGAAAAGTTGTCACGACACTTTTTGTTCTTACGAGCCCCGAGGCCTGCTTGAATTAGTGCTACAGCTTGAGCTGCTTCCTGAGGTGTTGTATCCATTATTTACCGATCAAAGTAGCAAAAATACACGCATCTAAGCAAGCTATGGATAAAAGCTAAAGAAATGTGAAGAAATATCCGACTACCCTCACTGGCCGTGGTCGCAAGCAGACTGGAGATGCGGTGTCATAGCTCCGTGCACGAAGTAGATGATTTTTCATCTACCTTCAGTTCTTCAATTACAAAATCATCTACTTCGTGCACGGAGCTATGACACCGCATCTCCAGTCTGCTTGCGACCACGGCCAGTGTAACCTGGCCGAAACGTCAAGCCTTAAAAGGTAAATGCATGAGTTCGCCTTAATTCCCGTGACGTAATTTTATTAAAATCATGCAACGCGATAGTTTTAAAGTTAATACCCTCACTGTTTAAGAAAATAACGCTCAGCGCAAACTAATCAAAACAGAGAAAATTGTTAGCATTGTGTTTGTTGCTTGATTACAGTGTGAGTTGATGGTCCTCTTAATTAAATTTATAGTCATTTTAATCTTTAAAAAATGCTCTTTTTGTAGGTATAACTTTGATATTTGTAAGATTTATACTTTTTGAGAAAATCGGATTACAGTTCCAAAGTAGAGGGTGGCTCGGTTTATTTGCTGTCCAGTGTAGTTTATTGGTCATCAACCGACGTCTACACGGTTTTGTATGAACACCGCGGAGCTGACCACCCGTCCAAGGTGACCTTGGTCAGGTGGTCAGCTCCGACCGTATAGCAGGCCTTTAAAAGTAAATGAAAGTTATGAATGGCACTGTATTTGTTATGATCACTAGGCGAGCGTCCTGCTGATTAGTGTATTGAATTTATGATAATAACAGAGACATAAAAGTCTAAAATAATATTAACAATAAATCGTTTTATTTTTGCATCCCTAAATTTTATTTAAATATGTGACAGCTAAGCTGAAATTAACATTAATCATGCAAAGAACCTATTTCCTTGGTGTCAAAATACCATAATTTTAGTAGATAATCTAGAGTTACATCAAATTGTAATACGATAAAAGTTATTTACAATAGAATGTCGAATAATTTTCTATTTCTTTTGCTGCTTACGCTATGCTTGACAGTTTACACGTAAAATATTAGTAACGTAAGGGACAACTAAACATATTTTTTTAATGTAAGGGACAAGCTATATTTTAAACCGCTGTGTATTCCTAAATCTTTCCTTTATATCATGAAAGAAGAAAAAAATCTAAGAAACTTTGCTCTAGACACAATTAAAATTGGAAGCAACAGTAAAAAGATATACAGAGATTTAAAAAAATAAAATCGTTTTTTGGCTCTCCTGAAAAACAGTGTTTTGTCCCTTACATTAATTGATACTTCTGGTATCGATATACGGTAAAGACCATTTAAGGTTCAAATAATTTATTCTCAAAAAAGACATTGTCACTTACATGAGAATACAATTTAAAATTTAGCATTATTTTAGTTATAAGTACCCATCACCAGATAATAATAATCGAAATATTTTTACATAGTGACCCGTGTAGCATTCGAAAAAATGATTCGCCTCCCAGTCCATCCAATCACACACTAGACATCTACTCATAATAGTTTTCTAGTATGTGCTTGGATAGCTGGGATTTAAAACTGCGGAATGAATTTGTATTTTTTATACTAGACGGTAAATTATTAAATAGTTGTGCTCCTTCATATGTGACGCTCTTTTTGGCATAGTTAGTACGTATTCTTGGTAAGACATTTGATAAATCCTTTTATCGGTACAGCAAGAAACACAAAACAAATAAATTAAAAAAGAAGAAATACAAAACAATACACAAAATAACAAAAAACAAAAATATCAGAAGAAAAAAGTGAAGTAAAATAAAGAATTGTGGTGTGTGTCTCAAGGCTGCACCAACTGGGTGTCCAACTCAGCATGTGTCAGGTGGCATTTAACATGTTTTCTCCTTAAAATATTATAGTAACTCGAAAGAGATAACTTGACTGAATGAACTGATAGACTGAAGATGATTCGACTTAGTGAATAAATTTAAGAAAAAAATTAGTGAAAAACGAAAGTTCACGATTTTGTTAACCATTAAAACATGTACCGTAATTCGGGGTGTATTGCAACTGATAAGGTGAATAACAACATTTTTATAAATTAATTTAATGAAAAATTTACGATTTCCATTTACAATTTCAAAATATATTTCTGTAGGTTTAATATTGACGTTCCTGCTTTTATTAGATATACTAGCGTTTAGGAATGTCGCCAATTTATCGTCAAATGAATTCCAAAACATGTTGTTATTCACCTCTTAAGTTGCAATACACCCCGAATTACCGGTAGGTATTTTACTAAATGCAAAATGCAATAATAGAATTAACTTTTCATAAGCCTGAAAGACCCCTAATTGTACTCGTTACGTCATTTTTGTTATTTGTATGAATGATGTTATGGATGTAAACAAAACTAAACCCATGGTTCACGTTGATTGATTACTTATGTAACAGTTTAGGCAGACTGCAAACGATCGAAGCAGCCTGTCATCATTATTTACGGGGAAATGTGTTATTATTTTGTTGCTGTAATAAAATTGTTCTTTATTGGAATCTGGTATTACGTATGTATATTAGCCAAAGATGTAGTTTTAGAATAATTACTGTACTATTCTTTAAAAACAAAAAGGAAGCAAAAGATGATAATTTCACGATTTTTTTTAAATAGCATCAATTTTTTAAAAATATTGATACACCAAGTATAAGTCTCACAATTGAGAAGAATCTACCAATAAATCAAGAAAAAATCAATCTTATCAAGCTAAATTTCATCAAGCCTTTTAGGTTATAGAGCGCCACTTTCCATACATACTCTCTAAAAACTAAAAACTCTCTTTTTGGAGCAGTCAGGTAATAAGGACACAAAAGTCCTTATTACCTGACTGCTCCAAACGACGTATCAAAGTTCTAGGCTTCAAGCTTTTAACCGACTTCCAAAAGTAGGAGGTTCTCAATTTTACTGGTTTTTTTTATTAATAAAGCGTTTGATCGTCTGTAGTATTCCTATTTTCCCAGGATATGGCAGTAATGAGCTAATTTCCTGGATGATTACCCCTGTATCGCTTATTTAGTTGTAAAGGATAATGTGGCTTTCTGCCCACGTCATTTTAACCTATTTTCTTCAAAGATTTGTAACATCAGAAATATGGTCATTAGGACTGCCCCCATTTTGGGGCAGTTTAAGATAATAGCTACAATTTGGGTTGTGTGGTCGATTTCGCAAGATTTCGGCTTTGACGGGATGAAATAATGTGTACGTGATATTCTAAATATCTGCAGTGTATTATAATGATAACAGCCTGTTGATTCTGTAAGACGTCGTTCTAAAATTCGAATCTGAACCCGCCGTGAATTTCTTGATTGGCATTCTATAAACTCGGTTAATACACTAGCGCTACACTTGCGAGCGTGTCAGCGTGTTGAACTAAATTAACCGTGAGATTTAGACCCAAGTTCACCAACAGATGGTTAAATATTAAACAAATGTTTAAACCATGAACGGCTGTTTAACAATATTTTGCTGTTTACCATTCTCTAACCATTGATTATGTACTGTAATCGAATGATTAGCTTAAACGATGTAGCCAACTCAGTTTAGCCATTGGTTTATGCTTCCTGACATGAAGTTTTTATTTTGTTATTCTCCCAGCAAGTGTAAGCTATAACAAGTAAGCTATAACAAATAAGTATATTTGATTTGAAGCTCTCAAGAGAACGTTTGCAGTGAGTACTAAGAGCATTAAACTCGTCAGCCAGATCCTTCCAACTTCTTGCTTTTTCGGCATTTGCTTTAACGTCCGATTTTTTATTTTCTATTCTATCTCTGTACTTTATTACGAGTGCCGTAAGTACAGATTTCTCGCCACTGGTGAAATTCAAAGTACGTTTACGCTCATCTTCCATATCACTGATATATATTCAATAAAAGATTTAATAACAAACACGACACGAAAAAATTATAAATTGAGTTAGATGATTTGATCACAGAGTTTGACAATGAAAATTGATTGACGTGACCATTAAGACATTAAACATTCACAAAATAATGATAAACCATTCCAGCATTTGGTAATTTTGGACTCACTCATTCAAAACAGTTTGGTTAGCAAACCGTTGGTTAGAAATAAATGGTGAACACTAAAAAAAAACGCGGTTGGATTGAACATCGGTTTAATGCTAACAGAACGGTTACGTAATCAATGATTATGATGTAGTTAGAAAACTCGGGCCTAAATATGAGATGACGTTTGAGTTCGCACTCGAAATTTGAAACTTATGCGAAGTGAGAGTGAACGTGAAGTGAACAGCGAAGTGAGATGCGAGTTGTTGATTGACATTTTACAGAATTGACGTGCAGTTCCCAATTATTTATTTTTGTTGTTTTATTTTATTCCTTGTTACCGAGGCATCTAAGGTCTTTCAAATGTAATTATAAAGAGTGGTTGCGTTTTAATTTGATTTGTAACCTTCTTAGGGTTGATCTCATTTATAGAGCTATTTATATTAATACTATGTCGAATGAATACCTACTACTTACACGTATAGTAGGGTAATTTATAAAGTTCAAGCCAAAATACTCGTATTATTTATAAAATGAACTAACAGAGATAGCCTACATTTGAGGAACATAATTTCCACATTACAGCCACACCCTGGGGGCTGACATAGTCAAATAAATCTAACACATCAATGCTGAAACCGGGGTTTTCAGCACATTCAGCCTAAATTACACATTTCTCATTTTAATGTATGTGTTTTACGGCGAGAGCGCGTATTCAGCAGAAATTTGAATGTTTAGGGAAGCTATGGGAAATTGCTTTTATTCAAAAATATCTGATAAAAATAGCTGTGCACAGTGAGAGTTATTATTTCACTTTAAAAACGACGTCCGCACTAAGGAATTTAATCCTTGTGTCGCAGGGGCTTTACAAACATTCAAATCACATACACAAAGAACACCCAGACTTGGAACAAGTATTTGAGGATCACACAAATGCTTGTCTCATACGGGGATCGAACCCGCAACACGTCGCGCACAGTGGCAATTAACCTGATGACCTATACCACTCGGCTATCCGTGCAGTCAAAGTTATAACTATAAGTCTTTTTTTCGTTGTCTATGCTATCATAATAATAGGTAATATCATCAGCATAGCCTTTTCCCAAGCTATTTTGGGTGAACTTCCAGTCTTGCCGGATTTAGCTGAATACCGTTTACATGGAGCGACTGCCTATCTGACCTCCAAAACCCATTTTACTGGGTAATAGTATCCCATAGTAATACTAGTGGTCAGAATTGAAATGACTTAACGACTGTCAAAGATCGACATAATAGCAGTCGGGACCAACGAGCCGAGGCACGGAATAATAATAATACGTACGATATTGATGTGGATTTTATACATGGAAGCTGATGTTATCGATAAAATTGTTAGCTACAATTTCTAAAGGTCTATTCACCGGTATAAATACTATCAGTTGTATTATGAAATATCATAATTAGGGCGGTATTTTTGTATAGGTACGTAATATTATGAATAAGTCTCATTTCCATCAATCATAATTATCCTCTTTTATTACGTTTCATACGACATTACCGAAATAACCTTACCTTGTAATGGATCAAATTGGCTGAACCTACGCTGTGTACTTTAAGGGATCTGACTCAAGGACACCTGTATAAAACCCAGCGCACACCAAAACCAGCGCAGCGGAAAGTATTTTTCACGACACGCGACCTTTGACGCTATCGAAATAAAGTTCTTAAATGTTTGAAATATAACAAAAATGGTAGCGCGGTCTGACGCCACGCGAGTGTACGAGTATGAATACATATAATGCACTTTATTTTGATGGTTTTAAAGTTTATTTTTGAGTGTCATGTAAAATCTCTCAGCTTCGCTGCTTGATGTGCGCTGGCCCTATGATAACGTTTCGTTTTACCTGACATTATCTTGTCCAATTAGAAGGGGTTACATGTCTTTGTATAACTTTTTTTGGGATATTTTGTGTTGCGCACGGGTTTTGCCACGCGATTTTCAACCATCGATGGCTAAACTTAAGCAGTTATATTGAACAGTCTGAACTATAAATATAAATGTGAAGTTGTTGAAATAAAACTTATTTTTAACGGATTCTATCGCGTCATATTTTGATTTTAGTTCCCGAAGTTTCTACGCCTTTGTAGGTGTCATGGTCATGGGGAGACTGAGTAGGTGGTGTTTTCGATTTTTATTTCTTACACATGTACATATTTTATAAGGTTGTAATAAAACTTTTAAAAGAGTTGGTTCTCAATTCAACTGTTTGTTTGTTACGTGATATCTCCGGCAATTTTATTAGGGAAAAATTAAAAAATCTTTGTGTAATGGACATGGTATATACCTACCTCAGAATTGGTACGATATAAATTTTATCAAAATAGATACAGCAGTTTAGTTTTTATATCAAAGGTATTGCACTTAAAGTTCAGCAGAAGTAGTGACGTAACAACGTCAATGTTCCATTCTCTTTGTTTTCATATTTTTTTTTATTAGAAGATGAAAGAAAACATTTTCATCTGCCTAGCCTTTTTCCCAAGCTATGTTGGGGTCGTTTTCCTTTCTTCCGGATTTAGCTGAATGCCGTTTTTTACAGGAAGCAACTGCATATCTAACCTCCACAACCCATTGCTAGGTAATACAGTATTCCGTAATAAGACTGGTTGTCAGAATTGTAATGACTTACGACTGTCAAAGATCACTGTATGACAGGCGGGACCAACGGCTTAACGTGCTTTCCGACGCACGGAGGGGTCTCGATATGTTTACAAACCCCACCCACGGTCACCCATCCACGGACTAACGGCGGCGAGCGCGGCTTAACCTTTATTATCGGACAAACCGTTCGGCTTACACTTAGCCACGAGCCCCTCAAGATGGAAGAAAACATACATATCTAATCGAAGACCTCCGTAGTCGAGTGGCGTACACACCAGTTTTCAAGGTGTCGCCAACTCTGAGGTCCCGGTTTCGATCCCCGGACGGTAAAAAGTAGAACATTTTTCTACATTGTCTCGGGTCTGGGTGTTTGGGGTACCTTCGTTGTCTCTGATTCCATAACACAAGTGCTTTAGCTACTCACTTTGGATTTGGAGCAATGTATGTGATGTTGTCCACATTTAATTTAAATTAAAAAAAAACAGTATTTATATATTTTTTATAATATCTACACCGTTAATCAGTTTGAACCTCTTTGCGGTTAACACACAAAGATCACGACTTAAAACTGATCACTTCATATTCATGTCTTAATAAGATAAGACCTTATTACACCCCCATTAATCCCCATTTAGGGTTCAAGGAGCACTACGCATAGTGTGTACCCCTTATAAAGATTATCTTAATTAGAATTAAGCTAACCATATTATTAGACCCTTATTTGGTTAGAAATGCTTTGTAAATATCACTCAGTGAGGTAAAATGGAAGGTCTAATTCAATTAGGTATGTTATGATTTTTTATGTAGAATCATAAATTTAGACGGGCCTGTTGGTATAGTGGTTAGTGACCCTGACTGCTAAGCCGGAGGTCGTGGGTTCTTTCCCACCCAGGACAAATCTTTATGGGATGAGCACGATATCTGTGTCTGGGTATAATTTATCTATTTATGTATGTATTTACAAATATATAAGTATGTTTGTCAGTTTTCTGGTCACCATAGTACAGGCCTTGCCTATTTTGGGATCAGATGGCCGTGTGTGAGTTGTCCCAAGATATTATTATATTATATTTATTACTTTCAAAAACACAGACAGTCGGGACTAATTGCTTAACGTGCTTTGAAAGGCACGGAGGGGTCTCAGATTATTATTATTACCGAATGGTCACCCATCCTCGGACCATCAGCGGCAAGCGCGGCTTAAGAGAAAAAGCGGGCGAAGAGACTTTTGAAAATTAGGTATTCGAAGGTCATTTTATAGAATGGTCACCCATCCCTGGAGCAACCGCGGCAAGTGCGGCTTACCCTTTATTATCGGTGAAACCGTACAGCTTACACCTAGCCACTAGCCCCTCCCATCTTTGTTAGGTTAGAACTATTTAATTGTAATCCTGAACGCACAGCGCATCCTGGTGAGCGCACTATGTAACGCTATGTCGATCTGAATAATCCTTTCACCTCGATAACCCAAACTTCACCACAAGGCTGACTATAAACAATTATTTTAGAGTCCAACAAAATTATAAAGGTGCGTTCAAACAATATAACATAACATGTTATTCAACATTGCTATATAACATGTTTCAGATAATGTGGACACTGAATGTTATAAAACATGTTCAATATCCTCGTGTCGACATTATGGATAGCACTAATGAACGACAAACGAAAAATATGGTTTTATAACATTGTTATTCTAATGTGTACAGTATTGTTTTATGTTACAATGTTGAATAACAAGGTATCATAATGTGGACGTGTTTTAAAACACAAGTTATATAATATGTTACATAGTTTGTACGCACCCTAACAAAAAGTCATTCAAAATTATTTATTACCGTGCTGATTGAATCTCATAGACACACTAAAAACCCATAATAATCTTTATTACATAGCACATTCTAAACTACACTTTATACAAAAGTCCTAAAGTTTAAAATGCAATGGTTGCGTTTCGAATCTAGATTAAAAAAATTGATTTAAAATATCCATTTTCGTTTTTACACAATCCAATAACTTCGGTGACAGAGATTAATCGTTAGTTCGTTTATCATCACGGCTATGATATCACAGAAGTGCACATATATATATTATCTGTTAATCTGTATATAGGTATGTATGTAGTACATACAGGTGCATTTTACCAATGATAAAAAAATATAAAACATGCAACAAAATACAGAATACATCTTAAAGATGTCGTGGTGGCCTAGCGGTCCGGATTCGCGTACACAGGTTGCAGGTTCGAACCCAGGTAAGTACCAATGTGACTTTTTCAAACTTATACCTATGTACTTTCTTAATTGCGTGGACATTTTGAGTATTGAACGCAAACAATTACAGTATATCAGTATTAGAGGATAACAAGAAAAAATCGATGTTAGTAGATATTCGTGAAAATATGACACACCGAATATAAAATTTTAGGTGCTCAAGGACTTTTGATGCTTGACTGTACATTTAAGCAATTTATATCATCGTTTACGCTTGTAGAAAAGTCATTTGTCAACAGAGGCAGATTATGAAAAGGGTTAAAGGAAAAAACCCTATCAAAATAATACGTCATATAAAACCATAATACAAGCACACTCAAACAATTCAAAACAAAGTCTTTGTTTATTAATAAATCTTTGTTTCGGGTTAAATAAGCTGTAGCAGGGTTAACATACGTTCGTATCAAAGTCAAAAGCTTGTCCAATCCGCAGTCGAGCTTTAAATCCGATTAACTTACCTTTACAATAGACAGCCGTGAACAGAAGTACCAGTCGGTACAAAAAGGGCTTTAAACAGGATTAATTAAAAAGGAGTGCGTATATTCAACGAGGTAATCAGGTGCATAAAACTGAACATCGTTCCCCAAGGAACATAGGTCCAAATCTTAAATCTTAAAATGGAAAATGAACTTTTCATACAAATTGACAGGTCACGTGACTTATTTTTGTATGAAAAGATGATTTTCTATTTTAAGATTTCGACCTATGTTCCTTCGGAGTTGTTCAGTTTTATGCACCTGATTACCTCGTTGAATATACGCACTCCCTTTAAATTAATCCTGTATAATAGAATATACTTTATTGTACACCAACATTTTACACATCGTTATAACAAATTACTTAATAAAGGGTACAATATTTTTTATTGTTTTTAACTTAGTAATGTATCTTCTGTATTTTTTGCCTTGTCCGTCTGATATTATTGGAATTATTACAATGTTAATAATACATTGCTTTGTTAACAAAGTAATTGTTTAAAAGTAAATTCTTAATGTTTTTAATTAATAATTTTAAACCTTGTTTTTTATTACTTACCATATTAACTATCTATATTATAATTTTATATATAAAAACGAATCCCTATTTCCCTTGGTCACGGCATCACGCGAATGACTGGACCAATTTCGCTTATTATTTTTGTGTCGTGTTTGTTATTATCTATAAGTTTTTACGAAAGAAAAAACATCTCTTGTCGTAAATTTATTAAAATATGAAAATCTACTCTCCTACAACTTCAAGAAAACACGTCAAAAACAAGTCGTAAATTTTAAACTTAAGTAACATTTAGCGACTTGAACCTGGAAATTCTCTCAATACAAGCTAAGTCTAAAGAGTAAATTTCGCTCCTAGACCAAAGAATTTAAAGAAATAACTTTTCTTGGAGTTCCAGACGAATCCGCGGTATGTTACTAGTACACAGTGTAAGGATTTCGTCGAAAATGTAGGTAAGTCAGTAAAGTCCTCTGTGGATTGCTCCAACAAACTTACGTTAGGGTGGGTATGGGTTATGGTTTTAGTCGGATTAGTCTCGAATAAAATAAAAAATAAATGGATTTAAGTAAAATTGAATTTTCATTACAAAAATATATATTTACAAACGACAAATACAAAAAGAAATACACTTCCACTCTACAGCGATGTGAATTAATATTTTTGCTATTTTTTGCTGTTTCATCGTTTATATTTTTGTTTTAGGTGTAATGTAAAATGGATAAAATATAAACTAATAAATTTCTTACTTTCAAAACTTGCCGAAGAAATGCTGCGTTTTTCTTGTTTTGGGGAACACTTATATTTTTTGACCGGGGTTACTTTGGTTACTAATTTGGTAATAATTACTCGCCTTAATATCTCCCTATCCATAATCCAATCCTACTAATATTATAAATGTGAAAGTGTGAATGTTTGGATGTTTGTTACTCAATTAGGTACGCAAAAACAGCTGAACGGATTTCTATGAAATTTGGCATGCATGTAGCCTTTGACACGAAAAAAAAAGGCTCTTTTATCCCGATTCCTAAAGTAGTTCCCTAGGGAAAATTGAAAATTGTTTACGAGCTAAGCCGCGGGCAGATAGCTTTGAAATTTGGTATTTTTCTCTTTTTATTATTTTCACATTTTTCATTTCTTTTTGGACCCGATTCGAAAGTCCACGCAGACGAAGTCGTGGGTAGAAGCTAGTATATAATAAATTTGTATACTGTTGACATAATGTATCGCTAACAAAATAATAACAGTTGTATAATGGGAATCTTATCGTTAACAAGGTGACTCTAGAATGGCGCTAGCTGCACTTAAGCACCGCTGTATACAGCACGTTCACACTGGTTCTTACTGAGTTGTGGACTATACAAGGTGTTTCTTATTAAAGTTTGTAAGAGGTAATTCACGATAACTCCTACTCCGCGACGTGCTTCGTATTCGAACCCCAGGTGAGACAAAAAACTTATGTTATATACATTTTAGATTTGGTTTCCTTTTTTATCATATATACATATTGAGTTAAAATACTACGGAAGTATTGAACTAGTTTTTTTGAATAGAATTAATTTTAAAGTTTTTCGTTCTCACCGACAACCGAGCTTTGATATTATTATGTGTTTTATTAAAATGAATTTTCCTTGACATTAAATTAATGGTTTATTTACTCAACTTTATTTATTTAAAAACATTGTTCCTTCAAGTTAAATAACTTACGGTTTGTGTCAATAATCAATTTTGTACCTTTATCAGTTTTGTAACACCCTGTACGTACGTGCAGTTTCAATTGTCTACGTTTGCAAGCTCTTGGGCATTCGCAATGTACAATGCATTTCCGAGATTTCTGTCAGCATGTGCCTTATATTATTGGTGTTACAAATTCTGTTAAAGCCTTTAATATTGCTACAAAGCTTGTTGCCTCCATTATTCTTAAATATTTATTTTTTATTCGTATTATACGATCAAAGAAATAAATATCTCGATCCTTAACTGTTGCCGTGTTGAAAGGGCTTTTATAAAAGAAGAATTTAATGACATTACTTTTTTATTATTTAGGGTTTTCGTTAGAGGTCTGTCCCACAGTTGTATATAACTATAGGTTGAAAACGTAGGTTGATAGAGACTTAAGATTGAGGTGTATGATTACATTACCTTAAAAAAAAATAAAAAAGAAAAGGTGTCGGACCGTTAACATATTCTGCAACTTCCCAAAAGAATCACCTATTCTTCGTCTTTAATTTACTATAAAATTAAAGAAACTAGGTAAAAGAAATTAGTTTCAGATCCTTTATTGTCATTGTGTCTATATTTTGTAGAAAACAAAACAATAGAAGGTGATTATATCTTTAGGTTATTTTTTATGTATTTGCGAATTAATAAAAATTATCGGGCTGCACGGATAACCGAGTGGTTTGGTTAAACAAGCATTTGTGAGATCCACAGATATTTGTTCCAAGTCTGGGTGTTCTTTGTGCATGTGATTTGAATGTTTGTGAAACCCCCGCGACACAAGGATTAAATACCTTAGCGCCGGCGTCGTTATTTTTTATTATAGTTTTAAAAAAAAATGTTATTGTTTTTCGACAAATCATTAGGAATTTTCCGTAATTTCCCTCAATTCCTACCCACCCTACAGAATTAGTGTTTCAATGTTTTGTGCACTCGATTTTTTCATCTTCTGCGACTGTGTAGCAAAAACCTGTAAACCTGCCGCTGCTTTGCAACTTTTTAGCACTAATTAGTATAATATTAATTCATAATAATACACTATAATAGTGATAGCCTTAATAGATTTTGAAAAATATTGAGTGATTGAAAGAAATATTGATAACGAAAACCAAATATATAGCCTATAGCCTTCCTCCATAAATAGGCTACCAAATTTATAGCCTATAGCCTTCCTCCATAAATAGGCTACCAAATATATAGCCTATAGCCTTCCTCCATAAATAGGCTACCAAATATATAGCCTATAGCCTTCCTCCATAAATAGGCTACCAAATATATAGCCTATAGCCTTCCTCCATAAATAGGCTATCTAACACTGACAGAATTTTCCAAAACGGACCACCAGTTCCTGAGATTAGCGTTGTCCTCAAAACAAACTCTTCCTATTTACAATATTAGTAGGTATAGAATATCAGCGTTTAAGAAATCTTAACGTCTTAGGTTTTGAATAAAAAGTCGACATAAAATCCGTCTTTATAAGGATTATTTCTTTATTCGATTTATTATTCTACCCACCCTTTGTAACAAGCGTGATACAACTTACATAAGTGTATGTTGTTTGTCGTAAATACGTATCATCCAAGTACAGTCGTGTAGTTTTATGATACTAGCTTCTACACGATATGTTTGTACTTCACTATTGTAATGCCGAGCAAAAATATGGAGACAGTTTGGATAAATAATAATAGACTGCCAACGTTCACGCCAATCCGGAAAGTTGTGTTCGAACCCTGTATAAACCTAGTTAGATTATCTGATTTTATTAAAATTGATAATTTAAACAATATTAAATTTTATAATGGCAAAAATAACAAGCGCAATGTTATGGTCAAAACTTTGTGGGTCCGTAAAAATATAAAAAATAACTGATAAACGTTAATCTTTACTTACATTATGTAGGGGAGAAGTAGGTAATGGGAGTCAGTGGGCAGTCGTGGTCACTACAATAACTCGAGAAACGAAATTCGCTCAGTCGCAAACGCCGCGCATCCATGGTCATTTCACCTCATACAGGCCCCGCACCAACGCGTGTTTACTTCGCCCCGAGCGCTCAAAAGATACGGCCGTTTTAGTGTTTTGCGCCATTTTCTTATAATTTTACGTGTGCATAAAATAAACGGTAAGTCAATTTCTGTTATACATTTCGACTATTTATTCATTTCATACTGTATTTAGGTCATTTGAGACTGGTTTTGTGATACATACGAAGTGATAATTTTTTAAACTATTGTTTTATAACCTATTTTTTTCAAGTTGTCAGATTAGGGTAATGAGAGTCGCGGTTACTCCGATTTCCCGCAGTGATTCACATTACCCGTATGTGGCGTTCACATGATTCGATTTAATATAGTTTATTTATAGTATATTATTTATTTATTTATTTATCTTTAAATCACAATGGTAGGTATCTTATAAGCTAAGCCCCACAAAACCGTTGCAATGGTTATTGTCTGTTACAGTTTTGCAGATGCCCAAATCACGTCCCAGGAGTACCTACGAATAAAGCCCAGTGGTCTTCAGACACACTATCCAAAGCGGAAGATCTCATAAATGGAGGTTTATCTATAAAGTTGTCAAATGTATGGATATACCATTCTCCAGCCTTCAGAAGCGCTTAAAAAAAATTCTTCGGAACCACGTCTTGGGCGTAAAACCGTATTTAGCAAACAAGTGGAAGAGGACCTGGTAAACCGAGATAAATTAATGGCAAAAGCTTTATACGGATGCACTGCTACTCAAGTCAGAAAGATTGCCTTCCTGGCTTGGTACTAGTGCCTGCCTTATTTGTACCGAATTCGGGCGCAACAAAGAGATCTGGTACAGATGCACGGTGTGTGAGCTATGGGACACACGCAGACTGCACCGGATAGGATTCAGCAGAAGGATATGTCTGCGACAACTGTTAGGATCTGTTGACTCCTATTACCCAATACGTGACCACAATTACCCGCACGTGTGGGCAATAGTGGTCAAAGTGATTTTTTTCTTTAAGTCTTATAATTAAGAAAGTTCGTCCCCAAAGTCAATGAAACTCGTCAGACTGATAGTTAATTAAGTAAACTATGTTAAAAACTTATATTAATAAATATTTTTACAAAGACTTGTGTTTTGGATACATTATTGCTTAAGTGACTCCCATTACCCACTTCTCCCCTAACATAAATAAGGAGACATTCGTGAAAACTAGCTATAAAAAACTGATTTCCCCAAAGAACAGGTAAAATTCCATAAAAACAAACGAGCATTAAAAACTTATGCGTTTGGTCGAAATCATAACATAAAATAAAAAATATCCAAGAGAGGAATTCAGTGCGAAACGTGCAATAAATTAGCCCATATCCTAACTTTTCTGTGTTAAGTTCCCCCTGGGAAGTCAAAAACACTTTGAACTGCTGGCCACTTATTTTGTCCGACACTACACGAGGAGATCATACATAAACGTAATGTTAGAAGTTTACCAGTTTTTTTGGCCTGACGTGTAAAGTTTATCGTACACTTTGACCCACTTTTTTGTACCCCTTAATGATCCTCTGAATTTTGGGATGAATCTCCACAAAAAATCCGTCAGTTAGTCACGGAATCGACCGAACTGGGAATTGTTTGGAAACATTGTTGTACGTATATGTAAGTACTTATGTTTGGTCCGTCGATTTCATTAAGTGGAGCTTTTGATTAAGGCTAACTGGTGAAAGTAGAGGAAAATTAACTTATGTCTAATGAATAATATTGTATTGATAGGTTTTGTACTGTTCAATTATTATCGAGTAAATTTTTATACAACCCACTTGTCATACAGGATTATTTTTTATGGAGTGCGTTATTCTACGAGGTAATCAGGTGCGTAAAAATGAACATCTTTTCCCAAGGAACATAGTTCGAATTCTTAAACTTGAAAATCAACTTTTCATACAAACATAAGTCACGAAAATTTTGGTATGAAAATATAATTTACAATTTAAAGATATCGACGCATGTTCCTTGGGGAAAGTGGTTCAGCTTTATGCACCTGATTACCTCGTTTAATATACGCACTCCTTTTAAAATTAATCCAGTATAGGCGAGTAAATGTGAGCAAAACGAGAAGGTTTTTACCTCTTTCCTCTTTATAGATGCAGTACTAAGGATTAAAATAAAGTAATAAAGTAACATCTCAATACTAGTTCCTCGATATCTGCATTCAAGATACAAGTATTCAACAGCTCTATTCATATTCAAACTAGTAATAATATTTCTTCCTGTTAATACTAACACTAACCATTGAATAACATCGATATATTTTACGTATTAAATTAGAGCTGTCAACTGCGCAACACAATTTGTTGTGATTTAGAGTTGTACCTTTCTAACGTTGTATATTCAACTAGCTGTTTCCCGCGACTGGGCCCGCGGTACTTAATTGTTTCAGGGTGAATGTAGCTTTTGAATGGTGTAAGAATTTTTCGAAATCAGCACAGTAGTTTTTGAGTTTATTCATTACAAACATACACACAAATTTTTCCTCTTTATAATATTAGTGTAGATAAATGAGTCAGGATGCCACTGTGTTTTTATTCTACCCGGTTCTGAATGTCGGAAAATTTCAAAATCAAAATCAAAATCAAAATATTTTTATTTCGAGTAGACCCTTTCAGGTACTTTCAAAACGTTAAATGAATCTAGTTGCTCGGTTCCAAAATGTCATTCCTATGGAGAAGAATCCGGCAAGAAACTCCATAGGTTACTCTTTTAAAAATGGTAATATACAGAGATTTAAAATACATTACTTTTAAAATATGCGATAACAACGTAAGATAGCAAAAGCATAAGATTATTGCAATATAATACCTCAAAAGAGGAGAAAAAAAAATGAGAATATAGGTACATGCATTTTACTAACATTTCGTTGTCGACACATTTACAAAAAAAAGAAATAAAAACTGATACACAATGCACGAAGAAATAAAACAATTTACATACATTAAATACGTAGTCCTAATCAAATCCCTAACAGGAATGTCAAGGCATGTCAAAAACCCTCTAGAATAGAGGCTGTGGAGAAGCTAATTGTTGTAGACAAGAAGAACAAGATGAATGGCAGACCGCCAGGGAGGCCACATGTGCAGATGATGCTAATTCCAAGCACGCTTATCCTCTATGTAGTCACTAATTTTATAATAGGCTTTCTTTATAAGCATTGATTTAATACTTGATTTAAACTTCTTGTTAGATAGATTGGTGATGTCATACGGCAATTTATTGTAAAAACGAATAGAATTCCCTAGAAACGATTTGGTGTTGGTTTTAGTTAATCTAAACCTAGGGACTACTAGTTTATGTTTACTTCTTGTATTTATACCATGGTGATCACTATTAATACTAAAACTATGTAGATTTTTCCGTACGTACATTATATTTTCCAGAATGTAAAGAGATGGCAACGTGAGAATATTGATTTCTTTAAATCTCTCCCTTAAGGACTCGCGAGGGCCCATGCAGTAGATTGCACGAATCGCTCTTTTTTGCAAAATGAATATAGAATCGGCATCGGCTGCAGAGCCCCAAAGCAGAATTCCATATGACATAATACTGTGGAAGTATGCGTAATAAACTAGTTTAGCAGTAGGGACATCGGTAAGCTGCCTTATTCTTCGGACCGCAAATGCAGCCGAACTTAACCTTTTAGCTAGTGATGTAATGTGAGCTCCCCATTGTAATCTAGAGTCTATTGTAATACCAAGAAACACAGTTTCGTTAATTATATCAAGTTTCTTGCCGTCAAGTTTTAAGTTAAGATCCGATTGAGTCCGAACGTTAGGAAGAGAAAATTTTACACATTTTGTTTTAGACGCGTTGAGAACCAGGTTATTTGCTGAAAACCAATCTGATAATATACTAAGTCCACTATTTAAGTTACTAAAGTCCTGTGATTTCCTGCTGATTTTAAAAATGAGAGAGGTGTCGTCTGCGAATAAGATTATATCAGTTAAATTAGCCATCATGAAGGGAAGATCATTAATATATGCTAGGAAAAGAAAGGGGCCTAGAATAGAACCCTGAGGCACGCCCATTCTTACTAAAGATCCCGACGAAGTAACCCCATTAACGCCAACTTTTTGCCGTCTGGTTGATAAATATGACAAAATTAGATCTAAGGATTGTCCCCTTAATCCGTAGTACTTTAATTTAAGGATCAGAGTATTATGATCAACGCAATCGAAAGCTTTGGAGAGATCACAAAAAACACCTAAAGCATCCTGTGAACCCTCCCAAGCTCCTAAAATATGAGTCACCAAGTTGGCCGCGGCGTCGGTCGTTGACCTCCCCTTGGTGAAACCGAATTGGCGCTCGTGAAAGATTTTATATTTTCCAAAATGCGACATCATTTGATCAAGTACCATTCTTTCAAATATTTTGCTCAAAGCAGGAAGTACCGAAACAGGTCTATAATTTGATGGATCATTCTTGCAACCAGATTTAAAAATAGGTATTACCTTACTGTGTTTCATTAAATCAGGAAAGGTGCCACTGTAGCGATTTGCAGAGTTGCAATTTCGATGAATAAGGAGAGCGCGAGCGGACGGCTCGCCAGTCGTCTACAGTACACCGCCCTGCCTCAACGCATACATAGTACGTAGTTAGTCATAACAAAGTATTGTGGAACGTTAATACAAGTTAATTATTTTATGAGAGTTACATTTTATTGAATCTCCCTAAAGTATCCCGGACACGCACAACACTGGTGACCCCGACTTCAAAGTAGGCGACTCAATCGGGAATTGAGGCAGGAGCGTGTTAAAACCGCGTGGTGCAAGTTAAAGTTAGGTTATATAACCTCGCGTACGGTTGCAAGATGAACCCGCACGTGGGAACCGGTGCTCCAGGGGCAGCTCCAGCGACAGCCGCGGACATAGCAATGGTTACAGTACAGATGAGAGTCCCGGAATTTTGGAAGGAGTTGCCGAGCTCGTGGTTTTCACAGTTTGAAGCGATCATGGCACCGCAGAAGCAAGGGGATACACAAAAATACGATATGGTTCTTGCAAAATTGCCCAGAGACGTGTTACTGCAGGTGACCGATCTAATTGAAGCCCCGCCGGAAACTGGCAAATATGAAGTCATAAAGAAACGTTTGTTGTCTGTCTACGAAGAAAGCGCGGATAAACAATTTCAACGGTTGATACATGAAGCGGACCTGGGAACGCAGAAGCCATCGCAGCTACTCAGAAAAATGGCGGCGTTAGCGAAAAAATGCAACCTTACAGATGAACCGTTGAGAAGACTGTGGTTAAATAAGCTACCACCCAATGTTCGCGCACTACTGGCAATGAGTGAGGATACCAAGCTAGTAGATTTGGCCACGAAGGCGGATAAGGTTCTGGAAACCTTGGGAAACGGGGAGATCGCGTTGATAACGCCAAGTACGTCAGCAGCGGAGACAAATGCGAATGACGTTTTAGCCAGTCACTTGAAAGAGTTGTCACTGGAATTGAAAGAATTGCGTGGAGAAATCAGCGAGATCAAGCGACATAGAAGCCCTACAAGAAACGCAGGCGGTGGACAATGGCAGCGAGAACGTTTTAGATCTAAAAGTCGAGCGCGGCGTACTCCGGATTCTCCGAACTGGCTGTGCAGGCATCATTTCCGTTATAGAAGCAACGCGCGAGCGTGTGAATCACCGTGTAATTGGTCCAAGAAACATCAAAAGGCGGAAAACTAGATGCGGTGCAGTCAGCGTCGGTGGACGACTGCGCCGCAGGAAATCACCGACTGTGCGTGAAAGACTTTAAAACAGGCATAGTGTATCTGGTGGACACAGGAGCTAACGTATCGGTGATACCTGTAAGTAAAGTGAAAACGAAGCAAAAACAGGAATGTAATTATAAACTTTTCGCAGCAAATAACACGGAAATTAAAACATATGGTGTAATGACTATAGAATTAAATTTAGGTTTGCGCAGAGGTTACAAATGGTCATTTATTATTTGCGATGTAAAACAACCAATTATAGGCGCGGATTTTTTAAAGGCACATCAGTTAGTTGTAGATTTACATAACAAGAGGTTGATTGACGGTCTTACTAATTTAAGTAGAGAAGCATCTGTTGTTAAATGTTCCGAATTTTCCATATCAAGTATTCAAAACAATAATCCGTATAAGTCGTTGCTAGAAGAATTTCCGGAAATAACAAAACCAGCTTCGTACAAGGAACTATCTAACCATAGTACATATCATCATATCGAGACCACAGGCCCTCCTGTGTTTACCCGTGCTAGGCCGTTACCACCACATAGATATAGAATGGTACAGGAAGAATTTAGAGAAATGCAGGCTTTAGGCATTTGCAGGCCGTCAAAAAGTCCTTGGGCAAGCGCGTTGCACGTCGTGCCCAAGAAGGATGGGCAGATCAGACCCTGTGGCGACTATCGTGCACTCAATGCGATCACGAAGCCGGACAGGTACCCGATCCCGAGACTGCAGGACTTCACCTATGGTTTAGCAGGTAAGAAAATCTTTGCCCGTTTAGATATAAACAGAGCCTATCATAATATTTGTGTAGCACCGCAAGACGTCGAGAAAACAGCCATAATCACCCCGTTTGGACTGTTTGAGTTTCCTAGGATATCATTCGGTTTGCGTAATGCGGCGCAAACGTTTCAAAGGTTTATGAATAATACAGTCCTACAAGGTTTAGAGTACTTAAAGGGAGTGAACAAAGAGGACTGTTCGTACTTATTCTGTTACATAGATGACATCATAATAGCAAGTACCAATACTGACTTACTTCATAGGCATTTAAGACTCGTTTTTAGCAAGTTCGAACAATTTGGAATAACTATTAACTTGTCAAAATGTTGTTTTGGGAAGCAAGAAATAGAGTTTTTAGGATATCAGGTTAGCTCGGAAGGGATTAAGCCCTTGAAAGAAAAAATAGAGGCTGTACAGGACTATCCTCGACCAGAAACCGTCGAACAGTTGAGACGATTTCTGGGCATGGTTAATTTTTATAGGCTACATTTGAAGCAAGCGGCTGAACATCAGTGCGAGCTGAACAAGTTTTTGCATGGGGCCAAGAAAAAGGATAAGTCTAAAATAGCATGGGACGATAAGGCTATTGCGGCTTTCGAACAGTGTAAGGTAAGCCTAAAAAGCGCCGTTACGCTGGCACATCCCGGTGATAGTGGTAGATTGTCTCTAATGTGTGACGCATCGAATACATGCGTAGGCGCAGTACTACAGCAAGAGGTCGCCGGGCACAGGAAGCCTTTAGGTTACTTTTCTAAGAAACTATCAGAAGCCCAGCAGAAATACAGCACGTACGATCGAGAACTATTGGCAGTTTATTTAGCTATTGTACATTTTAGAAACATGATTGAAGGTCGAGAGTTTACCATACTGACTGATCATAAACCATTAACATATGCTTTTTCTAAAATAGGTACGGATCGAGAAACACCGCGGCGCACAAGGCAGTTATTGTATATCAGCGAATTCACGAGCGACATACAATACGTCCACGGTAACGAGAACACGGTTGCTGACGCGTTATCACGAGTAGAGTCCGTTGTTTGTCCAACGGCTATCGACTTCGACGAAGTCGCACGGGCACAGGAAACAGACGATCAAATGGCGCGTATGTTAGCAGAATCACAAGGTAACATTGTATTAAAACAAATTCATTCACCGTTGTGTAATAAAACAATTTATTGCAATATTAAAGATAAACAAGTAAGACCATACCTTCCACATAAATTTCGTAAATTAGCTTTCGATACGGTACATAATATAAGCCACCCCGGAATAAGAGCCACACGTAAAATGATAACACGGCGTTTCTTTTGGCCAGAAATGAACAAAGATGTAACAAAGTGGGCTAGGTCTTGTATTCATTGTCAAAAAGTAAAGGTACAGCGACATACAGTCTCTAACTTAGGCAGTTTTCCTTTAACAGATCGATTTGAACATTTACATGTAGATATAGTCGGGCCTTTGCCTACATCGCAAGAAGGCTATCGATATTGCGTTACGATAATAGACAGGTTCACTCGTTGGCCGGAAGCGATTCCGGTTACAGACATTACCGCAGAGACAGTAGCTAAGGCCATCTATGAAGGATGGATATGCAGGTTCGGGTGCCCTTTAACAATAACGAGTGATCAGGGAAGGCAATTCGAGAGCGAAGTTTTTAGTAGTTTATTAAACATATTAGGTATTAAAAAGACTCGTACAACAGCTTATCATCCGCAGGCAAACGGCATGGTAGAAAGAATGCATCGTTCACTTAAGGTAGCAATTAAGGCTAGGCTACAGGGCAATAGTTCGTGGGTCGATGAACTACCGACAGTATTATTAGGACTTCGTGCGGTTTGCAAAAGTGACGAAAACGTAAGCTCAGCGGAGTTAGTATTAGGACACACAATGCGTTTACCGGGCGATTTTTATTGCGAATTCGAGAAACCTAAAGTGGATCATTTACCGACGTTTGTAAGCAGACTACAGAATATTATAAATAGTATGCGACCTCAGGCAAGAGAGAGTAGCGATTCGCGGAAAATATTTATTCACAAAGATTTAAATTCATGTTCTCACGTTTTTATTAGAAACGACATGGTAAAAAGACCGTTAACACCAGCGTATAGTGGCCCATATAAAGTAATTAATAGAGGTAAAAAAACTTTTTACATACAAATAGGCGACCGTCAATCAACCATTTCGATAGACAGATTAAAACCCGCGTATACGTTGAACGAAGAAAACATGCTGGAAGATAGTTACAATAGCAATAAAGACGAAATAGATACAAAACAGAGCGAACAAGAACCGCTACCGCCTATGGCTAAAACCACACGCTGTGGTAGGGTAATTAAGCAACCGGTGCGATTTCTGCTCACATGACAAAATAGTGTAGGCGAATAAAATGTGTTAGTAATTTTTGTACATTTCACTACAATAACTTAGATAGTTTTCACGTGCAGTCTGTAATTTTTCAAGTCTGAAATGGGTAATTACCAGAATAAGGAGTATGTAAGCATGGCTCAGGCCCAAGTAGTAGCAGGACAGCAGTTGGAAAGCAAGTTGAACTATTTTGGAATAGTACTCATAGTCATTGCTGTAATATTGAGTTTACTATTGTGTTATGCTATCAAGAGGGGTTGCGTGGGCCACGCGAGAGATTGGCTAAGAAGAGAGGTGCCATTGATTCTGTCAGGAACAACGTTACAGGGGCAACTCAGTACAACGGGTAACCAAACACCTACCGCAACTAACACGGGATATGTTTAATAAACGCATTATGTGTGAAATGTGCAAAAGTTATATTCAGTAAGTAATATGTATTGATAAAATCTGTTAGCTGCGACACCTGTGTTTTTCAAAGTTTATATGTTGTTGTGTAGAGTTATATTGTTAATAGTATTTATTGTTCAATGGCGTTGCCATAACTAATGCTGCCGACCCTTGAGGTGTTACTTGATTATTGCAGAGCGGAGGTTATGGCAACTACCCTTAGATTATTTTATGTATTTTATATCCATAAGGATATTTTTAAGTCGGCACGGAGCTGAGGCGATGATGTGACCGCAAACATGAGGATAGGATTAAGGAAATAAGGCGCGCAAAGTCTATTTTTAGCGGCAACTTCAACAATAGGCAGCATTCAGCTGTTGGAATGCTGATAGGTCAAATTGTTATTGTAAGCAACAGTGTAAGCGTAGGAACTTGCATGTATTGTAATAATTGAGTGTGTAGTTTTAATGATAAATGGTTTAGAGTTAAGAAAATTTTTTATTTTGTAAAAAATTTTTTGAGAAAGGGGGGGTGTGATGTAGCGACTTAGTAATGCGATTTGCAGAGTTGCAATTTCGATGAATAAGGAGAGCGCGAGCGGACGGCTCGCCAGTCGTCTACAGTACACCGCCCTGCCTCAACGCATACATAGTACGTAGTTAGTCATAACAAAGTATTGTGGAACGTTAATACAAGTTAATTATTTTATGAGAGTTACATTTTATTGAATCTCCCTAAAGTATCCCGGACACGCACAACACCACAATCAACACAGTCATTAAAAATTCTTGCAAGAATGGGGGCAATAGTGTCAATTATGGATTCGATTACTTTGACAGATATTCCCCATAAATCTTCTGTGGTCTTTACTTTAATATAATTAAATGATTTTTTTACAATACTAGGAGATACATGAGTAAAAGTAAAATTTGGAATATTTTTATTAACGAATTTTTTAAGTAACGAGTCAGCTTTTAGAGAAGACGACGGGAGAGATCTCGTTACCTCCACAGGTATGTTTGAAAAATAAACTTCAAAAGCATTTGCAACTTCTGTCTTATTTGAAATTATTTTATTATTTATTTTCAAAGACAGTTCAGTATCTCTCTGTTTACTATTCCCAGTTTCAGAATTGATAATCTTCCAAACAGTTTTAATTTTATTATCAGATTTGTCTATACGCCTGCTGATAAGTCGAGACTTTGCCGCTAAACAAACTTTTTTAAATATTTTTGAATAATTTCTAACGTAGTTATGAAAATCTGGGTTAATGCTAAATGATTTTTTATCATACAGATCGTAAAGTACGTCCCTACTTATTCTAATGCCTTTAGTAGCCCACTCATTAAATTTGCACTTAAAGTTAATTTTAAGATCCTTCAAAGGGCATGTCTTTTTAAAAGATTTTTGGATAATGTGAAATAGTTCGTTATAATCCCTATTTGGGGCTCCCAAATATGAATATTTACTATATAGAGCTGATGTAATACTATTTTTAAATGAACTTAAAGTATGCTCAGTTAAGGGTCTAATTGAAATAATTTTGGATAAAGGTAGTTTACTTTTAGCTTTAATTGAGACTAATTGACCCATATGATCAGATCTTACACCGGGTATCAATTGAAAGTTAATTACCCCACTATTTGAGAATATATTATCGATACATGTAAGGGAGGTTGCAGTTATTCTTGTTGGTTCATTAAAAACATAATTTAAATTAAATGACTTAAATAGAGACAACAATTTAAATTTATCAGGAGAATCGATCAAAATATTAATATTAAAATCTCCACAAACATAAACAGATTTGTTGTTACAACATAATTTATTAAATATTTCCTCCATGATATTTAAAAAAGACATAATGTGAGACGCGGGCGGTCTATAAACGCAAAGAATAATAAGACTTTCTATTTCTGCACATGCTACCTCACATATGCGGTCAACAGAAAAAGAAGTGATGTCTTGACGTTCCTTAAATTTCAGATAGGTTTTACATAAAATCAGAGACCCACCCCCCTCAGCAGACTGTCTGCTGAACGCACTGGCGACTGCAAAATTATTAACATTAAAATTCATCTTATCTGGTTTTAACCAGGTTTCACAAAAACAAAGAATATCAATTGAATATTTGTCTACTAACAGTTCAACATCTAGAATTTTGCCAGAAAAGCGATTTATGTTCTGATGGTACAGCAGAATACTATCAGAAGGCTTCCCTATTGTCTTTGTTGAAAGTTTAAACAATCTAAATTGTTAGGACTATTACATAATAATAAATTTGAACTTAACCTATTCTGTGTTATATCTCCTATAACTGAGTTAATATTATAAGCTATTAAACTAGCAACTAAAAGTTTATATCTTCTAGGAAGATACATCGTTTCCTGGGTTAATTGAAACCCACTCATAAAGTTATTTGTATCAAAAAATATAAATTTGTCACTATGACAACATGTCAACATGTACAATGTACTGTTCAAGTAATGAACATAGTTATTTTGATAAGTACTAAAAGTGTTTGCATAAGGCAAAGCACACAACATAATTTTGCCTACATCTAGTCTTAGTAAGGTGTTGATGCCATCAACAAGGTCCCTTCTCTCTATCCCTAAACTATTTCCAACTAATAAAACAATATTTGTGTTTTTATTCAGATTCATGTTTTTAATTTTACATACAAGACTGCTGAAATGAATGTTATGATAGCAAAATTTCGTCTGTCCCTTTCTTATTAAGTGCAAAAGAAAAAGATGACGACGGTCTAAAATAAGGTTAGTGATGTTGAACAGAATCAGGTTCATTGACAAAAAAAAAGACTTAGGAAGTATTGATAATTATATTGCTTCTTAATAATAAGTCTTTAAAATCCATGAATTTCAATCCATTTCGGAAATATTTTCTTCATCTTAATTAGGTTTCACATATCTTCCCTCAGTTTTATTTATTTATTTATTTAATACTTTATTCACAGTGTACATAGGTGGACTTAATGCCAGAAGGCATTCTCTGCCAGTCGACCTTAGGGTGATGCAGAAAGGTGTGGTAGATAGTTTTCACTTAAGCTAATATAAATTACCCTAATGTAATTTTTGATAGGCCTCCACAGTACCTACTTGGAAACATAAATTCAATAAAATGCGACTACCCGCATATATTTTATTTCTGCTTGAAAATACACGGATCTGTATTGCGTTTACACACGCGACGTTTATTATGGTTGGTGGAAACAGATAAATTTTATTGCACAACTATCGTAAAACTTATGTTAGTAGGTAGTATTCTTTTTAGTAAATGTTTATATACACATTTTCTACCGAGTTGTGTAAAAAATATTTAGAGTCTAAAAGTATGTATTATAACATTTGTAGGTATTTTCTGTAATTTCTGGTAGTTACTTTTTGTATTTTACGGAGAGTTGCTTGCGCGATTATTGGCTTTGTTTGGTTGAAAGCGCTAATATCCAGATCTTATGGTCCGATTAAAACTAAAGTCAGTATTAAATAGCCTATTTTTTAAATAAAGATAAAGGTACTATTTGCCGCAATAACCCACGCGGGCAGAAAAAGCTAGTTTAGTTAACATTATGTTGATTTTTTTTTTCAATAGAGATACAAAGTTTGAAATTTACATTTCATACAATGAAACGAAATACTTGCTCACTATTTGTGTGCCGTAGAAAGTTTATTTTGTTTCAATTATTATTATTATTTTTTAACTGGTTATTTACAAAAAAATACGGAAACTCTTCACTTAAATAAATCCATTAAATAATAAGTACTTCGTACGAAATCTATCACGATTCCAGGATAAAAATGTAATAACAGCGATTCCTGCCAAACTTCTTATGTTTTCAAATCAATCTCTGAAATGAGTCAGCGATTTTACGGGTATGGTCTATAGTTACCATAAACCATGGTTATTACACACATTACGATGACTTCTGCGTTGAATGACAATGCATTTGATACCAGTTTTCGTGTCAATAATATTATGATGGTTATAAAGACGTACTCCTCTGCGTGGCGATGCTCTAAAGGCCAGTCTTCAACTATAGAATGAGTGATATTCATCAATACTCCGCACTAGACTTAGAGAAAAAGTCCTTCCCGGCAACAGCTTACTATAGCCGACGTGGAAGTCTATTAATAGATTCCGGAGAATGCTGGCTGGTGTAAAGAAAATATGAGCTAGTTAGTGGGTTTACAGCATTTTTGAGATAAGTGAGTGTAGCATTTTCTCTCAAACCATGGCCCACTCATTGGACTGTCCAGCGTGTCCCACCACATGTGCACGCAAAGACACCTGACCACATGTTCACCCGAAGACACCAGACCACGTGTACAATTTTTCATAATCTTCTTCTATTTATGTAGGTAGACATTTTTTTATCTAGCCTGTGGTGTCCCACTTCTGGGCAAAGGCTTCCCCCAAGTTCTTCCATTTAACCTTATTCCGCGCCATCTCGAACCAGCCCTCAGACATTATTTACTTTTTAGAATTTTCAAATGTTTCTATCAAGGATTTTTTTCATTTAACTCCCATTGTAATGTGAAGTTTACCTTTATATGTATCGAATTTTATTATACCTATAAAAATCCAAGTATTTTTAGACATATACAAAACAGACAAACACGAAAACCTTTTTTTTCTGTCTGCAGTTAAAAAGTAACTTGTAAAGTTTTATACAATTACTTAATTTACAAAGTTTTTAACTGAAATATTATTCGAATAGTTTCTTTTGCAGGAAATTTCGTCACTGAAAACTAACTTAACAAACTAATTTCGTAAAATTGAGTAATTAAAAAAGTTATTTAGGGCTTCAGCGCTTGAATGATAAGAAACATGATTTTAGTTTTCTTGTGGAGCAGTATAAATGTTACTCCTGCAATAAAAATCGATAATCATCAATCAAATAAAGGATTTGCGACACAAACCTCTGAATACTGAAACGTTAATCCTACTAGTCCTACTAGTCCTACTAGTATTATAAATGTGAAAGTGTAGATGTTTGGATGTTTAGATGTTTGGATGTTTGTTACTCAATCACGCAAAAACGGCTGAACGGTTTTAGATAAAATTTGGCATGCATGTAGCCTTTGACATGGAAAAGAACATAGGCCTTAACCTTTTATTCCGATTCCTTAAGTAGTTCCCGAGGGAAAATTGATTTTTTTTTCGAGGTAAGCCGCGGGCAGGCAGCTTTGAAATTTGGTATTTTTCTCTATTACAGCGCAAGCTATACCACGGGTGAAAATGTTATTCCATTTTTCATTACTTTCTCATTTTTCATTTCTTTCTGGACCCAATTCTGAAGTCTACGCAGACGAAGTCGCGGGCAGAAGCTAGTTAACTATAAGATGCTCTTAAATGTCTATCGGTCGCTTAAAGCGACAGAGACTTAAGACTTAACGGCGGATTCAACTTGATTGTCGTTTCAGTATACGGCCAACATCTTGAATGCAAGCAGTTCAATAAATGTAAACGTAAAAAACACGCAAGCCCGCATAGGCTCAGCAAATCTACAAAATAACCTAGAATACTAGTATTATAAATGTGAAAGTGTAGATGTTTGGATGTTTAGATGTTTGGATGTTTGTTACTCAATCACGCAAAAACGGCTGAACGGTTTTAGATAAAATTTGGCATGCATGTAGCCTTTGACATGGAAAAGAACATAGGCCTTAACCTTTTATTCCGATTCCTTAAGTAGTTCCCGAGGGAAAATTGATTTTTTTTTCGAGGTAAGCCGCGGGCAGGCAGCTTTGAAATTTGGTATTTTTCTCTATTACAGCGCAAGCTATACCACGGGTGAAAATGTTATTCCATTTTTCATTACTTTCTCATTTTTCATTTCTTTCTGGACCCAATTCTGAAGTCTACGCAGACGAAGTCGCGGGCAGAAGCTAGTTAACTATAAGATGCTCTTAAATGTCTATCGGTCGCTTAAAGCGACAGAGACTTAAGACTTAACGGCGGATTCAACTTGATTGTCGTTTCAGTATACGGCCAACATCTTGAATGCAAGCAGTTCAATAAATGTAAACGTAAAAAACACGCAAGCCCGCATAGGCTCAGCAAATCTACAAAATAACCTAGAATATGGTCTCGCTTTCAGAAATCTTAATTGCGATATTCAGTCATAGAATCAGGGCCTGACTGTACTAATGATGCTGACTGTGACTGAGTCGAGTGTAGGTATGTACTTATATAGGTTATACAGGCTGCTATGGTTATGCGTCGTCAAATTTGAAATACTGCTTTTGCCCACGGAAATGAACACATTACTTCCAGGAAAAAATTGTCTATGCTGGTTTTTGGCTGGCTATGACAGTCATAACTCTTATTATCTGTTACTAGCTGCTGCTCGCGGCTTCCCTCGCGTGGGCATCGGTTACCGCTTCAATTTATAGCCTATAGCCTTCCTTAATAAGTGGGTTACTTAACAGTGAAATAGTTTTTCAAATCTGCCTAAAGGTTCCTGAGATTAGCGCGTTCAAACAAACAAACGAACTCTTCAGCTTTATGATATTAGTATAGATTTTTATATTTAGCTTGTACTGTTTCACTGCTGGGCAAAAGCTTCGTTCTCCTCCCTCCCTCTCTATTCCTTGAAAATATCTCTTGAAAATTATTATACGAAAAATATATTATATTCAAAGTAGCTGTATCCTCGTAGACCCTCACAACGCGTACCATATACCTATAGTGTATATATGTAGAAATCGGTACTGATCTATATGAGGGGCTCGTGGCTAAATGTAAGCCGTAAAGTTTGACCGATAATAAAGGTTAAGCCGCGGTTGGTCCGTAGATGGGTGACCATTAGTAAACATATCGAGACCCCTCCGTGCCTTGGAAAGCACCTTAAGCCGTTGGTCCCGACTGTCATACAGTGATCTTTGATACTCGTTAAGTCATTACAATTCTGACAACCAGTCTTACTATGGAATACGGTATTAGGTACCTAGCAATAGGTTGTGGAGGTCAGATAGGCAGTCGCTCCATGTAAAATATGGTATTCAGCTAAATCCGGTAAGACTGGAAGCCGACCCCAACATAGCTTGGGAAAAGGCTAAGCAGAAGGCAGAAAGGCGGTACTGATCTATATATTATATACTTACCTACTACACGACCTCGAGGATAATTCACAAAGTAGTAACAACACTACTTTTAATGAGTAATAAACACACACTACTTAATTTCAACATAAACCTTTTAATAGTTTAAAACTGTTGTAAATAGTGCGCTTAACCTGTCCTTAAAAATGGATTTTACTATAAAACCCACGGACAAAGTCACCTGCCACTAAATTATAGTACCATTTGTCACTAAATTGCCTCGACATGGTACCAAAAGTGTAATATGCGACCTCACACCATGAAATTCAGGAATCTTTGTTTTATGGCCACCCTTTTTATAGGCAGCGTTTGCCGTTGGTCTCTGTTCGCCTTTTGCAACGTAATTCGTCCGTCAGTTTTAGTGATGTGCCTTTTTAATATCGATAACTGATTAAATAAAAAATACGTAAAAAAATCATCGCGAATTTATAATAATTTATATTTCAAAAATTGTAGGAATCGTATTATAGTTGTATCGTAATTTAACAAATATCCTTCTTCTGCCTAGCCTTTTCCCAAGCTATGTTGGGGTCGGCTTCCAGTCTTACAGGATTTAGCTGAATACCGTATTTTACATAGAGCGACTGCCTATCTGACCTCCACAACCTATTGCTAGGTAATACAGTATTCCATAGTAAGACTGGTTGTCAGAATTGTAATGACTTAACGACTATCAAAGATCACTGTATGACAGTCGGGACCAACGGTTTAACGTGCTTTCCGAGGCACAGAGGGGTCTCGATATGTTTACGAATGGTCACCCATCCACGGACCAACCGCGGCGAGCGCGGCTTAACCTTAATTATCGGTCAAACCGTACGGCTTACACTTAGCCACGAGCCCCTCAATTTAACAAATATCCCTTTAGTAAAATTAATAATATATGCACATTAATAAAATTTGTATATCTATTTAAAAAAAATACTTGTACGTTAAGTACGAGGTAGGTCTACTGAATTCAATTAATAAATCAGGTTTTGGTATAGCCTTGCAAATCAAGATTTAAACTCAACCAATAATTTTCAATTTAACAAAAACTTAAAACTTCTGACATCCCAAGAAAATATTATAAAAGTATTGAATTCATATTTCATCGTATCCCATAATTTCCAAACACAAACTTTCGACATCGAAAACAAATGTCGAAAGTTCTTAAAAATATCGATAGGTATTACAGCACTATCTGAAGTTTACGCAAGGGTGTTCTGTAGACGTACATTTACATATAAATGTAGGACAGTACTGCGAATGACATAACATTATAGTCTAAGAGTCAGAGTTCTAGAGAAGTGCGTTATCTTGCCTCGACTTTAAAAGTTTATAAAGTTTTTGTTGTTTTGTTTAGATCAAACAACTGGTGCATGCGGTAGATGTCTTGTTTATGTCTTTGAGCTTCAAGCGTACCTACATGTATATATAGATTTGAAGAAAGAATGGTCCACTACCTACAGCATTTTTATTAAAATTTCAGGATCGTGAAATTAAGTCAATTGATTTTTATATGTATTAGAAACTTAGTGCGTGTACTAACAAATGACTAATTTAAGGTATAAACATTAATTATCGATGTTATGTGTATATTATAATGCTAATATTTCATTTTATTTTGTTGCAGGTACGAATACCATATGCGTCAAGAAAAACATGTTTGTCACTCATGTTGTATATAATAATTAATAAGGTAATTACGAATATTTATTTAATCTTTTATAACATGCTTTTGATATCATAATAATATACCTAATAAAAATATTCTAGAATGGAATTTAACCTCATTACTTTAAAAAGTCGTGTAATAAAATTCATAAGTATCCGAAAACAAAGCAAGATGTTACCAGTCAACAATATTGACTTACAAAAGTTTCCTTTTGTTTTCACAAAACGTCGAAAGATAATACCTATGCTAAGATAATCACCCTTAGCCAGCAGATCAAAGATTTATTTTATTATTATTACCATTTCAATAAATAACAGGCATATGATACTTAGCTACTCTGTTGCCAAGAAATGTGGAAAATATTGGGAATTGGAATGTGTGTTTATCAAAATACTGAAGATTTTTGTTCATGTGATTCGATATTAGCAGATGTTCGCCGATACCCTGATTAAACAGTTAATTAAGTTTCACAGACTATTAATTTACTAAAAGCGAATAAATGTACGGTAAAATGGAAAATACATTATTTAAAACTTACGTTAAAAAGCGCGGGATTACCAAACATTTTATTATTGCAAAAACTCACTTGAGTTTCAGATTTTTCGCGGGGTTTTAATTTATAAATAAAACTTATTGAACCTTAATTTTTTATTATATAGGTACTTATTTCGTTCATATTTTATTTCAATTTATAATTATAATACCGGCCTATAAACGTCCCACTGCTGGGCACAGGCCTCTTCCCATATAGAGAAGGGATGACCATTGATCACCACGCTTGCTCATTGCGGGTTAGCGATTTCAGATTTCAATACTTTGAAATCCAGATTTCAGACAGTACAAATAACTTTGAAAAAGTCACATTGGTACTTGCCTGGGTTCGAACCTGCAACTATGTGCATGCGAATCCGGTCATTGAACCGCTAGGCCACCACGACAATTTATAATTATTATTTAGTATCTACGCGATCAAAACCGCAAAAAAGTTAGTATCTTAACATAAATTCAATAAAAAACACTCGCGCCCTCGATCTCCTGAACTACGAGGAAAACAACCAGAAAATATCGGACTATTAACTTAATGTTTTATGTATGTTATGATCGATACAATATGAATTTTATTTACCATATATAAGGTCCAATTTCGCTTTTATGTTTTTGACAATGCTTATCGCAGACATTGGTATGGGTTTCAATAGTTAGAATGCTTAGGAGACAGCCTGTGAATTGCCAACGAAATATTTTAGGTTTTATTGTTTGTTTTGATATTCTTCATGAAATGCTTGTGTTGCTGGCAGATTTTCGCCGAACGTTTCTAAGGGCCTTCTGAGATTTCCTAGAAAGAAAAATCTAATCGTGCCTTCGTTTTCACACATTAAATTGTTCTTTTTTCCCCTACATAATATATAATGATATTCATTTTCCTTACTAAGAATAAAATTAAATAATAATACATTTATTATTTCTAAACAAATGATAAAAATATTTTTATAATAACTTCCGTGAGACGAATTCATAATTATTTAAAGATTCAACAGGCTTACTCACGCGAATTTTTGGGATCGCCCGACTAGTTTTAGACTCAATAGGAGTCCTTAATCATAGGCTGACGCGGCGGCGGCGGTGTCGCGAGTCGAACTGACCAGTCGAGTCGAACCAGTAATTTCAAATGATTAAAAATACAAAAACAGTTTCACTAAAGGAAAGAGTTAACAGTAGCCAAATAAAATAGCTCAGGTAAAGCTGTTCCAGAACAGGTTTGATCCGTCAAGCTGCTAATTTTCAGTCATTCACATACTATTCTCATTTTTTCATCCCTTCAATATATTTCTACCATTACCTACTGTAAAAATAAATTTCTCACTGACTCTTGAAGAAAATGCTACTAACATAATTACAACTCACAGAAGACCACAAGCCACTTAATCAAAAACACAGTAAGACAATCTTACCCAACATTCATAATACCGTGACATTCAATTAAACACGGTCGCAACGAGAATGAACAGCTAAGTTAGCATAAAATAGAGCTATGCAACAATTAAGCTACATGATGTAATACTGCATGTACAGTCACGAGCATAAATATGTATACACATAGCGAAATTGTAAAACAATCATTTAACAGGAACTCACCATCAATTCAACTTTTAATCATTTAACAACATAAAATTATAACAGTTCTCAAATCATGTATATCGCTCACTCCCGCGTATTTCATCGAATCACTTTTTTCGACTGTCTACTTCGGAAAGTTTAGTTACATTCGAGGATTTACGATTATATTTTCTGCTTTATAGGACGATTTTAGTTGTTTTCTTCAATGGTATGAATAAATGAGTATAAAAGAAAACTATTTAACGAAAAAAAAACAACGTGATTTTTGAGTTTCGATGTTTTACGTCCGTCCGTAGGGACCGTCGATATATTTTTGAGTTTCAACAAAAACTTCTCGCTAAATAAGTTTTACATTTTTGCTATGTGTATGCATATTTATGCTCGTGACTGTACATGCAGTATTACATCACGTAGCTGTTGCATATTAGTGCATATGCAACATTAGTCCTGAGATGCGCGACAGATATTGTTCCAAGATATTTGATTGTGTTTTTTTTATCGCGTATTATGAGGGTTAGAAATGTATGGACTTGTCCTTAATCTGATGGGGTTTAAAAAAAAGAGGGGCTCCTGGCTAAGTGTAAGTACGGTTTGACCGATAATAAAGGTTAAGTCGAGATCGCTGTGGTTGGTCAGTGGATGCATGACCAGTTGTAATCATTTCAGGGGTCTCGCCCCTCTGTGCTAAGGAAAGCACGTTGAGCCGCTGGTCCCGATTGTCCCGGTGATCTTTGACAATCGTTAAGTCATTACAATTCTGACAACCAGTCTTAATATGGGATACTGTATTACCAGTTAAATGGGTTGTGGAGGTCAGATAGGCAGTCGCTCCATGTAAAATACGGTACAAACATAGCTCGGGAAAAGGCTAGGCAGATGATGATAAGCTCTCCAAACTGAAAATAAACTTGTACAAACATCACGGATTTTCTTTTGAAACAAGGGTTTACTTAAAAAAGTTTAATTTGTTGTGGAACTCTCAACGTCAGTGGAACCCTTTGATCATTTATTTCATATTTAATAGGTCAAGCATAATTATCTAATCTGCAAACCATTGACCGGCAGAAAGTAGCCTATTTTACCAAAGATGAATTTTCAAAAATATTATTTTGATAATTAAAAAAAATTATGAGCTTTGTGAACTGAAAACCTATTGAAAATTAAGTGTCAAAATGGATATCGTTAAAACGATCTCGTCGAGACCTACACGTCAACGTAAAAACAACGAAAACCCGCCGATTAAAAAAAAGTTAAATAAACACAATTTCTCAAATCACATTTTCCTGAAAATTATGAAAATTTTCTTAGATCATATTTCAAAATTACTTTTAACACTGTTATTCTACATTATCCCCGAGTAACAGGCTATATTTTAAAATATAAAGAAAACAACTCAAATTTGAGGTTCTCCTTCAAACATCTCTCCTAGATACAAAAATCCTACTACATCCACATCCACATTAAATCTTAGACACACGATCAAACAGCACTTCATACATTACCCCGTCTTCGCCCGTTATTTATGCAAGCTATGTTGCACTCAGCCATATATCTTGTAAGTTCAAAACGCCAAGACAATCGCAAATGCAAGTGACTTGCTGAAATTGGAAACATACGTGCACGTTTTCCGCATTCGAACGCTTGGAATTTAGAATTTTAGACTAGTAACACTGAATACATTTTTAGATGTGAGTATTATTTTATTATGGTATCAGTAGTGAAGGTACTGGACATGAAATTCCTGCTTAATTATTGTAGCTTGTATGATGAAGATCTAACAAGCCACAACACAGCCAGTTTACCAGTTTCCAAAAATAACTGACAACAAAGTCAGTTTTTTTTCGTATTCGCAGTTACTTGTTATAATTTTAAATAATTATCGCTGAAATAATCCGACTCAATTTATAGTTAAATAGTTATTAACCCCATGTATAGTAATATTAAATATCACTTTTAATGTCTACTTAAATCAGATGACCTACTTAGGTACAGTCGTTTAAATGAATAATTATAGAAAACTGGTAGGCATCTATCGATGATAAAATAGCTGTAAAAACAAAGACTTATAGTCCAATATTCATTTCATATTCGTACTGGTTCAAGATCCTTTTCATATGATGTCAAAAATAATTTATCAAGAAAACGCAGCGTCCATTTTCTTAACCCGTAAATTTCATATTATGTACTAAGCAAACGCTATGCACTGCAAATGAATATGAACTACCAGATGTAACGGACGTTTTAATATAATATCGGTATGAATTATTCACGTTTTAGTATTATTTCTGTGACACCAACTTCTTATGAAGACATGTGGACATGTATTACTTTATGTCAAGGGAAAAGCATACAGGAATAATTTAAAAGCAGTGCTTATATATTTTATGAATGTCAAACACAACGTATATTTTTAAATAAATACAAGTACCTGAACCAAACATTGACCCCTTTTTCAAAATAAATTAAAACGAATTTTGGTCTGTATCTATACTAGCTTCTGCCCCCCGCGACTTCGTCAGCGTGGTCTTCAAAATTGGGTCCAAAAATAAATGAAAAATGTGAAAGTAATAAAAAATGGAATAAAATTTTACCCCGTGTTATCGCTTGCGCTGTAATAGAGAAAAATACCAAATTTTCAAAGATGTCTGCCCGCGGCTTAGCTCGTAAACAATTTTAAAATTTCCATCTGGAACTACTTAAAGATTCGGGATAAAATGTAGCCTATGTTCTTTTCCATGTCAAAGGCTACATGCATGCCATTTCATCCAAATCCGTTCAGCCACTTTTGCTTGATTGAGTAACAAACATCCAAACATCGACACTTTCACATTTATAATATTAGTAGGATTACTGCAAATAATCATAGCTATAAGTTCATAAACCACGGAGAACACAGTCGAGAGCGACTGTATGGAAAAAGGTACTCCCACGTTTCATCTTAACTGAATACCACGAATTCTACCACAGTCAAGAAATTAAACGCGTAATTTCCAACTTCGTTGTACATACTAAACCGTAGCTTTTCAAGCAATTTGTTTAATATTCTTTACTCATTTTTCATAACTTAAAATACAACATGCACAAAGATGACTCAATATCTTGGAAGTGCATATCAAAGTGGTTTAGAGGGGTCTGGATGGGCGACTATTTCGCATCCAGAATACAAATTGTATGAGGGTTATGACCTTAGCTGGCTTTATTACTTGTCCGCATTTATGGTTCTAGTGTCTTCGTCATCAAAGCCTTTTCCCAAGCTATAGTTTGTTGGGGTTGGCTTACAGTCTTAAGGGATTCAGAGAATTTCTAAAACCGTATTTTACATGAGAGACTGCATGGATAGCCGAGTGGTATAGGTCACCACGCTAATTACCACTGTGCGCGACGTGCTGCGGGTTCGATCCCCGCATGGAACAAGACTTCTGCAACCCATTTTACTGGGAAACACACTATTCTATAGACTAGACGTCAGAATTTTAATTATTGAACGACTAACAACGACGTATGGCAGTCGGCGCGAGACACGGAAAGATCTAGATCGATTAACAAACGGTCACCCATCCACAAAACAACCTTTGGCAGACAAATGGATTATAATGCTAAGCTAAAAGTAGTTTTATGACTAAATATTTTACCACCACATACGTGCGTAGAGATAGATATTACTACAATTATTAATTATTATTATATAACTAGCTTCTGCCCGCAACTTCGTACGCGGATCCTGTTGCTTATGCCAGCGACAACAGGGTCGTCAAAATAAAAGATCTGAAACGTCTGATGTCAAATTCTCAGAGCCCGGGGACGGGAAAACAACGTGATGCGCGAGATGATTCGAGACCCTCCAGATCTTTCATTTTTGTAAATTAGCAGGAAATGCCCATCAGAACTTTTGCTCACGATCAGCGGTCAGACCTGGATGTAGATACGTAAATACGATGAGAATGCAGGCGTGCTTCGCGATCCGAAGAGGTTTCCACGGAGCGAGGTGCAGCCTGATCTTCTCGAACAGCATCAAGTCTCTCTTGACGCTCTTCGGTAGATTCTTGGGATCTTATGATCCTCAATCCTTTTTATTATTTAGCCTATTTAGCTCCTTTGGAACATTGGGAAAGATTTGACCTCTTTCATCATGGTTATAGTTTTATTGTGAAGATACCTGATCAATTAAAATCTAAGTGACTGCAAAGTAAATTAAACGCTCAAATAACATAAGCCCGATGGCATATAATATATTCGATAAAAAAAAAAAAAAATTGGGAGTTTTGGCCAGTAGAGTCGAATTATAAATGATATACCATCGTCATCCAAAATCAGTCCGAAAGGTTATGTTATTTTAAAATTATACAGTGAAATTAGTGATAGCTTTGATTTCCAAGTCAGATGTTTCATATCTTCGATTTTTATAAGTCAACAGGGAATGCCCATCAGACCGAACCTCTTTTGCTAAGACGTCATTCCTATATGTGTTATGGTGTAGCCGGGCTCTTGGAGTTCGACAACTTACAGGTGTTCCAGATCTTCAATTTTTATACGTCAGCAGAGAGTGCTCATCAGGCTGAACAATTCTGCTGAGACGTCATTCCTATATGTGTTATGGTGTAGCCGGGCTCTTGGAGTTCGACAACTTACAGGTGTTCCAGATCTTCAATTTTTATACGTCAACAGAGAGTGCTCATCAGGCTGAACAACTCTTGCTAAGACGTCATTCCTATATATGTTATGGTGTAGCCGGGCTCTTGGAGTTCCACAACAGGTGTTCCAGATCTTAAATTTTTATACGTCAACAGAGAGTGCTCATCAGGCTGAACAACTCTTGATAAGACGTCATTCCTATATGTGTTATGGAGTAGTCGGGCTCTTGGACTTTCACAACAGGTGTTCCAGATCTTCAATTTTTATACTTCAACAGAGAGTGCTCATCAGGCTGAACAACCTTGCTAAGACGTCATTCCTATATGTGTTATGGAGTAGCCGGGCTCTTGGACTTTCACAACAGGTGTTCCAGATCTTCAATTTTTATACTTCAACAGAGAGTGCTCATCAGGCTGAACAACCTTGCTAAGACGCATTCCTATATGTGGTATGGTGTACCCGGGCTCTTGGAGTTCCACATCAGGTGTTCCAGATCTTCAAATTTATTCTCTCAGCAGAAAATGCTCATCACGTGGAACAATTTTTGCTATGGTACCATTTTTGTATCTCTTATAGTTTAGCTGGTCTGTTGCGGTTCTGCATCAGGTGTTCAAATTTCCAAGATAAATTATAGCCTATATGTTGCCCAGACTTAATACCTATACAACAAAAAAAAAATCATTCAAATCCGTCCAGTAGTTCCGAAGATTAGCGTGTACAAACAAACAGACAAACAGACATACAGACAAACAGACATACAGACAAACAGACAAACAGACAAACAGACAGATTTTTTTTTTTGGATTCGTGCTCTATAAGTGTTTGTAAACCCCCCTCAATTATTATTTTTTTAATATATTCAATGTACAGACACAGTTTTTTTACTGTTTTATTATATGTATAGATTAATTTATTTCAATGTCTAACATTGGCGTAAACCTCAGACAAAAATACTATAATAAATAAATATCTTGGGACAATCTCACACACGGTCATCTGATCCCAAACTAGGCAAAATACTTATATATTTCTAAATACATACATTATAGATAAATAACACCCAGACACAGAACAAATGATCGTGCTCATCACACAAAGATTTGTCCTGGGTGGGAATCGACCCACGACCTCCGGCTTAGCAGTCAGGGTCACTAATCACTAGACCAACAGGCCCGTCTACTATGTGTTACTACTTCTTCCCATTGACTCTTCCCATCAACGATCATTTTTATTCGATCTGAAATAAAGAGATCAGTATAGTTAATCCGACCAATCAATAGCACTGACTCCTGTGCTCTCGAAAATATTTGAAAAAATTATATATAGCCGCGTTCTACAATTCCTAGATAAATATAATATATTAGTCAATCAACAGTACGGTTTCAGGAAAAATAAGTCAACTACGTTGGCGATTTACACATTAGTAAAAGCAATCATTAGCAATATTAATGATAAAATACCTTTATTCCTTGACCTAAGTAAGGCTTTTGATTTAGTTAACCATGACAGACTTTTAGAAAAAATTGAAAAATATGGTATCAGGGGCCCAGCCAAGGATTAGTTTCAGTCGTATTTAAGTAATCGAAAACAGGTTACAAGAATAACCAAATTCAACCAAATAACTAACTGTCTGGAAAACTTTGATTCTAATCCAGATACTAATGACTGTGGCGTCCCGCAAGGCAGCATTTTAGGTCCTTTACTGTTCCTTCTTTATACAGTATGTAACAAAAACCCTGTCCGATCCAATAAAGGCGTATCCGTGGTACAACATACGTATATAAAAAAATTGTTATAAAATTGTAACTCGTTAAATCCAAAAGTTATTGTTTTTTTATTTTTATAATCATTGCGAGATTTAACACTGAATATGGGAAATTTTCGTAAGCTGACAACACTCCACCCAATGGCAAAATGCGTTTTATTTTTATTTATTTTTATTACAAAAGCCGACAAAAGGCACCGCCGAGTTGTAGGCACTCTTTCAACTAGCCGCCGACTCTTTGATGATACCGCCGCCGCGCCGGCCCGCCGCCGCCAGGTTACCTACCGATTATTAGTCTTTCGTGGAGATAGCTTTCGATCGGACGTCCGTACGTAACGCGTGCCGCTATTGTTTCGCAAACAATATCGTATTCCAATCACGAATATTTTAATATTGTGATAGGTATAAGATCATAATAAGAAATTATGAGGTGCGCCAGGTGTGACAGTTCCGTCGGAGTGAGCCTTTCAACGCCTGTATAACCGCGAGTTCACCACATGCAGTGTTCTTGGGTACGAGTCATGCCATGGATGCTGGAAGACCACGAGAGAAGACAACGAGGAAATTGAGGAACAAGTGTCGTATTAAAAAAAAAGGTGTGTGATTCGGAAATCGAAGTCTTAAATCGGACACAAGTGCGCTGTTAAAAGTACGTGTTAAAAGTACAAATTTAGTAAAAAGGTGACGAATGTGCATTAGTGTTGTGGTGGACATGTGGAACACGATCGCCGAAATGTGCAGCAACAATAAGTGAATGTTTTGATGAATAATGAATGACATCTGCAGTCAGTTGGTAGGTAAATTGCCAAAAGCAAATCGCTTTTATAAAAAAGCCCTTTTCAGGGCTACAATTAATTCAATTATTTGTTTCTTTATAAAGAGAGTCAATTATAAAATCCGGATCACTACACCTAATATACACAAACCAATATCAGCTGATACCTACGCCGTACGCGTAGGTAAAGGTATAACGTAGCCTAGGTTTATTTCGTTATAGGCACAGATTAATAAATAGTTACTTCGTTATTATAGGTAAGTTTGTTTGGCGGCATGCGACAAAGCAAGTTCATGCACCGTCTCGCACAGGCGGCTTCTTTGACCTAAAACTGTAGGTAGTAGGTACGTGAACTTTGAGGAGCGGTCAGTGTTGCTGTTGCCTTGGATCAGTTTTTATTTTTATTTAATTATTTTCACTGGGGAAAAATAATAATCTCCAATCCATTTAATGGCTACGTATATGTGTTAGCAGTACGATACCGAATAATACTCTCAGGGATCGGACAGGGTTTTTGTTACACACTGTATAAACGACCTGCCTAAATCAATAAAGCATCAATGTGTTCTTTTTGCTGATGACACTACAATAATTGTTAAATGCAATAATCCTCAAAACTTCGATGAGGAAACTAATCAAACTTTGAACGACGTGATACAATGGCTAGATGGTAATAAACTAAAAATAAATATTTCCAAAACTAACTTGCTTTATTTTAAAACATGGCAAAGTAAACCTATACGCTTGAATGTGGTATACAATAATAGTAATATTAATCAGGTTAGTACTTCAAAATTTCTTGGAGTTACATTAGATGAGTGTTTCACCTGGAAAAACCATATTGACATCATTTGTAAAAAAGTTAACCAATTTGTATTTGCATTACGGAAAGTAAAAGATGTTACGTCTCGGCATACCTCCCTGATGGTGTATCATGCCTACATCTGCTCAGTAATTCGCTATGGTATAGTGGTATGGGGAAACTCTTCCGATATAGAAAGAATATTTATTGCCCAAAAAAAATGCATTCGGACAATTTTTAACATGCAGTGGTCCGAATCCTGTAAGCCTATATTCAAATCACAGAATCTGTTAACCGTGCCATGCATATACATTTACGAAGTTGCTAAGTTCGTAAGATCTTATCCATTGCTCTTTCAACCAAAAGATAACACAAATAAAAGAAAGGTTGCAAATGTATCATATGAAATGCCTGTACCTAAATTACAAATCTTTCGAAAGAACTGTGTATACATGGGTCCTTTAGTATATAACGCACTGCCTGAGCCTATAAGACAACTACCGTTTAAAAAATTTTGTATCGAACTGCGAAAGTGGTTGTTACATGAAAGTTTTTATTCTATCAACGAATTTTTTTACAAATATCCCTTTAAATACTTTAGTCTTGATTTAGCTTCGAAATATAGGCCTAAATAAGCTAGTCCATAAAATAATGTAAGTTCCTATTCTATAGAAAAGATATAAAGTTTTAAAAGAATGTTATTTAGTTTTATGGCAGCTATTCAGTTGTGTATTGTGCGTTATGTAAATTTTAACAGTTTAATGTTTAGCTATAAGAAAAATAGTTCTAACTTCTAAGTAATTTGCATGCCGCTATGACGGCGAAACATGTCGATCTATTTTAATATTTATGTAACAACTCTGTACTTACCGTGTTTCTGGCAAATAAATATATTATTATTATTATAATCTTTCGTTGGCCTATGGTTTCTTCGACCAGTTATTGAATGGTAAATGGTTCTCTCGGTTGGCAGTTAATCGACCAGTTGAATTTCGATGTTCAGTACGGGACTCCATGACAAACTAATTATCTCCTTCTTATTGTCACTAAAAATGGTCCAAATTTATCTGCCTACCCTCCTAATCTACAAGGAAGCGCGATATGTAAATCTTCACAACAAAACAAAAACAATTAAGAGTTTGACAACAACTCGCTAATGATCATTATTAATTCACATTACTGACGCCTAATGACATCATGATGAGAGTTTTCTTCCATCTTCGTTCAGAGTTATAATTATATATTATGGGTGATAACATAACTTGTAATTTGTAACAAAATAAACGCAAGAAATCCTAAGGAATCATTGTACTCATCAATATGGGTAACTTTCGCTATGGAAGAACACTGAAAACGCGAAAAAAATTGACAGCCCCATAGATTTATGACAGCATAATTCGACTAAGGCCCAGTTTTTTGATCCCGAGTTAACTGACCAATAGTTAAATTTAAATATGCTAACTAACGGTTTCAAATTGGGGTACGTTAATTCTTTAATTTTTATTGTAACAAATAGTTATTTGACCATTTGATATTACCTATTGATGAAAAAACACGTTTTGGTCACCTAGACTTTCAGTAATATTTTTAATTTATTTACCAACTTAAAACTATCACAACAGGGATTTCCTCATGCGCCAGTTAAGAATGTTTATTTCTTAGTGTTATTATTCTCTAATATAACAAAGTATAAATACTTAGTTAGTTCCAACTGAACAACTAAGCCTTAAGCTACACGCGAATACACCTCTTAATCTACATTACAAGAAAACTATAGCTTTAGTCATCAAAACATGTTAACAGTTAATACACTCATTCCCCCAAAACATCAGACCCGTTTTCGAGCCGATCATTCCCGGGCCATAGCTCACCCATTTAATAGTTTGATAAGCCAATTTTATTTGAAGCGTAGGTGCAACGATCTATTGTATCCCACACCAAATTGAGACGTCTTAATAATAAAAGATATATCGACATTAACTTGGTATTTATTAGAGTAATGGTTAAAATCTAGTTTTGATTGTGTTGTGGGGAATTTTTAATCAATTTAAAATGTCGTGTTGGCTTAGCGGTTCAATGACCGGATTAGCATGCACATGGTTGCAGGTTCGAACCCAGGCGAGTACCAATGTGACTTTTTAAAGTTATATATACTTCCTTAATCATTCTAAGATATCATTGACAACGGTGAAGTAACCTGGATTCCAAGTAATTGGAATCTAAAATCACCAACCCGCAATGAGCAAGCGTGGTGATTAATGCTCATTCCTTCTCTCATCTCTGTATGGGTAGAGTCTTTGCCCAACTGTGGAACGATTATAGGCCTGTATTTTAAAATAAATTAATGGCGCCAACTCGCGAGGGTAAATGGGGGGGGGTTAAAAATTATGCCGTCGCCCGCAACCTTCTCTATATGGAAAGAGGCCTGTGCCCAGCAGTGGGACGTTTATAGGCCTGAAAGAAAACATTCTTTAATAATGCTGGCCAATTTTTTTTTTTTTAAAAAGGTTACTAGCAATGTGGGTCGCACATTACTAGTAATCTCGTTAACCCGTCGTGCTAAGCTAATGCTTGTGTTACGAGTGGGTTCACGTTCGTAGTGTAATGGGTGGGATTCGAACCCGCAACCACATGATCGCAAGTCCGACGCCCTAACCATTAGGCTACCGCCGCTTAACTTTTTAATTATTCACACAATTCATAATGCACTACCAGTAATAATTAATAGTTCGCTTCGAAGCACTAACACAGCCTTTCGTATTCGTTATATTACCGCCATTGAAATCAAAATGTTTACCATTTGGAATTACGAATATTATTTGCTTTTGAAATTGCTATTTCACATTACTCATTCTGAAATATTCGGCCTAACTAAATATTCAGTTATTGTTTTTTTAGTAATAAATTCACTGAAAGTTGATTCAAATAACAACCTTGAATAATTTTGTTTAGGGAGCAGATATCATGATACTAAAAATACTGTTAATGATTTGTTTTGAAATTAATAACAGTGTAATAAAGGTTGAACTTACTTGTGGGAAGAGGACTATAGTGAATCCTGAAACAAGTAACAAACATACATACAAACTTTCAAAATCTTCTTTTACCAGTGGTCGCAGATTCGAGTCCTGAAGGTTACAATTTTTCCTTGTGACTATTTGTATTTAAATTATTCAATTACAATTATTTTTTATTAGGGGATGCCTTTGCCCGGCAGTGGGACTGTATAGGCTACGGGAAAAAATTACAATTATTTGCTTTGGATGCGTCTTCATTGATGCTCTGGGTTTTACTCGTGTATCCGCCTGCGCAGCTATTTCCGGCTGAATAGTAACCTATAACCTTCCTCAATAAATAGGCTATCTAACACTAAAGTATTTTTTCAAATCGGACCAATAGTTCCTGAGATTAGCGCATTAAACGAGTTACGTCGTTAGTAATAGATACAATATTTGAAGGGAATAGATTTGAAGCGGCGGCGGTAGCCTGTTGGCTAAGGCGTTGGATTTGCGATCATGTGTTCGCGGGTTTGAATCCCACCCGTAGCACTACCGATGTGACCCCTCTCGTATCACTTACGTTTCGCTTACCACGAGTGGTTAACAAGAATATCTACTAGTAATAATGCGACCCACATGCTATAATAGTAAGCTTTTTTATTTAATATCCCTTGATGTTAATATAATACAACATTTTGAAGCGACGGACTTGCGATTATATGGAAGCGGGTTCGAATTCCACCCAATACACTACCGACGTGAACCCACTCGTAACACAAGCATCTTAGCTTAGCACGATGGGTTAGATTATTAGTAATGTGCGACCCACATTGCTAGTAACCTAAAAAAAAATACAAAAGTCAAATATTTTACTAATAGATACATCAAGTATAACAATTTGAACACAAAATTGATTTAATAGAACGTTTGTGGCATTTAGTGCGACACCTATAAATAATGGTTTTAATATCTCTTTGTATGGGTGGTTTATGTTTAAGTTGTCTATGGAATATCGTCAATACCACCATAAAGTATGCCATAAGAATTTATGACGCCTTAATTTTTATTGAAAGTAGGAATGGTGGTGGTAATGTTTTTAATGTGTTTTGTTGGTAGACATTAAATTTAAAGGAGGTAGAGTGATACAAATGACTTTTATAGATAAAAAATTAAGTTTTTTTTACAACTTTAAATTCTAACGACAATAATATATATACCTAATACTAGCTTCTGCCCGCGACTTCGTCTGCGTGGACTTCAGAATTGGGTCCAAAAAGAAATGAAAAATGTGAAAGTAATTAAAAATGGAATAAAATTGTCACCCGTGTTGCGCTGTAATAGAAAAAAAATACCAAATTTATAAGCTGTCTCTCCACGGCACAGCTCGTAAACAATTTTTAATTTTCCCTCGGGAATCACCTAAGGAATCGGGATAATCGGGTAGATAGCTAAAATGTCGATTCAGGGTAACTACCTCCATACCAAATTTTATCAAAATTGGTCAGTTTGAGCATGAAGAGATAAAATTCATACAATTAACAAACTTTTGCCTATGTATGTAATATTAGTGTTAAATGTGGTATTTAGTTAAATCCGGTAAGGCTAGTCGCAGACCCCAACATAGCTTGGGAAAGGCTAGGTAGAAGATAGTATGGTGTGTTTTGAAAATGTTATGGCATTCTGTTTTATTAGTGATCTGTTTCTCTGAGAGAGGCACCATTTTTGTGAGAAGGTTCGAGGTCACAGAGTATACGAGTAAAATAGTCGCTATAATAACACATTGTAGAGCTGAATCCTAAAAAAATATTCGTATTTATTTATTTATTTATTTATTTATCAAAAGGTACATTTTAGGTTTTATAACTTACATAATGTCCAACAAAACTATACACATAGTTTGTCTGTTGGATCAAAACTATTATTCTTTAGGTATTATCTTATGAACTAAATTTACAATGACATATAGTAATTATAGTGTATTTTTATTATTTATAACTATCATATAGTAGAATTATATAATGTAAGCTAGGTTTATTAGTAGTATATTCCATTAGTAGCTAGATATATTAAGTACGTAAGTATAAATATCGTAAATTAAATATTAGTATAGATATTAAGAGTTGCTTATGTAAAACAGTAGTTTAGGATATGTAATACAATATAAAGTTAAGGCAGTGTATTAAGTAGGTATTTTTTTAGATTTATCTTAAATTTATTTTTCTTTTCTTCGTCTCTGATTGCGTCTGGTAAGCTGTTGAGTATGTAAGGGATACGCTTGTCTAATGTCCGGTCTCCATAAACATTATTTACTCTCGGTACTACATATTTACCAGACGACATCGTTCGGGTGTTATATTTGTTACATACATTTATTAATAATGGATTATGCTCCTGTTTACCATGGTTATTAGTTGCGAGTAAGTACTTGTGTTTTATGCTGACCGGTAATACTTTACAAATTTTATATAGTTTATAATAATCTTTTTTATGTTTATTTTTAGTTTTTTTATCCACTATTAGTTTTAGGAACCTAACTTGTATATTTTCTAATTTTTCTATGTAAGATTTGAAGGTAAGTCCATAGCAATCAAGAGCATAATCGATTATAGATTCTACCATACATAAGTATAATATTCTTAGGGTACTAGTAGGAACTCGATAACTTAGGTGGTAAAATTTACTTAGTATAGTTTTAAGTTTATTGCACAAGAAATCTATATGTTCTTTCCATGAGAAATGCTCGTCGACTTTAACTCCTAAATAAGTTACACAATTAGCTCTCTGGATAGGTTTACAGCTACAATTGACACGGTTACCATGAATGCAATCAAAAGTATGAGTGTATAGTGGTAGAGGATTTTCCTTTAATGGTAAGTATGGTGAATGAATAATTATGTATTGTGTTTTTTCCGTATTTAATACTATTCCGTTATCGTGAGACCATTTAACTACGGCGTCCACGTCGTGCTGCACCAGCCGACATGTTTCAGCGAGGTCCGTGCCGGCTCGCATGGCGCAGAGGTCGTCCGCGAACATATACGTCGAGCAATGCTGTAGCACATTACACAGACTATTTACATGCATTAAGTAGCATACAGGACCGCTTCCTGAGCCCTGCGGCACCCCGCATCGGACCATTTTTTCATCGCTCAACGTGTCGCCTATCTTGACCCGGTAAGAGCGTGATGTGAGGTAATCTCTGAACCATTCCTTCAGAGGCTTCTCCACACCACATTCTTCTAAAGATGAAATTAAAGTGTTTGTTTCTAATGTGTCAAAAGCTTTTTTGTAATCGAAGAATATTGCGACTATAAACTTCTTATCATTTAAATAGTTGTTAATTTCGTTGGTAAAATTAGACAGTAATGTATTAGTACTCTTTGTTTTTTGGAAACCGTGTTGTGATTTATTTATTATGTTATGTGTGCGTAAGTAGGTACCAAGTTGATTTATTATACATTTTTCTATAACTTTGTCAATACTGGATAAAATTGCTATCGGTCTATAATTATAATTAGAGTAAATCTTGCGGTTGCCTTTTTTATATATAGGACGTATTACTGCTTCTTTCAATTTTTCGGGAAATTTATGTTTTTCTACGGATAAATTAATTAACTTCGCTATAACAGGACTTATTTCGTTAGCTATTATTTTTAAATCTGACATACGTATGAGGTCGCTTCCAGGCGATTTGTTAGCGTCCATGTTTTTGATAATTTTCGCAACGTAATTATGAGTCACTGGTTGCCACCTCATATTTTTGTCAGGTTTTTGTACGTAATTGTGTCTACTTAACCATTTGTCGTCACATATATGTTTAATTCGTTGGATTTCCTCATCAAAAGTAGTCGCAAACCCATCCGCTATATTTTTCGTGTTTCCATGCATGTGCATATTATTTAATATCACAGTATCTAGCGATTGCTTACTATTTCCTAACAATATATTTATTCTATCCTATCATTTCCCTATAAATATCATTTCTGAAATAATTCTTTCCAGCGGTCATAAACTTATGTAATTAATGTCCAAAAACCTGTTTAGACAAGTTTCCCCTTTTCAATTGAGTAAGTAAATTACTTGCTCAACAAAATGTAAAATTCGTTTTTAATTCAAATATCAAATAAATACTGAAAACTAAATTCATTCCTATCCAACATTTGCCGATTCACGTCAAACGTATTTTCACTAATTCATTTCGTCGGTAGTATATTCTGGGAAACATTAATTACATTTAGTAGGTAGAACCAAACTGTCGTGTAATTAACACGTTTCAGGGACGTCCCATGAAACATGTATAAACGAATACTTTGAAGTTTCTTAGTTAGCGCCACGAGGTTTATTTCAATGCTTGTATTTACTGTATATGATAAATATGTCGTGGTGGTCTAGCGGTTCAATGAAAGGATTTGCATACACATGGTTGCAGGTTAGTACCTAGGTAAGAACCAATGTGACTTTTTCAAAGTTATATGTACTTTCTTTATCATTATAAGACATCATTGGTGTAGGAAAACATCGTGAGGAAACCAGGATTCCAAAAAAAAATTCTTAAATCGGATGATTGTAAGACTGGTTGTCAGAATTTTGATGATAAATTCTGTCAAAAAACACTGTTTGACAGTCGGGACCAACAGCTTAACGTGCTTTTCGAGGCATGGGGTCTCGGTATGTTTACAAATGGTCACCCATCTGGCTTATACGTAGCCACGAGTCCCTCATATTTTTTTTTAATATTTTACTGACGGAATTAATTCAACGGAGTTTTTACTTTAAATCATAGTAAGTCGAAAGAGATAAAGCCTGTCTTAGGCAGTTGTCTCACCGACAACGATGAACGAGTAGAGCTAGAATTGGAAACGAGTTGGCGAGCCGCGGGGAGCGAGTGCGAAGTTTCGATAGTTGTGTAGCTCTGCTACAAGCGAGTGTGCGAGTGAGGCGAGCGATTACTCGCCTTTACACAACTCCTATCATATAATTCATGATCATCGTCGTCTGAACTAGCTAACAGCGAGTATCGCTGAGCGAGTGTTATCTTTCATAACTCTTGTCGCTCAGCGACAAACTAGTGAAGCGAGTGCTCGCCGGCAGTGTCAACAGTCAGCGATCAACTGTTTGTATATGACTGTGTCTTTTTCTCTTTACACGGAATGTATATCTATTATACGTTTCTTGAACGAGAAAATAGCCGATAGTTAGTCGTTTTCTCGTCGGCGGTAGGTCAAGTGCCTTAAACCTACATAAAACAGTACGATCCCGGTCCCAGTGATCAACGTACACGGTCTGCGCGCGCCCGACGCTCGCGTCACGTTCGCCTCCCGCACGCTTGCCTTTTCTTTCGTCGACCACTCAATGCAATCCAACTTCTCAAAGAAGGCCGTGTTCTTAACTAATCTTCTCTTCTTAGCTAGGGATCTATTCGGCATAATATTCCACAAAACAATACGATGGGTAATTAATATTGGCCGTAAAAGGGTTGTGGAGGTCCGATAGGCAGTCGCTCTATGTAAAATATGTTCAGCTGAATCCGGTAAGACTGGGAGCCGACCCTAACTGTTTGGGAAACCGCTACGAAAACGGTCCATTGACACTTCAACTAAGGACTTGATTTCCTCTGTTTATAGTACCTTAGTCTTTACCTTAAATAATTTGAGTGGACTAAAGTAAACAAATTAAAAGCGACCTAAATATGAAATCGTTAAGTTTATTTTCCAAGTATTTGGGAATCAAGGATTTAAATGGAACTAAAAGATTGAAGGTTATTAAACTTTAAGTAGGTACCATTACTTTTCCTTTTTTACCCTCAGCAAATTTATTCCTTTCGGATTCAATGTAATTAGTTTTCAAACTTATTTAGGTACGTAGTTAACTTTGCCGACTTTTAATTTGTAAGTAAAAATTTACGTTTAATTGCCTTTATGTAGGACAAGTGGAAAAAATGGGTGTGTGTGAAGTTGTACTTTACAGTTATGCGCGCGCATCTTAAAATTTCACTCTCATAATTTTTTCATAACGAGTCTAAAGAATAATTACTTGAAAAATATACATTTTTAATTAACCTTGTTAATTGGCTTAACTCAACATCGACTTCAGAGTCAGGTTGGACACATCTAATATTAGGTGCAGACGAATGTATCATGGAATGAGTTAAAATATTGCATACATAAAAAAAATATTCTTTCAAAATACTTCACACAATCACACGAATACAAGCTGAAAGTTTGTGAGTGCGTGTTTGTTGCCTGCTCACGCTCAAACGGCTGGACCAATTTTAAGGATATTTTGTATGTAGGTAGATGACACCCTGACTTAATACATGCGCTAATTATATCCCGGATAAACTAAGTTATTTGAAAAACAGGACGCAGGTAGTAATTAATATTGGCCAAACCAAGCCGTGATAGAACGAAACTTATAACCACAATTAAATTGTCAGCGGTCGTGACCTTTTAGTAAAATTTTGTATGGAGATAAATGACACCCAGACTTAATACAGACGCTAATTTTATCTCTGATAAGCTAAGTTATTTGAAAACCAGGGCGCAGGTAGTAATTAATACTGGCCAAACCAAGCCGTGATAGAACGAGCCTTATAACCACAATCAAAATGTCAGCGGTCGTGACCTGCGACGCGTGAAAAGCAATTAAAATAAAATAATTACTTTCCCCCTTTATAATTCGCTTGAATTCGCTTCTGGTTATATTTCAAAAGAACAAATTTTGTGTTTACAATACTACAGTTGGTTGGTATTAGGTATTTGGTTTGACCTTTTCATTGGGCGACGTGAAATTTTAGGCTATTGAGTTTATTTAGTCTCCTTGTCATGTTTTTGATTGGAGAAGTAAATAAACTATTGGAATTTTGTTTGTAGTTTTTTACCAGATTACTACTGTAAAGGTTTTACAATATGGAAAGTACAAAAAATCGAAAAAAAAGTGACCTAATTAAGAGGTAGGAGTAATAATAAAATAGATTTATGTTTCACCAATATAAGGTACATTTACATAATATCAAGACAAGAATACACAACATCAGCTTACCAATTATGTTGTGGGAAATAGCTTTATATTGTAACATTATCATTTAATAGGTAATTATGCAATCTGAATTAAGTATATGACAATAATTCGCTATTTTCTAAAAAAAAAAAGAGATGACATTTGAAACTGCCTTCGTATACAATATAAGTATTAAAGACAACATATAAGTAATAATAATATAAGTTTATCAATTTAATTTCGATACTTAAATTAAAATTAAAGATAAATTAATAAGTTTTATGGCTGATTTTTCAAATGCCAGATAAATTTTATTCGAAGAATATAATTCTTAATTCTTTATTGTACACTATAAAATACAAGTATCAGAAAAAGTATGTACACAGGCGAGCTTAACCTTATAATTGACGATTGACAGATTTTGTATGAAACAACTGTCGCAATTTTAAGTTTATTCCCCGAATAAAATTATCTGACGATGGAAAAATCAGCCCTTAAAATACGTAAAGATTTCAACTTTTATTCTTGATATTATTTACTGCAATATAAATTTAACACACCAAACCATATTTCTAACTACACACGTTAACCAAGATTTATCCCCATACAATTCAATAAAATAAAAAAGTTAATCCTTAAACCTGAGTCACACACCTCTAATCCCGTCTTTAAAACTTCGCCTTTATAACTTAAACTAGCTTTTTCTTACGGCTCCGCCCGCTTGGGTTTTGGTTATCGCAGCAAATTATAGCCTAAAGCCTTCCTCAATAAGTGGGCTATCTTACAGTGTAAGATATTTTCAAATCGGACCAGTAGTGCCTGAGATAAGCGCGTTCAAACAAACAAACTCTTCAGCTTTATAATATAAGTATAGATAAAGCAGAACTGTAAATCAGGCGAGTCGCGTATAATATCATCAACAAGACTGTATCCCATGAATTTCTACCGCAAAAAATATGATACTCATTCTGTGTAAGAATTAGCAGAATTCCGGACATAATTCGTGACGTTGTAAAGATATATCAGAAGTATCACTCTACACAATTTACAATACTGAAAAGCCGTTTGATTTTAAGACGTTCTTAAATGTCTATCTGTTGCTACTTTACTCATTAAAGTGACAGAGACAGCATATGACTTAACGGCGGCCTTAAATTGATTGTCGTTTCAGAATTCGGTCATAAGTCATTTATCGAAATTTCAAACGTGCAGGGGCCTATAAACTGACTATTTACTGCACGGATAGCCGAGTGGTATAGGTCACCACGCTAATTACCACTACGCGCGACGTGTTGCGGGTTCGATCCCCGCATGGGACAAGCATTTGTGTGAATCACAATCATTCAAATCACATGCACAAAGAACACCCAGACTTGGAACAAGCATTTGTAGATCACACAAATGCTTGTCTCATGCGAGGATCGAACCCGCAGCACGTCGCGCACAGTGGTAATCAGCGTGGTGACCTATACCACTCGGCTATCCGTGCAGTCAAGGAGCAGGAGTTAAATAAAAAGTCGTACAAAGTAATACTTCTGCTATATTCTTTAACATGTGTTGTCAACAAAATGACAATGGCGTAAACGCGGATTGTGCACGGTATTTTAATGAGACGGCGACGCCAAACAACTTATATTCTCGTTAACATTTATAATAATTCAAAGCAAATAAATTAGATATTGTTGCCATGTTTCATTTTATTTGGGACGTTGAGGAAGTCGTGTATCTATTTGTAATGAAGCTCATGTTGTGTAATGTTAATACGGGAACATTTATCTAGTGTTCAGATTATACTTAGGGACATAAAAATTGAATTTAAAAAAAAAAAAAAACAACTCCCGCACTAAGGAATTTAATCCTTGTGTCGCGGGGATTTCACAAACATTCAAATCACATGCACAAATAACACCCAGACTTTGAACAAGCATTTGTGGATCACACAAATGTTTGTCCCATGCGGGGCTCGAATCACACGTCGCGCACAGTGGTAATTAGCATGGTGACCTATACCAGTCGGCTATCAGTGCTGTCAATATTCTTTTGTAATAGTTTTTGAGTATTGCTCCTGATATTACCCTGGTCGTGTCGAATTGCCGTCCCATCGGAATATGAGAGTGAAGGAATAAGTAGCGTAACTGTGTTGGCTCAGACACACTGGTGTCTTGGAAATATCTGTAAGTACTGCAGATGTTTAGAAGTTAAACAATTGCTTAAAATCTTTGGTGCAATGAAATCATCTTTAACTTATTGAGAAACTCCTCTCAACGGAGATCTTATATTTAATTAAAAAATCGGATACCAGCAGATACAAAAAGAAAATGGTCCTATAATCATAAGTGATTTTCAATGAATAATAAATATCCACTGCCACGGCGGAATGACGTCAGAATCCTCACCTAATGAAATCCCATCCATTTGTAAGTTTTCTAATTGTGATACAACTCTCACAACTCCGAAAACCAACCATTACACCCTTTACCCATTAAAAATTGTTTTTTTTTTTTACATAAACATACTGGTAATTATAAATATCTTTGGCGGAAAGTTACCGCCAAAAAGACGTAAGCTCGGATTATGCACGTCCATTTTAGCGGCCGTTCTAAATTCAAAAATGTTCTTTTTTATTTTTCTTTTGTCAGGTAATTCGCGCGTGACTGTGCAAAATGGCGGCGCTTTAGCCAATCATTTTGACTATAATGGCTAATAGGTTGTCAAATAAATCTTTTGAGTAATGTATTTAACACGAATTTTAATTCTTTGAAGGTTTTCTGCGGCATTATTGAAATGCGTTTGATGTCGGATTAAGGTTTTGATTTAAATTAAAAAGATTACACGGCTATTATATATTGATCTTGGGTAGTTTTTTCACGTGACACTGGAATTATATATAATAGATGTGCTCATAAAATCTGTGAAGAAGCTATAGTTAATATTATTTAAAAATCTACGAGATTTGTTTTTTATTATGTTTCTCCGTTATTTATGTTTGTCCGGGATAAACTCCGAAACTACTGAACCGATTTCAATCAAATTTTCACACCGTGTGCAGTTTGATCCAACTTGAAAGATAGGAGAGCATACATCACAAATATAAAAAAAAATTGAGACTGCTGGCGGAGCAGCGGGAAACAGCTAGTAAAACATAAAATTTCAATTCACAATACGAAAGATCACACAATAATTAAATGCCGGCGGCTACCTAGCCTTATAGTTGCCAGAATGGCTCTGAACTATGTTCAATTAATAAAATACACCTTTATTGCGTTGGATTGCATTATTAATTCGAAGTGTATTATAATTAGAAAAAACAAATGAAGAAAACTTCGAACAAATCGTAGGGCTTGGCGCAAGTTGTAAGAGAATGAGTCCCTTGACATTTCCATATTAATTGATTGAATCAAAGGACTTTAAAATCTGTAAAACTGAAGAATTATTCACCAATTCTTTTTTAATTTCCTGTGTTTTGGAGTATATGCAATTTGAATAGCGAGTCGCTTTGTATAGCCATTAACCAGATTTCTCGCAGACGTTACGGTGAATCGTATGTAATAGACGAAAAAGCCATTGATGTAAGAAATAGAAAAATAACTAACAGGAAATTTTAATTATGTTATTTTCATCGGAGAAGCCGAGTGTTTTATTCATATTGAGTTCAGAAATCATATCTGGAATTTGTATAAGAGAATTTGCACGGTGATCATGTCAAAATTATGTCTTCAATTCCCACACATGGATTGGTTAGTAATACCGTAGTAAATCGTTATAAAATCGCTTGCGCTTATAACTTAATGATCTCTTAATAGAATGCGGTGATAAAATCGGAACCAAGTTCATTACGCGGTGTCCTGCGTGAGCGACGAATACGACGCGACGCGACGCAACACGACGCGACGTAATGCGACGCGATGCTACAGGCGATAAATGTCCTACGTGATTTTGGTTATTACTTCTCGAATCATGGAGAAATACAGTACAATTTTGCTTGAAAGTTCATATTTAAAGTGGTGTCGCATCTGGTCGCCATCAAAACAAGTCCGCGTTACGTCGCGTCCCGCCGCAGACTGTCATATAGGTCGCATGTAGGGTAGGCCGTTGAGTTGATCGCATTCGTCGCGTTCGCAGCGTCGCTTCGCGTCGCGTTCGTCGCTCACGCAGGACACCGCGTTAGCTTTACACAAATAAATCTTATACAACATGTTACGACACACACATACATACTGAATGCTTTCTTTGTTTTCAAATATGTGAAATATTTTCTCATTCATTAATTAGCAGATGGATTAATTATCTGAGTATGCCGCAAGAGGTATTTAGAATCTATGAACTTCTCAACATTAACTTAAGTCTACCCACTTGATATACTTTTTGTAAATGTATCGACAAGGTAATGTTTAGAAAAATGCTTAAGTATATTATTTTTTCCACTTTTGATTTTATATTTTGCAAGAATCTACGAACTATGCTTTTGATATGTTAGGTTGTTCGCAATTGTTGAAATAATTGTATATATCACCATTTTTAAAAGAGTAACTTATTCAGTTTCTTGCCGGTTTTTTATTTTGACTCTTTCATGCTAAGACCGTAATGAAACGTGTCAGGAAAACATTATTTGCGCACTCAAGCGGCTGGACCAATTTTGATTAAATTTTATATGGAGCAAATAAATAAATGAGGACTACATCACATACATTGCTCCAAAACCAAAGCAAGTAAGTAGTTAAAGCACTTGTGTTATGGAATCATGGACAACGAAGGTACCACAAACACCTACACCCGAGACAATGTAGAAAAGTGTTTTTCTACCTTGACTCATCCGGGAACCGAACCCGGGACCTTAGAGTTGGCGACACCTTGAAAACCAGTGTGTACGCCACTCGACCACACAGCTAACATCTTGTTTTAAAATATCAGCGAAGTTATCTGATAAAACACGGAAAACACCGCGAGGCGCAGCTAGTCTATATCATAATCGTTCAACAGATTTCTTGAATAAATTGAACATTAATATCTAGAATTCTCACACTTATAAATAACCTTTCTAATACCGTATAGGTCTTAGAACATAACGGTACCATTCATATTAATTCCATGCATATATTATTTCTCATTATTGTAGCGTTAACATTAAAATATATTGAACCCATAAGCACGTCCCTGTCTTAGATAGCTATAATACTCAATCTGACCTCTTATGATCACAATAACCTTTTTCTATTATGTGTCATGAATAATCACGAGTATTGCCTCTTTCCTGTATAACTCTTTCCTTTATTAAGGGTGATATTTTGATTGGATAGCATTTGTTTATTATTTGTTTGGAAAGGCTCGTGGCTAAGTGTAAGCCCTACCTATAACCTTTATTATCGGTCAAAACCTATGATTTGGCCGATAGTAAAGGTAATGCCACGCTCGCCGCGGTTGGTCCGTGGATGGGTGACACTTGTAAACATATCTTTGTAACATACATAGGGAGGGAGCGTGGAGATCTGTCATACAGGTCTAGAACCTAGTGCAGACTCCAGCTCTCACAAAGGTAAAATAATAATAATAAATCTTTATTTCAAACACAAAGGTTCATAATCAGTTCACAAAATAAGACACACTTCAAATAAACTATAAATAACACACAATAATAAAAATAAAATAATTATAAAAACAAGTAGGTATTCAGGCTGCTACCGCGAGCTACCGGCAAAACTTCTCATAATAATTGTGTTTTTACATCCGACAACTCTGGACATAAATTTGGCAATTCGGCTTCTCTGAATAGTATCAAAAGAATAAACTCGCGCCTCTAGGAACTTCCTAAGGCACTACAAAAGCGATGTAGTCCTGTAAGCTGCCTAAAGATTTTGTAGGCAACTCGAATGCTATTTAACGTTTTCTTAGTGTAATTTGTCCAAAGTTGACAGGAGCAAAACGTCTGACAAAAGGAACAAAACAGCGTGACCTTAACATCTGTGGAGAACTTATCGAATCTGTATATATAAAACAAAGTCGGGTTTGTTACAACACTTATAACTCGAGAACGGGTGGACCGATTTTCATAATCTTTGATTTATTGAATTCGTCTTTGTCCCGAATAGCAGAATAAACATTAATAACTATGGAAAATTTACTGTATAATTCACGGGAACGGGGAAACCTTACGTGGGTGAAACCGCGGGGCACAGCTAGTTACTAATAAAGTTTAAGCTGTATGTAAATATAATAATAGTAAGAAAGTATTGTCCCTTTTGGGAGAAACCAATTAAATTTATTATTATTATATCGAGACCCCTCCGTGCCTTAAAAAATACGTTAAGCCTTTGCTCCCGACTGTGATACTGTGATCTTTGACAGTCGTTAAGTCATTATAATTCTGACAACCAGTCAGACTATGGGATACTGTATTACTTAGCGATGGGTTGTGGAGGTCAGATAGGCAGTCGCTCCATGTAAGTTACGGCTTTCAGCTAAATCCGGTGAGACTGGAAGCCGACCCCAACATAGCTTGGGAAAAGGCTAGGCAGATGATGAGCATTTGTTAATAACATATTCTTCTTCCTAAACGGCTAGAATCATGACTCGCAACGGGAAAGATATTTATACGCCTTTGATTAATGAAGTGTTTACGATCTTGGGTACTGGATATTCCTAAACCTAAATTCTAATAGAAATTGCTTTGAAAATTTGATACCTATTATTTACTTCTAAGCGGCTCAGACTATGGCTTGGCCTTCGTAAGGATAAAATTTTGGTTATTGTAGTGCTAATACTTTGATGTTGTTCGTTGGCCACAGCTTTCGGTAGCTTTGTGTTGCGTGATCTGTTTTAATTTTTACTTAATTATCGAATTCTTCTTCTTCTGCCTAGCCTTTTCCCAAGCTATGTTGGGGTCGGCTTCCAGTCTTACCGGATTTAGCTGAATGAGCGACCGCCTATCTGACCTCCACAACCCATTAATAAACTCGGTAATACAGTATCCCATAGATACTTATTCATAGGTTAAGAGGTACTTTATTTTTCCATCATTTATTTCCTCTAACGAAAACGAGCCAATACATACAAATGCCATAAATACAAAAATAACATCGTTTGGTAAGTTTTGAAATTTGCTTTGGGAATAGATCGAACTCCAGGGAACGAAATTTTCGGGGAAATCACGTAATTTTTATGTTTACCGGAATTATTACCACGCAGTTCGAATACAAAGTCAAATTCTTTGTAAAAATATATTTTTTAACATTATCCTGATAATTCAAAAGTGTTTTATGTCATACTAGCTGATGCCCGCGGCTTCACCCTCACTGATGTTGGTTAGCCAATTTATACAAAAACCTTACAAATAATATGATACCAGCGAGTAAGATCTAAAATAATGAATAGCATCTAACCACAAAAATGACACCCAACCTCAAAAAAAAATACAAAAAAGGTATCCTGTTTTACTTCTAACACCTCCAAGAATATGTGTAGGTTCAAAGTTTCATGATGATCGGTTTAGTAGTTTTCGCGTGAAAGCGTAAGAAACAAACATTCATATTTTTAATATTAGTAGGATTAAAAGAATCGGAAAGGCTGCATAATCATTCTATGATCAACTGCTTTTTTTTATAGTTTTCTTGTTAAGCCCTCGGTATTCAAGTTCTCAGAAAGAAGTAATGACTAGACCTGATTATATTATCTATTGTTGCTCCAAAACATAATAAAGCCACCCATTGTATTTTAAAACTTTATCCAGACCACTTTAGTGATAAAAGTTCATAAGATTTAGGCTCAAATTCTATGCTCTCAACTTCCTCCGCGTCTTCAAGCCTTCAAAAGTCTGCGTACAAAGGGTTTCAAAAATCCAAAACTTATATAATAAAGTGTTTGACGAAGAGATTTTCATTATAGGATGCTTCATCAGTTCACATTCATCAATGTTCGTCCAACAAAAGGCCCTTATTCAGTGACATATTTGCTTTCCGAATTGAGAATGGATTGTCCCATTTTTCCGATATTACTCTCCGATTTTGGATATTGTCATTGGTATGCGTTTGTGCCTGTATTTGTAATGTAGATTGTATTATATGGCATTCTATTGAGCTTGCTCTTATAACAACAATGGAAATCGTGGGATTTTTTTGGTCATCTGGTTCACTTCCCATGTCTCAACGACATCGGGAATAAGAATAATATTACCTTGGGACAACACACGACGGCCATCTGATCCTAAACTAGGCAGAGCCTGTACTATGGTAACCAGACAATTGATAAACATACTTATATTTCTAAATAAATGCATTTTACAGAATCGACGTGCAGATCTAAAAATATGTTGTTTGATTTTGTAACTATTTAGCTTCAGAACCAATATTTTAAAGACAGTTTAACCAAACCAAATTCCGGATACTGAGAATGAGCCGTAGGACCTGTTGTTTCAGTTTTTTCCTACATTACTTCTTCTACTTGGGCGCTTTTATTTCATGATGTGTTCCGAAGCGAATATCTGAATAATTATCAAAACTGCGCCCAAACGACCTAGAATTCAAAGAATTCAGTCGACGCAAATCAGATGCTCGTAAAATGTAATGGTTATTACATGAACATTAGTTAGTCATAATTAGATATTAAGTGCTCATTATACTCAAATTACTGGCAATATGAGACAAGCCTTTAAATCTAAATAACTTCACCTAAAACTCCATGTAACACGACCTCCGTGGTCGAGTGGCGTATACACCGGTTTTCAAGGTGTCGCTAGCTCTTAGGTTCCGGTTCGATCCCCGGATGGTAGAAAATAAGAAGAAAGAAAGAAAGAAAAGAAATTGTCTGTGATTCCATAATACAAGTACGTTAGCTATTTACTTTGGTTTCGGAGCAATGTATGTGAGGTGGTCCATATTTATAACCTTTCCGTAACAACAAAATCCTATTTTCGTTTGCTTAAACGTTCTTATCTCCAAAACGAGTGATCTGATTTTGATGAAGCTTCTTAAGCGAAGTTGGAACTTCCGATTATCCTCTATAATGAAAAGGTTAGTTTTCTTATAATTGCGCTGCAAATTATTTGAAGGAGTTACAGAGAATGTGTCAGTTCCAGACTTGTTTAATAACTACTATATTAAACCACTCTTCGCCAGACCAGATGCTTTTCCGTGCATTCAAATGAGGTTCTAGTTACGGAAAACTAATATCATAATACAATTTGTATACCAAACACGTACATCCTTGGCCTAAAGCCGTCTTGGGTTAAGCCCTGATAACTTGGACTATATACTGTGTTTATTACACATTTCTGTGCCTTTATGAGGTCTATCTACTATATATCTACTTAAAAAAATTCGTGGTTGCCTAGCGGTTCACTGGCCGGATTCGCATGCACATGATTGCAGGTTGAAACCCAGGCAAGTACCAATGTGACTTTTTAAAAGTTATATGATGACAAGTGAAGGAAAACATCGTGAGGAAACCTCCCAAAAAATGGAATTTGAAATCGCCTACCCGTAATGAGCAAGCGTGGTGATCAATGCTCATTCCTTCTTTATATGGGAAGAGGCCTGTGCCCAGTAGTGGGAGATTTATAGGCCGTTATTATATGAGGTCTAAAGTTAGCCTGAGCTTTGACTGCTTCAGCAAGTTTTTTGGCGAAATCATGAAAGCCACCAGCCAGAGCAATAGAAAAACTAACTACGTTATCAACGTTTGATATGACCATCTCCTATGGAGTACAACCTAAGTGCGTTGCTTACAAACTTAAAAAGGCAAACAGCTATAGAGCGCTAGAATTAAGCTTATTTATGGACATAGCTCCGCCATGCGGTGTTCCCCGCGATTTACCAGACCACTTGATTTTCGAGTCTTTATGTGAATCCAAGTCAGCTACCATTAAGTGATCCCGCGGCTCCAGCAAAGGCAAGTAAGGGACCGGGGTGTTTTTAGTCGGTGCAAGTCCGATAAATCCCCACGCTGTGCCCTCAGCGTGGGTTGAAGTCATTAGCGTTTCACCCGCCAAAAAAAACAGGTCTCATCTACCATCATACTAAATTTGATCAAAATCAGTTCTGCCGTTTGAATGTGAAGATGTATGCAAACATACATACAATCTTTTGCCTTTAGTGTGTCCGGACCGAGTTTTGTTCGAACGATGAGACTTCTGTGCCTTTACTAAGCTCTTGACAGGAAACGCCGGTCTAGTTTTTAACATACAAACGCTCTCGACTGTTTTCTGCGTAGCTTATGAACTTAGAGCTATGATTTTTTGCAGACTAGTTCTTTGCTTTTTGTTCCTTTTTCAACTTGAGTACAATCTCTCGCAGTGTTACACTTCAACCCTATTCTAATACTGTTAACTATGGCTAACCAATATAATATGATTAATGACCTCGATAAGACTGATATCTACATGAGCACTAAACGTTATTCCCCAAAAGAATGTTCACTGGATATCGGCGATGCTAAATCACAAATCACAATAGTATGCCAAAATATACGTAGTATACACAAAAATTTTGTCAATTTTTAAGTATTCTTGAGTAGACTGGATTTTTTGCCTGACATAATTGTCTTAACTGAGTGTCGTTTGACTGATACGACACCTTTAGTGTATCTTAATAACTATGTGTGTCACTATTCCAGATACTATCTTAATCAGAATGATGGAATTGCTGTTTTATACAGAAATAATCTCCAGGTGGCAATTGAGGAGCCTTCTTTTCAGGAAGCAAATTGTCTGCTTATACACATTGCTAAAGAATATACAATCTGTGCTATATATAGGTCTCCGTCTTTTTATAACATAAGTAATTTTTGTGAGTCACTAGAAAAAATCATGCAAGGATGCAAAAGTCCCACCTGCATTGTCATGGGGGATATCAATATTGATATCTCCCCTGATTCCAAGGACAGACGTGCAAGCTATTATTTGGATGCAACTGGTCACTATGGCTTCTACCCGGGACATAATTATCCTACTCATGACCGTACTTGCCTAGACCACGTCTTAATAAAATCAAAAAAATCAGTTAAGGTCGTCATATGCAGCTCGGGTATAACTGATCATGATACAATCATTACAGGAATCACTAAAGAAATTTCACGCTCTCCACCCGATTTCAAATCTAAAACTAAAATTGACTATACTAACTTATCAATAGCTATTAAAAACATCAATTGGGATTTTATATATAAACATAATGATGCAAACAAAGCATTTGCTGATTTTATTGATATGTTAAGTACAATAATACAAAAGCACACTATTATAGAGACTAGTCGTAACTCAAATTCAATTAGGAAACCCTGGATGACTAAAGGATTGTTAAAATGTATTAGAAAAAGAGACCTCCTACATATGGAAGCAAGTAAAAAAATTAATAAATATACAAAGTTAGTATTACATCAAATCTTACCTAAAAGGTCTGGACTACTTTGATACAGAGAAACTATCAAATACTTCAAACACTCTTTAAAACTCATATTACATTCAATCATGATTATAATATTATTATTATTTTTGTGTTATTTATGAAGACATGACTCGCGCACGCACACATGTACGCACAACCACACACACCATGCACGCATAACCATACACGCACCCACTCACACCCAGCCACATACACCCACACACACACACGCACATACACACACACAAACACATACACATTTCACCCACCAACACTACATGACTTACACTTACGTACACACTTATTGCAAGACGCCATGTATCCCCTTGTATTATATCATTTTAAAGATATTTTTTTTTTCTTAACTTTTCCTTTTCATAGCTACACATGTTTGTATTTGCTTCATTATTTCTTATTTTTTTTTTTTTTTATGAACCACGATGAAAGAGACTGGCCTCCACGACACAGGGAATCCTAGTGTGGAGACCAGTGATTTATCTGATTTAACTTTGTATTTTTCTGAACAATAAAGTTATTATTATTATTATTATTTTGTCGAGACGTTATATTCAAAACAACTAAAACCTTCCAAAAATGCTAATTTCGATCGCAGTTTTCAAAGACGTTCTGTATTTTGGTAACTATTAACAAATACTAACTTTTAAACTATCGTGTTGCAGGATTATAAATAAATTACGTCATGAAAATTAACGCGAACTCATGCAATTACCTTTTAAGTCTGCTTGCGACCACGGCCAGTGTAACCCGGCCGAAACGACAAACCTTAAAAGGTAAATAATAATAAATGTGGACAACATCACATACATTGCTCCGAATCCAAAGTAAGTAGCTAAAGCACTTGTGTTATGGAATCAGAGACAACGAAGGTACCACAAACACCCAGACCCGAGACAGTGTAGAAAAGTGTTTTTCTACCTTGACCCGTCCGGGGATCGAACCCGGGGCCTCAGAGCTGGCAGCACCTTGAAAACCGGTGAACGCCACTCGACCACGGAGGTCGTCTAAGGTAAAATAATTGCATGACTTCGCGTTAATTCCCTTGATGTTATTATTTGTATTAACAATTAAATAAAAATAGGGGCAGAGTGGGTAGTGTACTTCTCATTCAATATATGAAACATATTTTACATTAGTCCAAAATTTAAGGAGTAGACGGTCGAGAGCCAAACGTCTATTTCACGTGGGACTATTCGGATATATAGTTGTCCTTATCACATTCCCATATATATACAGCGCGACAGCAATAGTAACTTTAAATACCTAATTGTCAAAAGTCTCTCCGCCGGTCGTTCCTCAACTCTATTCATTATAGAAACGAGATGCCGCTACGTGCCATAGAGCGCTGTCTCGCTTGCGCAACGACATCAGACTATGAGAGAAGGTACGGCTCTGATAAGGAAGTGACGAGTATTTAGTTTGGGTTAATGGAATCTCGTTGATTTGAATCGGTTTGTTTATAGATTATTTTTATTGTGAATTGATAGAATTAATTTAAGGTATTCCGTCTGTAATTGTATGTACAACTAAGTGGATTGGTGATTGAATGAATTTCTATAAGTTTTTGGTTTTTTTCAGGTTTTCGTGTTATTTTCAGTTTTGTTTGCTTTTGTAACTCTTAATATTGTCAAATATGCACAATTTTGTTAGCTTGTTTGTGTTTTTTTTCAAGAGTTTTTTTTTACCTATTTAGTTTAAGCCCAAGGATTTGATTGTTGTTTTATATAAGGAAAACTTATAAAAATGGAAATATTTCTATTCAAAATCGATAGCTCCTAGTGCAGTAGAATATTTTGGGTGTCGTCGCAATTACGTTAGTTTTTTGTTAGTCTTAGTAAAATATTGATATTGCTTTATTGCAAAAATTGCACTCTATTCGCTCAGTACTTGTATGTCGATATAAGAACTATTTTCATCGATACTTAAAAGGACCACCCTTCAACTGAATAGAGACATAAAGCTCACTTCACAATAATTGCAAATAAAACTCATAAACGGGTCCAATTTGATTCTGTAACTGGCAATAATTGTTCTCGAGTTAAGTACTCGGTATTCGATACTTGAATCGATTACAATCGATATGTCCTGACTTTGTGTGGGCAATCGATTGTAAGTGAAGTAGTGCCTTTTTAAGAAATTTACACTTTGTTTTTTTTTCATTGAATTTGAAAGATGTTCGATTGGAAGCTTAAGTGTTGGTTTCTTTTAATCTTTAAGACTTGATTTCAATATCAACTTGTAAATAAATACATAATCATAATTAAGTTTTATATAGGAGAAGTAGTAAATAATGGCAGTCAGTGAACATCTTATTATAAAATTACAATTTTTATGTGACGAATAATATATTTCATGTAGATATTGGGTCTGTTCTCTTAAACAGATGTAAAATGACACAACATAATTATATTTATTAGTGGTAATTAACGAATATTACTGTTTTTTTTAAACGACGCCCGCACTAAGGAATTTAATCCTTGAGTCGCGGGGGTTTTACAAACATTCAAATCACATGCACAAAGAACACCCAGACTTGGAACAAGTATTTGAAGATCACACAAATACTTGTCCCATGCGGGGATCGAGCCCGCAGCACTTCGCGCTCAGTGGTAATTAGCGTGGTGACCTATACCACTCGGCTCGGCAGTCAAAATGGAACTGGAAAACCTTTTTGTGTTTTTCATAAGTATTTAGTGGAGAAAAAATGAAGCATTTAGTTTTGTTCAGTTCAATTAACACATGGCTTAGCATTGGTTTTAAGCTGAAGTAGGTATATAAGTTCGTGTAGCGACATTATTTAAAAAGTATGATAGCTAATATATTCATGTACCTACTTATTCAATTGTTGAGAATATTAACAGAACGAGTACCAACCTGTCAATGTTGTGTTTATGAAGAAAATTGTTGTAAATGATATATAAAAAATCTAGAAAGTAAACTAGAAATTTCTGATCTGATTGTATAAAGTAATACAAATACTCTCTCGCTGCAACTCAGTATTGTCTAGCCAACCAACTTTTATGAAAATCCAGTCTTTCCAATCCGTTTTATTTCTATTCTAAACATTCGTATATCAAAACGTAGTTTCTAGAAGTATTTTGATAAATATTAACTTTAAAACTATCGCGTTGCATGATTTTAATATAATTACGTCACGGGAATTATCGCGAACTCATGCATTTACCTTTTAAGGCTTGACGTTTCGGCCGGGTTACGCTGGCCGTGGGCGCAAGCAGACAGTCTGCTAGTCTGCTTGCGACCACGGCCTGCTACTAGTCTGCTTTGATAAAGTTTTTAGGGTACGGCTGGTTTTTAATCAACTCGCTCTATATGTGCGTCTTTCTGTAGTTATATCCTTGTATATGGCTAAAATGTTATCCAAAGTCCAGAAAAATAAGTGTAGCTAATATTTTTATACCAGCATAACTTCTAAATGCCTGAAAATAGCAGGTCTGATCTGCTGCTGGAGAGTTTGTTGCGCCGTTTCTTCTTCCCGGCTAGAACACTTAGGAAGCGGTGAGGGTGGGCGAATCAGGGTGCTGTAATTTTTTTTATAAATGTGGACAACATCACTTTCATTGATCCAAATCCAAAGTAAGTAGCTAAAGCACTTGTGTTATGAAATCAAAGACAACGAAGGTATCACAAACACCTAGACCCAAAACAATGCAGAAAAATGTTTTTCTACATTGACCCGTCCGGGAATCGAACGCGGGACCTTAGAGCTGGCGACACCTTGAAAACCGGTGTGTACGCCACTCAACTACGGAGGTCGTCAAATGTTTGACGTTTGAAAAGACCTACTATAGCTTCGTTTGAATAAATTATTTTTGATTTTGATTTAAAAAAATATTTCGCTCTTTCACTTCGCCATATAATAGGTATAATACCAGTCTAAATAATGTATATTTAGAAATCCTGAACTATAAATAAATAAAAATATTCGTATTTATTTTAGCTGGATATATCAAAGACAATATCTTGATATAATTCCGATCAGATTGCGCCGTGATTGTTGACATTCACGTAATAATGTATTAATTATAAGCTCATTGCGATCATAATTAATGCCGTCATGTAATATGTCGTGAATTACAGGACGTACAAGATCTTATTGTGATATAATTTTGTGTAGATTTGAGGGGTATCGCCCATCTGAAGTATGCCTTAGGATGCGTAGCTTAACGTCTGTATTAAGGAAAGGTGGACTCGCGTTAGCTTTTAAAAATGGAGGGATTTCTTAGTACGTATTATATTGATTCCTAATAATTAAAACACTAGCTGTTGCCCGCGGCCCCACCCGCGTTGGTGTCTGTTCTCGCAGCAAAAGTAGCCTATGATCTTTCTTAGGATGCAAGCTTCACCCACACCAAGCAAAATAATACCTACCTATTATAGTTGTTAAGTTTTCTTTTTTTTAATGATTCGCGCAATTTCTTGTCTTCTTAAGAATCTTTTCCTGATAATAACAAACACGACAAAAAATAGTGAAATTAGTCAAGCCCTTCACGCGTAATGCCGTGACTATAGTATAGTATTACCGTGCCGTGACCAAGGGAAATAGGGGTTCATTTTATATTATAGAAGATTATATGAAGACTAGCTTTTGCTCTCGGCTCCGCCCGCGTTATCGTCGCTTATCGTGACCAATTATAGCCTATAGCTTAAGCCATTCTTCAATGGACTATCAAACGGTGAAAGAATTTTTCAAATCGACCCACAGTTCCTCAGATTAGCGTGTTCAAACAAACAGTCTTCAGCTTATTAATATTAGTTTACATTCATCATTCTCAAACTGCGCTACTACGGAAAAGTATATTTTGCATGGCTCCTAATATTTACAATAAACTACCAAAAAGTTAGAAAGAATATACTGCTGCTAAATTAAAAATCCATCTAAAGAGGTATTTAGTAGATAAATCTTACTACAATATTGAAGAGTTTTTAAATGATAAAATATAACTTCTAACCATATTTATAATCAAATAGTTTAATTAAATGTTACCTACCTCATTGTATGTTTAGGATAATGTAAATTTTAATTATCCGTCCACTAAAATAATTGTATTTATTTGTTTTTGTTACCTATAAACTTTTTTATTCGTGTATTAATATAATAATAATATAATGTTTTTTGCCGTTTTACTTCTAATACCGGCCTCTAAACGTCCCACTGCTGGGCACGGGCCTCTTCCCATATAGAGAAGGGTTGAGCATTGCGGGTTGACGATTTCAGATTCCAATATTTTGGAATCCAGGTTTCCTCACGATGTTTTTTCTTCACCGTTTGTCAATGATGTCTTAGAATGATTTAAAAAGTACATATAACTGAAAAAGTCACATTGGAATCCGGTCATTGAACCGCTAGCCTACCACGACTTTTTTGCTTTACGATGCATTCACGATTATTTTTAATAAAAATGTCTTTAATCAATATTTTGATAGTAGTCAAGTAACCAATTGTCACAACACTGGTAATTTCAGTGATTAAATCGAACGCAATTATTCAGTCACTACTGACACAAACCGACTGCTAAAGGCTACGTTAATTTTTAAATAGGCAGTGCAGTGTACAATGCGTTGTCATTAACGAGCACTCGACATGAGCTGTGAAGTTTTAATTTGTGGAGCTTATTAAGTCGTCAATCGAATGTTTTTATTGGTATCAGAAAATTGTTGACTTCAGGTAGTTGTGGGAACTAAATTGTAGGTTGAGTTTATTACAGAGGTAGATAAGTGTTGATGGTGAGAATTTAAGATTTTTTCTAAATTGGTAGTTGAACACAAACGATTTGAATGTGCAGTCAGACGCATCAGCAAAAAATATATTTACTCAGTAAATTTAATTAGTAATAATTATTTATTGAAATAAAATTGATTCCGGTTATACTCATTTTTCTTAAACCACAGAAAACAATAAGTATAATAAATTTATAACATAACAGAAATAGAGTACTTGTACTAATTGATTTTCTCTTCAATTCTATATGTTGGTAGTACAATACCAGACTTGTTATAAAAAATATTCAAAACTCCACGTTTCGGTACATGCATGTGAAATGATTATACGGTACCTACATACACCAAAATATATTTTTTTCTCAATTTTTGTTCGTCTGTTTGTTTGTTCCCGCTAATCTCTGAAATGGCTGGACCGTTTTCGACGGGACTTTCACTGGCAAAAGCTGATATAATAAGGCTACTTTTATTGTAGAAAAATCCTTAAAAAATAAAAAAGGAATCCACGCGGACGAAGTCGCGGGCACAGCTAGTAAAAAATAAACCAGTATACACTAAGCCAAACCACGGTAATACTATCTATACAGTATTGTAACTTCATACAAACGGACGAAACGCGAGCTATACCTACGCGCCTCGATCTCGGATTGCGCTCGCGACGCCGACAGTCACGGCTGTACCGCAGTGTCGAACGGATGGTGTGTTGTTTTTTTAACAATAACCGCGCTAATAAAGTTAATATGACGAATAGGAAATATTGTGCTGTTTTTGGTTGTATGAATTCGTCAATAACGCATCCAAACATAAGTTTTTTTAAATTACCTGGAAACTCTGAAAGGTAAGACTATAAAATAATTTTACTTACTAGTAGGTAGGTAAGTACATAATGTGTGTCTTTTTAATGGATAAGTATTTCCTTTTATCTCACGAAAAAAAGATGTTTGGATTAATAAATAAAGCGAATAGAGTAACGGAAAGTTATTGAGACGAGTGAAATAGGTAGTTATATGCTGTTCTGAATGAATCATGATACGGTAGGTACCTTTTTATTAAATCTACCAATCAAAAAACAACACGCATTTTTATTGAACACTTCCTATTCAATATACAAAGTATTTCATTTATTTATATAAAAAGGATATTTACAATCACAAAACTAAATAGAAGAAACAGAAAGTACCTAGGCAAATGTAATTAAATTGCTGGAGACGGGCAACCCTAACGCATGTTTACGTAGCGCGCGGCTGTAGGCATTTATTTCTATTTTGCGGCCGAGTTACAATACTGTATAGATAGTATTACCGTGGCCAAACTAATCCTCGTGCGAGCTTATTCATATGAAAAATTAAACGGATTACCGTACGGCAAGTTTTTTACGACATGCAAACATAAAACTCGGCTGTTTTGTGTTCATACATCCAGTGGAATACTGCGAAATGTCAGAATTTTTAAGTTTTAAACTTATTTTAGAGTAATAATAATATTTTCCAGTTAAAAAAGGCTGGAACTGTGTTCTAATATTTGATGGGCCTGTTGGTCTAGTGGTTAGTGACCCTGACTGCTAAGAAGGTCTTGGGTTCGATTCCCACTCAGGAAAAATTATTTGTTCAGGAGCATGATTATTTTGTTCTGTGTCTGGGTGTAATTTATCTATAATATGTATCTTTTTAGAAATATATAAGCACGTTTATCAGTTGTCTGGTTGTCATAGTACAGGCTCTACCTAGTTTGGGATTAGATGGCCGTGTGTGAGATTGTCCCAAGATACTATATGTATAAGATAATGTTAAAAGTGTAAAAACTGCAATGTAGATGTATCCAGATTAATTAAACTTATATTATCAATAGAACAGAAAAGATAAAATAAAATTTATTTGCTTGAAATAGATTTATACAGCTGACCCGGCAAAAGTTGTTCTGTTATATTCTGGTGAGGGGTTCTTATCTAGGGGTATAAAAAAGGTTCTCTCCTTTTCTCAGATCTTATAAACATTCACAAAAAAAAACGTAAAAATCGGTGAAGCCGTTTTGGAGGAGTTTGGTTACAAACTCTGTGATACGTAAATTTTATATAGGTATTTGTGTTTCTTTATGATAAATATTCACGAGAAAATGACTCCCTAAATGTTAAAATACAAAATGTATTTTTGTCAATCGTTTTAGCTCATTTATTAAAACGAATAGAATAAAACTCAGCTCATCGTTATTATTTACTAGCTGACCTTATTTTTCCGTGACCTCCATACCAAGTTTCATTCAAATCGGTCGAGCCGTTTGAGCGTAAAGAGGTAACAACGTACCCACACTCCCACTACATAATCTTTAAAACAATTTTCTCTGTTTCAGATAACGAACATCAAGAAGTAAAGCCTGTGTTATTGAGTGCTAGTGATGTGCAACAAAGTGCGTCATATCGATAGACAACGGTAGTGTTGTGACCATGTCGTTTTCGAGGTCCCACGTCATCTCAGGCGTGCTGTTCACCATCCTGCTGCAGTACTGCGTTGAAAGCCAGCAGGAAAATCTCATTGAGGAAGCAGGTAAGCTTATTTAGTTCTTATTATTATAATGATTAGGGTGACTTTTCTATAATATATGTTAGCTACTATTGTGGTATTTTTTATTGGTAGTACAATTTCTATTTTCGTATTGTACTTTTATATATTTCACTAATATGTAGGGATGACTATTGATGATTTGACGCCTATTAAAATTACTAGTAGAATAAATAGAAAAAGTAGCCTTTATCCAGAAATACTGAAAAGAAGAAAGAAAGTCCAGCCCAGCAGTAGAACAGTTATGATTAATAGTAAGATTCTACAGAAGAACTTCTAAATAAAGACCGTTCACAAAAATACTAAAAGTAACTCTAAAATAACGCCCATTTTTGCCCATTGGGATCTGACGTAGACTAGAAAAATTAAGTATATGATGCTTATGTATGTACATATATTTTCTAAAATGAATTAGCTCATATTTTCCATATAACTCAACAACCACAGTTCAGAACTAACGGTTAAAACATTAATTTGCGGTTAAAAGATAATATAACTTTTGTTTGAGCACGTTTAACTGCTCATGAGGACAATATTATGTGTTTGACGTTCTTTATTAATGTTTAATTAAGAATAGTTGTTGCTTTGTATTTAGATGGGGATGGCTTTCAAAGGATATTATCCTACTAATATTATAATTCTACTAATATTATAAATGTGAAAGTGTGGATCTTTGGATGTTTGTTACTCAATCACGCAAAAACGGCTGAACAAATTCGGACGAAATTTGGCATGCATGTAGCCTTTGACATGGAAAAGAACATAGGCTACCTTTTATCCCGATTCCTTAAGTAGTTCCCGAGGGATAATTGAAAATTGTCTACGAGGTAAGCCGCGGGCAGACAGCTTTGAAATTTGGTATGCATGTCACCTATGCTATGGAAAAGGACATGTTCTTTCTATACCGATCTCTCAAATAGTTCCCGTGGGAAGATTAAAAATTGTTAAAGAGCGAAGCTTTAGATCCAATTCTGAAGTCCAAGCAGATGAAGTTGCGGGCAGAAGCTAGTTATTTATAAGGAAAAACAAATCTTTTAATTCTAAGGATATATCCAGATTATGTGTAGGGTTGGTACGCAAAAGCAATTTTCTATATTTAGGTTAAATTATAAAATGTCGAGATGACCAGAATCGTATGCATGTTCGAATCAAGGCAAGTACTATTGTGACTTTTTCAAAGTTATATGTAATGTATTTATTATTCTAAGACACCATTGACAAATGGCGAAGGGAAACATCGTGAGGATACCTGGATTCCTATAATTGGCATCTGAAATCGCCAACCAACAATAAGCAAGCCTGATGATCAATGCTCATCAGTGTTCTCATACCAAAAAAGTACATACCTTCAGTCGATCATGGAACCTCCCCCTTTTGGAAATCGGTTATATGATAATGATTTTGTTTGGCGACGCCATTTTTTTTTTATAAATGACGCCCGCACTAAGGAATTTAATCCTTGTGTCGCGGGGGTTTCACAAACATTCATATCACATGCACAAAGAACACCCAGACTTGGAACAAGCATTTGTGGATCACACAAATACTTGTCCCATGCGGGGATCGAACCCGCAGCACGTCGCGCACAGTGGTAATTAGCGTGGTGACCTATACCACTCGGCTATCCGTGCAGACAATTTTTGTTCGGGAATTTCTTGTTTTCCTTGTAAGTACACTAAATAAAGTTATAAATATACTGGAATTCTTCCTCTCTAAGACTAATACCTTGGCAGTGGTCCTGGAAACGTCTGATCGGTAAACCAGTCAATATTTGAGAGCGATAGTTATCCATAATGGGACAAGACTTACATCTAAGTGTAGCAGGAACGTGATTTGGCGACCACCCAACCTTCTTAGTATTTGACCGACTTGGAACATCTTAAAATCACAATGAGAGCAAATAAAGAAGTTACTGCTTTGTTGATTGTGAATTAAGGTGTTTGGAAAGCAAAGACCATCTTTGCTAATATAACAAAGCTGAAGAGTTTGTTTGTTTGAACGCGCTAATCTTAGGAACTCCTGGTCCGATTTGAAAAAATATTTCAGTTTTTGATAGCCTTTTTATTAAGGAAGACTAATCTATATACATTGAGTTGAGGCTAGTCAATCCAAACAAATAAAAAAAATGGAGGTTTCTGTTTCTTCTGCGAAATAAATTATCTTATCTTCTGCCTTCTTCTGTTTAGCCTTATCTCAAGCTATGTTGGGGTCGGCTTCCATTCTTAACGGATTTAGATATGTACCGTATTTTACATGGAGCGACGGCCTATCTGACCTCCACAACCCATTTAACTGGGTAGCAGTATCCCATAGCAAGACTGGTCGACCTGGTCGTTAAAAATGATTACCGCATGACAGTTGGGACCAACGGCTTAACGTGCTTTCCGAAACACATAGGGATCTCGGTATGTTAACAACTGGCCACCCATCCACGGACTAACCGCAGAAAGCATTATTTAACCTGTATCAGCGGTATGAGTTCCTTCTGTTTTTAATGGCAAAATAATAGTTTTATTTTGAGTTATTTGCACGATACAACTATGCCAAGAAATCAGTTTATTTTTGTCCGTTTGTTTGTCTGACATGATTCTCCATATTATATTTCTTATCCTTAATCTTTTTACTATCTCAGCCCATCTATATCTGCTTAAAATCAACCCTTAAGTGTAAGCAAAATTTCAGATCCGCCCTGCATTTCCCCTGTCGAATTTGACCTTATCTTTTTAAGGGCCACTAATTAGGTCAATGTAAGTCCCTTAAGAGTGACCCTTAGAATGGGGCCCCTATGACCTGTCGTAAGTATTTTTTAACCTTTATCTCTTGAAGTGGGATCTTGTTAGTCTGAAATTGTTGTTCAAACATTTGAAAGTAATGGAATACTTAATTTTATATAATACTAGCTTCTTCCCGCGACTTCGTCTGCGTGGACTTCTGAATTGGGTTCAAAAAGAAATGAATACCAAATTTCAAAGCTGTCTGATCACAGCTTAGGTCGGAAACAATTTTAGATTTTCCCTCGGGAACTACTTAAGGCATCGGGATGAAAGGTAGCCTATGTTCTTTTTCATGCAAAAGGCTACATGCATGCCAAATTTCATCCAAATCCGTTCAGCCGTCTTTGCTTGATTGAGTTACAAAAATCCAAATATCTAATCATCTAAACATCCACACTTTCACATTTATAATATTAATATATAAGTAGGATCATCAGCCTGGGCATATGAGTGAAGGAAATCATTTTTTTTTATGAAATTTTTGCTTTTTTTTATCACATACTGTGCCAATCGGGGCGGAAACGAATAAAATACACCAAATGTCATGAAATTCGGATTTTTCGCATTTAAGCTTATTCAATTCTCAGATGTATTTAAATAAATGAGAACAACACAATAAAACTGAACAACTTTCCCCAAGGAACATAGGTCGAAATATTAAAATGGCAAATGTACTTTTCATACAAAGTGACAGGGCACGTGACTTATGTTTTTATGAAAAGTTGATTTACAATTTTAAGATTTCAACCCATGTTCCTAGGGAAAAGTTGTTCAGTTTTATGCATCTGATTAGCTCGTAGAATATACGCACTCCTTTTAAAAATAATGCTGTAAAGTTTATTCCTTTATACACCTAGGTGATATAAATATGAATTAATAACGATACTTGGTGTCAACGACACGTGTTTAATTAGACACACTAAACCGATCCCATTAATTACGCAATGCTCTTATTACGGCATAAAATTAAAAAAAAATCTAATCTATATTAAACCGTATTCGAATGGGAATAAGATTGAGAATACCACGAATTTTAGTACCCGCATAGTCCCTTGTAACGAAAGCTGGTGCTTAATGAATTTTGACATGATCATGTTAATATCCAATTTAAAGATGTTTTTGAAGGCAACCAAATTTAATAATGAGATGTTTTCCCAAATTTCTAAGTGATACGTTTTTATTAATATAGGGGCTCGTGTGGCGAATTGTAAGCCAATTAAGCCATACTGTTTTTGTCCAGTAAGATAGGTTAAACCACGCTCGCCGCTTTTGGTCTTTCGATTGGTAACGATCCGAGAGTTCTCCGTGTATACAAGATGTAACAAAAACCCTTTCCGATCCCTAAGACTATTATTCGGTATCGTACTGCGAACACATATACGTAGCCATTAAATGGATTGGAGATAAATTTTTTTCCCCAGTGAAAATAATTAAATCAAAATAAAAACAGATCCAAGGCAACAGCAACACTGATCGCTCCTCTAAGTTCTCGTACTTACTAACTAAAGTTTTGTGTCAAAGAAGCCGCTTATGCGAGACGGTTCATGAACTGTACCACGAATACGACTTTATTGGATCCGACAGGGGTTTTGGTACCTGTTGCATATAGAGAAAGCAAGCCTCGGAAAGCACGTTAAGCCGTAGTTCCTGACTGTAAGTATGACAGTCGGGACCTTTGACAGTCGTTCTCAATCTTGCTATGGAATACTGTGTTACCCAGACATGGGTTGTGGAGGTTCGATTGGCACTTGTATCATGTGAAATGCGGTATTCAGCTGAATCCGGTAAAAGCTGACTCCAAATTAACTTGGGAATTGAAAGGGACACATACTTGGAATACAACTTGTTTCATGATGGTATTCCTACTAATTATCAAGCTGAAAATTTATCATGTTTGGTTGGACGCTCTAATCTCAGGAACTACGGGTCCGATTGGTAAAATTCTTTCAGTGTTTGATAGTCTTTCAGTATTTGATATCGAGGAAGAATAAAGGTTATGCCGAGTTATCAACGTTCACGGAGACGTGGAGCCGCGAGCGAAAGCTAGTATTTTTATAAAAAAAGAAGCCTGTACTATTCCTCAATAATCTCTGACTATCATAGGGTAGCTGTAGCGAGCTTAAACAATAAACTGTTCTACTTTAATATGTATAGACAGTATGTATAAGTCAGTTCGACTATCAAGGAAAATCCAATAAATAAAGAAATCAAATCCAACGTTTCAAGAAATCTACAAAAATTTTAAAATATGGAAAAAGTTCTAAAAAGTTTTCTTAATATTTGATTTATGTTTTTAAAACTATACTCGGAATTTTAATTCGATTCCAGATTTGACAATTTCTGTGTTGCAACGTTATGACAAGTACTAAATAGTGACGTTGCGAAATTATTCGATATGGAAATGGAATATTTCCAGATCGATTCTTCTCGTTTATAATTTTACTCGTGTAAACTAAGTATATCAGGAAATTAAATATTTCTGAACCGATAATTTAGTTTTGACGATTAATTAACGATCTGAGACTTTTCTTTTATAATTATGAGTGAAATAAATAGAAAAATGTGATCATGAAGGAACATGACAAATAAATCGATTTTTGTGTTCATCACTACACTATTATAATGTGGTATCATTATTTCACAAAATGACAGTAGCTAATGTCAAATCCGGAATCGAATTAAAATTCCGAGTATAGTTACGACTTCCTCAAAATTAGGCCGAAAGTTAGGAACAAAAACGAATGGAGCCGAAATAGCTAGAAAAAGTTTAACGACTTCAAAAGATTTACGTTGGAGAATGTTTTCGGCTTTTTTGGAACCTATAAATTTTTGAATTGGCCATCTCAATAATAAATGGGCTTGGCAGTAACAGTTTTGGAAGCCAAGAATTAATTTGCCAACAGTTTTAAAAAGGTTTTCCGGAAATCTTCGGTGATTGAGAAAAATTATTTTAAATGGGGAAATGTAAAGTTTTTTCATTAAAACCACTTTTACCTACAGGAAAATAAGATTTCAACAATTAAGTTCGCTTTTATGGACAATTCTGATAACTATTCATTTATCATTCGACTGAAAAATAAAGCCCGTATTCTAAAAATAAAAAAATAAAATTCTTACTCGTAATGTGGGTCGTAAATTACTAGTATTCTTGTTAACCCCTCGTGGTAAGCTAAATGTTTGTGTTACGAGAGGGCTTACGTCGGTAGTGAATGGGTGGAATTCGAACCCGCGACCACATGATCGTAAGTCCGATGCCCTAGTCATAAGGCCTCCTTTAAATAAAAATCTTTAAGAGAACCTCCTCTTTTTATAAAGTTGGTAAAAGCGTATATTTTTCGTGTAGCATTGACCACTATGTAATTAACTCATGAATACTTATTGGGTCGGAACTACTCGGAACTAGTAGGGTAAAACCCAAAATATACATGTTGGGTACTGATCCCGAATAATATAACGATAGATCACTTGGTTCGATATTTTAGCCTTTTAGGAGCTCAAGTTATGTTGTCGTTATCAGACAATTTTAAACTTACATATTTGAACGTTATAACTTAATTTTTGTTAGAAAATATTTCATGGATTCAGGTACTTAGAATACGGTATTCAGCTAAATCCGGTAAGACTGGAAGCCGACCCCAACATAGCTTGGGAAAAGGCTAGGCAGAAGGAAGACATGTACAGTCAACAGCAAAAGTAGATGATGAATTGAGGGTATAACTTTTGGAGTCAAAACTGATCACGAATATAATAAATTATGGCAACTGTACTAGTAATAAATTTTTGGTATAATTTACAATCATACTTTTGAATCACTTCGATGCCACACAGTTCTGACGCGAACTCCGTTCATTAGTATTGAATTTCTGATTTTGATCTACTTTTGCTGTTGACTGTACCTATAATAAATGAAATAAACAAATGCATTACACAACAAGAGAATTACGCTCATATGTTTTTCAATCCCAACAATTCGCTTCGTCACCCTTATTCGTATCCATTCGGCAAATTCCGTCAACCCTCGCCGAAATTGAATGATTACATTACAGTGACCACTACATACCTTTTCCGGAAAAAGAAAACCCGAAAATACTTTTGTTTTTCTCGTAATAATGTAAAAGGGTATTGAGATTATAGGCCAAATCATATTTAGTGAATATTCTAGATGTAATAAAGTATGATTTTATGTGATCTGAGAATATTGTATAAGGTGCAAAGGTTTCTGGCGAATCATGAAAATGGTATACCAAATATATGTATAAAACACGACGACCTCGTGGTCGAGTGGCGTACACACCGTTTTCATGGTGACGCCAGCTCTGAGGTCCCGTGTTCGATCCCCGGACGGGTCAATGTAGAAAAACACTTTCCTACATTGTCTCGGGTCTGGGTGTTTGTGGTACCTTCGTTGTCTTTAATTCCATAACACAAGTGCTTTAGCTACTTTCCTTATATTCGGAGCAATGTATGTAATGTTGATAAGACGGCTTATTGGCTAACTGTAAAGACATATGGTTTTCCGATAGTAAAGCTTAAGCCGTGCTCGCCGCAGTTGGTCCGTCGATGTACGACTATCTGTAATAACGACCCCTTCTTGCCTCGGAAAGCACGCAATGCTGTTGGTCCCGACTGTCATGCAGTGATCTTTGACTGCGTTACGTCATTACAATTCTGACAACCAGTCTTACTATGGAATGTATTACCCAGCAATGGGTTGTGGAGGTCAGATAGGCAGTCGCTCCATGTAAAATACGGTATTCAGCTAAATCCGGTAAGACTGGAAGCTGACCTCAACGTAGCTAGGGAAAGGCTAATGTAGATGATGAGTGTCGAATAACTAACTTAAGTGGAAACTACGCCTCATTACCCCTCAATGGTTTTCTGAAGATTGTAAGATACTAGTTGTACTCCGCGTCTTTGTTCGCGGGTTCAAAATATTAATATTATTCCGTTATTATCCTCCGTCATGACCGCTTAATCATGATAAATGCGTGTGTGGGACTTCCATTATTTTGAGGAGTAAATTTAAAACTGTGATATCGTCTACGATTATTCTTATTTTTAATAATTAAATACAAATAGAAAGAAGAATAAATTTAAACCTCCGGCAGGACTCGAACCTGCGTCCACTGGTTCTACGCACCAGTGACTTTTACAACCGCCCCAAGGCGTCATTGAAAAGTAGCCTATAGGTGTCCTCGATCATTGGACTTCTTAAAAAACAAGTATATCCTGAGATCCAAACTAACAAACAAACTCTTCAGCTTTATAATATGAAATATAGATGAAGCTGAAATAAACTTACAGTTATGGCTTAGTCATGGCTCTCAAATTAATCACTCAATGATTCTATAGAGGGATCGGAATTGTCCCTACTCTGTCTCATGAAGATAAAATAGGCCCTTGTGCCTCGCGTCATCTAATCACTACAATATTGAATATCACGATATTTTTGGTACATTGGACTCCACATTTATCGTAAAAAATAAAAATTATCAGCACCTTAAATCTAAAGAAATAAAGTTCAATTTGATGCTTCTTTGTTTCCGAAAAAGTCCGTCCAATTGTATGTTAGATCGTTGATCCCATAGGATTTGGATTGAGAGTTATTTTGCACGGAATTGGATAAAAAGATGTGATATTGAGGCAATTTTTGTTATTATTGATTTATTGACAATTTATTACATTTATTTCAATATGTCATTTGTTTACATCTTGTATGTTGGAATAAGGAAAATACATTACAAAATGAGTGGTGTTTAGATAAGTTGAGGTTAACAAAATTCATTTCTCTGATCAATTGACATTAATGATAGGCCTGTTGGTCTAGTGGTTAGCGACCCTGACTGCTAGAAGCCGGAGGTCGTGTGTTTCGATTTCTACCTAGGACCAAAATCTTTGTGTGATGAGCACGATCATTTGGTCTGTTTCTGGGTGTAATCTATCGATAATATGTATGTATTTTTAAATGTTTAAGTGTGTTTATCAGTTGTCTGGTTGCCATAGTAAGGGCTCTGTCTAGTTTGGGATCAGATGGCCGTTTGTGAGTTTTCCTAAGATATTATTATTATAAAAGTTCAAAAAAAATCCTTATGTAGGTACTTGATAACCTTATTTATGAAAAATGGTAGGCATAAGCTACAGGTACAGGCTCTGCCTAGTTTGGGATCAGATGGCTGTGTGTGAGCTGTCCCAAGATATTGAATTAGATTAATGATTACTTTCCCTTTCTTCTGTAAGTTCTTTATTCTGTGAAAATGTCAATTCGTTAAAGGATTAATTATTAACAAAGAACACGTGTTATCACTATTCTTTGAAAATGCTGGTTCACCTGTTATTGGCGACTGTGTAAGTTCATGACATTTGATCTCAAACTCGAGATCTACTGTACATAGAAGCTTTTGGTGAACCTTTTCTAAATATATAAATATATAAATAGATAAACATAAATAAAGAATACTATTCTCATTGGAAACAATAGCAATGTTCATTTTTAGACTGAACTAGCTTATGCTCGGCCGCGTTGGCGTCGGTTATTGCTTTAAATGTTGCCTATTGCATACTTTGAGAAATGAGCTATCTTACAATAAATATTTTTTCAAATCGGACTTACATTTTCTGAGATTAGTGCGTTCAACAAAACAAACAAACTAAACTCTTCATTGTTATAAAATTTTCATTGCTTTTGGTTTAACAAAAGATCACGTCATAATTACTTACAAAAAAACAAAAGCTACCTTTTTAAACCCATTCTCGTACATAATAAAGTTTATGGTGTTTCGGTGGTAATGGGATTTCGCTCATTTGGCAACTGAATGGCGGGTTTTATACTAGAAATAACGGTGACCCACTTCCCAGTAATTGATTCTCAGTGCTCAGGCCACTATATTGTACCAATTCCTATTAAATTGAACCGAGAATGGAGTAAATGGAGTGTTTATTTGGTACTTTTAGTGTTGGTGAGATAATGTTTTTAAACTACTATACCAATAAATGGGAACTACCGCGTGTCAAAAATTGCTGTCGAGTATCGCATAAGGTCTATCCGTCATTCGGGGCTATCCATAAATTACGTAACACGAATTACATGCTTTATGACCCCCTACCCCGTCCTTGTCACAGCTGATCATATTGGTGAGACCCCCCTAGTGTGACGTCACATATTTACATCTAGAAATAATTATTGAATTAAAACAGCAGTGCCGAAATATATTTTATTTCAATTTAAATGTTCATTGTCCCCAAACAATGGAATATCTTGTCCTTCGTGCCCAACACCTGCATGCTGGACGATTTAATGAAGGCTACTGATAATGCAGTTCTTGTAGCCAAATTCTGGGCTGACACAATATAATTGCAATCGACACGATAAGAAGAAGTCTCACAGAGTCAAACTACGTGGAGCCGCTACCTCCCCTTAACGTGTGACATAATTTATGGATAGCCCCTGCTCCACCAATGAGAGACAAGCTACTGTCCTGCGATTGGTCGAACTTGACAGAGACAACTTAAGCGACATAAGCGGATTTTTGACACGGTTTTTTTTTTCGTGGAAAATTCTTATACGCTATAGCGCGATAATCGACGGTCACGCGGGCGGAGTCGCTTCGAAAATTGATTGAAAATTAGTGGGAATATAATTATTCTTGTAATATTCTTCCGGTATAAACAGACAAGAACAAATTCTACCACACATGATAATTCTCTTATCGTATCCTTTATCTTTGCTTGGAAGTTAAGGTATTGTTATGTAGACTTTACAAGCATCTCCTTGATTTTTAGACATACGAGGAAAGGGAAGTATGACAAATTAATAACGTAAACATAGAATCAAACTCGACCTCTTTGGGAAGTGGCGAGAACATAATTTACATAACATTGCAATAAATAATACACATGTTAAGCTAGTTTCCCTAAAATCATTGATATTTATTACATAAATTATAATAATGCCTGCAATCCACTTTCATTCCTAATTTAAATTTAGTTAATACCTGTTCTAATTTTAAATGACAAAATATTCGAATTTCAAAATAATTTCAGTTTAGTTTCGTAATTTGGAATTGGAAATTCATATTTCAAAATTATTACTTAGTAACTTTTGCGGGCAATAATTTTGACAGAATGTTTGATTACTCCGGCGTAACTAAAATTTGTAGGTAGGTACCGACTAAATTTAGTTTTAGATAATTATTAGTATTAACTAGATTACTAAAACTATTGTTACCTAGAATTAAGTTACTTTTGTTTTCTGAGGTTTACGCGAATATTAGACATTGTAATAAAACTTCTTTTAAACGGATTTGTTTTTGTTAGTTTTAGTTAGTTTAGGTACTTTTTTTAATTTAGATTATTAAAGATGTTTATCACATATATATATACACTTTTTCAGGAGATTGATGAAGGATATAAACTTTGTTCGCCGCCCCTAGTCATTAGATAAGTACCTATATGTTTTCTTGAGCGCTTCCTTGAGGTTTATAAGAAAGAAAACTTCTTGATTTGATTTCATATTGCAATACAAAGAGTTCAAGAAGTCGAAAAGTGAGGCCTCTGCCCTGCTGATTTTTTAATTATCTCTATCTGTTACTGGGACTACCATGATCTTAATAACAACTAAAGAACTATCTTTCAAGAATTACTTTCTTTACAGTTTATCTATACCTAGTAGAACAATACGGAAATACTAATAAATATTGTATTATTACATGACATTACTAACGCAATGACAATGAACAACAATAAATAATAATCGTACACTTTGGCAAAGCGACCCCTGGCGGGAGTCCAAAGGAATAAACATACCCAATTAATAATTTACAACTGTAATATACCTTAATAAGTTCATATAAGGCTGCTTTTCCTTTAATTTGAGAGAAATATTAAAAAGTTTTTACCTAGAGGCAATTTTTCAGACGTAGTTTTGTATAAAATATTCAAGTTGGGAAACTATAAATGATTGATAAAAACTTTTTCTCTTATTAATACTTTTTACTCTAATTTATGTTTCCAGATTACTTGCTTTGAAATTGGGATAAATTTATTGATTTGTATTTTTTTTAATAAGTAAAGAAATGTTGTAGTGGGACTGGGTCGGACATGTGTGCCGAATACCAGTGAAAATGTGAGCGAAAGCCACAACAGTTTGTTTCCCCAACAGACGAAGGCCACCTGGAAGACCCAGGCGGAGATGGACGGACGAAAAACTGTGTCTTGTGCGCGTAAAAATGTTTTTATTAAGGAAAATGACAGGGAGCTGCTGAAAATCAGCGCTGCTGCACTATGCACAGCGAATACTGAGCTGCATCCCTGCTACACATATATTTCTATTTTTAAGTATTTTGATTTTTGAAGTGAAACTTCTTTTGGCGCATGAGGGTAAAATTTTTACAGATGAAACGTCACGCCGGTATGCAACGGAAGTAGTAGAATACATTACAATGTCTTTGAACGGAAGTGTCAGAAAAGAGAGAGAGAGTGATCGAGACCATGAAGGTTTTCATCTATACCTTCATGATCGAGACCAATTGAGAGAGAGTAAGACAGGGCGAACGTAGCATGAGCAACTAGCCGTGGAGTGAGAGTATAGCAAGCGAGTGAGAAAGATTGAGAGAAAAAGTGAGACAGAGCGAACGTCGTATCACGCATAGTGCTATCACAGTCTTAACATCATACAGTCGTTCGACGAAACTATTAGTTTTAATAAATATAATAATTTTATTAAAATGGGTGCCAAGAAACCAAGATGGCGTCGACGACAATTTGCAAATTTTTCGTCATGGGTGTCATTTTCATGATTCCCGAGGTCGCTTAAACGATTATGGGGTCGAAATTAAAACCCAAGATGGCGCCGAGGAAATTTTGCAAATTTTTCGTCATCGGTGTCATTCTCATGGTTCCCAAGGTCGCTAAAAACGATTATGGGTTCGAAATTAAAACCCAAGATGGCGCCGACGACAATTTGTAAATTTTTCATCATGTGTGTCATTTTCATGGTACCCGAGGTCGCTAAAAACGATTATGGGGTCGAAATTAGAATCCAAGATGGCGCCGAGAAAAATATGCATTTTTTTCATCATGGGTGTCATTTTCATGGTACCCGAGGTCGCTAAAAACGATTATGGGGTCGAAATTAGAATCCAAGATGGCGCCGAGAAAAATATGCATTTTTTCATCATGGGTGTCATTTTCATGGTACCCGAGGTCGCTAAAAACGATTATGGGGTCGAAATTAGAATCGAAGATGGCGCCGAGAAAAACATGCATTTTTTCATCATGGGTGTCATTTTCATGGTACCCGAGGTCGCTAAAAACGATTATGGGGTCGAAATTAGAATCCAAGATGGCGCCGAGAAAAATATGCATTTTTTTCATCATGGGTGTCATTTTCATGGTACACGAGGTCGCTAAAAACGATTATGGGGTCGAAATTAGAATCCAAGATGGCACCGAGAAAAATATGCATTTTTTTGTGATAAGTCATTTTTAAGATTTGCGAGGTCACTAAAAATAAAAATGAGGTCAAGCTTTCGCGGAAATGTCTATCGCGCAAAAGTTCCTGATCCAAGATGGAGGACATTTCTCTATATGAAATTACATGTATTCGTCTCAATCTCAATCTAGAATTTTTGCATGTGAGACCATAGACGAAGCGCATTTGCATAATAGTTACTGTTTTACAAATTGTGTATCTCGCTATTGTTAATTATTGTAACAATACTTATTTTTATTTATTTTAGATAAACGTTATGTCAAACAATGTAAATATTGAAGAAATAAATTGAAAAAATTAAATTAATAATTTACATTAATTTTCAAACCTTTTTTTATTTTAATGACAATTAAATTCCTAACCTATCTTCCTTTTTCCCTTCCTCTTAATCTTGGAAATTTAAAGTTTTAGATTTGTATAAATATAAACAAGATTTATAAATTAGTTCGCCAAAGAAGTTTCACTTCTGACATGTGTACTTTGTACGCACGCATGTTTTTTTTTTTTTGTGTGTAGCAAATAAATAGTTTATATGGTTAACAAGGAGTGGCCTCAATTGGCCCTTCAGAGAGAAAAATGGAAGGAAGAAAGTGAGGCCTTTGCCCTGGAGTGGGACAGTTCAGGCTCAAAATAAAAAAAAAAGTAAAGAATGAATGTCGCTATCAATCCCATACTTCACAAATAGGTATGTTTATTGTATCAAGAACAAGAACCAGAGAATGAATGAAGATTTATTAAGATTAAAGGATTTCGTTAGTATACGCATCCGTAGTAAAAGATAAATTTCAATTCATCAACAAAACGCAAACAAACTCTAAAATACAAAAACGATCCAATTTAATTCAATTACGAAGCAAAGATAAAAAGATCTTTCTTTCTTTGTATCAATAAATTAATAGGTCCGGTTCAATGAACGAACGAAATGAACGAAAAAAAAGGTAATGCCAAATCGAAAAACTGACAAAAACTCGGACCATTGAAATGGTCAATACATAATTATTTTGCGAAAAACGTCGAATCAATTTGCGACCCGATTTCTACAATTCCGTTCTTTGGACAAAATTCGTAATTTTACAATTTAATTTTCACAGCCCGTATATGGCTTGTTGATTTTACGGTGACGTATTTTTCGTTCCGAAAGTGAATGATTTTTATATCATTATGTAAGGGAAAATATCAACGTATTCAGTGTTGATTTTTGTCAGTATAATTTGATTTAAATATTGGCATGACATGAATAAGGTTTTATTAGCTATCGAATTTGGTTTCTTCCTAAGGTTTGATTTAGTTTAAAATACAGATAATTGCTACCAAGCCCCCTTAGACAAGGTATATTATTTTTTTTTACCACGCACGGCCGTCTGATCCCCAACTAGGCATAGCCTGTACTATAGCAACCAGACAACCGATACACATACTTATATATTTATAAATACATACATTTTATAGATAAATTACACGCAGATAATGCTTATCACACAAAGATTTGTCCTGGGTAAGAATCGAACCCATGACCTCCGGCTCAGCAGTCAGGGTCACTAACCACTAGACCAACAGACCTGTCAAACAATCGTTATCGCTGATCGAATCGTTCAACTGTATGAAAGTGACAAGTCTAAGTCACGTGAATTATCGAAGAGAAATGTCATTTTCATACATCTAATGTCATTTAAGCTATTTCTATCATGGTTAAGGTTGTAGAAATGTGTCTTGTCTTGTAGATGGTCGTATTAAACAAGCCTTTTCATCTTGTTTTTTAAATCCATTGCAAACATTATGTAAACAATTACCGATCAAAAAAAGCGAAAAACCGACAAAACAACATGAAAAAGAAAATTTAAAATACATTAATTTTCACTTTTGACATTTTAACGGCTCGGTGCACAGTTGTGTGACCCGTTATTTCATCTCGTCCAAATAAATAAACTTCTTTTTTTATCGATAGACATGAACAATTCCCACCACTAGAGCTGTCCTATCGTCTGTCAGTCGAACAGCCTTCCTAAAATAGATACAAAAACGTTTTCCTAAAAAGTTTAGTTCGTTAGCGGTGTGATTTTTAGGGTTCGGTATCAGAAAGAGTATTATTGAATCCTGCTGTTTTTTCTGCCAGGGCTTCAACAAGCATAGGTAGAGTTGCAATTTTCACAGAGGATGTACCTGGCAAATTTGTTCCTGACACTCCCATGGTCCGCGCGGGCTGGGGGGGACGTTACTATACCCAATGACGGCACATAGATGAGTCGTATGTTGGGGTCTTATTCACTATGTCCAAGCAGTTAACTTGACAGCACGGATGGCCGAGTGGTATCGGTCACCACGCTAATTACCACTGTGCGCGACGTGCTGCGGGTTCGATCCCCGCATGGGACAAGCATTTGTGTGACCCACAGATACTTGTTCCAAGTCTGGGTGTTCTTTGCGCATGTGATTTGAATGTTTGTGAAACCCCCGCGACCCAAGGAAATTCCTTAGTGAGGGCGCAGTTTAAAAAAAAAAGGAATAAAAGGTAACGTGCTGTTAGGTACGTGTAGGGTTAAGAGAGGCGTTATCTCTTTCGACTTACTATACTACTAAATAAAAAATTAGTTAAATGGACTAAACCGTTTATACTAACACTACCCGGGTCTCGGTGGCTCTCAGAACATAATAAAAGATTAGGCGGCCCGGAGTAGTTAAACTACAATCTGCGTTAGAGAATGACCCCCATGCTCTTGACCCCCGACTTCCGAGCCCCGCGTACCTACGTTTTATCACACCCGTTACCTTACGTCCAGTCTGTACAAATGTGTTATAACTTAAACTAAAAATAAAAACAAATATAAAAACAAATTAAGCAAATTTAAAAAACCAAGATGGCGAATTCCAAAATGGCTGACAAAAAAATATATTTTATTTCTAATGTTATATTCGGAGCCTCTCGTGTGCAAGTCCAACTCACAGTTGACCAGTTTTTATAAATAAATTAGTTTTTCCTCACCTTTTGTGTTCGGGTCTGATAAAAGCATAGTTTAATAATTTGAAAAGTGTTGAATGGAATACAGATGCGTTTTTATTAAAACTTTTAATGGAATAATAGTTTTGTCGAACAGAATCTAATGGAATAATTGCCTGTGATTTGTTTTTTTTATTTGAATATGAACTGTTATGGTAAAATTATTATTTTGTATTTATTCAATAAAGTGAATAGATAAAAACGATCAGTATTCCTTGCATTTTAATTTAAGTTAAAAAACAGTTTTTCGAACGTAAATTTTTATTTTTTTTATTTATCATTGCAGTGTACGTTTTTTGTAGGTATAATAAAATATGGTGTAGCAATTACATTTAAAATAAACCTTTTAGTAGTCCAACTTTCGAAAACAAATAAAAAATAATAAAATAATATTGTGTTTGCCAAAACTAACAGAAATAAAAAACATATTAAACATGGCGAATCCTTAAGATTCGCTAATCTTGGATAGTCATTCTGTCAATGTCTACCTAACTCGAGTCAGAAGCTTGTCTCACATTGGTGGAAATTAACACATATACATCATGTAGGTACCTACCTGAGTTAACTCAACTAATAACTAATGGTTTCAAAACGCGTTTTTCCAACAATCTTTAATCCATCAAATAAGTTGGAGAGATAATTACTTAATTTTTTTTTTAATAAAAATTAATATACCTATACGATTTTTTTAATAAAAATTAATATACCTATACGATTTTTTTAATAAAAATTAATATACCTATACGATTTCTACCGAAGTTTGAAACCATTAGTTAGCATATTCAACCATTGGTTGATTTAATTAGGGATCTAAAAACTCGGCCTAAATCATGTACTATTAGTTGCATGATGTATAAAGGCCTTAATTGAATAGTTTTCACAAAACTCATCTTTTAACATAGTCGTTTGTAAAGAACGTTACGGAAACTCAAACTCAGTCTAACTTTGATTAAACTGGTTTCTCTTCACTTTGAACTTAACTTTTAATTTAATTCTCAATTTACAGCGAACCTTGTCTATTCTTGTCCATTCTTATGTGCCTTTAAATGGACAGTGTTCAAATGTTTAGGACGTGTTAGGTTGTATTTGTAGTTTGTTTAATTTTATATAATTTATTTTTGTGTATTTTTTATTTTATTTTTTATAAATTTATTTATTATCACCAAAAATTTTTACATTGTGTTTGATATAGTTCATAAATAATATCCGATATTTATTTATTTATTTATACTTCATACACATACAGTGTAAATGGCGGACTTAATGCCTGAGGCATTCTCTACCAGTCAACCATGGGGTGATGCAGAGATAACAAGTAGTAGGTGCATTAGATAAAAATACAAGTGAAAAGGGAGGTAGCTAATAATAATATACATAGATATTATGTTTCCACCCTAGAATCTTTTTTTATAATCTAATCAAAATCTATGATTTTTTTAAAAAAATATTTTATAGATTAGAAAAAAGGTACAAATACCTTAATAGACGCCTACTTTATATCTTTACCAAAAAATCTTATAGGAATCGTGTGTGCTAGATATAACATATTATTATGCCATATTAGTCTCCAGTAATATGTTTAAACGAAAAAAATCCTTGTCTTCATCACCATCATTAAAATAAACAATTGCCTTTATACAAATGAAAAGCTACAGAAATACAATTTTACCACAAAATCCCGGAATAACTAAAGTTTTAAATCACCAATGAAGTTTCTATAATTATGGCCGACAGTAATTAGTGCATAAACCTCATTGTCAGACGTCAGTTAGAGCGACCACTGCACTTAAAGTTTTTATTTCTAGCACCAATTACACAAAAATATACAGAAGGTTCATTCCGAAAAAATCTTCCACTGTTTATTTACTTAATAACTTTTGCTTGCAGCTCTGCCCACGTGGGCAGCGGTTATTGCAGGAAAAAGAAGATAGCCTTTTTCGATAAATAGGCTATCTAATACGGAATCCTGAAACAGCGCCAATCTCAGAAACGACCAGTCCGATTTGAAAAAAAATTTCACTGTTGGATAGCCCACTTATTGAGGATGACTATAACTTTTCGCGATGCCGATGCCCACGCTGGCGGAGCAGCGAGTAAAAGCTAGTAACGAGTATAGCCTCTCTGTCTGAGGTGTGTCGGTTAGCTAGTAAATAAGAGTTCAGGTCAGACTGCCCGTGACCATGACACCTGCAAAGGCGTTGAAACGTCGGGAACTATATTCCAAACCAAACCAAGGTAAAATCCGTTTAATAAAAAGTTCCATTTCAATGTCTAATATACGCGTAAACCTCAGAAAACAAAAAAAAAAGAGTTTTTTCCTCATTAGGTAGCCTTATTAGGGGCTCGTGGCTAAGTGTAAGCCTTACGGTTTGACTGATAATAACGGTTAAGCCGCGCCCGCCGCGGTTAGTCCGTGGATGGGTGACCATTTGTAAACATATCGCGACCTCTCCGTGCCTCGAAAAGCACGTTAAGCCGTTAGTCCCGACTGTCATACAGTGATCTTTGATAGTCGTTAAGTCATTACAATTCTGACAACCAGTCTTAGTATGGAATACTGTATTACCTAGCAATAGGTTGGGGAGGTCAGATAGGCAGTTGCTCCATGTAAAATACGGTTTTCAGCTAAATCTGGTAAGACTGGAAGCCGACCCCAACATAGCTTGGGAAAAGGCTAGGCGGAAGAAGTAGGTAGCCTTCTGTATTCGTCTGTTATCTGACTCCAAATTGCCGCTCAAATGGAGTACTCATTTTAAGTTGAACTATTTTAGAAATTTAAGTAAAATTAAAAGCTTTTATAGTATATAAGTTTAATGATTGTTTGATTTGGTGAAACGTGTTGGATAATTAACTATTTAGCTTTAGATAGCGAAATACAATTTGAAAAAAAAAGGTTCTTACGTACAGGTTATTAGTAAAATAACGACTTGGTTTACATCCTTAAAAAGAAGTATTTTTTTAACATTATCCTGAAGTCTGCATGGATAGCCGAGTGGTAGGTATACGAAAGTACCCTTTTTTTTTTTTTTTTTTTTTTTTTTTCCCGCTGGGAAAAAATGCTGTTACGCATGCCCTTCCCGTCGGGGGACGGGAGAGGGGTATGTGGGACTCCCCGGTAAAGTCGTTCCCGGTATACCCACTAAAAATACCCAGCGGCACTCCGACCTCGCCTGAGTGGAGGGGGCCTGGGAGTCTATGTCGTCCAATCCCCCACCGGCGACTACCCGCCTTACGGCAGGCCCCTCACGCCCCCCACCCCCAGTAGGGAGGGGCCTTTATAATGGCCGGAGCGCACGGGGTGATTCTTGTGATGCAGGCGGTGGCGCCCCCGCGCCTGTCGCCCGCTGATCACCCCCCGGGGCGGATGGGGACGGACGTTGTGTTCGCCGTCTTCTGCCCCTTCTTCGTCTACGGAGCGGCACTGCGAGAGGGTCGTCCTCCCGCATGCGCTCCGCTGCCTCCTTCTGTGACATGACGTCCTCACAGAAGGAGGCTACCGCCGCCCATGCCTCCTCACTTCCCAACATGGCAGCAATCACGCTGGGGAGCGAGAGGTCGTCCCCGACCGCTGCCACCAGGGCGCGGCGGGGTTCAGCCCACGATGGGCACACCTCCAGGGTGTGCTCTGCCGTATCCACCGCGGCTTCGCAGTGGTGGCACTGTGGGGTCTCCTCCCTCCCAATCCGGTGCAGGTACGATCCGAAACAGCCATGCCCGGACAGCACCTGCACCAGACGCAGGGAGAGGGAGCCGTGCCGCCGATCGAGCCAATCACCCAGGACGGGCCCGATGGCATCCAGCGTCCAGCGACCGAATGTTGCGGAGGCAAGGTCCTCGGCCCAGTGCCGAGTTATTGCCTCCCGAGCCTCCTCACGCACGTCCTCCCGTTCTGTTCGGTCCGGGCGTCGGTTGAGCGCCTTCTGCTCCGCCGTCCAGTCGTAAACTCTGGCGAGCACCCAAGCCTCGAGCTCCCAAGGAGGGGTTCCCGCCAGAGCGCACGCCGCCGCGAAGCTCACTGTGCGGTAAGCCCTCGCCACCCGCTGTGCAATGGCCCTTTGTGGCCTGCGGATGGCAGCGGCGGTGACCCGTGTGCGGAGTGAGTCCGCCCAGATGGGGGCCCCGTATAGGGCCATACTTTTGAGTATCCCGGCGTATAGACGCCGGCATTGGTCGCCGGGCTTCCCGATGTTCGGGAGGAGCCACGAGAGGGCGCCCGCAGTCTTCAACAAGCGCGTCGACAGCCCGCTGAAGTGTGCGCGGAAGCGCCACCTGCTGTCGAGCACTAGACCCAGATATTTCATCTGGGCCTGCACCTCAATGCGGACACCCTCCACATAGGTTTGAGCGTCGGGTGGTTGGCACTGCCGAGGCCCGTGGAAGAACACGGCCTCGGTTTTGTGCAGCGCCACCGTCAGCCCTAGGCGGGAGATTCTGCCCACCACATGCGAACCGCCCGCCGAGGCCAAGCTGGCCGCCTCTCCAAAATTTCTCCCCCGGGCAGTCAGTAGAGTGTCGTCTGCATAGCAGATGACAGACGTGCCACGGGGAAGGTTGCCCCGCAAGAGCCAGTCGAATCCGATGTTCCAGAGGAGCGGCCCAAGAACAGAACCCTGTGGAACACCGGACTCGACGCCGTATCGCCGGAGCTCACCTGACTTGTCCTCAAGAAGGACTGTGCGGTCCTTCAAATAATCCGATAAAAGGCCCCTCAAATAAGGAGGCACTCCATGGAAGCGGAGCGCCTCTAGTATGGTGGAGTGGGGAATGGAGTTGAAGGCGTTGGCTATGTCGAATGACACAGCCAACAGTCCATCCCCCGCATCCATTGCCTCCCTCACCTGGCCCTTGAGCCGGGACAGGGCGTCCACTGTCGAACGCTCAGCTCGAAAACCGAACTGAGCGTCCGCTAGGTCCGGGCCGACTGTGCACAAGTGCCTGTTGATACGGGCGGCGAGGATCCTCTCAAACATTTTACCGACCTCATCCAGTAAAACAATGGGTCGGTATGCCGATGGGGAGTCCACTGGCCGCCCTTCCTTCCGAAGAAGGCACAATCGGCCCTCCTTCCATGGCTTCGGGAACCTCTCACACGTCAGACACGCACTGAAGAGGTCCCGAAACCTTTCTCCCATCTGGGAGGCGGCGATGGCCACCACCTTCGCGGGGACGCCGTCCGGACCTGGGGCCGTCTTTTTCCCCCGGAGGCAGAAAACCGCCCTCTCCACCTCGTCCTCCGTCACCGGCGGGACCGCCTCGGCCGATGGAGCCGCACCCCGCGGGGAGCTCATCACTGGTGGAGTGAAGTTGTCCCTTCGCGGAAACAGGGACCGGACCACCATATCCAGCAACGTCGGCTCGAGGGTCTCGGCAACTGGGGGACCGTACGGGCGCAGTTTGTTGCGTGCCGCCTTGTACGGCCTCCCAAAGGGGTCAGCGTCCAGACCCTCCAACATTTCCGCCCTCGCACGATCCTGGGCCGCGCCCATTCGCGCCGTCAGGGACCCCTTGGCTTCTATGTAGGCCGCATAGAGGCGGTCCTCGCTGTCGAGGTCACGAAAGCGCCGTCGCCGGCTCCTTGTGTAGGCCCGCCTGGCCACCACACAGGCGGCCCGTAGCTCTACCAACTCCTCCGACCACCAGTAAACAGCGCGTCGAGGGGGCGGACGGTGAGACCGAGGCATGCTAGAGTTGCACACCTCGGTAAGGGAGTCCCTTAACTGGACCGCCGTGGCGTCCACATCCCGGACGTCGACAGGAGGCGAAAGCCAATCCTGGACGAACGCCGCCTCCGTGGCAGCCTCCCGGTCTAGGCGGGAGAACGCCCACCGCGGGAAGCTCGACCGACCCGCGCGGGCCCCCTGGGAGCCCTGGGCGGAGACGTCAAACCGCACGTATCGGTGGTCCGACAGCGTCTCCACCAGCTCTACCCGCCAGTCCACTACACAGGCCGCCAAAGAAGGAGAGGCAAAGCCGAGGTCCACGATGGAGCCTCCCTCCCGCCGCACGCAGGTTTGCACTCTGCCTCTGTTTAGGAGGGATAGACCGGACGCCACGGACCAGGTCTCCACCTCGCGTCCTCGGGCATTGGTGGTTCGGTTACCCCATCCCACCGACTTGGCATTGAAGTCGCCCACGATCAACACCTGGCGCTGCGCCACTCCGCCCGCCACCCTGGCGAGGACCTCTAGGAAGCTCTCGAAGTCCGTGAGAGGGCGGTTTGGGGAGAAATACACCCCTATAAGGGCTATGTCTCCCCACGCGGCGGCCACGTATCCCTGTCCCCTCTCTAAGAGCGAGAGGGGAGGGGAGTCCGTAGAAGACCGCGACACCAATGCAACCAAGCCGTTGTCGTCTCCCAGCCAGCTGCCAGGGACAGAGTACGGCTCGGCTACAACCGCCACGTCCACCAACCACTCCGCCAAGGTTTGGACCAGCAGATTCTGGGCCGCTCTGCAGTGGTTGATGTTTGCTTGAAGGAAACGTTGTCGAGGCCCAGCCATCAGTCGGTGTTCATTGCACTTCCCTCGGTGGCCGGCACTGAAACTGGGGTTCCAGTGGCGGCGGCAGTAGCAGGCCGCACCGGCGCCTGCGCTTTGCCCTTACTTTTGGGCGGACAGCATTTCCTGCCCGTCATCACGTGGTCAGCCGGAAGACCACTGGCAGTACATACTGCGCAGTGCGGGGTGGTAGCCTCGCAGGTGGCCGACCTGTGCCCCTCCTTCCCACAGCGGAAGCACAGTTCCTTGCGCTCGGCAGTGGACGGACAGAGAGCCCGGGTGTGACCTATGCCGAAGCACTTGAAACAGCGCATCGGCTCGTCCTCCAGTGCCCGGACCCCACCCGAGCTAAGCCCCACTGGGAGGCGACCCTTGGCCAGAACCGCCTTAGCCGCCACGACAGGGCACTCCAATCGCATGGTGCCCATACCCCCACGACCTGGTCTAATGGCCCGGCCCTTGACATCTGCGACGGCGCAGCCCCCCGCCACCGCTACCGCAGCCACCACCTCCTCTTGCGTGACCGAGTCGTCGAGGTCGGTCACCTCAAGAGCCACACATTTGACGGGCCTCACGACCTTTGCCGTGTCCGCGATAGCCTCTCTGAGCTTTATCGCAAAGAGGTCCGCCTTGGTGCCACCCTGAGCCCCCGAGAACTCGAAAATACGAGCCCCCGTTTGGGTCTTGCGGCACCTGACTCTGCCAGCCCCAAGTTGGGCAGGGTCAACGTTTGTACGAGCCCGCCGCAGCACGGACTCGTACGTCTCCCCTCGCTCCGCTGCCGCTGGGGTCAACGTGACCACCACGGCTGCAGTTTTTGGAGGAGGAGCGAGCTTCCTCCTCTTGTCCACCTGAGCTGCAGGCTTGGCTGCAGGGGGCTTAGGGGCCGACTTCTTCCCCTTCTTCTTCCTATGGACCACCTTTGTCCAAGGCTGGTTAGAAGGGGTGGTGGAGGGCAGGAGTGGGTCTTCCCTCTCTGGTTCGGGAGGAACCGACTGGACGGTCGGGGCCAAAGCTGTCTTCTTGCCCTTTCCCTTGCCCTTGGTGGTCTTGGACACCTGCGGCTGCTCCAACTGGGCTGGGGCCGTTGAGGGCCCTGGTGCGCTGGGCATCCTTTCGGGCACCTTATCCGCCGCAAGCGGAGGGCGGAGCCGCTTCTCCGGCAGGAGCCTGTCCTCGATACCGGCGAAGCAGGCCCTGGTGAAAGCCCTCTCCTCCATGACGACCTTGCGGATGATATCCTCAAGGTTAGAGGGGGGAGGCATCGTCGCTGGACTTTCGGACGTCACCTCAGGCCGACTCATTAGCTCGGTAATGCGTGCGTGCAGCGCGGACACCTCTTTCTGCAGACGATCCACCTTCGCCTGTAGTTGCCGCGTCTCATTGGAGGTGGTGCGATGCGTCAACTCCTTCACAATGCCGAGCAAGCTCGCTGCCCGGCATTTCAGGGCCTTCTGGAAGGTCCCCTTCAGACTGGAGGACTTGGAGGCCACCTCCAGGATCTCCTGCTGGTCCTCAAGAGCCATGCGCTCCATTTCCTCTACGGAGTGGTCCGCGTAGAGGGCACTGGAGGTGCCGTAGCCAGCCTTGGCTCTGGTGGTTCGCGCCCGCTGTTCCTTGGAGGCGATCCTCTCCTCCAAGTCGGCTTGAATTACTGCCCGCTTCGCGGGCTTCTCCGCTGCGTCCGGAGAGCCTCCGGAGCCCCGCCTAAGGAAGGCCCTCTTCCTCGACTCGCGGGTTGAAATGCGGTTCGAGCCACTCATAACTGACTCCGTATCAGAGAAGTCCGAAACGACGTTGCTCCCTCTGATGAGACTGGCCACGGATGGCGCGCGGCTGGTCTCCGATGCCGAAGCATCACGGGAAGTGGGTTGGCCCTGAGAAGGGCCTTTGGGTTGGCCCTGAGAAGGGCCTTTGGGGAGAAAGCGCCCGGAGGCGGCCCTCGGTGGTTGTGGCATTGCCACCTACAATATCGAAGAAGACGTCAATAGGTTACTTCGATGCACAGTGTTCGTTTGCCGCCGGCCTGCCACTCCGTTACGGTGGTCAGGCGCGACGTTGCCCAGGGGTCACTACGAGGAAGTCAACACTGTGGGGGGACCCCCATACGAAAGTACCCTAACTACCAGTGTGCGCGACGTGCTTTGGGTTTCATCCCCGAGTGGGACAAGCACTTGTGTGATACAGAAATGCTCATTTCAAGTCTGGGTGTTCTTTGTGCATGTGAGTTTAATGTTATCGAAACCCACGCCCGACTTAATAATATTTTAATTTTAATATGCTAACTAATAGTCCTAAATTTCGGTACAACGCGTTTATTGATCAATTTTTATGCGGGCAAATGGTTGATTAATTAATTCTCAAACTTATTTGACCATTTGATAGACTAACAATTGATGAAAAGATGCATTTTGACACCATTAGTTAGCTTATTTAACCATTGGTTGAGTTAACTTGGGATCAAAAAACTGCGCCTTAGTGAATAAGACCCCAGTAACCACGGGTAATTATCGTTATTTTCACATTATTTCAAGCCCGGTTGAGTTTTCTTTGTAACGTAATTTTCGATTGCGCCTTTTCCCTGTATTTTAATCTTTACCCTGTATTAAGGGAAAACACATTGGGACCGGAGGAACACATATCTGATTTATTAAGCACTAACGGCACACAAAAAAGTAAAACCATATATTACGAATGTGGGTAGTTATAAATCATTGGGAGAATTATTAAAATGTGGACGATTTCTGGTTTAGAGGTGAGGATATTGCTAACGTATTGTGAACTATTTTTGTATTGTTTTAGAGTTCTATATCCAGTGAATTATCTGGTCGTTTGGAACATAGGTTTTAGTACTGATATCTAGTTCAGATATTCGATACGATGCCTATCTTAAAGAAATAATGTTGTCACGGTATGTTGCTCTCCATCTATTTTTTGTAAAAAAAAATAGGTATGAACAATAATCTTTTTTTTTGTACATGGGAAGAGGCATGTGCCCAGCAGTGGGACATTTACAGGCCGATATATATAAAACAAGATTATTAGCATGTATGTTCCGTGTTTCGATTCAATCTAACTTTGAGAAAAAAAAAATGTAACCGATTCTTATTTTATTTTTCTGAAAATGTTCCTTTTCACACATTATAGGTTAAGGTTTACGTTTGGTAAATGATTACTAGTATGAATTTTTCGCTTGATATAACCACAGGCAAAAAGCAAGTAAGTAATATTATATTTCAAAATACATACATACTAGATAGGTTAACCTATCCAATAACCTAAAAAAGTATCGGTATAGCCAAAATATTGTATATCTTACGTGACGTGAATAAGATATCTTTTATCTTTTTGTGTCAAAGGATCCGACATTTTCTTTTACATATTAAAGTCTTTCATGTTTATAGTCACATTTAATTTGGCTTATTGAATTTCAGAACTCCCATAAGGATATGGGAGTTCTGAAATCCCATTTCCACTTCAAGGTAACCTAAATCAATGCGATTTTCTTTTGATATTTATGTTTAACTAGCGATATTCTTTGGATTTGCTGGTTTAGTGACCCTGACTGCTAAAACGCCGGTCGTCAGCTCGATTCCCACCCAGGAGAAATCTTTGTGTGATGAGCACGGTTATTACGTTTTGTTTTGTCTGTGTCTAGATTGCGTTCTGTGTCTGGTTGTAATTTATCTATAATATTTATATTATGCATTTATATATATGTTTATCAGTTGTCTGGTTGTCATAGCACAGGACCTAGTTCAGGATCAGATGGCTGTGAGTTGTTGTCTCCATTCCCGTAAAAATCCATTTTGTTTTAGTAAATTTTAAAATTTTTAATAATTTTAAAAATAAACCGAGGATCTTGAAAATTGGTCCATCCATTCTCGAGTTAAGAGCACAATGTTTTTCGGAAATTTCACGAATTCCTACACTTCAGACATTGTAAGCTGATGAAGTTTGAAATCACCTGAAAATTCACTTGAATTCACTTAATAAAGTGTATCCAAGAGTCCCAATGTTATTAAGTTATCTCATTTACCCGTCCTATTTCTGTATCAGTTTCACCAAAACCATTTAAGCAATACTTAGAGATGAGTGTGGCCGTTCTTCAAAAGTTAGGCTCCTTCGCAAATAGTTGGACCGACTTCGTAATTTATCCATTAAAGTAAGTGACAAGCATGGTAACATCGATTTTAATTAATCGATCTTAAAAGTTTTAATAATATATAAAAAAAAACACACATCTATAGTAAGTAATATTATTTGACGGGCCTGTTGGTCTAGTGGTTAATGACCCTGACTGCTAAGCCGGAGATTGTGGGTTCGTTTCCCACTCAGGACAAATCTTTGTGTGATGAGCACGATCATTTGTTCTGTGTCTGAGTGTTATATCTATTAAATGTATGTATTTAGAAATAAATAAGTATGTTTATCAGTTGTCTGGTTACCATAGTACAGGTTCTGCCTAGTTTGGGATCAGATGGCCGTGTGTGAGATATTATTTCCTTCTAACACAAAATTATATCCCACTTAGACATACAATCTAAACTACAAAACAGTTCACAGTTCAACCACATAACTATAAGTTTAACCAGTATTAATTAAAACAAGAAACAATTATAAATCCTAACTAACAAACAGTTAATTCGTAGAACTGAACTAAACGCTTGTGTCACAACCATTAGTTTAGAAATTAATTTATATTCAACCTTCTTGGACCGAGCGACTATCTATGTATGTATGTATGTCACGGGATGAATGTGAATTGTGAGTTCATAAACATTCTAGGAAGATTATAAACAGTCGAGAATTTTGAATTAAAGTTTTATGAATACTATAGCGTTGCATAATTATAATAAACTAGCTTCTGCCCGCGACTTCGTCCGCGTGAAATTGGGTCCAAACAGAAATGAAAAATGTGAAAGTAATGAAAAATGGAATAAATATTTTCACCCGGTAATAGAGAAAAATACAAATTTATTAGCTGTCTGCCCAAGGCATAGCTCGTAAACAATTTTCAAGTTTCCCTCGGTAACTACTTAAGGAATCGGGATAAAAGGTATCTTATGTTCTTTTCCATGTCAAAGGCTACATGCACGCCGAATTTCATCCAAATCCGTTCAGCCGTTTTTGCGTGATTGAGTAACAAACATCCAAACATCTAAAATTAGTATAATTAGTAGGATTTACGTCAAAGGAATTGAATCTACTTGCGACCACGGCCAATGCAACTCGGTCGAAACTTGAAGCCGTAAAGGCAAATTTTAAGCATTTTTTAGCGTTAATGCCATTGACGTTTCATTCGTTTTATCGAACTCAAATGCATGTCAATTATTATTATAAGTAGGTAAATTCTCATGCTGTCTCTGTAATTTTAATATGTGATTTAGTATCAGATAGTTTAGTTTTATTGATCTCTCCTGGACTTGGGTTTAAAGAATTTTATTCTAAAAAGACCACGTAAACAGTTCACCTTTATGAGATCTTCACCTTGACATAAAAGTTATATAAGTATTGTCATCTAATGACGAAGCATGCAGAAATATTAGAATAGAGCTTAGTTTCTTAAATGGGCTATTTGGCCATATAACAGGGTTAAGCACGGGCTATGGCGTTTCTTCCGGCTCCGGAAGGAGGCGTGACACCTATTGTAAATACGTGTTTCTTTAAAGACAGTGTTCCGTTATCGTTTCTAGGACTGTCTAGACTTGATCCCTTTTTAGTGTGGTGTGGGTCCGGGCAAATTTCTATGATAGGTACTGCCTGGTATTGTGGGTCTGTTTGCCTGCATCCTTTAATGTTTTTCCATTATGTGATGCGCAGCCAGGTTTGGATTTGTCCCAGTCACAGTCCATATAAGTGTTTGAGTGTTTTGACGTTAGGCTTTTATTTAAATACTTGATATCTAGAAGATTTTGTTCGGAGTTTGATGGAGTTTTTTGCCGGTTCTTCTGCTTGGGAATGACACTTTAAAACCGCGCACCTAGAGTCATTAGATTGGTATGACGTTTCTTGATAGCCTTCTTGAGGTTTATAAGAAATAATAACTTTTTGAACTAATTTGCTTATTAAGTATCCCCTTAGAACTTATCCTGAGCAAATCAAAGTGAGCAATCTGAATAAGCAATAAACTTAAACAAAAGTATTCCCGAGAATTTCATAAGCTGGAATTGTTTACAATCTTCCTGTAACATTATATAATAGAACTTAATTCGTAGCTTTACCCGGCTTAGTTGTTTATAATTATTTTGGGTATTTCTATAGTAGGTAGGTACTTGACCATAAAACTAAGGTTATAAGTCAATAGTTTGTAAAGTCTAACTTTGTTCATTGAGCCAGTATTTTGGCATCCTTGAAAGTTTAGGGGCTGGTAGATTGGTAGGCATGTAACTTTATTATTGATGTATTGAAGATAACAATAGCTAGACAAGAACAAGTCTAGCCCGCCATTGTTGTTGTATATTTTTGATCGGGTTTATTTTGTACTAGCTTTTGCGCGCAGTCTGTCCTCGTTTGCGTCAGTTATCGCAGAAAAAAAAATCAAAATATTTTTATTTCGAGTAGTCCTTTTCAGGTACTTTCAAAATGTTAAATGACGCTAGTTGGTTCCAAGGTGTCTTCCTATGGAAAAGAACTGGCAAGAAACTCCACTGAAAAGTAGCCTATAGCCTTCCTCGATAAATGGGTTCAATAAAATGGGCTCGGGCAAATCGGACCAGTAGTTCTCGAGATTAGAGCGTTCAACCAAACAAACAAACTTCAGCTTAATAATATTATACAGGGTGACTGGTGAAACACAAACGATTCTCGAGGACGTGATATTTTGGAATCATATATGAATAAAAAATATAAAAAAGAATAATAATATCTATTGACTATTTAGTAAACTTAGGTTAAAGTTACCTTATTAATTACACAACGCATGGACACCGCACGAACGTACGTGCTGTGGTATCGACACAAAGTACGTAGGTAGTTACATTGTTTACGCGACTACCGCATGCTCACGGGGTAGTAAGCTAAGTTTGATAAAGAAGCATGATCCGTTTTCCCTTCATACTTTAATGCTGGCTTAGGACAGGCAAAAATACCTAGGTATTTAAATCACCTATTTGTTGGTTACGTAAAAAGGTAATTTGAACTCGGAAGTAGGAAGCGGCAAACACAGACCAGTCGGCGCGGCGCTTGCGCTTGCACTGAAGGGGGGCGGGCGCGTGCGCGGGCGGCGCGGCGGCTGCAGTGTTTCTTTCATGTTTCAACTAGTTTCAACCGGCGCGTGCTTAACCGCGTGATCGAGTGAACGTCGAAAGGGATCCACACTTAACTTATTTATGGAGACATTTGGTCAAAAATTAAGTACCTAATTTTATTACATAATTATAATGAGAATCGAGTACCGAGTGCTCTCCATAAATATCGTTTGTATTTCACCAGTCATCCTGTATTTATTTTTTAATTATACTTCGAAGGGCATGTGTATGTGTGTATTTATAGGACTACAGGCTATGCAGTGCCTCCGGAGTGCAAGCTCATTAGTATATATAGGTAGATAACCTTGTGCTTTATTGATAGTTAATTCAGATGCTGATTCTGCTAGTAGTAGGTCGAGATGGAGATGACAGGATGAGCTTTAAGAGGAAACCTGGATTCCAATTACATCATTAGATTATTATTATAATTGAAATCTGAAATTACCGACCCGCGGTCAGTTAGCGTGATCATCAATGCTCGTTCCTTCTCTATTTCAGAAGAGGCCTGTGACCAGCGTTGTGAGATTAAAAGGCTGGTATTATTATGTCATATGAAACATACAATCCTCAATATATACCCCAACACAAGAGAAGATAGCATTTTTTTTAGATTCGCCACCCAATATAAGAACAAATCACAACAGTATAACCAAAATATAAGTAACCAACAAGTAACCAAATAAGATTTCTTAATTGGAATCCTGCTTCAAAATCCTTTAATTTAAAGTGTTGCATTCAAAGTCCGTCGGTCTAATCCCCTTAGTGACCCACGTCCTTGTTCCGAAGTCCGTCAGACCACGGCGGTCCTTATGGGGTCCTATTGTAACCACCGTGACTATTTATAATTGAGTTTTGGGTATCTGTTTGTATATATACAGGATTAATTTAAAAGGAGTGCGTATAAAACTGAACAAATTTTCCCAAGAAACAGGTCGAAAACTTATAATTTAAAATTATCTTTTCATACAAACAAGTCACGTGGGTGGTTCAGTTTTATGCACTCAATACTCAAATCTTTATTTGCATTCCATATGTTACATAACAGGTGGTACAATTACTTATAGTATAGACACAATATGGACCCGATAGGGCACAGCTTAAAGAAGTTCGGAGAGAAATTTAAGAACTATGTAGTAATTACAAAAATTATCATAATTATATTTAACATTTAGCAACATTTTAGTGTGAGTGTGTACGTCTCAGTGTGTGTGTGTGTGTGTGTGTGTGTGTGGGTGAGTGCGCGCTTGCGGGTGTGTGTGTTTTTAGGCACCTGATTACCTCGTAGAATATACACACTCCTTTTAAATTAATCCTGTATACACAGCAATGAAAGGCTACAATGGCGGTCTTTTCACTAATAGCGATATCTTCCAGATGACCTTCAGGATCAATCAGGAAAATGTTCAATGGAATTTGATAAATTACCAATAAACCAAAAATATCTACAAAATATCGCACTGTCGTAGATATATCGAAAGACTTGAAACAAAAAATATCTAAAACAAATATCCTTGGCCTTCCCAAAGTCCTTTCTCCTTTTATCGAATATTCCTCTTTAGAAGACCCTATAAAACAGTGGCTCTAAACATTTTGTAAGCATTTTTTAAGAACTTATTTGAAAAAGATTGTAACAATTTATTTATATTCTGGCTGCAACTGATTTTAATGTGAAAAGTGCGAAAGTGATAAACAAACCCAAGCTGATATGTTTTTTATATAAGAACTATTTTGAAACTTTTAAACTTAAACTAAACATAAAAATATAATTCGAATTTTAACTAACTGCAGTAATCTCAGATATTTGATACCTGAAAAATAATACGACACTCAACGAACCAAAAATAATAAATTTAATGACCAAATAACAGAAATTGCTAAACGGTTTATCATAATCAAAAAGGTTGACAATCCCTGTTTCAAAGGGTCCCCCGGTCGGTTCGACCTACCCGAGTCAATATTAGCATTGCTATGTAAGGGACGAGCCTTGTTTTGTCCATCCCTTTGATAACAAGAATTACCTCCGAGCTATTTTTGTGAAAATCAGATGATGGTGAATGATTTTGATTTAGTTAGTAGATACATCTATTTTTCCAACCGACAATCCGACCAATCCGAACCCAACATAGCTTGGAATAAAATTATTATCGAAAACAAAAAACGGGCTTTTGTTTTGCGTAAAAAAAATGTATTAATTTTTTTTTTTTTCAAATGTGATTCATTATAGTTGAGACAGTGTTCAAAAACACAGTCGGAGATATCTTAAAAAAAACAGATTTCTAGTAATTTGGGTGGCACATTACTAGTATTCTTGTTAACCCTTCGTGGTAAGCTTAATGCTTGAGTTACAAGTGGGTTCACGTCAGTAGTGCAATGAATGGGATTCGAAGCCGCAACCACATGTTCGCCAGTCCGATGCCCGCCGCATTAGGCCTCTGCCGCTTATTATCAAAAACATTAAGTAATTTTGACTTATATATTGCCTCCGACTGCTTTTCTGTAACCCGTTATTTTGATACTCCATTCGATAGCATATACCCCATTCATAGCCTTTCTCAATTAAAGGGCTATCTCACACTGAAACAATATTTCAAATCGGCCCAGTAGTTCCTGAGATTAAACAAACGAACTCTTAAGCTTTATAATATTGTAGTATAGATTGTAGAAATTTTTCACCAACAAATTCTACTCTGAATATTTCGAGGATTGAATTAAAGATATCATTTTGCGTGTTTTGTCTTACATTAACACCATTGTCTAGAAGAGCTTCATCTCTCACGTGAATACATCCTTTGATGATGCTACTGTTCTATAGATAACAATCATTCACTGTTTTACAACACTCATAAATTCTCAGACAACTGTCTAGCAGCTCGTATTTTAAGCTTTATTATCAGAACTATAACGTCCCTTGTTTATTGCTTGTGTTGCCTATCTTTGCATTTCCGTCGAATTTACATCCTTGTTGGTTTAACATTTTATTAGTGTCTTTACAATGCAAATACACTGCTGAGATCCTTGTCAAATGTGGTTGCTAAGACTTTTCTTTAAGATGTTTATCGTGGGAACTTGTGGATTTTGGACCTTTATTTTTGAATTGAATCTGGAGATACAAGTCGGCTTCCGTTTGTAAATCGTTTATGCAACGGTTTAAGATTGTTCAATGTTGAACAAAGGGTGGGAAGATTTAAAACTGTGGGTTTACTTCCAATTGTTCCTGTTTTACTGTCGGTACAAGATTTTGGAGAAGACGTTTGTCTTGATTCTGAAATACACTAGTTTGCGGATACTGCACAGTGGAGAAAGCAAAAAGGTTATTAAACTAAGCATGGTCCATATTTGCAAGGAACATGTTCGTTGCTGTCGCATTTTCTTTTTTTTTGTTTTGTGAATTGGGCTTCTTATTGTGAATATCTATATGTATACTCTACTATAAATTTCGTATTTACCCGACTGCGCCAGAAGATAGGTTAAGGTTTTTCGTCTTCTGAATCATAGTTTTAATCTACTCTTCAAGTATACCAAACTAATAATGAGATTGTTTGGTTGTTCATAAGCAATCAAGTTTATTTCCTATCTGTTTCTTAGTCAACTTCTTACGTTTCTTGCAAAAAAATATTCTCCCTTCTGCCATTGCAGGTCTGATCGGAGTCTTTGTACACGATATTATGTCAAAAACTTAAACCAATCAAGTCAGTCTATTGCGGTCCACTGCTGGACAACAGCTTCTCCCATGTTGAACCAAAACCACTCTTTGGGGGCCGTAGGTTATGGTGCATAATCCTGGGGTGTATTTTGCCCCAGTCACCACGCTGGACAAGTGGGTTGGTGACCACATACGAAAGTATTAGTTTTTTTAGAGAACGCTGCTGCCATTGTTCTTGTTTTTATATCCCTTATCCGCCTCTTACGACACCGATGGATATAAGGGGGGGGGGGGCTGTCTACTGATGTGTGCCCCCCGCCTCTTCTTCTGCCTAGCCTTTTCCCAAGCTATGTTGGGGTCGGCTTCCAGTCTTACCGGATTTAGCTGAATACCGTATTTTACATAGAGCGACTGCCTATCTGACCTCCACAACCTATTGCAAGGTATTCCATAGTAAGACTAGTTGTCAGAATTGTAATGACTTAACGACTATGAAAGATCACTGTATGACAGTCGGTACCAACGGCTTAACGTGCTTTCCGCCTCTACTTTAGGTATTTATTCTAAGCAACCACGGCAAAATCTGTTAAAAACTTACTTGTAGATGGAGTCCTACCAATCAGTAATAAAACTTGTTATTGCATTCAATAATAAATATTCATACAAATACCGCATCGCCCATTGTCTACCATTTCCTTATAGCCAATACCATGTCAAAGTTAATAGACATTCTAATCTTAAACAGTTGGCTGCCTTTGTTTCTTACCGACGGTTAACGCCAAACAATTATAAACACTAACATCGTAGATACATGATTGGTTTTTGATTGATTGAGGTCATGTCGGATGATCGGGAAAATTTACTTAAGGAGAAGATTTTTTTTCTTTTTTTTCGTTGGGAATCGTTTGCGTTGCAATTGTTTTTTTATATTTGATAAGTACTGTCTGGTGCTAAAAAAGAGATGGATGGATTGTGTGAAAGATGATATGAGAAAGAAAGGAGTGGATGCCGCGATGACGAGTAACAGAGAGGAATGGAAGGAAAATACGCATTGCGCCGACCCCATATGAATGGGATAAGGGCAGGAAGAAGAAGAAGTACTGTCTAGTGCAAAACGTAACTGTATATCCTTTTATGGTGCCTATTTAAATGGTGTAGGTATGTATTGATCTGCGTTTGAAATGGGACCCAATTTTCAAAGACACAGTGAAGTGCTTTTATCACGATCAAAGCTTTCTTATGACGTCATCACGTAAAATTATTGTCCACAAACCTACTTACAGTAAACCATTTTTTTTAAATATCCGCCTTCATTATTGCAGGTTGTACTTGGCATTCGACCAATCTTGCTGTTTAATTAAAATTAACTACCAACGTATGACAGACGACTTGGATGCCTTTCAAAAAACTTACGGAATAAACTGAAAGTGATTGGAAAACTGAAAAAGGGGTTAAAAATAATATTAACTTTTACCCTAATTGCATTGATTATAAAAACCCAGGATTCAGACCCAATTGCCTCAAATTCGTTCTCAAAAAAATAACCAAAAAGTCTCCAATTGCAGAACAAGATGCCATGCAAATAAGGTTGAATTTGTAAAAAAATATATTTGTGTTGAAAACTGTCACCACCTTCTTTTTTAAAAAAAAAAACAACGTTGTCAGGAATTTAATCTCTGTGTCGCGGGGGTTTCACAAACATTCAAATCACATGCACAAAGAACACCCAGACTTGGAACAAGCATGTGTGGATCACACAAATGTCTGTCCCATGGGGGATCAAACCCGCAGCACGTCGCGCAGTGGTAATTGGCGTGGTGACCTATACCACTCGGCTATTCGCGCAGTCAAAACCACCTTCAGTGTAATTGAAGACAGTTTTAGTTGTAACTATTGTTAGAGACTATGTCTTCACCATCCCGGTGCCCTTATTCAAATTTTGGGGTTGGCGCAGCATGTCTTAATTTTTCCATACTTTTCTTTATCTGACGTCATCTCAAAAGGAACATGCTTTCTAACCATATCTAAGCATATTTAAGCAGCGGTAGCCTAATGGCTAGGGCGTCCGACTTGCGATCATGTGGCGGGTTCGAATACCACCCATTGCACTACCGTCGTGAACCCACTAACACTAGCAGTTAGCTTACCAAGAATACTAGTAATGTGCGATAAACATTGCTTGTGAGCTTTTTTTTTAAAAAAACCCGTCTATTTTGAGATTGTGTTTCTGCTGTTTTTCTTTGTCCATATTATTATTATCTTAATTTATCTTTACGCATCAGTTAAATCGTAATATATGTAGGCCTGACTTTCCCCTTAATAAGTAAAACAGAATTCAATCAACGCTTACACAAACTTACACGGTTTCCCGCGGAAGCCCTAAATGTGGGAGTTCCTTTCATCTACTTAGAAATTGCTTTTACTACGTTTACTTCCCTGTTTTGTTTCCATTCTATTCTAATGTATTAATTAAAACGATGGCCTTTACAGTTCCGTTCTGTTTTAAATTCTTTGTGCTTCTGAAAATTGGTTTTCGTTCATGTTTCTAATACTGCTAGTCTTTATCTACTGTAATATTATAAAGCTGCTTTTTTTTGTTTGAACGCGCTAATCTCAGGAACTGTCCAATATGAAAAAATCACCGTTAGACAGCTCACTATATAAAGGCTACAATTTGTCGCAATAACCGTTGTCCACGCAGGCGGAGCCGCGTGTAAAAGCTAGTAAGGTATAAAATTAATTCGCTCCCGCTGTTTGTACGCTAAAATCTGTTGGATCTGTATTAAACCAATCGATTTTAATCCTACTAAGATATTTGTGCTAGTTAGCGACACTATACGCCACCTTTTGTCGTATTATAGATTATACACGACGTTATACTGAGACTGTTTCTAATTAAATCTAATAATATAAATTCAATACTTTATTATTTAATAATCCCTCAAGATCTTTGAACGTAGTTTCAAAGATGTTGTAGTTTCAAACGATGTTAATGCAGTTTTCAGAAATAGATAAAGTCCTTCAAGAGAAAGGTTTTGTGTATAGTGTGAATACGAAGCAGTTCTGCTAGTTATTTAAATATTAGTAGGTTTTTAGAAAATCATAACTTTAAGCGTTAATTCTGAAGGATCTTTTTATCTAAAAGTGCTTACTCATGTTTATTTTCACAGTGACTTTCTCTACGTTAAATAAATATTCACCGATTTATTTTATCTCTCATACTTTTATCAGCCTTGCCCCAGTTTTATTTCTAAGCACGTTAAGCCTTTGATCCCGACTGTCATACAGTGATCTTTGATAGTCGTTAAGTCATTACAATTCTGACAACCAGTTTTACTATGGAATACTGTATTACCTAGCAATAGGTTGTGGAGGTCAGATAAGCTGTCGCTCCTCGTAAAATACGATATTCAGCTAAATACGGTAAGACTGGAAGCCGACCCCAACAAAGCTTGGGAAAAAGGCTAGGCAAAAGAATCTCCAACTTTATTCCTTCCGCCCACTTCTGGATATAAACTTCTTCTACCAGTCGATACTTACGGGCCAATATTCTTAAATCTGAAACCCACAGCGTACATAAGTATACCCCAAAAAGGAAGGTAATGCCAAATACTGGTTTAAGTTATGTTTTGGCACCAACCAACAGATTTTGGGAAAAATACATGTTACTAGGTATTCCTGGAAAGCGATTCTAAGACAATGCGGTGCCGTGCCAAGATTTAAAGCCAGCATATTTTCGAAAACACAATGATTCTTGCAATCTTGACCGATTTCTGGGAAAGGGATTTTGTATTTTAGTACTATTTACAATGTATCCACTTCTTAAGTCTACAATTTCGCAACGTTTTCGATTTGGAGGCCTCTAAGGATTATAATAGCTGAATTCGGGTATTTTGCATGGAGTATCTGATTCTGCCCATCTATATTCAAACAATTTTTTTAGAGCCATTACTAGTATTTTTGTTAATCCCTCCTGATAAGCTATATTATGCTTATATACAATGGGTGGGTTTCGCTTCAAACTGGCATTAACATGATCGCAAATCCAACACCCTGGCCATTAGGCTACCACCACTGAAATTTTTTTATGACTGATTATTACTTTTCGGGAACTTTTTACCAAAAATCAAGTCTAGACATTTTGTTGCAATGTTCGTTCTAGGAAATAACCCTAGGTATATCGACCTTAAATACGCTGAAATAAGAAGCCTCCGATATTTCCTTATCGAAGATCTGTATCCTATAACAATATAGGCAGAGCTGAAAAAATAAGGTCCTAACCTTGAAATAGAAAATGTTTTGGGTCGTAAGTAATCATAATTATGTACACATATTTTTTTTTACTTCCCACGAGTAAATAGATTTCCTTTGTTGTCTTTCTTTGTTTGTAACCCGAGTAACCTAAATAAATGTTTATTTTTCAATTAATAAAAATACAAGCCTCTTCTCAGAAAAGGAACGAGCTTTGATCACCACGCTTGGTCATGGCGGGATCGCGACTTCAGATTCCAAATTATGGAAAAAGTTTTTTTCATCGACTATCTCTGATGACTAAGAATGATTAAGAAAGTATCTACGTATAGGTAGGTGACTTGCATGCAATGGGTTCGAACCGAACCATAACCGTGTCCACATAAATCAGTTGATTGAACCGCTAGACTACCGCGATTTTTTAGATTCGAGGTTACAATTATTTGGTAACTTTTATTTAAACGCATAATACCAACTGAACTTTTTTAAACATTACTAGCAATGCGGGTCGCACATTACTAGTATTCTTGTTAACCCCTCGTGCTAAGCTAAGATGCTTGTGTTACGATTGGGTTCACGTCATTAGTGTATTAGGTGGGCTTCGAACCCGCAACCACAATATGAAATAGAAGGAAGGACAAAGGAGAATGACCAAAAATGTATGGAGCTTGGTCCAAATGTCCACCACTAACGAGACCTATGTTATAACCTCCAGCATGACTTTTCAAGTTTTGACCTTTCGATCGCGTTGTACAGGCCGTAGTCGCAAGCAGAATCTATTTGCCACAGCCGTGACGTAATTTAATTATTACGCTTAGGTTTTTAGTAAATCTGATTGTGTTCTCAACTTTTATTGCTGGCTACAGGTACCTAAAACTCTTGACAGACTTCATTCACAAAAATATTTTGCTACGTCAGCTGTGTGTTATTTTATGCTATATTCAATTTGACATAGAAAAGCGTAGCTGGACTTTCTTTATTCTTCATAAGTTCCATGTGATAGCATTTATCGAAAATGCTGGTATTATCTCATAAACACAAGGTTTTATTCATTGGACCGGGTCTTAAGGGAGTAGATTATGAAAATCTTCTCATAAACATATTCTACAGAGTTTGGCTGGCGACCGTGCCACGTCAGCTCACTATGAATATTATAGTTCGGATCCGATTCACACGGTCCGTTCGATCCCGAAAATTCTATGTAAGTGAACCAAAAATATTCTGCAAATTATGTCCTTTAATACAACTTTCTTCTGTAAGCATTTATTGACCAATATTGTTAATAGTACACCTTATAAAAACAAAACAATAACCACAAAAGTCTTCTATGCGCCAAATTTCCTGTTCCCCACTCTCCCAAAGGTCTTCTTCTGTCTAGCCCAAGGTATGTTGGGGTCGACTTCCAGTTTTACCGGATTCAGCTGAATACTATATTTAACATGGAGCGACTGACTATCAGACCTCCATAACCCATTTTCGGATAACACAGTCAGAATGAATGAGTCAGATGTCAGAATTGTAATGGTGTCAAAGGTGTCAAAAACGTATGATAATCAGGACCAACTGCTAAACGTGCTTTCATAGGCACGGTAGGAGCTCGGTATGTTAACAAATCGTCATCCATCCACGGATCAACCGCGGCGAGCGTGGCTTACCCCTTCTTACTGGTCAAGCCAAACGGCTTACACTTAGCCACAAGCCCTTCACCTAAAGGTATGCTGGCAAAAAAAAAACTGTTGAAGTACAATCAATATTTTTGTACCTTGATGTTAATGATACTCCTGTCGTTTTTTTTTGTACATATTGGTTCAAAGTCTCAGCTGCTTGTATTTGATTTTAATACCCTACTTACAGTGTTGTTTTAACTAAATCTCGTACCGTTACACCCTCTAATTCAATACTGCCTGTCACTTCAAAAGGTTACGAAACAGTCATTCAATCCGTCCCTTATTTGGTTTGTCCCGAAAATGGTATACGTATCAGGTTACTGTCTGACAAGAACTTATAGTTTCTCGAATGATCCAAATTTTGATGAAATGTTTGAAGTGTTTGAGTGATGTACATAGTTTATTTTGAATCGTATTGGTGGAACTGTGGAACATAGATTAGTTTTCCATTTTTATGTATATCTGTCCAATTTTTTCGTACCATAGACTCCTTTTTCTCCATGTTCTTTGTTAGTGATATTTGTTGTAATGGTTTGTTAAGACTAAGTATAGGTCGATTCAAACTTAATGGTGGATGTGATGCTGGCAACACGCTGCGCAGTACCTACCCCGTACCCCCGTTGGTGCATCAGTTTGTTACTGCGCAGCGACTCTTCTCATGTTCAATCGGCTTCTGGAAGGAAACTCCTGTCACCTCCAGACCTATTCGTAATATGAAGACAACTTTGGAAGATACTTTTGTCGAGACTGTATCTAGGGCTTTTCCTTAATGATCATCAATAATTGTTACAGTCAACATTAAACCACGCACTGAGAACAGTCCATAGTACACATAATCTTTATTACACTATTTCAAAGTTGGGTCGTATCGTAAAATTTATGCATATACCAGTTAAAACTTGCCTCGTGAATTTACTCGTATCAAGTAATCCAGTAGTTTTGGATATTCTGCCTAGCATTTTCCCAAACTATACAGGATTTAGCTGAGTACCGTATTATACATGGAGTCACTTCCATCTGACTTCCACAACTCATTTTACTGGGGAAACAGAACTCCATGAGAGACTAGCTCTCAAAGTTTTAACGTCAGACGGATCCGATTTTATCTGATTACCACAAAAGAGAACACGTATGTATGCTATCATAACATAATTGTAAAAAAAAACTCATCTCGCAACCCAGTTCTTCTGCCGTAAAAAGTTGTGAGGTCCATGTAATAAATACTAAGTCGGTTAATTCATTTAGTCACTACTTAATCTCTTGGATAGATTGATACTTAGGATCTTCTGTCTTATGTCAGGTATTACGTAAGTAGCTAACCTAACATCATACAATGATCATATATGTATTATGAATATTAAAAATCTTTTATCTAATATATAAAATTCTCGTGTCACAGTTTTCGTTGCCATACTCCACCGAAACGGTTCGACCGATTTGTATGAAATTTTGTGTGCATATCGGGTAGGTCTGAGAATCGGCCAACATCTATTTTTCACACCCCTAAGTGATAGGGGTGGCCCTCTCCAGATTTTTTTAATATGGCAGAACAAAGTTTGCCGGGACAGCTAGTATCTTAAATAAATATATTGACTGTGCAGTCGCATTAGCATTATCTCACAGGAAATACATGTTATATTAAAGAAGGTAGTTTAGTGTTCCTTAGGTTTAGCTCGAGTCGTCTTGTCTTAGCGGTTCAATTACCGGATTTTTATACAATATGTTATTGCAGGTTCGAACCCAGGCAAGTAACTACCACTGTGACTTTTTCAAGTACTTTCTTAATTATTTTAGGCACCATTGAGAAATGGTGAAGGAAAACATCGTGAAAAGCCTGGATCCCAAAAGGAATTTGGAATCGCCAACCCGCAATCAGCAAGCGTGGTGATCAATGCTCATTCTTTCTCTATAGGGAAGAGGCCTGTGCTTAAATGGGACATTTATACGCCGGTATTTTAGGACTGGCTAATAATCCTTCCATCATAGACCGAATATGGAATTTACATATTTCGGGGTTTGCACAAAAGCTTTCGTCAAATCTAGGTTGTCCCATCATCCTGGGAAGAGAATTTCGACCTTTGACTAACAAATATATACCAAATAAAGTCCGATTCAGTTACGCTAGCATTGTTATTCTATTTGTCCTGGATTCACAAACACCAGGATACTATTTAAGCTGATATTCCATGATATGCCCAATATCAAATTTAGCAAAAGCTAGTTTTCACAAAGCCAGCTAAATCTGTCACCCCTAACATTACATGTGTCAAAAACACGACGATTGACAAGTACGTTTGAATTAACGGAACTGCCACTAGTGATGTTCAGTAATTGGGTTTACTTATCGATATTTCGTAAGCGACGATATATCCGTCATAACTTGTCAACGATAATCGATAGCGGCTTAAAATAATTGTAGTTATTACACACTGGTTCTGTCCGCTATCCGATTGGTGTAATTTGACAAGATTAATGTTTTTTAAAGTTGTTAGTGTTGTTTTGTACTTTAATATGGAATAAGTTATATTAGTGTTTGGTTTATCGGTGTTATTTATTAGGGTTGTCCGTTATTCTTATCACGTAACATGTAGTGAATGACAAACTTTTACGAATTTTCATGATTATTACATAAGCGGCTCTATTATTAGTTCGAAATTTAACTTTATATTATGTTTATTGCGTCCATTCCTGAAGTAAGTTTCATTGACATAAAATATGTACCTACTACTGCTATGAATATATTTTGCAGATTTCATAATATGTCAATAGTTTTAACGAAGGTAAACCATTGTCATAATTACCGTTGAAAAGACATTGCTAAGTAGTTTCTTACACCTAATTAAATAAACTAAATACTTTTTGAATACTGGAACTAAGTCAAATGACACAGGAAAAAATATATTTTTTTGCAGTTTTTGTGCAGTTTTATCATAGTTACGGATAGGCAGCAAGAATATACGGTATACTACGTAAGAACAAATAAACTATTCCAAAATTCGAAATACATAACGGTTCTAGCATTTGACGTAAATAATTATATGTCACTTAATACATTTTAATCCAACGCCAATATTGGCCAAGTTGCCACATAATACAAAACATTGGCGAAACTAGAATCAAGCCCCGCCATTTACACTAAAACAGCCAATTTTCCGGAAACAACAGCCTCGAACTAAGTCACCTAACCCGCAACTAATTAATCCTATCGACTATCGATAAATCGATATTGCGCGTCACTATAATCCGTCACCCGTTGCCCGCACACGGATATCGGATTACAAATACGGACCGACGAACAACACTAGATACTATGTTCTTTCTCTGTCACACATACCGGCTTACTTTAAGTGGGAAAGAGATGGTACGAGTAAGGATATCTCGAAAACTACCAAGTGTGAGATTCAAGGAATGCTTTCGGGTGTTAAAAGTTAACTTGAAATGGGGTCACTGACTCATTGTGTTGTGTTATTTTTGGCGTAATTTCAGCTGCGTTTAATTAACTTTCTTTGATTTCTTTGTTAGTGAAAGTGATTTAACTGGCAGTTAAGTTTCTTTTGTTTATGACGTAGCAACTATACGCTCTGTTTTTAGTAAATGTATGTATGTAAATGTCTTTAAGACTTATTGGAATAAACAATGTTAATTGAAATTCTCTGATCAGGAACTACTGGTCCGATTTGGAAAATTCTTTCAGTATAAGATAGCCCATTTAGTGAGGAAGGCTATAGGCTATTTTTTGCCGCAAAAACCGACGCTCACGCAGGCAGTGCCGAGAGCAACGGCTAGTTTATTATAACTACATAGAAATACAAAAACAGACACATTATAACTTCTTGGACCATTCAAGTCCCTTAGATGCTCAATCAATGCTGTAAGCCAAGTTAATAGCTTACAGTTTCGTTAAATTTCAATTATCTTTAGATAAACACTAACATTATAAAGCTGTGAGTGTTTGGTTGAACACGCTACTCTCAGGAACTGCTAGTCCGATATGCTTTTTTTTTAAGTTTTCGATAGCCCATTTATTGAGGAAGGATATAAGGCTACTTTTTTTGTGGTAACCGACGCCCACGCGGTACCTACGGATTGATTTATATTTCATTGTTTCGTTGAAACGAATAGTCTTCTAAAGAAAAAATTTGGCGATATTTTTAGATTTGTCCTTTAATTTCAATAAGTTAATACAAAGGTAATAAGTAATCTTGTTATGTTTTGTTTTTTCCTTATTCTAAATTGACAATTTGCTCATCGACTTGAGTTGGTAAGAAAAAATATTCAATACATTTTTAAAGGGTCGCTTCGATAATATTTTGTCAGTTTAATAAGTACTGTATCAACTCTTTGACATACTTTCATTTTTCTTTTATCTACAAAAAATATTGTTAAGGGTTAATTGTACAGCCAGCAACAATAAAATGAATAAAATCAGATATACAAATAACCTGAAAATAAAATGCAATCTATGTATACGTATTTATATTAAATAGCTGAAGTGTTTGTTTGTTTGTTCGATTGATCGTGCTAAACTCAGGAACTTCTAAGCCGGCGACGCCCTCGCAAAAGCTTGCAAGATACAAAGTAGTTTGTAGGCTAGAATTTTATAGAAATTGCTCCAATTATCCAAATGTCAATGAATATTCCTAGTAGTTTGTAAATCTAATTGTTTTGGTCGACTAATTTACCGATAGTACTAATAAACAAATTAGTAGTAGTTTGTATATTAGGGAATAATCTCTAAAATTACTTTACCAATTTCAAAAAATTGTTTACAGGCAGATAGCTACGTAAAAAATATCATAATGTATGTTTTTCCTTGAAACTTTTCATGTTAGTATGTTGAGAAATTAAGGTTTTTTTTCATTTTTAAAAAAAGCTTATTCGCAATGTGGGTCGCACATAACTAGTATTCTTGTTAACCCCTCGTGATAAGCTTGTGTTGCGTGTGGGTTTACTTCGGTACTGCAATGGGTGGGATTCGAACCGATGATCGTAAGTCCGATGCTCTAGTCATCAGGCTACCGCCGATAAATGCGAGCAAAGTCACGGCAAAATACTAGTACAAAATAAAATAGAGTATCTTTCTAAAATAAGATATTGTTCTCAAGAAATTTGATTAACTGAATCGTCCTCGGTCCTTCAAGTTTTTGTCCCAAGGTCAGTCTTAACAAGGTTTGGTACAAAATAACTGAAGCAAAAATGTTTACGTCTAACTTAATACAAAAATATAATATCTTCATATTTTTGGTTGGAATAAATAATGTCTGTTTATATAAATGGAGTTTTTCCTTATTATTCAAATTTCTTTAAGTATATTTTGGGTTCGTTGGGGCAAATAAGGGTAAATTCTTGCGTAAGAATTGATTTATTTATATAGTTGATTGTAGATTTGGATGGGTGGGCGTTTATAATTTGGAATCGAGTTCTAGTTTATACTATTATTGGATCTTGGTATTGGGTACATTATTCTTATGACGACCTCCGTGGTAGAGTGGCGTACACACCGGTTTTCAAGGTGTTGCTAGCTCTGAGGTCTCAAGATTTTGCCGATGTCATGACGGTTAGACTACTTGCGTTTTGCATCTGAACTGTGGTTCCGTGTTTTTTTTTTACTTTTTATGGTTCTGTCCCCAATGGGTAAAACGGAACCCTGTTACTAAGACTCCGCTGTCCACCCGTCTGCCCATCTGACATCAGGCTGTATCTCATGAACAGTGATAGTTATAGGTACAGTTAAAATTTTCAGAGATGATGCATTCCTGTTAAATCCTATAAAACAAATACAAAAAAACCGAATCAAAGAAATATTTAAGGGGCTCCCATCCCATACAACAAACATGATTTTTTTGCCGTTTTATTGATAATACGGAACCCTTCCGTGCGCGAATGCGACTCGCACTTGGCCGAGTTTTTTTCATATAATTATAAGATTTTAAATATTTTTATTTTTACTATTTTCCTGAATTCTTTTCCCTGTCAATACGATTACACTGATTGGATGGTCACGGTCTATAGTTCTTTTATTTCATTGGTGTGCCAAAATGTAAATTATTTTACAATGAAAGCCTGATAAAATGTTTTTTATTGGTCTGATTGTAAAACAAATAGGTTTATCATACCACTGTTTCATTTATATTGTGTAGAATATTATTATCTGTTGTATTGTTGTTTACTATAATTTGTTCTTTTGGATTTTTTCTAGTTGTAGCAAAGCAGAAAAGACATGCAAAATTCTATTTCCTGAAATATTCAGTTTAGCTAAGTTAAACTGCACTCGCCGCGATTAATCGGTGGATGGTTGACCATTTGTGAAAATACCCTCCCAGGCCTGGTAAAGCATGTAGTAATGTTGGTCCAGTCTGGCATAATTACTGTGATCTTTGACTGTCGCAATTCTGATAGCCAATCTTAGTATGGAATACTATATTACACAGTACAATTAGTTGTGTAGGTCAGCCCCCCTAGCCAAGTGACATTTCTACAAGCGTTAACTATGATAGAAATCGCTTGAATGACATTAAATGTATGAAAGTGACAAGTCTAAGTCACGTGACTTATCGAAAACAAATGTCATTTCCATACATGTAATGTCATATAAGCGATTTCTATCATCGTTAACGCTTGTAGAAATGTCACTTGGCTAGGGGGGCAGATAGGCAGTCGCTCCATGTAAAATAAGGTATTCAGCTAAATGCAGTAAGACTAGAAGCCGACACCAACATAGAGATTGAGAAAAGTATAGGCAGATGAGATGACTTATGATGTACAGTCAAGCGCCATAAGTGCTGCATCTCAACTTATAATTTTTCAATGTTTTTTTTTATCTAACTAACATCAATTTCTCCTATTTATCCCGTCATACTGGTAAACTGTAACTTGTTTGCGTACAAGTACTCAAATAATATCCAAGTAATCATAAATTGCCAATAACGACGATGTGTCTATTATATACATATCTAGTTATTTCTGACTTATTAGACACATAGCCAATTTATGTTTTTTTTTTTTCTAAATAAAATAAATTTACACTACTTACCTTGCTTTTTTGTCTGAACTAACTTATAAGTGTTAACAAAATTTAAACACTACTAAGTACAAAAATTGAATCGATTACGAATAAAATTAATATTATTATAAGTGCTATCTTTAAATAGTTTAATCGATGAAATATCACAGAAATACAAAACACCGTCTATCATCCTCAAGCGAGTATTCTTCAAAAAAAGAAACGTAGAGATATCAGCCCTAATAAATAGGGTGGTCCTAATGGGACATTTTATGGAAGTAACTTTCCATGTACGGAACAAAACTGTAAAAAAGGAGCACCCTATATATCTCTATAACTGTGACTTGTATGAAGACTTCTGGGACCCTTATTTAGGGGTTGAAATCTCTTACCTTTAAGAGATATGTTGATAAATAAATAGTTTGAACTGAATCCGGGTATCCCAGGCAATATTAGTGAATCTTGATATAGGTTTGCCTAATAATAATAGAAATTATACATAATTAAATCAACAGTAAGGGTAACTATTTATTTATTTAATAACTAGCTGTGTCCCGCGGTGTTACCTATGGTTTATAATATATATATTTTTTAGGATAGATTGAGATATAGATAGATATTTTCTGGCATGTGTTAATTCAGAGTGTCTGCTACCTTTATACCAAATTTTATCAAAATTGGTCCAGCCTTTTGAGCGTAAAGTGAACTATCTCACACACAATCACACTTTCGCATTTATTGTAATAGTTTGATATTATTTTTGTATAGTGTAAACACACATAATAATATAGTAACAGCGTACTAGAACAAAAATGTACAATGTACAAGGTTATGTCTAAAAAAATATCTAAAAAAACCTTTCAGATCAAGGAATTGGTTATTTATAATGGGCATTTATTATTGTTTATCAACATTAATATTTGCTATTAACCTAAGTTATAGTCCAAGAGTGAAATTATTTCTTAAAAAAAAAAGTTAAACGTCATGAAAGTTCTTAAGAATGTAAGTATATGGAATCTAACTATGAAACATTTTTTTTCTTAAACGGGAATCGAATCCATAGTAATTTGGTGGTAGTCAGGTAACGACCTCTTGATTGTAAAGGACGTTGGAACAAAAGTGGTATCACTGAACGCAACAACATTAAAAACGTCTTTATGTCAATGTACCTACTAAGTTTGATTTCCGTTTACTACCTACTGCGGTTAACGTTACAGTGCAGTATAAAAATCATATTACGTCATATCTTTTTTAAGTTTTCAGGCAATGTGGCACATAACTAGTATTATTTTTAACCCCTTGTGCTTAGCTAAATGCTTGTGTTACGAGTGAGTTCACGTCGGTAGTACAATGGTTTTGAACAGGCAACCACAGGATCAAAAGTCCGTCGCCGTCGCCATTACGCTACCGCCGTAACAATGGTTCATAAATAAACCACAATACGGTTGTAATCATGTTTTTGTCACATACTCATAAAAACAAAGCATATTTTTTTAAATTACGTCATAATCTACTGCTCAACATAATCGCAGATATTAAAAAGCACTTCACATAAATTACTCACCGAATTTACAAAAATGGTAACCAAAAATCTATAAAAAATATTGTTCTCAATATAAATCAACACCTACACGAAATGCAAAAGGTTTATAAAGGCTTATTGTTCTTTCCCGCGTTTTTTAAGATAACCTTACATTAGGTAAGGAACGCATTATTGGTAGACCGCCCGCGGTGGCAACCTGGCAACGCTTTTGTAGTGCAACCATTAAAGCTTGTCGCAGAAGTCCTATACTGGTGTTGAAAAAAATTAAGATGTGGATAACTTGAGTTGTCAATTATGACATTTTGGCAGCTGTCAGTGTATTTAAAATAATGTATTTTTAAACAACCATACAAATCAAAAGAGGACTAGAAAAATTCCTTTACAATAAGAATCATAATGTGATTATTTGAGCAGAAGTTTTTTCCATGCAGTTAATAAAAATATTTCAACTATTTATTTTCGCGATGTGAGTGCATAATTATAAGTGAATGGTTACCACTCCTAAATTTACTTCAATAAGGTTTAAAATATTAGAGCGACGAGGACCACGCCTGTATAGTACCTACCTAGTACGTAATTGAGTAAATTAGGTACTATGTAGTAGATACTCAATTAGGATCCTAATAGTTTAACCGTCTTCAATCATAAAGTAAAATGTAGCGATGGATGAAATTTTATATCGGATAGGAAAAGGAATACCGTATTTTTCAACATTTGTTCTGAATGGATATTCTGAGTTCCTGTTTATTGTGTCATAACAAACAACTATGGACTAAAGGCTTACATCTGTTCTGTTTTTGTGAACAATATGAATTTGATTGTGTGGTGGCTTTGAATTAAAATGTGGGGCGTAGTTCAAAACCAACGTTTTTGGTGTTTGGTTGCTCTATTAAAAACCTGTGTTTTTTCGACCGAGTTATGGGTTGTTTTGAAGCCAGTATGTATTAACTCAATTCATCAGAATTTTTACTTTTCCTTTTTTAGATTTTTAGGTCATCAACAATTCAGTTTGACAGTTTCCTGTTGGTTTGGGCCCAGTTTTTTGATCCTGAGTCAACTCAACCAATGATTAAGTATCCTAACTAATGGTGTCAAACTTCGGTTGAACATATTTTTTCAAATTTTTTTATCATATTAAGTAGGTATATGGTTAAATTATTAACTCTTTAACTAATTTGACCCTTTGATAGACAAACAAAACGAGTTTAACCGATATTTGAAACGATTAGTTAGCATATTTAACCTTAGTGGTTAGTGACTCTGACTGCTGAACCTAAGGTTATGGGTTCGATTCCCACCCTTCTTTGTTTGAATCAAATAGCCGTTTGTGCGTGGTCCGTAGATATAATATTATTGCAATAAATTAATTTTCTTTTCGGAATGTGACGTTAATATCCACTGTCTAGGTATAGGTACAAGATATGTTTTCAAGTAATGGTAGATTATGGCTTTTATTTACAGTGAATCGGTATATTAGTTTAAGAAAGAACGAGATAAGAAAATAATATTAAAAAATCTTATTGAAAATCGCCCTCATCTTAAATGCTTAAATATTTGAGAGGCAATGACGTCATCGCTATCGGATTTGAACAGATTAAGCTCTGGGACAAGACAGCTGTGTTAAAACAAAGATCGCGAAAAAAGATTTGTATGAAAGCAAAGTATGATTAAAAAAAAAACAGACAAAATAGATGGACTACTTACTCTATTTAAGATATGATATAAACGGACCTCAATATAAAAATAAAGAACGTAAAATTATGTTTATATGCCACTAGAAAATGTTAAGAAAATATAAACCGCTATTACTGCACACTATAATCGAAAAAATATAAAAATGACAGGTTAATAACATTTTCTTTTATCTATGTATATAACGACTAGCTTTTTCTCGCGGTTCCGCCCGCGTGAATGTCGGTAATGGCAAATTATAGCGTATAGCCTTCCTCAATAAGTGAGCTCTCTAAAATTGAAAGATTTTTTCAAATCGGACCAGTAGTTCCTGAGATAAGCGCGTTCAAACAAACAAACTCTTCAGTTCTAAAATATTAGTATCTTGAAATAAAACATATGCGAGGGTTCCGCCATTGCATTGAAGGTTGTGTTTCAAAAAAAAATACTTATACTTAATGAAGATTTTTTTGTATTATAGTAACATATATTGTATATATTAACATATACATAGTAACATACATATATATAGTAACATATATTATATGTAACTAGTTTATGTATGTGTTGTATGAGCTTACAGTCAGTGGGAGCGACTTTGTTTTTGTAAAGAATAATTTTTACTTGGCAGGTATTTTAAAACTTAATATCCAAAATGGCTTTTTGCTTAAGATTTCGTTATGTGAAAGTATAAAGAGTTTTTTTGGTGTTTGAAACTTGCTTTACGAGAGGATTCTAAAAATAAATGTATAGAGAAACATGTATTGTTCTAAATTTAGTTTAAAAGGATTCTTTGAAAAATCTTTACACCCACGTTTGACTGTTTCCTTTTAACTCCATTTACTTACATTAGTTCTGAAATATCTATCTGATTGATGTCTTTACACTTTATTTCATTCAGACCAGTCACTTTTCTTAGTAGAAATATAGTTTTTTTTTTTAAAGAACATTCGTATGGTTTTCTGAGGTTTACGCGAATGTTTAAACGGATTCTATCGCGATTTATTCTGATTTTAGTTACCGATGTTTCAACACTTGCAGGTGTCATGGTCACGTCATAATAAATTGCAAGAATATATACCAAGAGACAAGCATAGGTACCAAGAGTTAAAAAATTTCGGGCCTACGAATTTATACTAATATTATGAAACTAAAGAGTTTGTTTGTTTGAACGCGCTAATCTCAAGAACTACTGGGCCGATTTGAAAAAATATTTCAGTGTTAGATAGCCCATTAATTTAGGAAGGCTAATATAGGGTACTGTTTGTAATAAGCGACGCCCACGTGGGCGGAACCGCGAGCAGAAGCTAGTCTCTTAAACCTCTAACTTTAGTTGTCAACGCGAAAATTATATTAAGATATTAGCCGACACGGTAAAAGTAAGAAAGAAAGAAAGAAAGAAAGAAAGAAAGAAAGAACATTTAATTTGGACACAGCACAGAGACACAATTACAATAATTAAACATCAAAAACACAAAAACAAACATACCTAACTAAATTATAAAAACAAAAAAGAAAACTTTAAAAACATACATAGTTAAAAGTAGTTCTCCCACATTAAAACAAATGGAGAGGGTATCATTTAGAGTTATGAAATAGATGTTGGCTGATTCTCAGACCTACTTACCCGATACGAACGAAAATTTTATACAAATCGGTCCAGCCGTTTCGGAGGAGTTTGGTAACAAACTTAACGACACGAGAATTTTATGTATTAGATGATGTGCTATTTTATGCCTTCATAATCGATACTTACGCAGAAAAAGCCGCGAGCAAAATCTATACTAATACAAAAAACTACAGGACCGATTTAAAAAAAATATATTTAATTCAAGATACTATATTATCCTTTTCTAACATTGGCTATTTATTTTTATTTTGAGCCTGAACTGTCCCACTGCAGGGCAAAGGCCTCCCTTTCTTCCTTCCATTTTTCTCTCTGAAGGGCCAATTGAGGCCACTCCTTGTTAAAGGCGTCCAGTTCGTCCGTCCATCTCCGCCTGGGTCTTCCACGTGGCCTTCGTCTGTTGGGGAACCAAACTGTTGTGGCTTTCGCCATTGGCTATATTACCAGAAAATAATAGGGACCGCAGGCTCTGCCCGCGGGCAAATCTAGTATAAAATGCAATAGCCATCTTATACTTCGATTTCCATTTAAGGAACATCATATCATATTAATGGTGTACCATAAAACACTACTGTACCATAAACGAAAAAAAAATGGTACACAATTGTGTACTAAATATGGTTTGGGGTGAACCCCTGCCCAGTGGGAGTTGTCCAATATGTATGGAACGAAGTATTATGTCACAGTTTTAATGGCTGCTGTACGTTTAAATTTATTTATGGCGTTGCAAAATTGTATTTGTGTGTTGCATTTTGTTTCTTTATATAAAATTCTTGTGTCACAGTGTTTGTACCCAAATTCCTCCGAAACAGCTAGACCAATTTTATTTTATTATGAAACTAACTGACCCGGGTAACTTTGTTCTGTAATATTAAAAAAAACGGGCCAAGTGCGAGTCGGACTCGCGCACCGAGGGTTCCGTACAATCCTTGGTTTAAAATTATTACAAATATTTTTATTAAAATATGTAACTAAATATTTACGGTTTTCACTATTTTAACTATATTTGTGATATAAGACGTTGCTTCGTACCAAATTTCAAGATTCTGAGTACACGGGAAGTACCCTGTAGGTTTTGATTCTCTTGAGAGTTTCAAAAATTTGCGAAGAATTGCGGTATAAACGGCTGTATCTTTTGATTGCGTTGGCTTAGAAGTTTGAATTTTTTACAGCTCCAAGGGACAGTAGACCTGAGTGACCTGACAGTAGACAGTAGAATTTCAGCTTGATACCTCCACGCGTTCCTGAGAAAAAGGGTCTTGACAGACGGACGGATGGACGGACAACTAAGTGATCCTATTAGGGTTCCGTTTTTTCCTTTTGAGCTACGGAACCCTAAAAATCACTATCCATTTTACTGGGTAACACAGAATCCCATAGTAAGACGGGTTGTTAGAATGGCAATAACTTAACGACTGTCAAATATTGTATGAAGACTGTATGGTAATCGGGACCAACAGCATATCGTGCTTTCCGAAGCACAGGGTCTCGGTATGTTTGAAAATGTTCACCCATCCACGGACCAACATTGTCGAGCGCAGCTTAACCTTTATTATCAGTCCTCACAAGGGCAGAGTCCCTTTGGTGTAAATAAACATAGAAACCATTGATACCTTACAATGAGCTATATCGAGCCTTAGGGAAATCTTTCTCTAGTAATCTTTGTACCAATTAATAATTGCTGAATGATTCCGATAACTGTGTCTTACTAAAGAGTGAATGGACTGAAAGATGAATGAGTGAATGATGTTGAATGATTGAACGAACAATAACAACGCTTGTGATTCAATGATAAAGGTTTTCTTTTTTTTATCATTTGTTAAGGAACCCATTCCTTTCAATTGTTTTATTTTTGAAGTTTAATAAATTTGTTTTACCTATTGTATCGAAGCCCGTATTGTAATGGGAGTTGTATTATTTTGTATTTTGAAAGATATCCTACTAATATTATAAATGTAAAAGTGTTGATGTTTGTTACTCAATCACGCAAAAATGGCTGAACGGATTTGGATGAAATTTGACATGCATGTAGCCTTTGATATGGAAAAGATCATAGGCTACCTTTTATCCCGATTTCTCAAGTAGTTCCCGAGGGAAAATTTAAAATTGTTTAAGAGCTAAGCCGTGGGCAGACAGTTTTGAAATTTGGTATTTTTCTCTATTACCTACAGCGCAAGCTAAACGGGTGAAAATTGTATTCCATTACATTCACATTTTTCATTTTTTTTGGACCCAATTCTGAATTCCATGCAGACAAAGTCGCAAGCTAGTATAATCTATAAAATAAAAAACAAGATGTCTGTCAAGATGATTTTAAGTTTAAAATTCGCAGAAATATCACATTGTCCTTGTTCTTGACCTTTCAAGCAATGTAATCCTTTCGTTCAAAACACAATATATAACTTTAAATACATATTTTGGTGCTGTTAAATCCAAGTTCTAATTAAGCTAAACCACGTCAAACATTCTTCGCTTAGATTACACAAAGCCGGATAAGAAATACAAAAACATTGATTCATTTGTCATCATCACATTATTTATTTTTTATTTTTCTAGTTATGTAGGTATCTCATTACCAGTGTTCTTGTTAACCCCTCGTGCTAAGCTAAATGCTTGGGTTCATGGGTGGGATTCGAGCAGAAACCAACATGATAGCAAGTCCGACGCCCTAGGCTACCTTTAATTAATAGTTGCATCTTATTTAATAATACATTTATAACTAGATATTATATTTACATACGTTATGAAGTTTGAAATTAAATTTGGAATGGTAAAAATTACATATTTTTAACACTGAATTGGGTCATTCAATTTATTTACCAACTTCTTTAAATTCAAGTAACAATACTATTTTTATCAAAGAATGCATGCTGAATTCCTTCCAAAGACAATTACTATTCAAAACTGATTCAAAAAGAAACTACTGTGTTTACGCAAGCCTTAGAAACCATATCCTGCCGAAGTATAACAAAACTCGGACGTCATACAATATTTGACATTCTTATCCAATCTTCTATAATCTAAGACTCACAGATACCCAAGCTAGCAGGAAGTAGTTGGAAATTCCGTAGCTTTGTGGTTCTTTTGTTTTACGAAAGACAACGAATTTTCTGCTGGAATGAGTGTTTAGGTAGTACATGACTTTAATTATATTTCCGACCTTTATTCGCTGGAGTAATCAAATTATCAAACATCTATACTAATATTATAAAGCTGAAGAGTTTGTTTGTTTGTTGGTTTTGTTGAGCGCGCTAAACCCAGGAACAACAGGGCCGATTTGAAAAATTCTGTCAGTGCTTTTTTTATAAGCTTTTAGGTGTCCCACTGCTGGGCAAAGGTCTCCCAACCTGCCCCAGGCCCCTCGGTCCTTGAGCCGCTTCCCACCATACCGGCAAAAAGCGAATGACGTCAGTGTTAAATAGCCCATTTATTGAGAAAGGCTATAGGCTACTTTTTGTCGCGTTAAACGATATCCACGCCGGCGGAGCCGCGAGCAAAAGCTAGTTCTAATATAAATTTCATAATGGCAAAGTAAAAAATTCACACATTCAATCAGTTAACATGGGGACGTCCGAATAATTGAACGAATTTGTGGATACGTAGGTACCATAATAATAACCAATCAAATTACAACTACAATGCACACGGGATTGCAACAAACGTTTTATCATCATATTATAATTGTCCTCCCGGGTTTAAGCATGGTTGTGTGTCACACAGTGGGTACATACAAGATTATTTTCTAATAAATATAATAATAATATAATATCTTCGTCTCAAAGTATTTGCTACCAAATTCCTCCGAAACGACTTGACCAATATTTATGAAATTTTATGGATATTAATTTGGTAGGTCTGAGAGTAGGACGTGAACAATTTTTTATACTTCTAAGTAAAAAGGTGGCCTTCTACGGAATATGGGATAAAACGTTTGCCGTCAGCTAGTATTCTATTAAATACTAATAGCTAATATAGGCTCTTGTAAATACAAGTTAAATTAATACAATTTCAATTCACTTCTGATTCATAAAATTCGATGACAACACATTTCCTGTAAGACTTTGAAACTCGAACTTTGTTGTGTGGAAGTAAGGTGGGGTCCCAATAACAGTGAATAACATTTATACCCACATTGAAAAACATATAAATAAAAATAAATTATTTTTTCCGAATAAGACATCTGTCCTTTGCATTATATATATCGGTGGCGGGCACACTGATTGAATGGAGCTGCGATTGCAAGCTTAAGATTAATTTCTTTCTATGTACCTTGATCACTGACTAACTGCTCGGGCAATTTGTATACGAGTGCCTCAACAGCTCGAGCAGTTTGTGTACAGATGACAGCAGTGGCAGGGATAGTGAGGGCGTCGGACTTGCGACCATATGGTTGCGGGTTCGAAACCCACCCGTTACACTGTCGACGTGTACCCACTCGTAACACAAGCATTTAGCTTAGCACGACGGGTTAACAAGAATACTAGTATTGAAATAAAATTACTTTTGAATGGATAATAAATCTGCCCGTGACCATACATCTGCAAAGGCGTCGAAACGTAGGGAACTAAAATCAAAATAAACTGTGATAGAATCCGTTGAAAAGTAATTTTATTTCAATTCATGTGAAAACAATAAGAATACTAGTAATGTACATTATTATTAGTATAGATTATAAATATAGTACCCACATTGCTACTATACTTAAAAAAAACAATGGCCACTGTCAAAGTCATTAATGAGTCAAACTCAAGATCTTAAGTGATAAGAAATCTAAAAGTTAAATCCCAATTTTGAAATCAATTTATTCAAATTTTTTCTTAAATTATTTGAGTTTCTTCAAATATGACACAAAGTTTGAAGCCGAAATTTAATAATCAATCCGATAAAAATTAGGTTAACAAAGTTCCTTGAGTATTCGGTATCTTCATCTGACAACGCAATTGAGGCTTACAGATAAAATTTTATTAAAATTGTACGTAGAACAATAATACTAAAAGTTCGTTCTGTTATGTTTGTTCATATAATGCACGGAAATACAGAAGGCATAAACGAAAAAAATATATAGTAAATTCTTTTTTATAAAGTTTTTTTTAATATATTTTTTCTTTATAAAGTACAACTGTCTGTAAACAGCTCTACAATCGTACTAAACAATTATTGAATGTATAATATTAAAATCGATTGCCAAATGTGTTGCTAAGCGCATAACTTTCGAACGACTGCACCAAATTAGATGATTCTTTTTTTACAGTGTTCTTTATTATCAGGTTAAGTTTTTATAAAAGAAAAAAAAACATAGTATGAAAATTTCGTGAGTGAATGGAAAACAGGAACGGGAACCTCCTTACGCGGGTGAAAGCGCGGGTCACTAGTTCAATATAATAATCAATTGACAATCTATAAATCATAAATATATATATATATTGATATAGTCACTTAAAGATGTCGAGGTTAGCTAATTACGTAATAACTTAAGACTGAAGGACCCTTAAGTAGGTCCCTACTGAATAAATTAACCGACTTTGTATAACATGGATCTCACAACTTTTTACTGTAAAAGAATTGAGTTGAGAGACTAAAAAAGTTTTGTTTTTGATGCCATACCTACAATTACACATATACACACGCAGGTGCGTATGTAAGATAACAATATAAGTTTGACACTAATTATGGCATGCAAATATGTAGCAAAACTTAAATGAAATTGAATGTTATCAGTAAAATCAATTTAAAAAAATTTTTTTAAACTACATTACTGATTTTCAATTTTTCAGCAATACACAGAGTGTAACCTAAAGGCACGTGTTTATGCATAATTATAGGCATTTACTGTGCTACCCGTGCGAAGACTGGGCGGATCCACTAGTGAGAATATAAAGCAATTATATTAAAAAAACTAGCTTACCCGGCAAACGCGATGAACATTTGTTACCCACTTATAATTCTCAAGATAAATCATGTTTAAAGGAAAATTTGTGTTGTCACGAGAAAGGTTTTAGCAGTGGTTCGATAATGCTTAATTTTTTTATAAATCAGTGAATGAATACTTTTTTCGCTAAGATTGTGTCTCACAATAAAATTATTTATTCATAATCATGCTTTTTTTTATATTTTCTGTTTACTCAAACTGCAGGATAATCCAACTCAACTTCAGCCGGAGTCGAGCAGAGAATGCGCGAGTGATCCCACGACTCCGGCCAAGGCAAAAACGGGACCGGGGTGTTTTTGGTCGGTGAAAGTCTGACATATCCCCACGTCGCGCCCTCGGCGTGGGTTAAAAGCAAAAGCTTTTCACCCCGAAAAAAAAAGAAAAAAAGGATAATCCAACTCCAACAAAATATAAAAAAACAATAAGCAATTAGTCATTTCCAATGGCTGTACAAAGTTAGCCTTCTGTATACACAATTTATGGTACAACTTCATACATTAATATAATATGTCATGGCTGTTGTAAAATTATGAATGGCGTCGTTTAGTTTTAATCGTATATTTGCTTTTATAGAGAAATTGCGGTGTAATGGTGATGTTTTTAATTTGTTGCTGGCAACATTTTCCAGTGTGTGGTCTGTTGTAAATGGGTAGTTCGTTTTTCTTACTTTTTGTTACCTATTTTGGCCAAGATTATAAGGACCAAGTTGTTGTAAAAATAAATAAACCGTCTCGGCTAATAATGGTCACACTAGTCATTAGGCTCTTCTTATGTATAGAAGGGAAGCTGGTGTATTTAGTAACATCATATTACTTTTTTTTGACTCGCCATTACTGTTCCACCTGTGTACCACATTTTTATTGAACAGTTCTAGCTCTTCCTACCATTACCGTCTGGGCCTTCTGAGGTGTATTTTACTATTATCATTGGCTATAACAGTGACTATAAAGAGATTTTTTGAAATTTTAATTAAGCTTAAATTTTACGATCTTAAATAATATATAATAATAATAATATAATAATAATATCTTGGGACACAGCTCACACACGGCCATCTGATCCCAAACTAGGCAAAGCCTGTACTATGGTAACCAGACAACTGATATACATACTTATACAGTTCTAAATACATACATATTATAGATAAATAACACCCAGACACAGAACAAATGATCGTGCTCATCACACAAAGATTTGTCCTGGGTGGGAATCGAACTCACGACCTCCGGCTTAGCAGTCAGGGTCACTAACCACTAGACCAACATCTAGTTTGACATTCTTGGTAATGTTTTCCAATTATTTTAATTTAAAAACCGAACTGCGGAATCGATTTTGATGGTATTTATACTGAACATCCTTTAATATTCAGGTACATACGCGATACGCAATCCATAGCAAAAATATGTTTTTGAAATTTATACAGAATCGCATAACAGACATACAAAAAAACATGTAGCTATACTAAAAATGAGAACCTCCTTTTGAAGACGGTGAAAAAACGAACTAACTTTTAATTCTCTTCGCCGGACCCTTAGTATGCTGGTAGGTCTTATAACCAGTCAGTCTTGATACATAATATAATATGCAGAATTAAATATCCGCTGTCACTGGCACCCCACAACTACACACCAACCATTCAACGCTACCCATTTCCTCTCATTTCACATTTTGTTAACTCGGCTAATTGAAAGTACTTGGGTACGCAGTGCTGCTATAATTAATACATTAGTATTTTCGTTGTTCACTTATTTGTTTGAGTGTGTGAGTTGTCCCAAAGAAATTATTTTTAGTTGTTATTTCTTTTTACTAATATAATGCTTTTGTTATTGATACAATTATACCTACTTAATGTTGTGAGAGATTGGAGCCTAGACTAGGCCAAATTTGGATTTTATCCTGGAAAAGATGATGTTTATTTTCTTTTTATCTTGATTTTGACGACCTCCGTGGTCGAGTGGCGTACACACCGGTTTTCAAGGTGTCGCCAGCTCTGAGGTCCCGGGTTCGATCCCGGACGGGTCAATGTAGAAAAACACTTTTCTACATTGTCTCAGGTCTGGGTGTTTGTGGTTGTCGTGTTGTCTCTGATTCCATAACACAAGTGCTTTAGCTACTTACTTTGGATTCGGAGCTATCTATGTGATGTTGTCCACATTTATCTATATTAATAATTTCGTTCAGGGCTACGGTAGACTCGATCGAAACCTTATATGAATAACAAAACATAAAAAAATATTGATTTCGAATCGACAACATATATCCGCAAAATTCTGATTATGGAGAATTTCGTTAAATTCTAATGGCACTGACAAACAAACCGCAGTCGCCATCTTGGGTAGTGATTACAGTGCTGACAAGGCTTATGACAGTTGCATGATAGTTGGTGTTAAATGAAAGAGGACGAGTTTCGGGACGCGTTGGAAATAATAGTTCAAGAATATTTATTTCGCTTTTTTCACGTTCCGTTGCATACTAGCTCTTATATACGCCTCGCCAATCAACACGTCGCGTGCGTCGCGCCAAAGAAGCATCCATCACAAAGAACTGTGGCTCATTTGACTGTGTAAAACGAAACGTCTTGCCGGAAACATTGAGTGAATCATAACAAAACTTAAAACTTTTCTTCTATCGTTGTCGTTTCGCGAAAATATTAATATTATTTGTGTGTAAAAAATAAAAATTATGTGTGTGAAAACTATTGCAGTTTTTATTTACTATATTTATTAAGCACAATGAACGAAGCTATACGAATCTATGGCTTGCTTACATTTAATATTCCTTGAAAACCGATGACTACAGAAATATTTACCTACATTGTGTATCATGAGTCACATTTCAACCGAGCGGAGCCGGGTTTTCATCTAGTTTAATATTATTATTTATCTAACCAAAATAAGTTTAGACAACTCAATAGTATTTAAGTTTCTTCGTCGAAGACTCTCGAATCTAGATCACAAATATAAGTTGTTCCTAACTAAATATTGTAGTTGAAATTATACGCTGAGACCCGCATACTCAGATACGTTAAGTTCCAGTTAAGGGAGTTGGGAACTAGAACTACATATTACTTGGTATTATGGAACAAGTTTATTGGAATTAACCGACTTTGAAAAAGGAGGATGTCAATTCTTAGAAGTTTTGCGTGTGTTTCTTTGCAAAGTGATAATGGATTTGGTAGTTAATGAGTAGAGGTCATTTTAAATGTTATTGGCGAATAAAATTGGGAAAAAGGCTAGGCAGATAATGAATAAAAAAAGCAGATTATCTACACTAATATTATAAAGAGGAAAGATTTGTATTTTTGTGTGTATGTTTGTAATGAAAAAACTCAAAAACTACTGTGCCGATTTCACCATTAGAAAGCTTCATTCACCCTGAGTAACATAGGCTATTTTTAACTAAACAATTAGGTACCTACCGCGGGCGGAGACGCGGGAAACAGCTAGTATTTAATAATTAAATCTTCGTCCTTTCTATAATTTTTGTCAGTGCTATTAAAATTATGTCTTTCTATATTACTCTAAGCCAATAAAACCAATCTAATAATGAATTTTATGAAAATTTATTACCATTTAGTTTGAGTTGAGATTGAGGATGTACCAATATTGATTTATACAGAGGGTCGTGAAATTGAGACCAACTTTATTTTAATTATAATCGGGGGTATTCGACCTTATTTTAATGTAGGAAAGATAAAAGGGAATTACTTTTGAGTTAAATCATAGTTTAGTAAAGATTTCATTTTATTGAATAAGTTACATTTAAAATAAAAATGTAGACAACATCACATACATTGCTCCGAATCCAAAGTAGCTAAAGAACTTGTGTTATGGAATCAGAAACAACGAAGGTACCATAAACTCCCAGACCCGAGACAATCAAATGTAGAAAAGTGTTATTTTTTTACATTGGCCCGCCCGGTGATCGAACCCAGGACCTCACAGCTGACGACACGTTTAAAACCGGTGTGTAGGCCACTCGACTACGGTCAAAAGCTGAAGAGTTTGTTTGTTTTGGCGCTATTCTCAGGAACTACTGGTCCGATTTGAAAATTTATTTGAGGTTTAGATAGCCCATTTATCGAGGGAGGCTTTAGGCTACTTTTTTCAGCTATAGCCGAGGCTTGGAGCCGAGAGCAAACGCTAGTTTATCATATTTTTAAATGTATACCGATATGTAGATACTATTTGTGTTTTAGCCAAAATAGCCATACTTTTTAGCAGATGAAAGAAACATGTTGTATCTTTTTTTTAAGCTTGCTCTTGTTGTAGTAGGAATTACATATTTAAAAATAATTCTAGAAATAATTAAAAAACTGCCGTAAATTACTGTAATATAAACAACTAAGAACGTTTTAAATTGAGTTAGTTAAAATCCACTCGAGAGCAATGAATCCGGGTCACTTAAAGAATGTTAAAAATCTCGGAAACTAAAAATGATAGGTCAATGCAATAAATTGTATTTAATAGACAATGTAATACTCCTTAAATGAAAGTAAAAAAAATATGAGTCACCATACATTTTATTAACACAAAATTACATAAAGAAAAAAACTGCTTTAAACAAAAATAGGAAACATGAAATTTATGAACTTTATTACGATTTTCTTGAATTTTAATACTTCGTATTGCCTCCTCGTGCTTCCATTACTGCGTTTACGCGGTTTGGCATGCTGTACACCAAGTTCCTTATACGATTTTGGGGAATATTCTCCCATTCCTCTGTGAGAGCAATTTTGAGCTCACGAAGCGTGATTGGGGGAGGATTTCGTTGTTTTACGCATCTGCCTAGCTCGTCCCAAGCATGCTCGATCGGGTTGATATCCGGGCTGCGCGCTGGCCACTCCATACGAGTAATGTTCATCTCTTGAAGGTAGTCATTCACAATCCTACCTGTATGAGGTCGGGCATTGTCATGCATAAATATAGCATCCTCACCTAAATTGACCATAAATGGACCAACGTGATCATTGAGGATTTCTTCCACATATCTTTCGCTAGTTAAAGAGCCGTTTTCTATGATCACCAGCTCTGTGCGACTTTCAGAAGAAATTCCGGCCCACACAAGTACAGACCCACCACCGTAGGCTACTTTTTCTTTGATGCATGCTTGCTTGAATCTTTCCCCTGGTCTTCGATACACTCTGTGTCTTCCATCGTGCTTGTAGAGCATAAATTTTGATTCGTCGGAGAACATAACTTTTGACCAATCTTCAATACTCCAATTTACGTGGCTCTGGGCATATCTTAGTCTTGAAATACGATGCCCAGGCTCCAGTTTAGGGCCGTTTGCAGGTCTAAGGGGTTTTAAGTTAGATTCAGCAAGCCGACGTCTTACTGTCCATGCACTTGGGTTACTTCCTCCGAGGAGTCGAAACTGATTTGTGAGTTCATTTCCTGTGAGAAAGCGATTTCGAAGCATGGTATTCACCAAGTATCGGTCTTCTCGTGCTGTGGTACACCTGGTTCTGCCCGTTCCTGGTCTGCGTAGGTTACAACCAGTTACTTCGTAACGTCGGAGAACTCTTTGTACTGTTGACAGCGACACACCGACAGTCCTGGCTGTATCGCGCTGACTCCGGCCGGTTTCCAGCATTGTAAGTATTCTGGTGCATTCTTCAGGCGTAAGCGACATAATTTCAGCTTGAATAATGAATATAGAGCACTATCAACATGGTTTATGTACCCACATAAATGACAGATTACAAACAAAAGCAAAACCAAATGCTGTAATTTCGTAGTTCCATCTTCGAAAGTGGCCCTTTTTCAAATTTGATTTTTTTATGATATAACTTTACAATAACTAAGAAGTTTTAATACCTTCATTTAAGGAGTATTACATTGTCTATTAAATACAATTTATTGCATTAACCTAGCATTTTTAGTTTCCGAGATTTTTAGGACTCTTTAAGTGACCCGGATTCATTGCTCTCGAGTGTATTAAACTATTTCACAAATCCTAAATAAACATAACAAATTTTCAGCGCAAAGTCATAAACCAATTTCTGGGACCCACAAAACACATTTCAATTACAATATCAACGCTCTAATAAATACAACTAAAGATTTTTTAAATTATTCCCTAAAACATATAAATTTTTAACTAAAAAAAGGCGTGTTTGTTTGTCCACTTATAACTCGAAAACGGGTGGACCGATTTTCGTGATCCTTGATTTATTGAAATTGTCACCGCTCCGAAAAGCAGAATAAATTGTTTTTGTTTTGTTTACGAGTTATTGTTTACGGAAACGGGGACAACTTACGTGAAGCCGCGGGGCATAGCTTGTCTATACTTAATATTATAAAGCTAAAGAGTTTGTTTGTTTGAACCCGCTAATCTCAGGAACTACTGGTCCGATTTGAATGATTCTTTCACTGTTAGATAGCCCACTTATTGAGGAAGGCTATAGTCTATAATTTGATAACCGACGCCCACCTCGGGCGTAGCCGCGAGCAAAAGCTAGTTACATACAAAGTTAAGCATAATTTTGGTGGAGTGTATTTATGATTCGAAGAATAGTCTGCTATCTGCCAAATTATATATAAAACCTATAGTTCAGGTCACAGTCTGACCTAATCTGAACTTTGTAGTTCTGATGACCTGTATAAATAAGGTCACTAACTTCTCGAACATGATCGTTGAATAAAATATTAATATGAAGTCCGACGTAATATATTACATTATCTCTCCACGAAACGAAAGACAATTTTTGATTTTATTGATGCCAATATAATACTTACCACATGGTATGAGTGGCCCATATCCTACCATCAATGACGCATCGTCGTGGCATACCTCCCGGCGCCTAGTTTACATCAACCAAGAAAGACTTAAAGGACATGAGAGTTGATGCTGCGACCGCGCAAGATCGAACGACTTGGACAGCGGTCAAGGACAGCCGACCCCAAATAATGGGATAAGGTGTAGGAAAGAAGAAGATGCCGAATATTGTAGTTATTGTTATGATAACTTATATAATTATTATTGTAAGCGATTCGATTTTGATAAATAGTATTCAATTTATATATTTATATAAGTAAATATTAAAATTAACTAATATACACATGTTTTCAGTTGAGTAGCATTTTAAACTGTAAACACACATCTGTATTGAAATCAAATACTAAAATATAGTCTTACATCTTTTCAGGTAAGTTCAGTCTACAGGCGGCACACAGAAACGTACACATACGGGAACATGCTGACATGATTAAAAAACGGATAAGTACCTAAACTATAATTATGTATACAGCGTGTAACAAAAACCCTGTCCGATCCCTGAGAGTATTATTCTGTATCGTACTGCGAACTCATATACGTAGCCATAAAATGGATCAGAGATTATTTAATAAAAATAAAAACCGATTCAAGGCGACAGCAACACTGACCGCTCTCTCAAAGTTCACGTACTTACTACCTACAGTTTTGTGTCAAAGAAGCCGCCTTTGCAAGATGGTTCATGAACTGTACCACAAATACGCCTTTATTGGATCTGACAGGGGTTTTGTTACATGTTGTATAATTAACTGTATGTACTATGTCTATTTCTAATGTACACGAATCTAAATTTCGTTCGTTCGTTTTGTTCTATTCCAATAAGAATCTTTAAAACCTCTTACGCAATAAGTAACTTAATCTGAGCCATTAACAAGAATAGGTTAATACAACTAACATAATTGCATTATGAAACTCGACGTAACAGACAGTTAAAAATAAACCGACAGTTCCAAACAAATATTAATCTGACCCATTTATTACTACTTAGGCCCTACGTACACGATGCAACGCAAGTTTCCGAAACTCAACGACTTAATTATCCAAGAAACTATTGCTGTACAAACTCATACATACTCTTACGTACACAGAAATGGACCGTTGTAGACTGAAGTTGCCCGATTATAGGAGACTTTGCCCCGTGTAAAAAGGCCCTTAAATATAAAAAGAAGACGTATTGTGATCCATCTCGCATATTTTGAGGTTAATGGTAGAAATAAATCACATTTTGATTAATGATAGACATCTAGTGGGGTTATTCAAAGTGAAATTAGTTTACGTCGACTCGTTTTTAGCGATTTGATTGAAGGGTGACGTATAAAAATGTTTAGGGTTATTGTTTTAATAGAAGAAAACGAATGCAAACCACACGTGATTTCTGTTTGGATGTTTGTTACTCAATCACACTAAAACGGCTGAACGGATTTGGATGAAATTGTGCATGAATGTAGCCTTGAGATTTTAGAACATAGGCTTAACCTTTTATCCCGATTCCTCAAGTAGTTCCCCAGGGAAAAGTGAAAATTGTTTACGAGCTAAGCCGTGGGCAGACAGCTTTGAAATTTGATATTTTTCTCTATTACAGCGCAAGCTAACACGGGTGAAAATTTTATTCCATTTTTCATTACTTTCATATTTTTCATTTCTTTTTGGACCCAATTCTGAAGTCCACGCAGACGAAGTCGCGGGCAGAAGATAGTGGTAAACAAGCGTACCCACGTGTTTTATTTTAGGTTTGCTTAAGAAGAGTTTTGAGTGCAGTTTTCGATGTAGTCAATTAAGGCAGACAACGTCGTAGTTACACTACGGCCGACGAGTCTTGGTAAATCAACTGACAGGACATTCCATCGACTTTCATACAAAACTGACTTGTTAAACAAAGCAGATGAATCAAAAGCTTCTAGGAATTAAAAATGAGACGCGATTTTCCATTTATTGTTACCTTTATTATTCAAATACCATACTTTAATTACCTGTGTCTTTGCTCCTCTCAAGGTGAATCGTGAATACAATTAATAAACACGAAATTACTTTCTCGAACTACTCACTGAAATTAAACTACGAAATTTCGTCTTCCTCGTTTATAATTAATGTTTAGCGTTTATGACGAATTGTGAATATCTTAAAATTAATATACGGAGGTATGTTTGATTGGCAAAAATACGACTGAATTAATCTCGTTAAAAGTACGTCACATTTCTGCTATTTATTTCGTTTCCAACCAAATTTTCCTTGTCGTAGTTCCTAAATATTTATTGTGTTTGTTAATATTGTAAACAGGAAACCGGGAATGAATTTAATTACAGTAATTACGTTTCTGGGATCTGATTTTGGATGTAACAGTTAGTTAATTATGTTTAAAACTAGTTCACCTTGTTATTTAGGTTTAGTTGCAAAACGCCTTTTTCGCAAAATGTCTGCTGGTCGTAAAGTACAGGATTATTTTTTATGGAGTGCGTATATTCAACGTGGTAATCAGGTGTATAAAACTGAAAAACTTTTCTCAAGGAACATAGGTCGAAATCTTAAAATTTTAAATCAATTTTTCATACAAACATAAGTCACGTGACCTGTCACTTTGTATGAATATTTCATTTTCAATTTTAAGATTTCGACCTATGTTCCTTGGGGAAAGTTGTTCAGTTTTATGCACCTGATTACCTCGTAGAATATACGCACTCCATAAAAATTAATCCTGTATCGATCTTTCTCATAACGTCACTTTCGCTGGAGGTAGGTAAGACTCTTTCTCAAAATATCGCTTGTTCGTAATGAAAATCTAAATCTTAATAAAAATCTCTTTTGCAAATTGTTGCGTAAGAAACTTACAGTAACTTACTGAATTTATTGTATTTTATAGAGCGACTTTCTGTTTGAAGTCCACAACCTTTTTCTGGGTAGTAAAATCACCCTTAATAAGATTGGTTGTTGAATTTTTCGCACATTACTAGTCTTCTTGTTAACCCCTCGTGCGAAGCTAAATGGCTTGTGTAAAGAGTGGGATCACGACGCAACCGCATGATCGCAAGTCAGACGCCTTGCCATTGGGGTTAACTTAACGACTGTCAAAGATCAACATTATGTTGATCTTTGACAGTCGTTAAGTTAATACATTAATTCATTATTATTCAAGCGGCGATAGCCCCAATGGCAAGGCGTCTGACTTGCGATCATGCGGTTGCGTCGTGATCCCACTCTTTACACAAGCCATTTAGCTTCGCACGAGGGGTTAACAAGAATACTAGTAATGTGCGGAAAATTCAACCACCAATCTTATGACAGACTAGACCAAAGGCTTAATGTACTTTCCGAGGCACGAAGGGGTCTCGGTATATTTACAAATGGTCACCCATCCACGGCCAAACCGCGGCGAGCGTAGCTTAACTTTTAATATCGGTCAAACTTTACTGTTTACGCTTAACCACGAAGTCCTCGTTTAATTATGTTTAATATAAAAAGAAGAAATATTGTATTGCGTTAAGTTCCCGCTGAGGCATATTAATTATTGTACATGTAGTTAGGAGAACAATAGGATCACGTATTATACAAATCAATCAACTAAATTATATTTTATTTTTAACATGTAATGATTAATTCTAATATTTTACATCATAAAAGATATTACCAAGTCGTGGTATATTCGACCTTATTACCTTGAACTTAAAGCTGATGAATGATAATTCGATTTTTATTATTACCTACGTAGGCGTTTTTCAATTGTTTTCTTGTTAGGATAAAAAAGTGATTTTAGTTTTAAATGTTAAGATTATAATTATTTTGTCATGTCGTATTGGGAGAACAATATTTTTTTTTAAAGGTTACTAGCATGGATGGATTGTGTGAAAGATGATATGAGAAAAAAAGGAGCGGATGCCACGATGACGAGTAATAGAGAGGAATGGAAGGAAAATGCGCATTGCGCCGACCCCATATGAATGGGATAAGGGCAGGAAGAAGAAGAAGACTAGCAATGTGGGTCGCACATTGCTAGTAATCTCGTTAACCCGTCGTGCTAAGCTACGATGCTTGTGTTACGAGTGGGTTCACGTCAGTAGTGGTAATGGGTGGGATTCGAACTCCCAACCATATGATCGCAAGTCCGACGCTCTAGCCATTAGGCTACCGCCGCTTCAAATTCAAATAAGTAATAGATATCTGGTTATTCAATGTATCGTGTTAATTTGAAAACGATACATAGGTACCTATTTACAAAAAATTTAAACATCGTTTCGACTTCTTTTGAAAACTTAAGAAATAGTTCGAAGTTATGAGAAAAACAAATAAATATCAAACTTTACATTGCCACCTTATTTACATGAAAACAATGTAACAGTTTAAAATGGTTTCTTTCAATGCACATACGCGATTTTACATCGGAATTGCCGAAGTATGAAAATATGGTAATGTGAATTCTGTTTGTTCACATATTTTTACTGAATCGAAAATTTTATTTTAGTACTATATTCAGTAGTATTACATGCATTCGATTACAGATACACTTTTATACGTTGGACAATTTTTTTTGTTAAAAACAAATAACTTGATTGTGAAGATATCCTTGAAAAAACTACGTATGTATCGATCCTATTTGTCATTAGGGGCCATCCATAAATTACGTCACACGAATTTCATGCTTTTTGACCCCCTCCCCCATCCTTGTCACAGCTGGTCACATTTGTGAGATCCCCCCCCCCTCCCTAATGTGACGTCACATATTTACATCTAGAAATAATTATTGAATTAAAACAGCAGTTTCGAAATATATTTTATTTCAATTCAATGATTTTTAATAAAATAACAGCACAACATGTTTTTGAGGTTTTCGTCAAAAGTTAAAAGTTCGTGTTGTGCTTACTTAGATTAAAATAGATTTTGAAATGTGACGTCACGAAATTTAGGACCCCTTCCCACCCCCGTGTCACACACTGTCACACGATGTTGACCCCCTTCCCTTAACGTGTGACGTAATATATGGATGGCCCCTTATACATAATGAAAATAGGTAACTAGGCCCGTGACCATGACACCTGCAAAGGCGTCGAAACGTCGGGAACTAAAATCAAAATAATCCGCGATAGAATCCGTTTAAAAGTAAGTAGTATTTCAATGTCATATATTCGCGTCAACCTCAGAAAACCATACCTATGCTATCTGTCGATCTTCACAAACCGTGTTACTGAAAATTCATTTAAAACTAAGATTCTGTTCCTAAGTAACCTGGCCTATTAAGGCCACAATTTTAGTCCCATTTTCCTTTTACACAAAAAGACAACGCTTCAAAGGCCTGTTTTAATTACGAGAGGTTCTCTTCAATTGCTTTTTAATTTGATTATGGTATATAAAAAAATATGAAAAAAAAATGTTTGCTTTTCGCAAATAATTGGAGGTTTCTTTTTTTATACACACGCACACTAGTGTAATTAAAGTGGTTTAATAGACTAAAAGTATGTTCCTGAAGGCGAAATCAGTTTTTTTTTCAGCGAATTGTTGAAGTATTTTTCGTTAACAATTTAAAATATTCATTAAAGATCATGCCTTCATTATGAAAAGAATGTTGATAGCCTTCGATAAAATAATTTTAGAAGATGAATGTCAAGAACGTTTTTAAACAGACTAGAATAAAACCAAAATAATCCGGTATATAAATAATCAAAAAACCATTATTATTAAACCCATATTACGCCTAGAAAAGGCCTTCTTGCCTAGAAAAAATGTGTGTGCGCAATAAGGCCGCTTTTTGCACCACTGTTTTTTTTAGGTTTTTATATTTTTATATTTAAAAAAAATATAAAATAAATAAATGATAAGTTTTTACAAATATGTTCAAAATTAGTTGCTTACAGAAAATTTACCTCACTTTATGAAAGAGCGTGCTTGTTTTCCTTATTTTCTATTTCACGTAAATTCCTGTGCATCCCCGTGGAACACTTCCCGTGTCTTAAAATATGAAGATAATGGGTGTAATGAGGAGTTCCTGCTAATGAGTAGAAAATTTCTTGTTACAAAGTTAATTATATTAATAACGTACACACTTTGCATGTGTTGCTGTGTACGAGTTTGGAGCTGTAGCGATTAATTTTAAGAATAGAGGGGAATGGTGCTGATAGCTGAAATACAGGCTATGCCTAGTTCGGCTACAGACGCTATCTCTTTGCTCACATCAAATTGTTTAAAAAAAAAAAATCTATTCTAATATTAAAAAGCTGAAGAGTTTGTTTGTTTTGTTGTTGTAATCTCAGGGACTACTGGACCAATTACACAAAATTCTTTCAGTGTTAGATAGGTAGCATATTCGTGAAAGACTAAAGGCTACTTCTTGCCGCGGTACTGTCACCCATGCGAGCGGAATCTCTACCACAAGCTAGTCAAAATGAAGTATGGAATTATCTTGACGCAATTTTTTTTTCTTTGCCTCGATGGCATACCACGTCGCTCGAGATTTCAGTCCTTTTTCTTCTTCTTTCTAACAGGAGTTTCCTTCGACAAACGCATGGTTAAGGACGCCATTGGGTACACCAAATAAAAGTAGGCAGAGCTAACTGCACGCCTTCGTCATTCGTAGAAAAGTGGTTCTTTCTACATTAACCCGTCCGGTGATGGAACCCGCGGGACCTTAGAGCTAGCGACACCTTGAAACGCCACTCAACCACGGAGCTCGTCAACTATAACTGCGTAATAATAATAGTAACCCTTCTTCGGCCGCATTCGAGAACAAAATATATCTATAAAAGTCAAAGCACAATATGACTTGTACCACACCTGACATTATTGAATTTACCTACATTAACGTACTTTCATTTAAGATACATAGCGCAATTTAGTTCAGCCAATTACGGCGTTAATTTTGTAAAGAAAATGCCTAAAGCTTTTAAAGGGTTGAAAGATGTAGGGCACTGAATTGGGTACCTGTTTTGACCTAAATATACTTGAAAGGGGTTTAGGTATTTCGGGTAAATGTATTTATTGTCTTAAACTACTTCCAGTGAGTATTGTAGTCACGAGCATAAATATGTATACACATAGCAAAATTGTAGAACAATAATTTAACAGGAACTCACGATCAATTCAACTTTTAATCTTTTTACAACATAAAATTATAACAGTTACTTTATATATGTATATTTTTGAGTTTCAACAAAAACTTCTTGCTATTTTGTTTTACAATTTCGCTATGTGTATACATATTTATGCTCGTGACTGTACTTTCATAATAGACAGGCGGACAATTATTTATTATAACTTGTAAATAAAGACTCTTAACTCAAAATGGAAATATTTTTTTGTTTCAAGTATGTAGGCCTTTTTAAGTACTCGAATAGTAAAATGACTCTAGGCGCGCGGTTCCAAAATGTCACTCCTATGGAGAAGACCCGGCAAGAAACTATAGGTTACTCGTTTAAAGTTTAAATACAATGTTTTCATAAAAAATACTTACGACAACAACGTAAATAGCATTACCGTACATATCCATTTTTTTTTAACTACGCCCGCACTTTGGAATTTAATCGATCGCTTCTTGGCCTTTTGGCTAAGATCAAAGTGAAGGAATTTAATCCTTGTGTCGCGGGGGTTTCACAAACATTCAAATCACCAAAGAACACCCAGACTTGGAACAAGTATCTGTGGATCACACAAATGCTTGTCTCATACGGGGATCGAACCCGCAGCACGTCGCGCACAGTGGTAATTAGCGTGGTGACCTATAACACTCGGCTATCCGTGGAAATGGATGAAAATGGAAAATACCGTTAATATTAATAATTTTAAGTTGTTGACACATTTACAAAGAATTAGGTGCAAAATGCATCTCAGAAAATTAAACATACTTACTATAAAGAAATATACTTAACAAAAAGTCAGTTCCTCTACCGTAAAAAGTTCCATGTATGTATCTATTCAGTCCCTACATATCTTTCCTGTCTTTAGTTATTACGCAATCAGCTAAACTAACAACATGTTATAGTGAACATATCAAAATAAATCTTATATTTTTTAAATAAATAGGCAACTTGGCAATCGCATGAAAATATAATGCATATCACAAGGAATACATCCTACTATCCTACTAATATTATAAATGTGAAAGTGTGGATGTTTGGAGGTTTGTTACTCAATCACGCACTATCGGCTGAGCGGATTTGGATGAAATTTGGCATGATGTAGTCTTGGACATGGAAAAGAACATAGACCTTTTATGACAATTCCTTAAGTAATTCCCTAGGGAAAATTGAAAATTGAATCTATTACAGCGCAAGTAATAACGCGGGTGAAATTTTTATTCCATTTTTCATAACTTTCACATTTTTAATTTTTTTTGGACCCAATTCTGAAGTCACGCAGACGAAGTCGCGGGCAGAAGCTAGTAATTAATAAATTAATTTAATAATAAATAATTATAATAGAGGAAAAAAATATTTTTTATTATCTTACTGATAGAATTAATAGTTTTTTTTACTGTTCATACCCATTTTGACACTGGTCAAAATTTCAGAGACCCGGCAAGTACTTACCTACCTATGTATATCAAAATATATTAACTTTCTCAACTAAGACGAAAACTAGCCTTATTTATTCACACAAAAAGCTATCATATATCTTCACTATAAGGTCTATTGTCTATTACTATCAATCCCTGTTAGTTTCCTCACAGGAGGTCATTTGTATTAACAAGAACAAATGCTCATATTTATTTATTTATTTACAAAAATAAACATTACAAGCTTACAGTTAATAAAAACCAAAACGCTTAAATGCTATGCTATTAATTCAAGTAAGTACACAAATATTAGATATATAACGCTAATAATAAATCAGAAAATAAATCTATTAACTACCAACAATGAAACAACACAAAAAATATAAAACACTTAAAAATAAATCAATAATTTATAAACATTTTTTTAACACAAATATAACTTAGTATCTAATATTCTGCAATGAGTTTGACTTATTTAAATATAATCTGAAATTAGTATAAATCACATTAAGGGTATCATAAAATATGTCTGAATCAGGTTTACTATTTAAGAAATTATTGATTAAATGGATAGCTTTAGCAGTAGGACAATTATTAGCATGAGGTGACTGCCAAGCAGGTGGGTAACACAGGAGTCTATGGTGACGCCGACCAGTACCACGCATGTATTGGTCAGGTACATAAAAAGATATTAATTCTCCTACTGATGGATTGTCGATCTTATTGTTGATTAGGAGGTAGTAGTGGATCAAGAGCATAAACTGTCGGCGGTAATGTAAAGTATCAAGACCAACCATACCAGATACAAACATAGATGGGTATAGGAATGGATAGTATCCATGTTCACGTTTGTATAGGAACCTTGCGAATTTACGTTGGACTTTTTCAACCATAAGGGTATATAAGTTTTCATGCGGATTCCAAATTATTGAGTTATACTCTAACTTACTACGTACGTAAGAATTATATAAAAGTTTAACAATATGCATATCTCTAAATTCAAAAGAAGTCCTGATTATGAATCCTAAGGATTTATTAGCCTCCTTACATATTTTTAACACGTGTTCATGGAAAGTGAGTTTACTATCAAATGTTAAACCTAAATCTCTAATCGTTGACACACTTACGAGAGGATCACCAGCTAAGAAATATGTGTTATTGATAGGAGATCGTGATCGAGAAAAAGTTATGGTTTTACACTTAGAAGTATTAAACGACATCTTATTTCTAATACTCCAATCCAGTACTGCATCGATATCAGATTGCAACTTAACACAATCTTCATTCTTTGTAACAGAGTGAAATAATTTTAAATCATCAGCAAACATTAAACATTTAGCGTTTGATACGACATTTGGCAAATCATTAACCATGAGCAGGAATTGGGTAGGTCCTAGTGTACTGCCTTGACTTACTCCTGAGCGAGTATAGTATTCAGATGAAATATAATTACCTAACTTAACATATTGTTTACGATCCCTTAGATAATCAGCCATGAACCTCAAAAGGGATTTACTAAACCCAAGCGCAGAAAACTTTACAAGGAGAACATCATTATCTACAAGATCAAAAGCTTTCTTGAAGTCAAAATAGGCAACATCGACCTGACTACCTGACTTAACATGCGTTCTCAAAAAGTCTACGTAGTATATATGATTAGTTAAGGTAGAACGGGCCGAACGGAATCCATGTTGAGAATTGTTGAAACTGCCTTTTACTTGGTTACAAATAGAGTTGTTGACTACTGATTCAAAAATCTTTCCAAAGACTGAAAGGACGGCTATTGGTCTAAAGTTGGATATATCTATTGAAGATCCACCTTTAGGTACCGGTGCTACCCTTGAGACTTTCCATTTGACAGGATAAATATTTTGCTGTATAGAAAGATTAAAAAGATATAATAAGGGATCTTCTAGTGCCGAGAGACAATCCTTTACTAACATAGGTGGTACATTATCAGGACCACTGGCAGACGATGCTTTGAGACGACGGACGGCTCGTCTCAATTCTGTCCCTGTGATACTATCAATATGAATGCTGATATTACTATTTACAATGCCCAGTGCTTCACGTTCAGCAGCATCTGGATCTAGCCGTGGGGGATTCTTGTGAAAGACAGAACTGAAGTATTGTGCGAATGCATTAACCGCTGCCTGGCCTTCTACTGTTTTATTCTGATACATAAATTCCTTATTCTGTTGTCTATTTTTTCTCTTATCTTTAACATATTTCCAAAATCTCGAAGGATCGCACGCAATATTTTTCTCAGTAGTATTTATATACTCTCTAAATGATTTATTTATGAGGTTTTTTACTTTACTTCTGTAGTATTTATATAATTCTCTATTAAATTCAGAACCATTTGCCTTATACTTTTTAAGATTATAATACTTAAGTTTAATATTCTGGATAATTTCACCATTGTACCATACAGGGTATGTATATTTACATTGAGTTACAGTTTTTTTTTTCGGAACTCGGTTATTAATAGTTTTATTAAGTTTTTCGTAAAAAAGATCTATAGCCACATTAATATCCTGCTGAGATAGGATATCAGACCACTCTAAGTTTCTAATATCGGAGTATAGACCATGGAAATCTGCTTTCCTAAAATTCCATTGGGGATAGACATTTAGCTTTAATTCTGAAGGTGGTGTTTCGGTAGATAGGTTATAGTTTATCTGACTTCTAGGTAAAGTAACGAGTATCTCTAGAGCAGGATGATACGCATCCATAGGAACCAATGGTTCATCACTAGCTGTGACGTTTATAGTCTGGTGACCAAGATTCGTTAATACCAAATCCAAGATGCATTCATATTTGTTGTAAATATTATTACACTGCAGTAATCTACAATATTGTAAAAGTATGTCAAATTGGGTCTTGACATTATTATTAAATGATTTTAAATTAAAGTCACCAACTATTAAAAGTGGATACTCAGAATATATATTGCTTGCATTCTCTATACATGTTAAGACATCCAAGTATTGTTTCTCGCTATACCTAGGTGGTAAATATGCTACACATAGCAAAAATTTAACATTTTTCCAGGTAACCGTGGCAAACAATAATTCTTTATCATCTGTTAGGTCGTCTATGTCTGTGATTCGTTTAACAGTGAAACAATTTTTTACCGCTAAGAGGACACCGCCCCATCCAACATCGCCGGCTCTATCCTTACGCAACACAGTATAATTAGAAGGGAATAATTCGGCGTCATTAACAGAACTATTGAGAAAAGTTTCAGTGAGAGCAATAACATCACAAGATAAAGAACAAACATTTTTGTTAAAAATACTCAGTTTTGAGCGAAGACCCCTTACATTTTGATAGTACACTAAAATCTTTTTAGTTAATTTAAAATTTCTGGATATTTTATTTATTTTACTTTTGTTTTTCTTATTCTTTACATTCAGGAAAAAACTGAGTATTGAGTTGTGTACAAGGTGCTTTATAATAATAAAAATCAATATAATGTTTTAGACTATTATACAAACATAGAAACCCTCTTGTATTAAGTTTACCGGATTTATATGAAAACATGTCAAGAGAGACAGGAAGGTTTGTATCAAAGAAATATGCATATGTACAGTTGTTAAGTTCTAAATATAATAGTTGATTGAATATTTCAACCTTATAATTATATATAGGAGCACCACATACATATGTGGGAGTACATATTATTATGTTAGTATGTGTAACATGCTCGAGACATTCTCTTAATGTGTTTATTATTGTTATATAATTAGATGATAGTTCCAAGTCTTTTTTCCCTAACATAATAATACAATAATCACTCATATTGTAATCAACCAATTTGCAATCAATATTCTCAAGTAAGTGCTTAATATCACAATTGGGTCTCATATATCGAATATATTCAAAATGGCAACTGAATGTATCTTCTACTAACCGCAATGAACCACATGAGTCGCTATTAGTAAGGATACATAGTTTCCTCCGCTTGTTTGATGGATCTCGGGTTATGTTTCTACCCGTAACAAGTTGCTGGTTCATCTCTTTCCTTGGGAATGACTGTTGTAACTTAACAATTTCCATGTTGAGCTCCGTTAACTGATTCTTGGCTTGTTTTAGTTGTTGCTCGAGGTCCGTAATGTTGCGTTGAAGTTTGAATAAATATTCACTGGACACGTTTTCACTTCTTTCTGAAGCAGATAGTTTCCTCCGTTTCTTTGAAGTCTCAGTAGGGGACTTGGTTAGTGGTGTTGTGGAACGTTGTTTTGAGGATTTAGTTGGAGTAATATCTTCACTTGACGCTTTTGTAGTACTTATACATAGGCCAGAAAGCCTTGAGATCTTGTGTATAGTCTATCTGTAGTCAGATTAGTTTATTGTTTTATGTATATTATCATCTTGTCGACCTCCGTGGTCGAGTATCGTACACACCGGTTTTCAAGGTGTCGCTAGCAAGTCCCGGGTTCGATCGCCAGACGGGTCAATGTAGAAACAAACCCTTTTCTATATTGTCTCGGGTCTGGGTGTTGGTAGCCTCGTTGTATCTGATTCCATAACACAAGTGCTTTAGCTACTTACTTTGGATTCGGAGCAATGTATGTGGACAACCCACATTAATTATTTATTTATTGTGGACTTAGATACGCGGAAATCTAATAGACCTATAAAATTCATGTGTCGCGATGTTTGTTCCTAAGCTCCTCCGAAACGGCTGGACCGATTTGTATTTTTGTGTGCATATCGGGTAGGTCTGAGAATCGGCCTTGGTTTTGTATCCGCTTTGTTGTTGGCTGTACTATTGAAGCCAACCTATTGAAGTAAAATAATATATGTTCAAAATCTATTTTAAGTATACAATCAGCTGATAAGATGATCATTATTTTAATCTGTATAACACACAAACACACACCCAAGCTGTTTCACATTAAGATAAGAATGTTTTGAATGAGAATAATAAGATCAAAGTTTTTTTAACCACAGATTTGAATCGTCCAGTAATGCCACCTGTCCCACCAAAATACTTTTTTATTTTGTTTTCTAACCAGTAATGTGACTTTTATTTGTACAATAATGATTTTATTTACTTAGCGTTTTATATTTTTCTTTATAGCGGCAACAAGTCGTAAAGTTTGGTTAAAAGGCCTCCTGCGGAATTAGGCCGGTTACAGACTTATGATTATGCATCAAACAGCTTATCCGTCTTAAAATCTAGTCGTAAAGTTTTAGTCCTGTAATGCCCTATAACAAGATAAATTTTAATAAATATTAATATTTTTATTATAATAAATAAACCGCAATATCTTTAACCCACTTCAAAAAGAAAGAGGATTTATTGGAACAGCACAAAGTATAATTTTAACTCTCTGTCCGCGACTTCGTCCGTAGTTTGGCTTCATTGGTTTTCAAGCCTTCCACGGAACTCTTATTCTTTTTCTAAAATAAATGTAGTCTTATACTATTTATCATTACATCACACTAACATAGCTTTTTTTTCAATTCGACTGGTATTTCTATTATTGCATAACAAAAAAAACACCCATCCGCATAGTACAAGACAACTGGAAAGGGTGACAATACATTAAAATATCATCTAATTTTATGACATCGATTAAGATTAATCACATACAACAGAATAAGTAATTAAATACTGTTATTTATTAAAACTAGCGCTCAAAGACTTTTAAGAATACTTTATCTAAGACATTTTTATCTCAGTTGATAATAGTAAATAAAACATTAACTTACTATTTAGAGCATCAATATTAATTTAAAATCGAGAGTACACATTATTGAACTTATTTAAAATTCTAATTTCCTATGCGACCGAATTCCCTTATTTAAAATACTTACGAGCCACGCCAGTCGTAAGTTTGTAAGCAGCCTAAAGTGGCTTATGCAAATACGTTTTTTATTGAAAATTAAGAGGGATAAAGAGGGCACTATTGACTCATTAGGATAGAATTGAAATTTTATTGATTTTCGTCTCAACCTTTAGGGAAATGAGATGTCAAAGTCTCGAATTAAAGACTGCTTTGTTTTAAACGTAATGAATAAAACATTGACTTTTAAGACTGGATTTATTTTATTTGTGTGATCGAACATTCGAATCCAAATGCAGTTTCACCTGTGTTTCCCGGGGAAACATGTCCCTTAGGCAGCCAATACGGATTTTCAGAATTAAAATTATTGGTAGCGAACAATAATTGATTTACTTTGTGATATTAATTAACAAAAAATTAAAAAAAAGGGATGTTTATTGATCGAGTATTCGAAAGAGAGAGTCTACGTAAAGTAGGCACAGCTAAGTCAAAACAAACAAACTTTGAAATACAAAGTATAAAACTTATTGGTTTAAGTAATTGTCTTTTCTGTCATTTTTTTTTTGCGGGTTCGATCCGCGGGATCACTTGCGTACTCCCAACGCAGCTCTGGCAGGCTTTGGTCTTCGAAGGCCTTTCAAAGGGGTGGATGTAAAATGTCCACCCCTCACTACATCCGAGGGCGAACGCGTAGGACTTCCCGTTCGTATCCTCCGTGGCCTGTCAGCTGATCGGATGACGAGTTGCCCTCCTCGTCACCCGCAGGCCCGGCCTCAAGGTGGTCTGAGGTCGTGTCTTTTTCTGACCAAGCTTCATTGTTCCAACCTTCTGAAAAATGACTATCGGTAAAAAAAATTGCTCACAAATTTGATTATGATTCGGAGATTAGCGCTTACAAAGTCTGCTTTTATACCTAGGTACTATTAGTTGCGGCTCCACCCGCGTGGCTGTTAGTTTGTATAATAACTTCCGTGAGACGAATTCATAATCATTTCACGATTTAATCATAGACTCTTTGGCTAAAGCAACATCTCGAGCATGCAAGAAGATATTTGATTTTGTTAATTTATGTATGAATGAAAGAAGGAGTGAATGCTAATGTTTGCATGTGATGGGTAGGGCTAGATATAATTATTTGTTAATGTTATACTTCCATGAGGCTGGCATAGTCATTAAGAGTGGCTAAAGCATTGTTTAAAATTTAAAAAAGATTCCGAGAATGTGCGTCAGTAAACCGTTTAACAATTATTATGGATGACATTTATCGCGGTAAAAGCCTATGGCCGTGGTCGAGTGGCGTACACACCGGTTTTCAAGGTATCGTCAGCTCTGAGGTCCCGGGTTCGATCCCCGGACGGGTCAATGTAGAAAAACACTTTTCTACATTGCCTCGGGTCTGGGTGTTTGTGGTACCTTCGTTGTCTCTGGATTCCATAACACAAGTGCTTTAGCTAGGTACTTACTTTGGATTCGGAGCAATGTATGTGATGTTGTCCACATTTATTTATTTAATCAGCCTACTCTACCCTAAGTACTCTCCAGAGAGCCACTGCAAATCACTTGATAAATGTACAATATTAATATGGATAAAGAACTTTAATTTCCTTAAGACCTCAGTCCCTACTCACGCCGTTACTTTTACAGCGTGAATGTACCTTCACTGTATTGTACCATATAGTTTTAACCCTCCCGCTGCGCATACAACTTCCGAGTAACTTTAAAATTAAATTCAAAAACGATTGTCCATACTTATATGAAGATAATGTGAATTTTATATACGTTTTGTTTCGTATCTTCGCAGCGTGTAACTTTTATGGCATATTGTTGAAGATTCTTTCTTTTTTTTTTGTCGCATTTTAATATTTTTTTTTGTCACGTATGAATGGTTTTTGTATTTTATTTTGTGTAATTTTATGTTGGTGTAGTGATTTTTTAACTAGCTGTTGCCCACGGCTTTGCTTGCGTTGTTGTCAGTTGTGGCAAGAGACGAGGCGAGTGACCAAGACTCCTCCGTGCCTCGGAAAGCACGTTAAGCCGTTGGTCCCGGCTGACATACAGTAATCTTTGACAGTCGTTACGTCATTACAATTCTGACAACGATTCTTACTATGGATACTGTATTACCCAGGAATGGGTTGTGGAGGTCAGATAGGCAGTTGGTCTATGAAAAATATGGTATTTAGCTAAATCCGCTAAGACTGGAAGCCGACCCCAAAATAGCTTGGGAAAAGGCTAGGCAGATAAAATGCGTCGTATTACTCATTTCGAAGAACCTTACGACGTTAAACATTTTAGAAATACTGAGAAGTTACTAGCAGTAGCTTTAGTTTTTGTCAACAATAAAGTGTCAACACCAGTTCGAAACAATACAAGTGCACGTCACCCACGTTTTACATGAATAAAGTTATAAAATATTCTGGAACAGCGTGTTGCTGCTCAACAATGCTGCTTGCAAGAAGTTTCGCAACAATCTGCGGCTTTCTGTGACGTCAGTATGTGTTTTATGGATCCTAGAGACTTTCAGGAAGTATTTTATCCCACTAATATTATAAATGTGAAAGTGTGGATGTTTGGATGTTTGTTACTCACGCAAAAACGGCTGAACGGATTTGGATGAAATTTGGCATGCATGTAGCCTTTGACATGGAAAAGAATATAAGCTACCTTTTATCCCGATTACTTTAGTAGTTCCCGAGGGAAAATTGAAAATTGTTTACGAGCTAAGTCGCGGGCAGACAGCTTTGAAGTTTGGTATGCATGTGACCTTTGCTATGGAAAAGGACATGTGCTTTCTATACCGATCTCTTAAATAGTTTTAGACTGAAAATTGTCAACGAGCTTTAGACCCAATTCTGAAGTCCACGCAGACGAAGTCGCGGGCAGAAGCTAGTCAAGAATAAATTTTAATATTGGATTGAGAAGTAGAAATGACGTTACTTGAATATTAGAACGGTATCGTAAGACAATGAGGGCTTACGCTAGACTGTTCTGTTCATTTCCTCTAATCACATCCCTTGTATTGTGTCTTATTGATGGAGAATGACAGATGACATCAGCGTAGTCAAGTGACATTTAGCACACGATGGTAGAAATCGCTTAAATGACATTAAATAAACGAAAGTAATAATAATAATAATAATAAGTATTTATTCACATCAACAAGGACTATTCAACATTACATACTTATGACTTAGATTTATAAAATCACACTAGAAGCTGTCGTTACTAGCACCCTTGCTAAGTTATCAAGATAACTTGTATTAAGGGCACTAGTCCCAACCCTTGATACATGTATTCTAAGACTTTCCAAAAAAAAAAAAAATAGTAAATGTTATATGTAGGCATATTATGTATAAAGTGACAAGTTATACGGTACAGAACCGTAAATACTAACACTACCAGCCCCCTCAGACGAGGTACATTTTGACAATCGTTATCGCTGATCGAATCGCTCAAATGTATGAAAAGGACAAGTCTTAGTCACGTGTCTTATCGAAGACAAATGTCATTTCCATAAATTTTATGTCATTTAAGCGATTTCTATCATCGTTAACGCTTGTCGAAATGTACCTTGTGTAAGGGAGCCGGTGACTCGTAAAAACAACCCGGGTAGTTGAACAAAATCAGCTGACAAGCCTCGATTTATTTGGACTTAGTGTATAAGGTAGACAGAGAAGAGAATATATTATAATTGCGTGGTTGCGGATAAGGTTGAGCTTGTGAAAAAATATGCTGTCACCAGTTCACCACTCATGTGTAATTTAAGTCTGTTTCGGCTGTGACTTGTGTTTGAGACTGAGTTTACATAGCATTATATTTCACTAGCTGGCCCGGCGAACTTTGTTCCGCCTCCGCCTTAGAAATCTTGGTCGCGGCATGGTATTGTTATTAATGATAATATCAAAGTAACATAATACACTCGAGAGCAATGAATCCGGGTCACTTAAAGAATGTTAAAAATCTCGGAAACTAAAGAAAGCGATTTCGAAGCATGGTGTTCACCAAGTATCGGTCTTCTCGTGCTGTGGTACACCTGGTTCTGCCCGTTCCTGGTCTGCGTAGGTTACAACCAGTTACTTCGTAACGTCGGAGAACTCTTTGTACTGTTGACAGCGACACACCGACAGTCCTGGCTGTATCGCGCTGACTCCGGCCGGTTTCCAGCATTGTAAGTATTCTGGTGCATTCTTCAGGCGTAAGCGACATAATTTCAGCTTGAATAATGAATATAGAGCACTATCAACATGGTTTATGTACCCACATAAATGACAGATTACAAACAAAAGCAAAACCAAATGCTGTAATTTCGTAGTTCCATCTTCGAAAGTGGCCCTTTTTCAAATTTGTTTTTTTTTATGATATAACTTTACAATAACTAAGAAGTTTTAATACCTTCATTTAAGGAGTATTACATTGTCTATTAAATACAATTTATTGCATTAACCTATCATTTTTAGTTTCCGAGATTTTTAACATTCTTTAAGTGACCCGGATTCATTGCTCTCGAGTGTATTAAAAACTTTAAACAAATGCATCAACCGGTATTTTTTTTTATATGTTCATCTGTCAGCTGTGTTTTGTTATACCACGTTTTATGTCACGTCCCACGGGAACGGGATAAAAAAGTATCCTATGTCCTTCTCCTGGTTCTTAGCTACCTACCTCCCTACCACTTTTCAGCCAAATCGGTTCAGCCATTCATGAGTTATAAAAAGTGTAACTAACACGACTTTCTTTTACATAATAATATAGATTATAATTCATAGACACTGTTTATATATTTGAAGACAAAATATCTACTGTCAATGCTCAGCTCTTCATAATTTACTTAGGTACAACAGATCAATATTAAGATTGCGACTAGATCTTTGCTTACATACAGCTGTAATATAAAGCTCCTAATCGTAAATTTACTTAAACAACAAAGCAAGGCAATACCCACAATCCTATTACAACTTCAATAGTCTGTAATCTAAAGCCAGTATCATAAACTCAACCAAAATGGCGACCAAAATCAACGTTCTCACATATCTGAATGTAGTCGCACAAATTGCGGGTTGAATTTATACCAGCAAATGGGTAAATATGGTACAATTAACGAAGTCGCTTCATTTCGATGCAGACGACATAATGCAGACATATTATGCAGAAGATACACTCTGCAAAGAACATATACTTTGTATTTTTAAAGTTGACCAAAATCTAAGGAGCATCTACACGGTATGATTGGAGTATCGAAGTACTTCTTGTAATAGTGTTCATACTAACCTGTGATTAACGCGTTCAACCAAACAAACTCTTTAGTTTTTTTTTTTAATAATAAACCATGGAATATCTCACACACGGCCATCTGATCCCAAACTAGGCATAGCCTGTACTATGGAGCCAGACAACTGATAAAAATACTTTTATATTTCTAAATATATACATATTATAGATAAATTACACCTAGACACAGAACAAATGATAGTGCTCATCGCATAAAGATTTGTCCTGGGTGGGAATCGAACCCACGACCTCCGGCTTAGCAGACAGGGTCACTAACCACTAGACCAACAGGCCTGTCGATCTTTAGAATATAAGGGAGCCAATTACCTACTGAATATTATGCGTGGCGGTTCAAAGTTAAGCATAATCAGGTATATCCATTTTTGTTCTTTAAGGTCCCACTGCTGGGCTCAGGCCCCCCATAATTTGCTCCAGGCTTTTATGTCTCGAGCCATTTTGCGTATATTTCATCATGTAATTCAATCTTAGCAGCCTCATGTCATCTGCAAGTTGTCTTTTGTAGACCTCTGAAGTGGCCCAACACTGTCTTTTGATCCTTAAGACAGCAGGTCTGATCATAGTCTTATTAATCACCCCCTTAAGTCAGGGGGAGCTCATTTATGTTATCAGCACCTGCTGATTTTCTTGAAAAGGTGGCGTTATTGAGAGAATTTAATTTCAATATTGACGATCTCCGTGTTCGAGTGTCGTACACACCGGTTTTCAAGGTGTCGCCAGCTCTGAGGTCCCGGGTCGATCCCCGGACGGGTCAATGTAGAAAAACTTTTCAATTGTCTCGGGTCTGGGTGTTTGTGGTACCTTCGTTGTCTCTGATTTCATAACACAAGTGCTTTAGCTACTTACTTTGGATTCGGAGCAATGTATGTGATGTTGTCCACATTTATCTATTTATTTATTAGTACAGTTTTCACCTTCTATCTTCCCTGTATATTGGCCGTAGTGTTAACTTTAGCACTTTATGTGGACCGTCGGGTTAGTTATTAAGGTTAGAATACATTATTGGTTATTTCATTAGAAACTGAATTTTAATTCGATTACGGTTTGTTCGTCCCTTTAGTTTTTGTGGAGTTAGTAGTGTTATGTAGTTCACGATTTATTGGAATTAAATCTATACTTAATGGGTTTCTATGACTATCGCGGCTGTATTTTGTAAAGAGGTAGGTAGATTTATATTGTTTTTTTTTTCAATAATTTGGCAGCACTTGGGAGCTGGTGTCATTTTTTGAAACAAAGAAATATTTATTTGCTCAGAGGGGCCTGCCTTCTGAGCAAATAAATATTTTTACCAGATATGCAGATATTGGAACTTGATATAACATTAGTGCACATTGAACTAAAACTACTTCGAAAACGGATACTATCTCGGTTTATTTTGATTTTAGTTCCCAACTTTTGGTGCACAGTTCAAGCCATATTTATTTATACATTATAGTACACAGTAGGTACATAATGTTATCGTAAGTTGTAATGTTTCCAACCTATTAATAATAAAAGTAATTGATATTTATTGCAATGTTTTCTTTTACAGGTAAGTTTGGGAGATGACAGCCACCGTTCAAAGGTTGGTCCGTATGGGTGTCCGGATGGATAACCATTAATGAACATACTGAGACCCCTCCGTGCCCCGGAAAGCACGTTAAGCCGTTGTTAGTCCCGACTGTCATATGATCTTAGGCAGTCATTAAGTCCTTACATTTCCGACAATCAATCTTACTATGGGATACTGTTTTACCCGGTAAAATGGGTTGTGGAGGTCAGATAGGCAGTCGCTCCATGTAAAGTATGGTATCCAGCTAAATCCAGTGAGACTGGAAGCCGACCTCAACGTACCTTTGGAAAATGCTTGGTAGATGGAGAGACGTTAATTTATTTATTAAAATACTAAGTCTAAAGATTGAAATTTTATCATATTTAATGTTAAATTGCTATATCGGTTATTAGCTGAAAAACTTTTAGATTACAAAACCAATGTTTATATAAATCCCAGAATAAATACTGATCTTAACTATTTTGGCTGACAACTAGACGGGCTATTCCTGTTAGGGTTGATTTATTGACTAGGTACATATTATGGTATGTAACAATTTTTATTTTTTTTATTTTTCTGTATTGCTTTTTTTTACGTTATAGTTTTAATAATTATCATTAATACTTGTGAATGCGTCAACAGCGTAAGGAACATATTGAATAGAATTGCTTTTGCTTTCTTCCGTTACTAGGAAAGATTTCATTGTTATAATTAATAAGTATTTTTTTTTATGGTCCTAGCGTTATTGACGCACATATTCCATGATCTATTGTATACAATATATTTTTTTAAAAGAGTAACTTATGGAGTTTCTTGCCGGTTCTTCTCCATAGGAATGACACTTTGGAACCGCGCACCTAGAGTCAGTAGTTTTTAAAGTTAACGTTTCTAAAGCGCCTATTTTAGGTTTACTAGAAATAAAAACATTTTGATTTTGATTTTGATTTTGCTATTTAACAGTGCTAGAATCACAAAACTGTTTTAATTCCTAGAAATTCGGGAAACAATCTAGGCAGCTAGCCAGAACTACAGCTAATTCTCTCTTGGCGTTGTTTTCAATACTTAACTCATACTAAGTATGGGACATAAAGGGGAAAATATTAGCCGTCTGAATTTGGCTACATTGAAAATCTGTCTATATTAAAAAAAAACAAACTCGGGTTTTTTACATCACTTAAAATTAGAGAAATGGTGGACCGATTTTCATCATCCTTGATTTGTCTCCACCCCGAATAGCAGCATAAATATTAAAAAACAATAGAGAGTTGAAAACATACGTTTACGGGGACGGATACCAGATACTCTCCATGTTAGATACAGTATTCAGCTTAGACCGCTTTCACACGCGGCTTACGCGCGACGGTCGCTTTTTCAGAATTTCATAGTTAAAACAGAAGTGCGGCGGTTGCAAGTTTGATACCGAACGATTGATTATTGAAATTCTAATGCGTCCTGTTTTGGTGGACTCAAGAAGCGACAATTACAACAAAACAACCCTAAAAAAGAATAACTGGCAATAAGAATTATGTAAATTGTTTATTCCTGATTTCAAAAATAACAGTGTTTCCCCGTCGGAATCCACACTGAACTAAACTGCGGCGCGGCAGCCGCGCGACTGTTCCTATAATGTTAAGGAATGTGCTTCTGCCGCGCTACTGTCGCGCGGCCTTACGTAGTAACTATTAAGTAATCTGTGATTCAGCTAAATCCTGTAAGACTGGAAGCTGATCCCAACATAACTTGGGAAAAGGCTATGCAGCTGGTAGTTACATGGATAATCTCTGTCACTTCTTTTGTCTTACGTGTAGTATTTTATTTCGTAAAACAAAATATAATTGGTAAAACCCTTAAGAAATGCGACGTTGCCAAACCGCATTAAGTATAAACTATTTTTATTTGATAGCAACATCTTTTAATATTTATGAAACCTTGCGTGCATGCTTTAAAACTTATAAACAAATTATAAATTACAGTAATTTTTCGAGAAGAAAACATTATTATTTTAGCCTAAAATATTTATTCCGTAACTTTAAATCTTAACTCAAAATTAAATTTATAATAATTTGTGAGTTCAAAAACAACAGCCTGTATTCGTTAAACGCTTAAGTTGACAACCCTATCACAAAGGGCTAACTTCGCTTCGAACAAAAGTTTTTATTTAATTATTATATTAAGTTTTAATTAATGTTCAATTTCATAATGTTGGGAAACTTATCTGTCTCAAGGGGTTAAATTTTCATTTAGGAATATTTGACATTATTTTAAAGACGTTATAAATTATGATTTAGTAAGATATTGTTGCAAATAACAGGACAAGTGCGAGTTGGATTCGTCCAACAAGGGTTTCGTACAAAGATTTTTTTTGTTTTTTTTTTAAGGATACTAGCTTTGTGGGTCGCACATTTCTAGTAATCTCGTTAACCCCTCGTGCTAAGCTAAGATGCTTGTGTTACGAGTGGGTTCACGTCGGTAGTGTAATGGGTGGGATTCGAACCCGCCGCACATGATCGCAAGTCCGACGCCCTAGCCATTAGGCTACCGCCGCTTTATTAACACTTTATATTTTTTTAAGATTAATTACAAATGTTTAGTTTTTGATCTCTTGAAGCACATTTTACGTCTTGTGTTACCCGCTTAAAAATTCAATCATGATAATATTTCGATAACAGATATGATAATAGATATCAACCCAAGATCTTAATACCGATACACCAAAAATTATGACATAAATATCACTATAAAACAAAAGGTTTAATTCCAAAAAAGACACCAGAAATCCCATTAAATTACGTCTTGAAGCGCCATGATTGTCCCATAAAATCGAGAGTTATCGAGCGGCCATCTTGTTATAAACCCCATAGGATACCAGAGTCCTGTCGGCAAAGTTTATGGGGAATTATAACATAAATGTACGGTTGGGATTAATATGGGTTTTCGTGTTAGATTGGTGGTCGAATTATGTAGTTTTGTTTAGAACAGTGGAGATTAATAATCCTAGATGAATTACTTTTTAAGTTCATATGGGAAGTGTTAAGTTATTAAGATTTGTTTAACCAATTATAAATGTAATAGTAAATGAAAAAAAAAATAGACAGGTGTCATTATTTTATAATATACCATGCAAAACTATTCTAAATATTGTATACGTAAATCTGCTTAATAAATAATAAATAAATATCTTGGGAAAACTCACAGACGACCGACCCAAACTAGGCAGAGCCTGTAGGTACTATGGTAACCAGACAACTGATAAACATACTTAAATTTTTATATATACATACATAATATTATAGATAAATTACACCCATACACAGAAAAAATGATCGTACTCATCACGCAGATTTGTCCTGGGTGGGAATCGAACCTACGTCTTCCGGCTTAGCAGTCAGGGTCACTGACCGATAGACCAACAGGCCCGTTACATATGTAGTTATCATTTTTGTATCTTTATCAAAACCGTTACCAAATGCGATTCGTGATTCACAAAGAAAACCCCACAAAATAAATGTATACAAAACAATTGCGTTTAAAAATAAAAATAAATAACTTCAATATTATAAATATCACAGTAATAAAAAGTAGATCCTTACAAAAAGGTTTTAAGCACATCGACTCCCGTGGCTCGGCTCGTAACGAGACCATTAAAAACGACGTAAATTTACGACTACCCTCACAACCCCTTATTTATTTAAATTACATCAAACTACCTGTAATCGAGTCCAATTTAAAGGAATTCAAATCGATTTTGAAATATAACGACCGTATCGGGCCGAATCGATTTTATTTTGTCACTTGTTGTGTTAATAAAGTTGTTCGGCTTAACCGATTTGATTTATCGGTTACTTTTGAATCGATAGCTTTCGTCTCGATTTACAGAATAGCTGTTATTTGGATGTTATTCTGTTTTAATTCAGAAACATGAACATAGTTATATACATAAACAAACTTATTGTTTATGTATATAACTATGTTTATGTTCAACAATAACGTTATTATGAAAGTTAGGGAGATTGTTAGCCAATTACACATAAATTGATGAATAAGATTGTTAAAACTTGGCGTATAGGTATACTAATTCTTTGTGTAATATCATAACGCACTTATACCACGACGACACTATTTTGTGAACTTTACTTAAGGCTCGTACAGACTATATAACATAACATGCTATTCAACATTGCTATACTTATAACATGTTTCAGATTATGTGGGCACTGAATGTTATAAAACATGTATAATAAAATCTCTCGTGTCGACATTGTGGATAGCACTGAAGAACGACAAACGAAGAATATGGATAGAATGATAGGATAGAATAAGTAGTTAGTATTGTTTTATATTGCAATGTTGAATAACAAGGTTACATAATGTGGACGTGTTATAAAACACAAGTTATATAATAAGTTACATAGTTTGTACGCACCCTTATACAAGAAACAATTGACATTTTGCAATTGAAAAAACAGAAAATAGATTATTTTTTTTGCAAGAATTGAATTAAGTGAATCTGTTTATGTAATAGCAACGGTATTCGAATCCTGTAGTGTAATAAATGGGGTCATATTTTTCTTGTTACCACTTAGTTTTGTAATTAATATTATTTTTCACTATATTAGATGTTCAAATGTAGGTTTTTAATGCAATTTTTGTGTAATACGAAAGCTTTTGTAGCGTGTAAAATTCATGGCTATTATTTTAAAATGGTGTTTTACTTCAAACATGGAAGAAAGGGTGTTTAGTTGTTGATGGTTGATATTGCAATTTACTCTCCTAATTTTGTGGACAGTACCTAAAATATGATGTCCTTTAAAAAGTAAGTCTAATTATTGTTTAATAGTCTGTTTGTAACGTAATTTGTATTATACTAACTGCACTCAGTGTTGTTACCCGCAGTTATCAGATAAGTTAATTTTTTCGGGATATAAATTGAAAAGAAGAAGGAGTGCACAATGCAATTTTTTTTTATGGTTCATCAAAAATGCATTAAATCAATAAAACATAACGCACAAAATCGTGTATTTGACCCACACACGCATTATTTTGACAAATTGAGAATTCTTTTAATTATATTTTTTATTTTTAAAAACGACGCCCGCACTAAGAAATTTAATCCTCGCGGTGGTTTCACAAACATTCAAATCACATGCACAAAGAACACTCAGATTTGGAACAGGCATTTATGGATCACACCAAGTTTGCTTCATGCGAAGATCGAACCCGCAGCACTTCGCGCACAGTGGTAATTACCGTGGTGACCTATACCACTCGGCTATCCGTGCAGTCAATTGATTACAGTTATACAGTGATTATTATTGTTTTTCTTTACTGAATGTCAAACATGACTACAAAACTACGTGAAGCAAAACTTTGACCCCTTTTGCAAACTTGAAATTAAAACTAATTATTGTCTTTTTTTTTTTTTTCATTTATTGTTTTATTTAATTCAATATTTACACAGGAATATTTAATTACAAAACACTTAATACTAAACTATATTAATTAGACAAAACTAAAACTAAAAAATAGCATCAAAAAACTCATCCACATCGCTGTCGACTGGAAGTGTGCCCATAAGGCTGGCAGCATTGCCACGTTGAATGGCAATGCTTAACCGCTGACCAAGGTAAAAACCAGCCCTTGGGTCACATGAGGTGTCAACAAGACGCTTGGATAAATCTTTGACAAGAATGTGAGCACTCGGACCCCACGGTCCCAATGTTTCAACCCCAAACGGCTCGAAAGTATAACTTCCAACTAGGTTGTTATACTTCCGCCGCTTGAGGTTCTCAGCAGCCGCAGCAGCAGCGCCAGCACAGCACGACGAACTAGGAAGATGGGATGGCGCAAGAGTATCGACACAAGTAGCGTCCCACACTAAAGGCCTACCCATCTTCCAAGGAAACAGAGACATGCCGTCCGGTCTCTTGCCATCGTCGCGTGCCAAGCCATTGGGTTCGAGTACGGCTGGAACGCCGACGGCAACAAGAGCACGGCGTATTATGTCATTGATATTCGCGTGCCGCGCCATACGACCTGCGCTACGGCTGCATGACAGGCCGTGGTGTCCGAGGCTGTTGACAACCTCGCCACAGTGGCAGCGATGTGGAGAGCAGCAAGAAGCGCCTAAGCGATTATTGTCGATTTTCAATCACTGTTGGGAGTCTAGTTTTTAGACTTGATATACTTAATATGACGTAACACGAAATCAGTATTACATGCACAAATAAATCTCATTTCCGTTTGTTTGTGCGATTTAATCTGCAATACTCAGTTGTACGGTGACCATTATAGCCGGATATAATCAGGATTCGCTTTTAATATGCCTTTAATATATTGATGCAAAATGTTTGTTTCATATAAGAGGCGAGCAATATTACGCTTAGCGCCAGAGTGACATCTCCGTGGCCATTATTTGAATGTTAATATAATTATATTTTTGTATTTAATATTGTCATAATAATTTAATTTAATTTCATTGATATTTTACGCTAAAAAATATTTAAGGTTTTGGTACTTATAATATGTGATACGTTATTTCTTGTGATATGTTAAAGGTACCAACTATTTATCTTGCCCGCCTACGTCTTTTGTTTTGTAGGCCCGGAAATCGGACAGATACGGACTCTGATGCAATTTAAAGACCGATTTTTTTGTAGGACGAGGGTGGTAAGACTGACGAACGATTGAAACTGTGCATCACACATGTCTTCAAAAAGTCAGTCCTGAAATCGTATCAGAATCTGTATCGGGCCGATTTTCAGTCCTACAAAAATTCTGACGTGAGTTTTATTTTAGTAGCTTTTACATTGCATACACGAACAAAAATAAAGTATTTTATTATTGTTTAAATTCCGTTTTTTTCTACTTTCTATTGATTAAAATTATGTCCCTACACTTATAGCTGCGGGTTACAGATTAAAGTATATTTGTTGATCTGTCTGTTTGTCGTTTCGAATTGATTATTGATGGTAATACCTACTTGCTACCCACATGGGTATTTGTTACTGATTTATTACTTACACAGATAAGACAATAATAGAATTCTTTGGAAAGTGTCACTCTTAGAACTATTAAATAAACTCAGATCAAGTCGGTATACATAAAAACTTTGACATTCTTTTTGTTTAAACAATAAATTGTGTAACAGAATGTTGTAGTTGTAGTAGCTATCCTTGGAAACCTGTAATTGTCTTTATGTTTTCTATCCATATTGATTTTTCACATTTTGTGTACCTGTTGGTTTTCCCTATTATTCTACTAATATTATAAATGTGAAAGTGTGGATGTTTGGATGTTTGTTACACAATCGCACAATCGCTGTGTTCACTTATGATTAACGATTCTGTTGGATTATGAAGCTTGGGTAATTAATCTAAAAAAAACCGACTTCAATTCGCAATTTTATTTTGACATTCTTGGTTAAAGAAAAGGAAATTATTTTGATTTCAAATTTAAAATATATTTGGGACTATATCGATGAAAGTTTAACTGTAACTTGTCAAAATAACATATTTTATTAAGAACCTACGACCTCATGCTAGGAAGCCAATGAAAGTATGATTAATAATATTATTTTCCACCCTTAACTGCTTCATCGTAAACCCCATGACTGTAATAAAACCCTATTCCACCCACTTTAAATTCATACAAAAACTGGGCAATACTCAAAATGCCAACACTATTATAAATTGTTACAAATTTAATGTGACAGTTTGTACACATATAAACAAAACTGTTTGGACATTAATTAGCGCCAGCCAGCAATAAATATGGTAATTAAAATTTGTTTATTCAGCATGGAAGTTATATTTACATTTTGTAATTGACTGTAGGTATATTACGTACTGTTAAATTTGACGTTGTCTAGAGCACTTTTTTATTTAGTATTTAGTTTATATTCTAGAGGGGAAAGACATGGTAGTTAACAATTATAATATAAACATATTGAAATCTTTAAGTACAAAAAAATATTCCTTTCTCAAGGTAATTTTGTTATTCCAACTTCCAGTTCTTTATTAATTCTTAAAAAGGTCTTTTCCGTTCCAGTAATTTCATGAAAAATGTTCCAAACATTCCTACTTAGAAAAACAAAATCACGGACCGTCAACGAAATATTTTATCCCATAATCTTTACTTTCGATAAAAAATCACAATATTTCTAACGAAATATTTGTTTACATATTTCGTTACATTTTTGTGCTTGTCTGTACATCGTGTGGGGCCATTAAACGAGCGATGAGCGTAAACTGCTCGACAGTAAAAAAGCGGGAAAAATAATAAAAAGCAATTTGTTATGATTTGAGTTAGGGACGATTGAGTTATTTACAATGTTATGCGGCTTTTTCGTTTGTTTACGGCGTTTGTGCATGCAGTTTAATTGTAGCAATAAACTTGACATGTAACATAACTGGATTCGTTAATCTGGGCTGTGTTTTTGGTGAAAACAAAGCTAAAGTTTGATGGACAGATTTGTGGGTTTTTTTATTATTTTTTTAAGGTTCTTCTCTTTTTATGTCAAATGATATTTATGTATCTAGGGCTACTTGTTTTAACTAACTTGTTTATTTAACTTTCAACTTGTTTCGGTGTACAATAAAGAGTTATTATTATTCTTACTTGAATCGACTATCGTAAATCAATAAATTGTTAATTAGTTATTTACTGTAATTACATACAACAATTATATTACCAGCCTGTGTCTCACTGCTGGGCCTCTTCCCATATATCGTAGAAACCAGTATTGATCACCAAGCTTGTTCGTTACAAGTAGTGTAAATAAGGGTAAATGGAATAGTCTTTTTTTCCATTTATCCTACATACTACACGTTGCAACGACCATAAATTTCGCTATATGAAAGACAGATAAACATAATTATGAGTCGTGTAAAAAATTATGTATGTACATTTTCCACGTATTTCTTCTAAGTAACTTCATTTGACAGTAACAATCACTATATACTTAGTGTAAAACAAAGTAGCTTCCCGCTGTCTGTCTGTATGCTAAGATCTTGAAAACTACGCAACGGATTTCGATGCGTTTTTTGTTAATAGATAAAGTTATTCAAGAGGAAGGCTTATATGTATACACGTGTGAAGCCGTGGATTATAATCTTTTTCGAAAGATATTGCGTTGCTATAGCAACCATTGAGAACATTAGCGTGTCCAATCAAGCGGGACTTTGGTTGGGTCTGGAAACTTTGTGATATATTGACAGACAGTTCGGGAAATACGCAGACTTTGGGGCCCCACAGTTTTACACTGTGGAAAGTGATAAAGTATATTTAACTTTATTCAGTAAAAAATACATTTTAATTACCTAGTGCTCCCCATTCCTTTTAAAACAAGTCCATGAAAATCAAATCTGATTCTAAATCCACTTTATTTTTCTATTTATTCCGTACGGCTTGCAGGGCAAATTCCAATTTTTAGTCACCAAAAAAACCAGTTTACTGGAAAACAATACATTAAGGACCAATTTTGGGTAAAAAAAAATACGTGATAATATATAACCTAAAATCATATACATATAGGTACACATTATGCCAGAAATGTATGAAACTTTTTTTTTCTATTTTTTTTAAGTTTAGCAATTTATTAAAATCTCATCTATTTAAACTTATTCAAACTATAGATCCAATCCCTAAATTCCATTTCAACGTAACCCTTCATCTGCGCGAGCACTTATTCATAATTAATTTTCTCTGGCAATTTCCCACTTTGTCACACATAGGTACTTATTAAAAATGTCCGTAAAGTTGAGGGAGTTTTATTGGATCAGTTAGTTTCGTAATTAAAGGTACCAAAAGTTAGTAACATGAATTATATAAGTTGTTATTAGGTTAGCGAGAGGAGTCTGTGTAATTAGTCACACAGTAGTTTGTACAATGTTTCATTTTGGAAAGTATTTTAGTATATTAGTCTTGTATTAAAATAAATGTAGATTTAAATAAGAATAATAGTTAATTTCTGTGATTTTTAATAGACTTCAAAAGAAAGTTTTTATTCTACAATACGTTTGTTTTGTATGTTTGGTATTCGATATCTTTGGCAATTGTAGATAAAAATTTGCTGTCATCGAAAGGGTATTCCTAGAATCCATATAAATAACATCAAAAGCGATTCAATTGTTTAGATTTTTAATAAAAGTTAAAAAAAATATTAATTAAAATGTTAAAGCATATTTTTAAAACCAATAAAATATTTCCACCCATTCTTGCTAGAAGATTGCCAAAATACAATGCCGGCAAATAATTTCTAAACCAAATACCGCCAGTTCATAACCTCATTCCTATTGTCATTGCCAGTATAAATGCCAGTGCCATAGGTGGCAATTATTTGGCACATTGCCACACCTGGCTACTGATTTGAACGAGCGGAATGGTTCAATTGTTCTGCTAGCGGTACTGGTATAGACTCGTATTAACGAAACGTACGGTTGACAAAGAAATTGAGAATATTATTTTGACAGCTAAGTACCAGTTACCAGTAAGGCACAGGTATACTATTCCGGCAATATGATTCACGATTGTAACCTTGCCATTATTGAAAAAAAAAGAAAAAATATTTTGGCTGATTTATTAACAAAGATGGCGGATTTTAAGATGGCCACCAAACAATATATCGATGAAAGTTAAGCAAATATAGTTCACTCGAAAAACTCTTAAACATATTATTGTTAAAAGACAGTAAAAAAGACATAATAATAGGAGGAGACTTTAATATTAATATCTTAGAAAATTCCCAAACAACTTTATCTCTATTAAACCTAATGAAAAGCTTCAACTTCCATCAACAGGTTAAAGAACCAACCAGAATAACAAATACTAGTGCCACCTGTATCGATTTAATCTTTACAAACTTTGACGTGAAGGATACCAAAATAACTGTTAATGATTACGGAATTTCAGACCATAAAGGTATACTACTCAGCAAATACAATATGTTATCTATTGATAGGAAAATCTGGTACATAAATAAAAGAATATTTAACAATAAAAATACACTAAATTTCAAAACAGAACTAGAAAAAATAGACTGGGAGACAATTATCACTAAAAACAATAACGTAAACACTAACTACGAAGCATTCCACAATACAATAAATAATGTATTAAATAAATGTTTTCCTAAAACGCGAATAAAAATAAAAAATAAACGTAAAACTACATGGCTAACATCCGGATTAAAATCATCCTGCAAACAAAAACGTCTACTTAAAACATTTATAACATTAAACGACAACCCTATTCTAAAATGCTATTACAAAAAATATGAAAACATACTAAAAAAATGCGTAAATAAATCAAAAAGACTACACTATATACAAAAAATTAAAAAAAGTGAAAACGTGTCAAAAACAATGTGGCAAATCATAAAAGAACGTACAAATAAAACAACGAAAAAGATAAGAAATAATATTAAATTAAAAGTTCAATATAAAGTTACAGATGAGCCTAATATAATAGCAAATACATTTAATGAGTTCTTTGTTAAGGTTGGAGGTACACCTGGTAACCAACCAGGGCGCCCAGTCCTAACGCGCTCGGAGAACTCCATATACTTGACACCAGTTGACCCTCTAGAAATCTTATTCATAGTAAAAAACCTTAAAAACAAACAAAGCTTCGGTCACGACGAACTCCCTCCCACACTGATAAAAAAATGTGCAGAACAACTCGTGCTACCACTGGTGTATTTGATAAATCAATCATTCTCAGAAGGTATCTTCCCGGACTTACTTAAAATATCCATCATAAAACCAATACACAAAAAAGGCGACGTAACCGACTGCACCAACTACCGTCCAATAGCCCTTCTACCCACCTTTGCAAAAATAATAGAAACCGCAATTTCAAAACGCCTTTATTCATTCTGCGAGAAATTTAACATCTTTGATGAAAATCAAAACGGTTTCAGAAAGAACAGATCCACCACTTATGCAGTATACCGATACATCCAACAAGCTCTCAACTACATAAAGGACAGAAAATATGCTATAGGTATTCTGCTTGATATGAGCAAAGCTTATGACAGGGTCTCGTATAACATCTTGCTGAATAAACTGGAAGGTATTGGAGTTCGAGGTGTTGCCTATGATTGGTTTTCCTCTTATCTAAACTCTCGCGCACAATTTGTTGAAATTGAACACCTAAATTCACAAACCGGTGAAATATCACATGTCCGTTCAAAAAAGATAGATATAAAAAACTCCATCCCACAGGGCAGTGTACTAGGTTGTATATTGTTCCTGTTATATATCAACGACCTTCCAAAAACCATAGATTCACCAAGTATCCTATTTGCTGACGATATATCAGTAATATTTCCATGTGAAAACATATTAGATTTAAATACTAAAATTAATAAAACCCTTTTCGGAATTGTAGCGTGGCTCGAAGATCATAACCTTAAAATTAACTTCACTAAAACCAAAATTATGCAGTTCAAACCATACCAAAAACGTCCACTAGTAATTAATTATACCCACCATAACACAACAATAGAATGCGTTGATTCTTTTAAACTATTAGGCCTACACATAGACACTAACCTAAATTGGAAATGCCACATCCATAACATAAGCGGAAGACTATCCAGGTTCACATATGCTTTACTCCAATTAAAAAAAACTACAGACCTAAAATCAGCAATTGCTGCTTACTATGCATATGCACACTCCTGGCTTGTGTATGGTATAATACTATGGGGTAATAGCACAAACGCAGATGTTCTATTCAGATTGCAGAAGAAATGTGTAAGAATCCTCGCCAACATCGACGGAATGGATAGCTGCAGGCCACACTTCATTGAACTAGGCATACTAACATTACCATCTATGTACATCTTTGAAATCTGTCTATTTGTCAAGAAACATATTTATCTATTTTCCCTAAAGAAAGACCATTACTCACAAACTCGTAACTTAAGAAATAAAAATACGCTCGCACTACCGACATCAAAGCTATCTATATTTCATTCTGGGCCATATGTTATGTGTATTAAAATTTACAATAAAATACCTCAACAACTAAAAGAAACCTCCAGTTTCAATATATTTAAAAATAAATTAAAAAAATACTTGATCAAAAAATGCTATTACAGTATAAAAGAATTTTTCGAGGACAGAACTAAATTACAAGACAGTGTGATAATAATATAATATATAAAATATAATTTAATTATAATAATTGTTAAAGTAAATAATATAAGTATAATGATAAATTAATAACATAGGTATAAATAAATGTAATAATGTATAAATATATATATATATGACGAGGGAGGGGGTCCTCGTGGTTGTTTTTTAAAAAACGTGACGTCAGCATTGCTGACATCACCAATATCCTAGTCAGGGTTGCTGCTCATCTTGGATAATTAAAATAAACACAGTAAATGCTTTCTTCAATTTATTCTTCGACTTACTGAGGAGGTCCGATCGCTACGACAGCTCGAATAAGAATGAATCATAACTCGTTCCGTCGCCTCTATTTATAGTAGACAACACGTGACTCAATGCACGTGGCGACGCACGTGTTGTTTAGTTTACAAAGTAATTTCTTATTTTATTTCACTAAATGTTAAAACATTAATTATTAATTAGACTACTAAGTATTTGCGCCGACACGGCCATTCTGACAGGCGGTGCGCGCTCTGCACCAGCCTCATCTTCGTCTTTTTTTTTTTTGTTTTTTTTTTTTTTTTTTTTTTTTTTTTTTCTCATCTTTTTTCAATATATGTTTATCAATCTGCATCTTGGTCAGCTGGTTGATCTTCCTCGTTTTGATCTTGTGCTTGTTGTTGACCTGGTTCAGCGCGTGATGTACTTGGCAAAGGTTCTCCGGCCATCTCAGATGGTGGAGATTGTTCAATTTCCGCCGACCCGGCCATCCTGACAGGCGGCGCGTGCTCTGCGTCTGCCTGCTTTGTGAGGTTTGATGCCTGAAAAAATGATTTCCTTTGAACTAGGTATCCGTAAGCAACCTATGTTGCTTATTATTATTATGAATATTGTTGTAAGGACAGTACACAAAAGACGTCTCCCGTGCCTTGCTTTGTTACGTTAGAATCTGTGGTGTATACTTGTCTACCCATGGCTCCACAAGGCGTCTCTACGGTATCTCAGGGTTCTCTTGTGGATGCATCAAGGACCCGTAGTTAGCTCAAGGGTAACACATGGTTTAGCTCAGAGGTATCACTCTCCAGACCTTTTATTCTCGTAGATTGTTATTATAGATACTAGGGTGTTGTAAGGACGTCCCTCGTGCCCTGCCTTGTTAGAATCTGTGGTGTATACTTGTCTACCCATGGTTCCACAAGGCGTCTCTACGGTATCTCAGGGTTCACTTGTGGATGCATCAAGGAACCGCAGTTAGCTCAAGGGTAACACATGGTTTAGCTCAGAGGTATCACTCTCCAGACCTTTTATTCTCGTAGATTGTTATTATAGATACTAGGGTTGTAAATATCATGAAAATAATTATTTTTAACTCGCCTGGTTTTAATCCGATGATAAGTTTTCGTCGTCGTGAGCTATTTGAACTGGCTGGCCAGCTTGTGACGTGGATGGCACCGGATCGGGAGCGTCCTCTGCCGACCACCTTTTTGTCTGCATTTTTCAGTCTTATTTCGAGCTCTCCAGTATTAACTTTTGGATATCCTCGAATAAATAGGTGCTCATATTTGACCAGTAAAGTGCGTAACTGGTTTAGTTCTTCAGCAATCGTCAGATCGCAGTCTAATTTGTCAAAGGCGATGCTTTTTGTCGTTATATGATGAACCATTTGCTGATGCATCAGTCTGGTTCCATCTGTTGTTTTCACCATGCTTAAGTTGGTACCATGGATCAAATTCATACCAATTAATACGTCAGCTGAAATCTCATGATCAGGAATCACGAAGAATAGTATTTCTATCCTAACTGTAGTATATCACGGGAGTATCTATTCTCGGGCTCAAATGTAGTGATCAACTTTTCGCGAAACTCTTCCCATGAGGATATAGCCACCAACCAATCATCGATCCACATCTTAGCACGCCCCTTCAGTAATCCACACACCGTAGTGCGTAGGTCCAGGTCGTTAAGTTTGTAGTTAGCAGCTGTTTTATCGATATGCTGGCACCATTCCCGGACTCCAACATGACTGTCCGGATCGAATGATGGTAGATAGACGTCTTTGATCCTGATCCGCGGTTCTGGAGGAGAAAACAACCATTCGGACATTCTTTGCATCATCTCCACCATATAGGCTCCCTTGATTACACGAGGTGGATGCCATTGACGTGATTGGCATCCCTGCGTAAGCTGGTATTTTCGGAGCAGTTGGCATTGCGGTTTGATGTATGCGTCATGCCTGCGGGTATTCCCGTCGCGGTAGACTGCATGGCGTCGAAGTTGTTCGCACCAACTAACGAGTGTGAAACGTTCAATGAGGCAGGGCTTATCAGCCTGGTACTGCCCTGTGTTATCCAGACGTGACAGGTTGAACCGAAGCTGCAGAGGAAGTGGTTGGGATCAGAGCTTGTTCCGATCCCACTTCTGATGACGAGGGAGGGGGTCCTCGTGGTTGTTTTTTAAAAAACGTGACGTCAGCATTGCTGACATCACCAATATCCTAGTCAGGGTTGCTGCTCATCTTGGATAATTAAAATAAACACAGTAAATGCTTTCTTCAATTTATTCTTCGACTTACTGAGGAGGTCCGATCGCTACGACAGCTCGAATAAGAATGAATCATAACTCGTTCCGTCGCCTCTATTTATAGTAGACAACACGTGACTCAATGCACGTGGCGACGCACGTGTTGTTTAGTTTACAAAGTAATTTCTTATTTTATTTCACTAAATGTTAAAACATTAATTATTAATTAGACTACTAAGTATTTGCGCCGACATATATATACAAAAGATTAATTAAATAGTGTGTAAGTAATTTTATATTAAAATTGTATTGCTGCGCCCTAACAGGGTATCATGTATGTACCATTACCTTGTATTTAAACATCTGTATCTACTCATGATCGCAATAAATATTTGAAGTTTGAAGTTTGAAAAGTTTGAAAGAACAATTTTATACATAGTTAAAAAAACGATCCCAAATGATAGTTAGTAGTTGACTTGTATTTGCCATACCACTGTCAAGCAATCAACTCATAAAAACCTGCATATAAAGTTTATTGTGTATTGTAAACAACACATAACGGCCATTATAAAAACAATTAATTAAAACTGAAACATCATTAAAACCGAATGTTTTTTGCCGACCGTACATCGTTGTATGGCCAGCCAATTAACTCTGATTGATCGCGACATCTCTCTTTAATTATTATACATTCATTAATAGGTACTGCACTTAACTGGCGCTAAAAGCAATGGCTATATATCGCGGTGAAACTGGGATATAAAAAAGTAACTATAAAATTTTAACAATTAAAATAACAAGGGCGACACGAGAATTTTATACATAAGATTTGACTTTTATATACCGGCCACCATCTTATTTCTCATTTAATTCAATTGACAATCGTAATTCAACAAAAATTCATTTTTGAAAAATACTTTAATATTTTTAGGTTTAACCTAATTACTCTAGTAATTCAGAAAACACTTAGAGGCACCCTTCAGTAGCCCTCAAAGGTTTCCTCTCCTTTGATTGATATTGAGGTTTTTTACTATTAGTGATTGGTAACAGAAAGCTTTTGTAGGACTTCTTAGAAGTAATTTAGATGTTGAATATTTATGTAGGGGTACAGGAACCACTTCTGTTGCCATAGTTATCTATACTTTAATGTAATAAAGCTAAAGATGTATTCTGTTTGAAATGTCTGAAACGGCCAGGATTTGAAACAAACTTTTTGCTTTTAGTCGCGATTGGTCCAATTTGCGATTCATCCAATTTGCGGTCGGTTCAAGTCGCGTTTGGTAAAAGATGTACAAAAAAAATATAATACCGGCCCATAAACGTCCCAGTGCTGGGCACAGGCCTCTTCCCATATAGACAAGGGATGAGCTTTGATCACCACGCTTGCTCATTGCGGGTTCTTTCACCGTTTGTCAATGATGTCTTAGAATGATTAAGAAAGTACATATAACTTTGGAAAAGTCACATTGGGACTTGCCTGGGTTCGAACCTGTAACCATGTGCATGCGAATCCAGTCATTGAACCGTTAGGCCAACATGACAAAAAAAAATGGTCAAATGTAATTTTGATTACGAAATGTAAAAATGAAAATTCGCAGTCGATTTTTTAAGTATGCAATTTGTAGCATAGCATGAAGACACTAATGAAGGATGATTTGCTATTTCCTGAAGCGAAAGTTCATTGATAAGTACATTCCTCCCAGCCTAAGCTACTCCGCTCAGACCTAGTCTCCCACCGATTCGCAATGGTTCCGCCTTGGAGTTTGCCAAAGAGCTATGGAACGCAGCATTCTTGGTGACAAGAAACAAGACCGAATCCGGAACTCCACACTGCTTTCCAGAACTGGAATTTTGGACGTTAGCAAAAAGGCTGCCAGGCGAAAATGGGATTCGGTGGGTCAAGAACGCCGTATGCATAATGACAGCTGGGTGAAAGCCTCTACGTAACGGGAACCAAGAGATGGACGGTGCCACCGAGACTGGCCCAGGAAGAGGACGGTGGTAAGATGACTTAGACGCGCACCATGAAGGCTGGTTCGAGGTTGCGCGGGATAAGATTTAATGGAAGGACTTGGGAGAGGCCTTTGCCCAAAATTGGAAGAATAGGCTGAAAAAAAATGTCGGTATACGGAAGAAATTTTACGTGATAACGTCATAAGAAAACATTGATGTACAATTGCATACAGTCTCTTTTCTACTCTGATGCATCGGCACAAGCCGAACGCTTAGGCATATCTTGCCTCTCTATCTCTAGTTTCGCGCTCTCGCTTGCACGCTGGGCTCAGGAGGAACGTGACACTTTTTCGTGCAGCCGGCGTTCATCGATTTATCGTCATCGATAAGACTTCATGTCACTATCACGTCCTTCAACCCACGCCGAGGGCACAGCGTGGGGATATGTCGGACTTGCACCCTGGTCCCGTCCTTGCCTTTGCTGGAGCCGTAGAATAACTTACGCAAGCTCTGCGCAACTCCAGCAGGCTTCGGTCTCTACTGGACCCCTTCCAGAAGGGTGGGTGTAGTGCCCACCCCTCACTCCGCACGCGAATAGGCGTGTGGGACCTCGCGCCTACATCCTCCATGGACGACAAAAAACAACCTAGCAGTCTTTCAACTTCAAAAATGTTGCCTCCAACTAACATTTATCTCAAACTGTCCGACTATATTTACAAAGAAATTAATAATAATGACTAATTTGTTTTTCAAAATGGCGCCTTGTCTCTGTTTAATTGCTTTTAAAATTTATTTCGGATAAGTTACTGGTATTGCGCAGTTAAATTTACAGTCAGGAAACCTTTGTTATTTTAATTCGGTTATGTTAAGCTGAATACAGATAAATTTCGTAATTAATCTGATTAGGATAATTTATTGTGATTAATTTTAAACACTGAGGTTTGTGAGTTTACTTTATGTCCCCTGCTTTTAGGGAATTCAATAATTTCAAAATTTGTGGTGACAATAGTATTTTTTTTATCAAGAGTAGTTTTTTTCATTGTCAAATTAAAATAAACTACGCATACCTATAGAAATATATGGATTGTGAAGAACGAAGCTATCCTAACAGCTACGACACTACCTCATCAATTTAAATTATCGTTATTGTCAAAAATATCAATATTTTAATCTATAATATGCATGTATTTAGAAATATACATATATGTTTATCAGTTGTCTGGTTACCATAGCACAGGCTCTGTCTAGTTTGAGATCAGATGGCTGTGTGTGAGCTTGTCCCAAGATATTATTATTGTCATTATTTTTTTAAAACCTACTTGACGAAGGCCAAGGTAGCCTAATGGCTAGGGCGTCGGGCTTGCAATCATGTGATCGCAGGTTCGAATCCCACCCATTGCACTGCAGACGTGAAACCACTCGTAAAACAAGCATTTAGCTTACCACGAGGGGTTAAAAATAATACTAGTAATGTGCGACACACATTGCTAGTAAGCTATATAAAAAAAAACTGCATTAAAATCCGTTTTTCGCTTAGTTTTAATGATCTAAGCATAAAAACAGCGGGAGCGACTTTGTTTTATTCTATACTAGCTGTTCCCCGCGACTCCGCCCGCGGTACCTAACCTTTTCGTAAAAAAATATAACCTGTGATACTCAGGGTGAATGTAGCTTTCTAATGGTGAAAGAATTCTTGAAATCGGCACAGTAGTTTTGAGTTATAATGTCATTACAAACAAACACAAAAAAGAAATAGATAATACTAATCTTTCCTTTTTTTAATATTAGTGTAGATTAAGATCAAACTAACATGCAACGATGTTTTTTTAAAATAACTAATGAAAACAGAATTCAAACAAATTCATTCATATTTCACCCTTCGCTTTTCACAAAATTGTAATATTAAAAATCTGTCACGAAATATTTCAATGCATTGTCATACTGCATCTGTCTACTGATTATTTGTGCTACATTCGAATTTTGGGACTATTTTCCAGAATATTTACTATACACATGATATTTAATATCATGTGTATAGTATTAGGATTTATTTATTTTAAATTATTTATTATAAAAGGATAAAGAAGGATTTAGCTTGTGTTGTACTATTTTCATGTATGGAGTTTAAAATTGATTTGGTTTGTGTGTTTTCATAGCAAATATTTCGCTTTGCAAATTTTAATACTTTTTCACGTATTATTTTTTTATATTTAATACGAAATTATCTTGACACTTGTAAAAAAAAGTTAAAGCGTAATAAAGTTTTTTCTAAATAATGTTAGTTGGTACCTACAAATATTAAGTATCTCGAAAGCAATAAATTCGAGTTCCCAAAAAGCTATTGATGAATGTTAAAACTTTTCGAAACTGTCTTCGAATGTGATTGGATGATGAAACCAGCCAATCAGACCATATTTTTATAGGAACTTCGTATATGTATAGTCCTTATTGAATTATTGTATAGAATATATAATTTGAATAAAAAAAAAACTGTAACGTATTTGCTAGCCTCATTCTTCTTCTGTCTAGGGTTGGTTTCCAGTCTTACCGGATTCAGGCTGGATACTGTATTTTCGATACATGGGTATTTTTTTAACTTATAAAATATCAAGACCTAAAATACTTAGGAGAAAGCTGTGGGAGGACACATCAACATTATTTACGTCAATTTTCCACTAGGAAAAAATATTGCTGATAGCTTCTGCCCGTGACTTCTTCTGCGTGGACTTCAGAATTGGGTCGTCCCTCGGGAACTACTTAAGGAATCGGAATAAAAGGCTATGTTCTTTTCCATGTCAAAGGCTATGTGCATGCCAAATTTCATCTAAATCCGTTCAGCCGTTTTTGCTTGATTGAGTAACAAACATCCAAAGATCCACACTTTCACATTTATAATATTAGTAGGTTAATAAAAAAATAAAAAAAATTCAAAAAATCAAATTTGAAATTACAATATAATTGATGACGTCAACTGTATTGCGACTTAGTTAAAAAAAACATTTATTTTACTTTAGTTCAGCACCTCACGATTTATTTTGTAGGGTGACCATAATTTTCGACAATATTAAAGATGGAATATCTTTAATATTGTCGAAATTACATAGCTACACGTGGCAAGAGGAAACGACAAATGTCTAAGATTAGGGAATTTCATTAATAGCCCCCAATAGTTGGGGGGTACTTTTATTTGTTTCTGTCCCCCTTTGTTAATAGTCGTAATGATAAATGAGTTCTGTTATTAGATATTAGAGAAATTTGGGGCCACAAATCGATAGAATTAATGGTATTTTGGTGGTTCAATGTTATCAATATTTTGACTGAACGCCATATTCATTCTCAGTTGTTCAAGATACTTTTGTAAATAATACTTATATAATAATACCGGCCTATAAACGTCCCACTGCTGGGCATAAGCCTCCTACCACCATTAATCACCACACTTGCTCATTGCAGGTTGGCTATTACAGATTAAAATTTTTGGAATTCAGGTTTCCTCACGATGTTTTCCTACACCGTTTGTCAATGGTGTCTTAGAAGTGGTAACTGTAACTTTCGACTGGTGAAAAATTTTCAATCAAATCGCATCATTAGTTTTAGGAATTTATTATTTTTTACAAAAAAACCTTTCTCTATTACCTTTTTACAAGATTAGTATATTTATTTTATTTATTTACTCTTTATTGTTACAATAAAGAGTAAATAAATAATTTTTTATATCCTATAAAACTTTTTATATCCTATGTTGGTGAATGTACAGTACATTCACCAACATAGGATATAAAAAGTGACAGTATATACTTAGATAAATATTTTTAGTATATAAAAAAAGATTTCATCATAAAATGATTTGGTGACTGAAGTTAGCACCACTTTCTTAAAAGTAGTTTTATTTCAAGTTAGCACCAGTCTTAAGTTGCAGATTAATATGCATTTTATTATCAGAAACAAATATTTGAATCATGGTAGGTACTAATGTAGGTATGTCACTTATAAATCTATTCATGATAACCCTTCTTTCATTCAGTGCTCCAATGATTTGTCCTTAATCCCAAAATATTCAAAATGGACACTTCGTGACAAGTCAATAACAAACAGTAAAATCTTTAATATAATAAAAAAATATAGTTATTACAATACTGTTAATAATCCTTTGTAATATAATACTTTATTATAACACTAATTAATTCTGGCATATTATAACCCCAATATTGTGACGTCAATAATACGTTGACCACACGTACGGATTATCTCGGACTTAAATATTAGTGTCCCATCCGATAATTTATTACGTGGTATTAAATAGACAAGTGGGATGAATTTATTATGCCCGTCCATTAATTTATTATACAGTTTTTAGGTCAAATTGTGTCCTACCAAAGTTGTGAATGGAAGTTTGTGTGCATGTGTGTTTGGTTTATATATATATATATATAAAACTCTTCCGTTACTGACTGACTGACTGACAGACAACGCACAGCCGAAACTACTGATCGTAAAGAGCTGAAATTTGGCATGTGTGTTTGTTGGGAGGAGTAGGCTATCACTAAGAGGGGATTTTTGGAAATTCCTCCCCAAAGGGGAGAAAAGGGTGGTACGCGGACGAAGTCGCGAGCAAAAGATAGTATATTATACGCTAACATTACTGAACGTATTTTGGTGAAACCTTATAGTGTCACAGCATGGTTGTTGCCTGCGGTACCGCTTGCTTGCTAAATCCTTTTCCGGTAAAACAAAGTTGGGTCTGATAATGTAACACTTACAACTCGAGAACGAGTGGACCGACTTTCATTCATGATTTGTTGGGTTCGTCTCCGTTGCGAATAGTTGTAGGACAATTGCTTAAGATATGCGTGCTTTAGACTGAGTGTGAGCGAGAGGTCCGATAAAATGGAATTAATGTATATTTTATAGGATTCAAACTTACCCCATATTAGCCACAAACTTACCCCAGCAGTTTTGCCGTGAAAACAGGCAGATAGAGTTATCGTATATATAATATTAGTATGGTAGCTCATAAGAAAAAAAAATAAAAAAAAACAATAAGAATGTTACGTGTGTTAGCAAATATTCTGAATGTTAAACTTTTTGGTTAATATTCTCAGGAAAAAGTCTGGTGAAATTTGGCTCCCAAATAATCTGGGTCAACAAACATTTATATCTTTATATCTCAGTTGTATTTTCCCGTTGTTTTATAATATTTGAGTGATTACAATAGTACACGCTTACAAAGTGACAAGCTATATCTAGTTTATATTATATTTGTTTCTATTCCTGTTCCCCTTTGTATACAGGGCGTTGCCGAAAGTGTACTGAATCCAAAAGGGTTGCAGTCTACATCTGGTATGGATGCGATATACAAAATTTCGATTTCGATAAATTTCCTCTATACAATTATAATAAAACTAGCTTTGTCTCGCGGCTTCGCCCGCGTGGTTATCGGGTAACGCTGCAAAAAGTCAGTTACAGCCCATAACCTTCCTCAAAGTCTGCAGCCTTTTAAACTTAGTATTATTATTAATTTTTCGGTTCGAATAATTGATATGAAAAAATGTGCATCAATTTTTTTATTATTTCATTTGAATCACATTTTTTAATATTGACTCCATACCTAATATTACCCACCATATTCACCGCTTTTGCATTCATATTTTGATAACGCCCTGTATATATTAAATGAAACAATCTCCTGTCTTGTCTGTCAGATTGTTTATACAGTAAACGGGTAAACTGTATTTCAGAATGATCCCTCTATCGACCGTAATTGACCCAGAAACTAAGGATAAGTGAGAAATAATATTTAGAATGACCCAAATACATTTTCTTAGCTGTGAAATTGAAACTAACAAAATATAACTTAATTTTTATCAAATTTCAACTAAGCTAAATAGGTTTAATGATAAAAATAAATTAATATGTGTAAAAGAACTTTTTTGTTAATTTATTATTTTTTTGTAAAGAAACTACTATTCTTCGCTATTTTTCGTTTATATTTCCTAAATTAATTCAGAATCGTTGTAGAAGGATTCTTTACGGTGTTACCTTTTACAATCCGTGATGTTTGAATCGATAAAGATAAAAAACGCAATTTAAAAAATAATCCATAATTAAACATTAAAATACGTAATTGTAAAACACATAATCAGAAGAAAGGTGCGTACAATTCCACGACTATTGATGTGAATACACAATATTTTTATTTTCGCAATATGCAACCTAGAAGCAAAAAGAACATGTCTCCAATAGTCTCCATGTACAATCACGAGCATAAAAATGTATACACATAGCGAAATTATAAAACAATAATTTAACCGGAACTAAAGTTGAATTGATGGTGATCAATTCAACTTTTAATCATTTAACAACATAAAATTATAACGGTTCTCAAATCATGTATATATTTTTGAGTTTCAACAAAACTTCTCGTTAAATAAGTTTTACAATTTCGCTATATATACATATTTATGCTCGTGACTGTAGACTAGTGTAGACCGTCTTTCTTCGCAACGAATAAAAGCACAACAAACACCTGTAATTCAAAATACCTTAACACATGTTCATAGCTCACTGAGCCGTCACAACAACGCTGATTCTCTTCGACGGGAAACCAATAAGCCGATGGTAATTTGTTCTGTGGTCATCTTACAATATGATGTTTCGCAAATAAAATAATGTGAGGTGGATATTAATTTCTGTGATCAAAGTAACGTCAAGTGACGTTAGGCGAGTTTACAATGGAGCTGATTTTGACAGGTCTATTTATGTGTTTCTATTTAAAAGGGTTTGTTGTTGTTGATTTGATATTTTTAAATTAATTTTTGTTGCACTGGGACACTGGGTCAGTCATATTTAGGTTAAATGTCTTGACATATTACAGACTGATGTATTTGAGGGTTAAGTTCAGAAATTTTAAATTAAAAAGAATATATTTTTATTCATTTAATTAACCAATTTTCACTCTCTAAAAAATGAATGCTACCGTACTGTTTTATGTCCCTAGAAATAAAGTTCTAAGACTTAATAAGAACCTTAACACTGTAACGGAAACAAAAACATTCGTCTTAATAATAAATAAGTTTAATTTATCATCTCAAAAACAGTCAAGAAAAATTTAACAAATACTTTTTTAACGTATCTTAAACGCCAGATCACGTAGACGTCCTTTAAAATTTTTGTCCTTGGGCAGGCGAGAGAGGAATAGCAATGCCACCCTTAAGGGTACTGCACACCTTCCGGGAGTCGGATTGCCGGAAACGTATAACCGACAATCGTTAAAGTAGTGTCAATCAATCTTGATTTGAGAATTTAGGTGAATAATGGCCCTAACTAATTTAAATACGTCGGTATCTTTTTCACTTGTACATGTTTAGAAAAGGGCAGACGAAAATTAGTACTGCCAAATTTAGTTCCGACTAAAATTCTCATACAAATTTGGTGACAAGTAAAAACGTGTGCTCTAAAAACTCTGTGATGTTGAAGGCGAAAACTAGTTTGATATTTCTAAGTAAGTCGTTACGTATTACCGTCCTTTTCTCACGCTTTATGTTAGCAAAAGATAGCAATGATTAAAATTTAGTTCAGTTTGCTTACTGAGGAATCAGCACCAATAGAAGGCTTACACACATTTTGATCTCAGTTTTAACAATGTCCTTGCATCCATCCTTAAGTGGTTTAAAAAATATCTAGCAATGAAGATAGCATTTCTAGTTTCCTTGTTAAACTCTCGTGCTAGGCTGCTTGCGTTACGAGTGGGTTCACTCCGGTAGTGTAATGAGTGGAATTCGAACTGGCAACATCATCATAACGAGGCCGACGTCCTAGCCATTAGGTCCGGTTCTGTACCCGGACGAGTCAATGTAGAAAAACACATTTCAATATTTTCACGGGTCTGGGTTTGTGGTACCTTCGTTGTCTCTGATTCCCACAAGTGCTCACTTTGAATTCGGAGCAATTTATTTGACGCTGTCCACTAGTGTCCACATTATCTCTACTGCCAAATATATAAATGTATCTAACTGTTAACTTTCCTATCAATAAGAGCATACACAAGTACCGGTTGTTATCCAGGGAACACTGACGGTCAGGTCGCCCGTCTCCGGTCCACGACATCCGAAATCCAATGTGGTATAACTTTGTCAATTTTACCGGCCATCTTTCAACACTTTTCCTGGTCACCATTATTATACCTTGTAACCTTAACGTCCATCCTATTGACGAGCTATATAATTTACCTATTATATCTAAAATGTCTTCGTTCAGCCATACATGCTTCAGGCATGTATCTGGTTGTAAACTATTGTAGAATCGGTCCGTGTGAAATATTCATAGTGCTCCGTATGATACTGGGTTCTCCGGTCGCTGAATACATGTTGTTGGCTATCCGGAAACCGTAACATGTGTAAAGGCCCTTAAGATACATGTATTGGTGTCGTGGCGTAAAATATCGGAACAGTAAAACACAGATGGGGGTTGTCTCGTAATATGGTACTGTGGAACGATATGGTGGGCTGAAATTAATTATAAGAAACCCTTTCTAAATATTTTATCTTTCCTTTTCCATGGAGTTTTGCCTTTTTTTTTTCAATAAGTAACTGGTTTGATGAAATATAAATGCGTAGTATTTTTTATTTAAAAAGATTACCAGCAATGTAGGTCTCACATTGCTACTATATCGATACGCTAAGCAGAGAAGAAGAAGATTGGTACTATTCTTGTTAACCCCCTCGTGCTAAGATGCTTATGCAATTTGAATCCGCAACCATAAGATCGCAAGTCCAACGCCCTAGCCATAGTAATGTTATAATGTCTAGTCTGAACCGTGAAATTATTTCCTTCTTTGTCGATTCTTCATATTATAATTGGGTTAGATCCCTTTAGTGTGTGGTGGTGGCATGGTACTGTTTTGGCTTTAGCCGTAGGACTTTCTTAATTATCGACCAATTGACAAACGGTGAATAAAACATGACGAGTAAACCTGGATTCCAGAAAAAAATCATCTGAAATCGCCAACCCGCAATGAGCAAGCGTGGTGATAAATGCGCATTCCTTCTCTATATGAGAAAAGGCCGGTGCCCAGCAGTGGGACATTTATAGGCCGACATTATAAATGACAGATTTCACTTGAGATTGGCCACAGAGACCGCAATTCGGTCTGGAGATTATCTACCGCCTAGTTTTAAGTAATAAATGTGTCCTCCTAACCGAGATCAAAACGTTTAACGAACTCTATGAATAGGTTAGCCAACTGTGCTAAAGTTATTTTAGCACACCAGTGTGAGGACAGTTGCAGACCCAATTATTTTCTTGTCCTAGTCCGATAGGACGGCAACCCTACTCGACCGTAGAGAGACCAGGTGGTCCCATCGGCTTTTCTTGCTTTAAAATGCACAAAAAGGCTAGCAGTGTTATTTCTTTTAAAATAACAGGATTTGGGTATTTGACTACTATCGAAAAATTTATTACTGACAAATGTTTCCAAAAGTAGTCGTAAATTGAAGCAAAATTGCGAAAAATCACAAAAATATATACACAATTATATAAGTTATAAGCTTTTAAAGTTAGTTGATGTCGCATGCTCTATCTCTTTTTCGCAAAACGACTGTGTAATATTGACGTCACAAAACATTATCGCTATCTCTGTCAAATTAGTAATATTGGAATACTTGTAATTAGCTCAACATAAAATTAATTAATGTTTCGTTTTTAGAATTCGTTGTAGTTTGAGGTATTTTTTTTATTTGAAATAAAAAAAAATACAAATACTCAATTTTGCTATGTCCAATATTTCGAGCACTTTATTCTGGTGGTGATGAAAATAAACAGCCTGTATATTTCACACGCACACACATAAACGTACTACTTAATGTGTTTTAACTAGAAGGAACTCCCTAGTTCTTTGAACTGTACAACAAACATCAAATAACACAAATAGGAATAGCAATAAATAATAATTGCTATCGAAATCATTACTGCTATCTACGATCTTTATTGGTCTATAAATATGTTGTAGATTGATCGCAATTAGCTTGGCGCCAAGACTATGCCACTAGTGTTGAAACCATCATATTTTATTGACTGAGTTTAAAAGGGGGAGGTGCTAAATTCGACTGTATGTTTATTTGTTTAATTATTATATATTTTTTTTATGTTGGATCTCTGCATTTCTTTTCTTTTTTTTTTAAAGATTAATAGCATTGTGGGTCGCACATTACTAGTAATCTCGTTAACCCCTCGTGCTGAGCTAAGATGCTTTTGTTACGAGTGGGTTCACGATGGTAGTGTAATGGGTGGGATTCGAACCCGCAACCACATGATCGCAAGTCCGACGCCCTAGCTATTAGGCTGCCGCCGCTTTATTAGGAATGCGGTCTTTTACTAGTCTAGACTTAGACACGTATTTTTTGCTTTATCGAAATAATGAATATCTATAACAATTACAGAGCAAATTTAAGTACTCGCTACGTCACTTGTGGCTACTATTTTCGCTTACTTATGACGTCACACGCCCTCACACCTGAACTTTAACGCGGCTTATCTTTGTCAAATTATAAAGTAATGAAAATAAAAATAATACGCATCTAATATTTTTTTATTATACTTTATACCTTGTCAGTATCTCTATTGTAGTACGATTTCAAAAATACCTCAGAGAAAAATGTAAAAAATAATAATTTTAAAACAGTTTATTAATCTATTAATAAATCGATAGGTTTACGATTAACAATATACAGATAACCTGGCAGTCTTTTAAAAGCGAGTAAATAGTAATAACTACAAGTATCTGGTATTCCAATAAGCTTGTTTATTGAACAATCATTGACTTGGCTGTAGAGATAGCAAAAGAGTAATACAAATATTTATAGTTTTTTTTTTTATTAATGTTCGTAATGCTTACTTCGAATTATTGCGGGCCTACTTCTGCAAATCGGTCGTTGTTTGATTTTCACTTTTAAAACACTAGTTAAAAGTTAAACTTAAATGGAATACCTACTAATGAAGCTAAATCTGGGACTTCGTTGGTGAGAAAAAAGTAGGATCAAAAACCGAAGGCAATCCGTAAAAAGATTCCATATGATAGCTTTTCGACTCATTTTTGGGATTCCTCAAATCGAAAAAACGGAACTCTTATTGGATTACCTTGTTGTCCACCTGTCTATCAAGACTATTTATCTCGGAAAGGCGAGTAGAGGTATGGAGTTAAAATCTAATAACTTTATCGTTAAACATATATTCCGACACTCTCAAGGTAATCAAAATTGATAGGGTACTTCCCATTGACCTAGAACTTTGAAATTTGGCAAGTTATATTATTGTAGTATACAAGTTATATTATTGTAGTATACTGTCGTGGTGGCCTAGCGGTTCAAAGACCGGATTCGTATGCACATAGTTGCAGGTTCGAACCCGGGCAAGTACCAATGTGACTTTTTCAAAGTTATATGTACTTTCTTAATTATTCTAAGATACCATTGACAAACGGTGAAGGAAAACATCGTGAGGAAACCTGGATTCCAAAAATTTGAATCTGAAATCGCCAACCCGCAATGAGCAAGCGTGGTGATCAATGCTCATTCCTTCTCTATATGGGAAGAGGCCTGCTCCCAGCAGTGGGACATTTATAGGCCGGTATTATTATTATTGTAGTATATCGTCATATACCTACTACAAATAAGAAACGTCTAAAAATATACATTTGTAATTAAATCGTAAAAAATGTCGAGATAATACGGAACCTTCGGTGAGACAGTCCGACCCGCATTTGTCCGGTTTTTTAAGTGTGTGACATCAAAACAATTAACAAAAAATCCGATGTTTTTGCCAACTGTACGCATCTTACAGAACTCAATAAATCCAGCGACTAGTTTTACAACTAGTTGTACAACCAGCTGTTTTCAGTAACAAGATATCCAATTAATGACGAGTTTATAGATTGTATAATTGCTGTCTGTACTTTACACAGGGTGCTCCGATACAGTAATTAAAATGGTGATTGAAATGAAATATAACATAATTTGTTTTAATTATTAAGATCACGATATCAATTCAGTGTACATGAAGTTAATTATAGCTTTAAAATTATAATTGTCGTTTGATGTTATTTAATTATGAAATTAATTAAAGTGAACAATATAAACCAATAACTTCGTTGTCAATCTATTGAAAATTCATAAAAGCTTAATAACCGAACGACAATGAGATTATCATTTGAATTTTTTCTTTGACTAGCTGTTGCCCGCGGCCTCGCTCGCGTTTTGGTGAACTAATACTGAAATGTCAATCAGTTTGAAGTGACTGTTAAGCCTCATGCTGTCTCTGTCACTTTAAGGTGTGAAGTAGCGACAGATAGACATTTAAGAACATCTTAAAGTTAATAAGCGTTTCAGTATTCGGGTTTGAAAATAATAAATATAGCTTATGTTATTCAATAATAATGTAGCATTATAATTATGAAATAATTTTGAAATCAGTCCAGTAGGTACATAGTTATTGTCAAATCAAATCAATCAAATCAAAATGTTTTTATTTCTCCTAAACCTAAAATTTAATAGGCGCTTTAGAAACGTTAACTTTAAAAACTAATGACTCTAGGTGCGCGGTTCCAAAGTGTCATTCCTATGGAGAAGAACCGGCAAGAAACTCCATTGTGTAGTGCAACGGATGGAATTCTAACCCGCGACTACATGATCGCAAGTCCGATGCCGCAGCCATTAGGCTACCGCTTATTGTAACATTTTCACACAACGTCAAACTGCATAATTGCGTCATGTAAAACTACATAAAATAATTATTACCCAAAAATTTCGAAAGGTCTGAACTCACGGAAAATCAATACCTTATTACCGCGTAAACGGAGCCAACTTTACATAACATTACCTTGGCATGATGGCGATATTATCATAAAATATTAAAGCGAAAACACTAAAACATGAGATAATCCCCAAATAAATAATGGCTTGAACGATGCGCTGTATGACCTAAATTTTCAGTGGGCCATATTCTCCTCGGCTTGTTGACAAAGAGTAAGTACCTCACAGAGGGGAAGCTTCATACAACCGTGAAACTATTCGTACCCGAGAGGCTTGTGGTAAGGTAAACATCTGAAGTTCGATTGTAAGTGTTACGCGGCGCTCGCCGGTAGATGAGTGACCATTTATATCGTATCAACAGAATTGTAGATCATCGTTGATTTTCCGCATGGTCTCTCTCCGGTCGTGTCTGATTGTGAGATTGAGGGAATATGGTGCAACTGTAATCGGTCATTCTCGTGCACTCAAATATTAAAAAAATATATATCTTGGGACAATCTCACACACGGTCATCTGATCCCAAACTAGGCAGAACCTGTACTATGCAAACCAGACAACTGATAAACATACTTATATATTTCTAAATACATACATATTATAGATAAATAACACCCAGACACAGAACAAATGATCGTGCTCATCACACAAAGATTTGTCCTGGGTAGGAATCGAACCCACGACCTCCGGCTTAGCAGTCAGGGTCACTAACCACTAGACCAACAGGCAACTCAAATATGTTAGCTGAGCTCGGTTGAGATAAGCTGCCGTGACCGAAACTCAGTCAGGAGTGTATTTTAAAATATATATGTATGTTTATCAGTTGTCTGGTTGCCATAGTACAGGCCCTACCTAGTTTGGGATCAGATGGCCGTGTGTGAGCTGTCCCAAGATATTATTATTATTATTACTTATTTGCGCGGCCGTATAAATCTTTGCTTCTGTGACGTAGTTAATCTTTGCCGTAGTTTTTAGAGCGTTTAAATGGATCTAACTAGGCGTGTATTAAGACCTGTTTTACGTAATGATGAAATGAATACGTACTGAAGACATGAGAGAATAATATTTAAGTGTTATTGTAGAAGATGTTAAGGGCGCAGTGAAGTGTTGTTATTAATAATTGTTTCAACTGTCTACTACATAAATCAGCTGGTAAAAACTTTTGTGTGAACTAATACTTATTTTAGAATAGTGTCTATATATGTATACAGGATTAATTTGAAAAGGATTGCGTATATTCAGCGAGGTACAACTTTTCCCGCGAAACATAGGTCGAAATCTTAAGATTGAAAATCATCTTTTCATATGTTCTATGTTCCTTGGGGAAAGTTGTTCAGTTTTATGCACCTTATTACCTCGCTGAATATACGCACTCCTTTTAAATTAATCCTGTATTAATACGAGAAACAAAAATTTTGTAGCACTTTTTTACCAAAATTGCGCTTATGAAAGCGAGATAATACGAGTATGAAATTTTGCAAACTTATAATTCATAATTATAGTCTGCAATGACTATGTATGCTAATATTTTAAAAAATATGGCTAAAAATACATAGACCCGTTAAGGGTCGATTTTCGACCACTATCAGGACTCTAGTAGAAAAAATCTTATTTGGTACAAAATTCTAGTACAAGACAGAACGAGGACGAGATAAATGCAACGAAATATACAACAATAAAAAAATATTACTATGGGATACTATATTTTGGAGGTAAAAACCAGTTAAAATGGATTTTGGAGGTTAGATAGGCAGTCGCTCCATGTAAAATACGGTATTCAGCTATATCCAGTAAGACTGGAAGACGAACCTACATAGCTTAAGAAAAGGAGAAAATTAACCTGCTAGCTGCTATAAATAAAACTGAAATTTAAAACTTATTGCGAAGTAATCTAACATTTTAATTCAAAATACCACACGAAAATCGACCATAAGGGTACGAAATTGCGTAAAAAGAAAATCTCTTTTACTTCGTAAGGGTTTATTGTCCCCATGAGTCGTTGCGGGTATTGTAAATAACACGGGCCGCTCATTATTCAAAAGAAAATATTTAGTTAAATGTTTTGTCGGTATATCACAATTAGTTTTATGGCGGTTTGGGAGTAAGTCATGGAGTTAAGAAGTTGTTTATGGTAAAAGTTTGTGTGAATGTTTGTTTGTTGCTGAAGGGTAAGTTATTGAAGTATGTAGCTGATATTTAGAGATGATAACAGGAATAGAAATATATAATCTAGTCTACAGCACAAAATAATGGCAAAAGCCAATCCATGCAAACTATACTTAATATTATAAAGCTGATGATTTGTGTGTTTGTTTTAGTGGTTGATCACGATAATCTTACGAACAGACTTGTCCGATTTGAAAAAAATATCTAGAATTGGAGGAGTAATTATCAATCAACTCAGCCTATCGCGGTCCACTGCTGGACATAGGCCTCTCCCAAGTTGTACCAAAACACCCGGTCTTCCGCCTTCCGCATCCAGTCCGACCCAGCTACATTTTTCAGGTCATCGGTCCATCTGGTTTGGGGGCGTCCTACGCTACGTTTGCCAATTCTTGGTCTCCACTTAAGGTCTAGTCTGCTTCAACAGCCATCAGTCCTTCAACAGACATGACCAGCCCACTGCCACTTCAGCTTACTGACTCTGCAAGCTATGTCGGTAACTCTGGTTCTTCTCCGGATAATCTCATTCCTGATTTTATCCTTCAAATATACTCCGAGCATAGCTCGCTCCATAGCTCGCTGAGCGACTTTGAGTTTGTGGACTAGCCCTATTGTCAGTGTCCACGTTTCGGCTCCGTAAGTCATGACAGGCAGGACGCAGGCGGGAGGAGGCATTAGTCGAGAGCCAAACGTAATTTTTACGTGGGATTTTTAGTCGGTTGTACCGTTGTCCTTATCATATACACATGTATACACCACGACAGCAATAGTTAGGTAATTCAAATAACTAATTTAGAAAAGACTCCGCCCGACTTTCCTCTTAAACGTTAAGATATTTCTACGACTCTAAATGTTGTTCTAAATATTATATAACACATTCCCTTCAAGTACGTAATAACAGTTAAAATATCAAAGTAACCTTGGTTACATAACACAGTTAAATCTAATTACGTCGCGGCTATAACAAGTGGGATTACGACGGCTCCCAGTTATGCGTTTTGACGTGATACGGTTAACTTTTGGTGTAGGTTAAAATGTAACTGCTTGCTGTCGGTTTAAATTTGTAATATTTTAACCGAGTTTAGTGTTAAAGGTAACGTTTAAACACTGTATTAAACTTTTTCTTTTTATCGTGTCGACGGTAATCATACCGATATTGTGTCGGCCCAGAAGTTTGCTACGAGAACTGCATTATCAGTTGCTATATTTAAAACATCCACCGTGCAGGTGTAAGGCCCGAAGGACAAGATAGCAGGTGTTCCATTGTTCTGGAAGGAATACCGTCCATCCACACCAAAAGTTAGATGTGTCAACTGTCAAGTGCTCTGTGGCCCATTGACTTTATAAATTAAGATTTCATGGTTTTCCATTTATTTTGTCAGCTATGTTTTTGGCAGTTTTGATTGTTCCTACGGATTGATGCCATGAAAGTACAGGATGGTAATTTTTCGTATTTAAGGATCTTCGAATCCTAGGCATACAAAGCGTATTTTCAAAAATGTATGAATGCAGTTTTATTTCTTTTCAAAGGTAATGGTATATTTCCTTTTTGTATAATTTGTTATCTCCTTTATTTAGAGTAGGTACTCAAGTGGCATTAAATATTGTCACCCTGTAGGTATAGCTGTTACTTTAAATAATATCGAAATTCTCACTACTGGACCTAATTTCACGAATTCTTTCACCTTTAGAATGACATTATCCATGACTAACAGCTACTTAAAGCTTTTGTAGAAAAAAATATGGACCGCGGGCGGAGTCGCTGGTAAAACAGCAGTGAGTACCTTAATATATCTAATTAAGAAGCATTTAATTTACGATCTGCCTAATCAGAATCCACGGAACACCTAAAATCTACCATAAAGCCAAATTTCTACCAAATCTTCCATAATTTCTGTTCTAATCTACCATTTCTTACACTGACGTAACCGTTACACAGCCATAGTATTAACATACAGTCATATTTAAACAGTCATTTAGAAATCCTCGCAAACTTCGACGTTTTAATGAAAATTTCGCTAAATTCCTCCAAATTCCTTCAAATTCCTTCGGGCCTCAAAACGGCTTTTAATATATTATTAGGATTGTTTACCGACTTCTCGTAATGAGGCCCCTAATACGTTCATGCGTAGACTTCGTAACCATAGAGAGAAATATGAAACTGGCTATTGAGTGGGAAATGGTAAAATTATTTGTCTAAGGTACTAATAGTACTGCATTTATTTCCTAGCTTGGTAGCTTGCCTCTCGCCTTAAAATAGGGTATCAACTAAAAAAAATGCCTGTTAGTTTTTAGAAAAGAAATAAACATTTGAAACATATTTTTTCCTTTTACCAAATCAATTTAAAACATAAAGATTTTTAAATTCAGGATTGGGGCTTGACGCGACACATGCTGCTAAGCGGAGGTTGTGGGTTCGATTCCCACCCAGGACAATTCTTTGTTTGATGAGCATGGGTGTTATTTATGTATAATATGTATGTATTGATAAATATATAATTATGTTTATCAGTTGTCTGGTTGCATCATAGTACAGGCTCTGCCTAGTTTTTTTTGTAAATATAAGTTTGAGATATAAGGCCGTGTGTGAGTTATCCCAAGATATTATAATTAAATATTAATTAAATACTTGAAGAGACAGCCTATATCTTTAACATAGGTAAAGATTTTTGTATTCAAAGCTTTACACATATTGATAAGTTTATCGAATGCTAGACCCTTGCTTGTCCACAACACATGTTAGCAAAAGGGTGGTCCCTTTCAATAGAAGACCCGTCAAACCAGTTGGTTATATTAAGAGGTTACACACGTTTTTAAGGTCTTTGAAGTTCTAAGAATTGAAACTTATTGGGGCAAATACTTTGAATTGTTTGGTCATGTTGTAGTAATTTGCATTATAGGTACGTCGAAATTTGTATTTTTTAAGTTTTTTTAGGGTTTCGTGCCTCAAAAAGAAAAACGGTACCATCTAGGATCACTTTGTTGTCCGTCCGTCTGTCAAGTCTCGTCTGTCAATTATATTCTATTGTTATCAAATCATAAAAATTAAGTCTTTTTACGGAACGTACGGGGGCGGGTTCGTGACGCATTTGTCAGGTTTTTTCAATAAGCGATACCTATTTAAGTATGGCTATTATAATGGTTTGCAAGGAAAGGTATTAATAAATATTCCTTACAAAACCAACTCAAACAAATAATATAATTGTCTACTACACTAGAATTTGCTGTCAAAACCTCATCACATTTGAAGTAACGAGTTAGCCTTAGCAGTAATTGGAGACATTGCGATTTCAAACTAATTAGTAATTATGTCTGCTTATTAGATGATTGTCAGTAGGTGGCATCGTTTGACATATTGAATGGAGCCTTCATAAATTATGAACTGTTTTTCTCAAGGGATATTGCCAAGGCGTTTGACATTGACAGCTCTAATCAAATAATGTAAATGGCATTTTTAAGTTTTACTCCAATTTATAGTTAAGCCATGGTTAGTAGACAAAAAAAAAAATGAAAACAAGGCCTAGAATCCAGATTAAAAAAGATATAATATCTAGACATAAAGCTTTTTTTATTGGGACAAGCAAGTCACACGTGCCCATCAACTCCTGTAACCTAGGATCTACAATATATACCACCGAGACAATTAAGCTCGGTGTATCCCAGGAAAACGATTAGGGAATGGAAGCTGCAGTGGGACTCCAATTGTTAATAATAATAATAAAATTAACAACTATATATTGTGGTGGCCTGGCGGTTCAATGACCGGATTCGTGTGCACATGGTTGCAGGTTCGAACCCAGGCAAGTAACATTGTAACTTTTTAAAGTTATTTGTACTTTCTTAATTATTCTAAGACACAATTGACAAACGGTGAAGGAAAACATCGTGATGAAACCTGGATTCCTAAAATTGGAATCTGAAACGCCAATTCGAAATAAGCAAGCCTGGTGATCAATGCTCATTCTTTCTCTATACGGGAAGAAACCTGTGCCCAGCAGTGGGATATTTATAGGCCAGTATTCTAAACAATTTGACCGTTTCTGTATAAACACTTCCAATTTTAGCTTAAAAAAATAGCTGTATAAACCTAAATATCTTTTAAAAGATTTCATTCATAAACAATTCGAAATGACAACAAAAAACAGCTGACGAAAATAAAAATTCTTAATTAAAATCAATAAATAACATCGCGGAACATCAACAACTGTGAAATAACGACATACGAACATTCCTATCCTAAAAATTTAACTTAATAAACCCATTTTATATCTGGGACACAATCAAGACATATTTCTAACAAAATTCCAGAAAAAAATAAACAATAACAAATGCGCGGGAACACACAAAACGTCTTTGACGGGCGGCCATGTTTTTTTGTTTTTTTTTTCTACCGACAGGCGTCAATGGCACCTCATTATTATGCCAGAAAATAATCGAATAAAGGATCGATTTTACGTAACCGATTATCTCAGTTTCGAGGAACGATTGGTAGATTATACGAGAAATGAACGGGCTCTTTGTTGGATGGAATCTGGACTAGAGATTGGGAACACCTGGCGTGAGTCGTTTGAAGTAGGTAGACTAGTGATGGAATTAGTGGATTCTAATTTTATCGATATTTAATGACCATGTTATGGATAATTAATTAATAAACTAATAAAAAAAAATATCGAATAAATATTTTAAACATTAATTGAATATAATTTGTTTAGGAAACCATTTATGTCTTTGTTCATTCATGTGCCAAATTTAGAATTTAAACACCAAGATTAGTAAATAAATTAAAGAAACGGAAATTTACCTACAGCCTTTAGGTTAATCTCGTTTTTAGTCTAGACATAAACATAATTTGACTTTCAAAACGTATCGATAAACTTTGATCCTGAACTGCTTTACATAAAATTCAAATTGTTTATGGGTGTAGACATGACACAAAATGTTATGAATGATAATGTTATCATTCATAACATTTTTATTTCAAGGAATGAAAATTAATATTCGGTATTCATTCTTACCAATGAAGTGCTGATAATAATACTGGGAAGAAAGAAATTTAGAGGGAGTTAAGGGCTGTTTACAATCAAACAATTCTTGGTAATGCGCGTTTGTTTTTATGAAGTCAAACAAATTGTATCCATACAATTTACAGTATTATTTGATTCTGAGAATAAATAATATGCTTCATAAACATAATTGAAAAGCTTGTAAAAATCGTTCGCTCTAAAGTAATACCGTGTGATGTTTTTTTTATATATATAATTATCACGTTATACTTTTTTTTTGTTTTATGGTAACAGTTTTAATTGACCGCAGCCAAAAATATCGACAACCCAAAACTCTCACCAAGCATTATCGATGCTTGAAACCTTATTTCCCCACACTATAAATAGACCGTAAGGTCATAAAATTGTACTACAAAAGCATTCCTGCCACGTCGCTTAATTCTGAATAGGCGCATATGCACAAAATATTGTTGGGTACACGGATTTAGAGAGAATGGAAGGACCAACAATACCTTCTTGTAAATACAATACATTTGATGTATGTCACCCGTTTATACGCGTGGTTCCTTGTGGTACAGGGAAATTGAGGTCATAGACATATTCTATTGTACCTACATACAGAAAGACAAAAGAAGTTAGGGGAAAGGGATATTGCTAATCTAAATTAAACCTTTTGTGGTTGATGTAGAGTTCGTTATTATTTGGTGCATTTGTATCCGGTTGGAGCATGCTTTGTTCCTGAACTATTTGTGTTTTGGACACGATTAATTTGATTCAGAATATTATATGAACATACAGTGGTAGTGTTTTGGCCGTCAGGCTACTCGTACTTTAAATAGGTATGCCGTTTTCAGTTTGTGCGACGTTCGCAGGCTAAATCCGTACTCGAAAACTGACAGTCATTCAATAATTTCAAAAAGTCTTGCATCACAGTTTAACTTTATGCTATGCGGTATGCGAATAAGGTTGAAATTTCGAAAACAAATGTTTTGGATCAAATCTTGTTGATTGAAGACAGTTTTGGATGACATTTTAAATTTTTAATATCTCTCTCTGTCTTACCAGTAGGTATTGAAATGCTTGATACTCGCTCAATATGCAAGTAATTAGTGGGCCGTTTTTAGAACTCGATTATTAGTAAAGTTTTAGTACTTATACTTTTGAAATTTTAAATAAAAAAAATCAACTAGCCAATTGCATTGATGCATGAATATATTATTGATGGGTGTATTGCGATTGAGCAAAACGTCGATTCTGTAAAATTCAATCAACAACTCGCATCTCACTTCACTATTCATTCTCACTTCGCATAAGTTTCAAATTTCGAGTGCGAACTCAAACGTCATCTCATATTTAATCTCACGGTTAATTTAGTTCAACTCGCTGACACGCTCGCAAGGGTAGCGCTAGTGCATCAACCGAGTTTTTAGAATGCCAATCAAGAAACTCACAGTGGATTCAGATTCGAAGTTTAGAACGACGTCTTACAGAATCAACAGGCAGTTTTTATTCAGCTAGTATTTAATTTCATAAATATGTTTTCAATTTCGTTCTAAACATAACCAGTGGTATATTATACGTGTGAGTGGCAAGCTGACAGTATTTTCGTAAACCAAAACGATGTTTATATTCCATTCACTAATTGAGTTTACTATACGCAAAGGGGCTTGTTACCTCGAATAATAGTGTCGTACAACAAAGGGACTTACAATAACATTGTCTTTGTTATGGACACGTCATAATACATATATCTATGTAATATGGACAAAATCCAGATCAGTTTGCTTACATTGCGTAAGAAAACATTTTGCCTAGATAGGTATAGTAGGTGTTGATATTTAGGTGGAAATAAATAAACGAATTAAAAAAATGCAAAGAACGTGTAATGTTGACAGAAAGGATACAACCGGAAGAAGGTACATAAAAAAAAATGTTGCCAACTTATAAGAAATATTATTACGTTCTTATTTACAAACAGTAGGAATTGTAGACCCAACATGGTCTGGAAAAGACTGGACTGTGTACTAAAATGTTCACGAGTTTTTTTTGCTTAAAACTTAAAAAAATTAGGAGGTAATTAATTTATATTGTGTGCTTGCCCTTATTACTCGTCGCCAGTAAATTATAAGTGTTGAAGTAAAATTTTTAAGTTCCATAATGTGTTTCTATTTCACATTTTTTTTAGCTGTGACGTCATATCACACAACCCGCAAACAAACTGTTCTACCATTATGTCTTCAAAAACATTACCTACATCTACTGCATTTACAAAGTGCGCTTCAAATACATACAAAACTACGCTCTGTCACATCCATTAACCACACATCTTGACGAAATACTTTAACCCAACGTGGGTGTTAAAAAAGTCAGTTAAAATAAGATTTTGGCTCAGGCTATTTGTAAGACCGTTGAAAATCACGTTCGCGTTTACCCCCTATATGGGAAGCGTGAACAGTTTCTTGTTAATCTTTTGCATATTTTAAAGTCGTGTCGAAGTATTGTGACTTTTTGTACGATTTTTTTTTGTTGTTATTTACAATCTTTAGTTACTAATATTATAAATCTGAGCTATTTATTTATTTGTTTGGTTGAACACATGACAGATTTTCCGCAACTCACGCGTATCATCTGCCAAATCCTTTTTCCCAAAATCCCATTCTTACCGGATTTAGCCGAATACCGTAATTTACATGGATCGACTGCCTATCTGACCTCCACATCCCATTTACTGAGTAATACAGTATGCAATCGTTTTTTACTTTTTGCCAAAATTCTAATAACTTAACGAATGCCAGCTGTATGACAGTATTGACAGTCGGTAACGACAACGGTTTAACGTGCTTTCCGAGACACGTTAGGTATTCCATCCACAGACCAACCGCGGCAAGAACGGCTTAACTTTTATTATCGGTCAAATTGTATGGCTTACACTTGCTGCAAATATTTGTTTTGAAATGCTTGATAAATTATTTGCAACTGGACATACCTCTTATCTTCTACAATACAATATTGAAAACATGCATGCATACGTTTGAATGATAACAATCACATTGAACATTTAATTAATTATTTCATTCAAATGTGAACAGCGGACCACGGGAAGTAATAAATAAAGACACATAACGAGCAACCCCAGGGGTTTAATATATATAAAATCTTGTTGTTATCACAAACTAAAATCGAATACATCACTGCTATCTACATAAATATATTGAGGTTACGTTGCTTTGTGTCATGACGTATTAATTATGTTACGAGAAAAAAGTAGTTAGCTAAATTTTATTAGTTGTATTATATTGTTTTCTGAGGTTTATGCGAATAGTAGATATTGAAATAAAACTACTTGAAACGGATTCTATCGCTGTTTATTTTGATTTGAGTTGTGTTATTTCAATAAGTTATAAGACTAATTATGTTAGGAAATAATTAATATTCGCAATAAAAAGTGCATATGAAATGTCATTACGCATCTTTAACAGAAGTAAATAATTATATCTGTCATGAAACAGTGGTTATCATCTCACACATTATCAATCAAAAAATGACCCCGAACGCTTACAGTAACGATCATGAAATCCCCAATAACATTCACCAAAAAAGCAAATACGAAAAAGGGCAGTTATTAATTAAATCTCTTTTTAAGTATCCGGCTTGACCCGGAAATAACCTCAAAAAAGAATGTTTGACTACCGACATGAAGCCGGACAAAATAACAAAAATATATTTTTTGAAATCACGCACGAAACATGTGGCAATTAAGTTCTGGCGCAGCGTAACCTCAATATGTTTCCTTTATTGATATTCAATCTATTCCGAGGGTAGGTAGCAATTAAAAATATATATTTTTGTTTTATTTTGGTCGTTGGACAGGCAAATTGGTTTGGTGGTAGGCATTCGTAATTGTTCACACATTACCATATTGTTTGTGATAATATCTGTAAGATGTATGCCCCGAAGGAGTGTTATATTAAACTCTTATCATTTAGTAGCGTGTAGAAATAAATACAACATGTTCGAAATTACCCCGTAAAAAATATAATTAATTATCAAAGCCAACAATTTTGTCAACCCTAGTAAGCTGTCATGTCAGGGAACCAGCACGTCGATTCTATAAAATTCAATCAACAACTCGCATCTCACATCGCTATTCACTCTCACTTCGCATAAGTTTCAAATTTTGAGTGCGAAGCGAGCGTCGAAGTGACCAGGGACCTTACTGAATGCCACTTTATACGTCATCTCATACTTTATCTGTCTAAATCTCACGGTTAATTTAGTTCAACTCGCTGACACGCTCGCAAAGGTAGCGCTAGTGTATCATCCGAGTTTTCAGAATGCCAATCAAGAAACTCACAGGGTTCAGATTCGAAGTTTCGAACGAGGTCTTGCAGAATCAACAGGCAGATTATTTAACATATAGGCCTACGTATCTATTTTACATAATAATTGTCTACTTTAATAGTTTTTCTATTTTTGATTCATAAACTTCCTTTCGGCTTTACGGGAAGTTTTGTAACATCCTTAAATCCTAACCTTCTGTTACTGAAATTTTGCCAGTAGTGCCACAAAACTATTAGTCTCGGTGACGTCATCGCTGTTATATTCTACAATGTTTGAACTAAATAGAATTACAGTGGTTTTTACCAAGGGACCATATTGATCTAGGGATTGGGAGCAGAAAAGGTCCATGACTACTCTAAGCTTAGATTTCTGATGTATTTATTTTAAGGGGGACATGACCCAATGACTGACGTACTACCTATACAGGGTTATTTTTTATGGATCAGGGGTATAAAACTGAACAACTTTCCCCAAGGAACATAGGTCGAAATCTTAAAATTGAAAATGTACTTTTCATACAAAGTGACAGGTCACGTGACTTATGTTTGTATGAAAAATTGATTTTCACCCCTGTATAATAATTGTTTTGAATTTGCGCTTTACCTTGGCGCAAAAAAAGGGCGCGTAAAAAGGCGTCTTTGCGCGATGCTATACCCTTCCAGACTTGAAGTTCCTTTTTTATTGATATAGGGTATAATCTATACTTAATATCATAAAGCTGAAGAGTTTGTTTGTTTGAACGCGCTAATCTCGGGAACTACTGGTCCTGTTTGAAAAATTATTTTAAACTGGTAAATTTTTTTTTATGTAGATAGTCCACTTATTGAGAAAGGCTCTAAGCTATGATTTGCCGCGATAACTGAAGTCCACGCGGGCGGTGCCGCGAGCAAACGCTAGTCATACTATAAATGACAAACTCTACCAGCACCTTCATGTCGACAGTCATTTGTTGCCTTTCGCACCGTCTACAATTTTTATATTCTTTGGTACAAATTATAACAATATTGCGTACCCCAATAAGCTACAATTTGTGAGGTTTTCTGTGAACATTGAAAGGGTATGATTACGTTAGTTACCGTTGCTATGGCAACCCGGTAACTTCCTGTGAGCCTTGAGTTTGCAATTTGATTGAGGTTGATTGAACCATTATTATACAAATTGAGTCGCTGGTTTTGGTTTAGATAAGCGGTTTAACCTTCAAATTTTGCTGTAAATGTTGATTTTAGAAGAAATAATGTTAGCGTTGAACTGTAAATAATATATCGGCGCAGACTAGAAAAAGAGAACCCATCGAAGCAATCAGTGTAGAGAAAGTTAAAAAAAGGGGTTTTGCATATTTTTCTATAGAAAACTAAGATTTGAAGAGGCGGTAGTCTAATAGCTAGGGCGTCGGACTTGCGAAAATATGATTGGGGTACGAATCCCACCCATAACAATACCGACGTGAAACCACTCGTAACACAAGCATCTTAGATTAGCACGAGGGATTAACGAGATTACTAGTAATGTGCGACCCACATTGCTAGGAACCTTTCCAAATTATAAAAACAAAAAAATTACTAAAAAAAATATTGCACACGCTTTTCGGTTTTATATTGGCTTCATAGTTTTTCTGCCAAAATATAGGTAACCAAAAAATAACAGACACAAAACAAGAAAAAAATTGTAGCCTATGGATTTATAACTCAAAAAGCAATTGGAAATTGCGATCGCCAAAATAATTGTGCGTAAAACATTAACATATGCGACTCGCGATCGGGTTTTACGATTACGACGCGATCGTGAGCTATCGATTGCTCGTCGCTTTTACATCATAACTCGGATACGAGGCACTCATATTAATCGGGAAATTTCGACGATTGCGATGTATCCGATACTAAATATTACAACGTGACTGTGGTTCGAAATACTATGATATTGTAAGATGGGATTAATAAATATACACATTAGGCTGACCACAAATGAGATGGCGGGACAAATTAGATGCCTTCCTGGGGAATTGGCAGGAAGAGACGAGGGTTTGGGATCGCTGGAGGGAATGAAGGAAGGCTTTTGCCCAGCAGTGAGAAAGTACAAGCTAGATATAATAATACTAATTAAGCAGTAGTGTGTCAAAAATAATTTGCACAAGGATTTAAATTCGATCCTAGGCTAGAATAAATAATTGGACATTTTCAAAGTTACATTATGTGTATATATTTTTTATAATTGAAAGAGAAAAGAATATATGCATTTATAATTGAAAAAAAAAACGATTAAAAGAATCGCGATTTAATTTTTCATAGGTTGCCTCAGATTTGTCTTTTTCAAATATTTGTATTTATGTACAAAAGTCTAAATGCGACACTGAAAATCATTTGCTATTTTTTTATATGCTTTGATATCCAATGTTTTACACAAAAGCGTCAATACGTGAAGTGAACGTGAACGAGAAGTTTGCTCAAGATAATAATGAAAAATGATAATACTTTTTGATGCCAACATAGAGAGTAATTTCATATCAATTTAAGCCTTTTAAAAACTTCGTTAAATCCAATTTGCTTTAATTTTCTGAGGGTAGTTTTAACAGGAAACGTCAGATGCAATCTGCTACATTGCCATACTTTAAAACCTGGCAATATGCCAGTGCGATTGGGGCTTTAATAAAAGTTGCCATGTACCGTCCGGGGAATAAATATTCCAGATTTTTTTCTACATTTTTTTGAACGTACGTGTCAACCCTTGTTTTTTCTTGCCAAGTTCCCTGAAATATGGTTCTATTTAAAAAGGGATTTCGAAAGTCTTCATACCATAAGCCATGCAAGAAAACAATGAATTTTCTTTAAAAATATAGGTAGGTATAACTTACAAGCGTTTCTTCTGAATTATCATCATAAGCCAGCTGCTGGGCTATTATTATACTATTTGGACCTGGACTTTGGACCCATTAACAATTAATAATTTTTATCACAAATCTGTAATAGACATTAATAGATTATAATCTATTAATGTATTATAATAAATTATAATACATAATTAAAATAAAATAAATGTTCCACAGCTGGGCACAGGCCTCTTCCCATACAGAGAAGGAACGAGCTGATCACCACGCTTGCTCATTGTGGGCTGGCGATTTAAAAGTTCTATATAAACAGTCTTATTAATTAAAATAAAAGCCTTTGAAGATATTATCAGCGATCAGAAGATTTTTTTTTTAAACAAAAGAGTGAAGTAATTAAACCAATTTTAGTAGTTGGGTATTATTTAAAAAATGTTAGACATATATTTTGTCAATTGCTATTGATAATAGCATAATTCAATTTTAACATCTTTACTTGGGCATGAACCTTTTTTAACAAAAATATTAGTTAAAATTTATCAGTACCTATTGGCTTACTTAATTAAATTACAATATTCAAAAGGTTATATTTTAAAAGATAAATCAATTAGATCAGACCCTATGTTATGATAATATCGCCGCAAATAACTTTAAGATACAGTAGCTACAAGACACATACAAAATGCGTTTTGTTTTACACATAATACACATTTATAAAAAATATTTAACAAGTGTATTTATTTAACATATTTCTTCTACACTTACACTCAATGAAACAAGAATTTATGAAGACTCCTGAATACTTTACAAATTGACGCTCCAAGCCACAAAACAAATAAAAACATAACCCACCTTTCCGATGTCGGTTAAGTCCAGAATTATGCCCAACAGGTATATTTAAAATAAACCTTGCTGTATCATTTTCTCCCAATATTTCTTGGGTTGCAATTTCACCGTGATAAAATTACAGTTTGTGAACTGATTATTGCACGTTGGTAAAATGCTTCGGGGTCTCATTGGTTATCAGGGTCCCGTACCCAAGGATATACGCAACCATATTGTTAACCCTTCGCTGTCATTTACTATGGTGTCTTTTTAATTGTGTCAGTTTGCTGTATGAAATTTTGACATAATTAAGTCAAGATGGCGGTTAACAAGATGGCTGCCATTCAAATAATTAAAGATTGGATCTAGCTGAAATTACTTGCTTAGTTAACATACAGTTCTGAGTAATCATTCGATTGACATACAAAAAATAAATTAATAATAATTCTTCTTTCTAAATAATAATAATATAATAATAATAATATTCTTTATTGAAACCGTAAAAATGAAAACATAAAAAAAAATAACTGCAAAAGAAGTGGTACAAAGGGCGGCCTTATTGCACACGGCAATTTCTTCCAGGCAACCATTGGACGGAATTTTACTAAAACAGTATACAGTATAATATAACAGTATACAGTATAGTATAATATATTGAATCAGTCTGTAATTTGATACAAATAACGACGAAATTAATTTATAAAAATGGCGGATTGTGTTACGGAACCCTTGTTTCATACGCCAACTTGCACTTTGCTCGTTATTTTTATCATTGTGATCAGAAATAACTGACAGGTGATTTTTATTCCCTTGTTGTTTCAAATTTGAATAAGTTATTATAAGAATTGGTGTTATTACGTATTGATTTATCATTGCTTTTGTGTGACGTAGGACGCATTTATTTAATAAAAGGGTGGCTTCATACCAAGCGATATTTCACTTACGTGTCATATATTATTAACCTAAATGTATATTTATGAGTATGTTTGGTTGTTTATAACGTCTTTCAAGCATAAACTACACCCAAGTGTCCCTAGTGGGAGTAGTAGTAGTCACCTTTTTTACGTTATCGCGATCTATACCTACGTTTTTGAAGTTCGGTGCTCTGATTAGCCCGCTCAAAGCATTATTAACCCTTTACACCCGGGCTTATACGAGCGTGAGTTTTGATTTAAAAAAATATTGGCGCCAAACAATTTACTTTTTCCGAACGCAACCGGCGTCGATTGTTTGTGAGGAGTATTCTACGCACGAGAAAAAATACACTGGCAGTGTGGAGGCGGTCAGCGACGTGTGGGTTGCGATGAACGATGGCTGCATTTTTCGACCCTCGCCGCGCCGCGGGTAAGTAATAATTTTGATTAATAACTATTTGTTTTTTTATAGTATTTTGTACTTATTTTAAAGTTAAAGGATGTTTAAACACCTAGATAATTTTAGATTTATGCTAACTTTTGCAGTTTATTTACAATTAAGTCGTAAAGTCTGACCGCTACGATCGTGTGGCTCCGGTCGTAATCCCAACATGTTATTTGGGAGTAAGTACTGTAATTGACGATTGTGTGTACGTAGATTTAGTTACTGAGAGTATCTTGTTTAAAATTTTAGGCAGAAATTTGAACGATGACCAAGTTATAGACGTGCTGGGCGATGGAAACTTATCCGTTATCGAAGATATTGAGGACCCAACCCAGCATTTTTGACAATCTTCAGTTCGACAATTTTCACACTGAACTCGAACCTGAACTACTACCGTCTGCAGCACTAGAGTCGGAACCGACGCAGGATACTCCAGCATCATCAAAACTAACTCCGCGCCCTCGGATCTTCACGGCCACCTCCTCGAAAGAGAGTTTGGAAGCAGGTACCTTCTGATGATCGAAATCATGACTATACTTAACTGCCCGTGGCTCCTGTCAAGACTCCAATGGAGTATTTCTCATATTACTACATTGATTAGAGTTTTTCGACGAAGTTGCCAGATGTACGAACCTGTACCATCATAAAAAAACTCGTCTAGAACTAAAACTGATGTCTGTAGAAGTAGCCAGAGTCTTTTCCATACATATTATCATGGGATGTATTCCCTACCCCCGTATTCCGATGTACTGGGGAGGTGGATGAAAACTAGACATAATAACTCAACAAATGGCTCGTGATGGGTTCTTGACAGTTCGTAATGCATTGCTTGTCGTAGATTCAGATGAAGCCCTGCCGCATGACAAAAACAACCCATTGTGGAAGGCACAGCCAATGATTGACAAGCAGCGTGTAACGCCTGGCTTCTACTCCATTGACGCAAATGATACCATTTACTGGCAGGTGTATACTACGTCAGGTAGTCCGAAACAAACCGCGCCCGGTTGGTCTGAAGAATTTCGTGCTGACTACAAGTGAAAGATAGATGCTCAACTTTGACATCTATCGAGGAGCTAAAATAATGTTTGGTGATAAATCTCTTGGACTTGGAGCTTCTGTAGTTTAGTATTTGACGAAATAAAAGCACCAAGAATGTGCCAGTACGAAAATTTTACCAGTCGCACAAAGATACGTTGTGAAAAATGCGACACCTATTTGTGCATCTCACACGCGGTAAAGACTGTTTCAAGTCTTACCACACCAAAGGATGATATGGTACTCCTAGTTCCTGATAACTCTAAGAGGCATAATAAGATGTTTTTTTAACTAATGGTTACATTTAAGAATAATTACATTTAATATTTTGGTTTTGTTAATATTTTACTAAAAAAATTGTACCGTGTTTCTAAAGGCTTGTACAAATGTTTAGTGCGAAGACAAATGCTATGAAAGTGAATTAATTCTAACTTAATTATTAATAAAGAGGCTGATTTCATTATAAAACTCTTTAATTGCCCTCAAACTATCAAAATATAAGATTAGTTTAAACTAACCTCACGATCGTGACTATGTCACGTACAACCTGTGACTCACGATCGTGCGGGTAGCATTGTGGGTTAACTATGAACTCGAGATTTTTTTAACTATTTTTTTGAGGCTTTATAGACATAGCAGAATGCCAAGAAAAAGGTTTTATAGTATAAAAATAAAAATAAACTTTCCGGTTGTAAAGGGTTAAGTAATCAAACAATTATAGAACTAATTTTCTTTTTTTTTTAATAAATAAATAAGTACAATTAAATACAAGGAACCTAAGTTGTGTGTGTCTATTTTTTATTTATTTATTATTTTATGCCCCGCGAAGGCGCGAAACCTCGTGTTCTCTACACTGGCTTTTCGCAGCCTTTGCGACAAGTGTAGAGCGGGAACTAAAGTAGTTTAGTGTATCTTCTTGTATTGTATTTACAAGGATCTTCTTCTGCCTAGCCTTTTCCCTAGCTATGTTAGGGTTGGCTTCCAGTCTTACCGGATTTAGCTGAATACCGTATTTTACATGGAGCGACTGCCTATCTGACCTCCACAACTTATTGGTAGGTAATACAGTATTCCATAATAAGACTGGCTGTCAGAATTTTAACGACTTAACGACTATCAAAGATCACTGAGATAGTCGGGACCAACGGCTTAACGTGCTTTCCGAGGCACGGAGGGGTCTCGATAGGTTTACAAATGGTCACCGATCCACGTACCAACCGCGGCGAGCGCGGCTTAACCTTTATTATCGGTCAAACCTTACGGCTAACACTTAGCCACGAGCCCCTATTGTATTTCAAAGGATATCAGGTTTAATTGGAGGCTTAATAATACGTCTGTAAGTTAGCAATTACTTGTGTAACTGAATACCTAACTATTGATATCTAAGAACGACATAGGATTACATAAACTAGGACTGATGTCCTGGTATAGGTATTTACATATTATAAATCAAAGTTACTTCCCATCTGTAGGCTTAGATCTTTTAAAATACGAAACGAATTTTAATGCAATTTTCAGCTAGAGATAGATTGATTCAAGAAGAAAGTTTTTATGTATATTAATTATTGGAATTTATAACTGTGCTAGCGTGTGAACCCGTGGCGAATCCGCTAGTAATAATATAATTAAAGTTGTAGATTAGTGTTATGTTGCGTAATATTGCAAAACTAGCTTTTGCCCTCGGCTCTGCCCGCATTGGCTTCGGTTCGCCTTTCTCGATAATAATAAATAGTTCATCTAACACTGAAGGTTTTTTTCAAATCTGACATCGATATTAGCGCGTTCAACCAATGCATTTGGGTTTGTTTTATCCGTCTTGAAAAGCACTATAAATAAACCTAGACGATGTCCAGCCCATCTAGCCAAGGTGACATTTCGACAAGCGTTATCGATGATAGAAATCGCATAAATGACATTAAATGTATGGAAATGACATTTGTTTTCGATAAGTCACGTGGCTTAGACTTGTCACTTTCATACATTTGAGCGATTCGATCTGCGTTGACGCTTCTAGAAATGTTACTAGGCTCGGGGGCCAGGACTTTTATATTTATATATTGTTTTCATTCTCGCTCTAACCTTAGTTTTTTGTTGGCAGCTTCAATCGAGTCGCTCCACGCGCCTACTGGAGGCGGCGTGGAGCTCCCCTGTGACGTCACTCCTGCGTTACCAGATGATCGCATGGGACTTGTCATCTGGTATAAGCAGGGACACGAGTCTCCGATCTATACGTAAGTATTTTTGGAATAAATTATTTTAGGTATAGAGATGTAACGACATAGAATATCTACTAGTATTTTTATAATGAATTCTGAGACACTGATTCATATTAACTGTCACTGTAGATAATAATCGAAAATATAAATCATGATATTTTTATTTCAAGTAGACATTTTCAGGTACTTTCTTAGCGTTAAATGACTCTAGTTGCTCGGTTCCAAAATTTTAGTGTTATCATGAAAACCGGAAGAAAACTCCATGAGTTTTTTCTTGTTACGAGATGTTATAACTTATTAAATTGCACTTCCTTCAAGAATTGGTTAAAATTCTGAACAAGAACTAAATTATATCCTCGAGGTAGGGAACCTATGGCCCAGTTTTGATCGTATAAAAAACCATTAAGTAGGACCATTAGGTAGTCATAAAACAACAAGTGTCATAAATAGGTATATGTTTATGTATATATTTGCAATCGAGGTCCTCAATTCGAATATATGTTTTTTTTTAGGTATATAATTGTTACGCGATACCTCCTAAATTGCGAATCGATAATATAGAAGCGAAATCCTCTTCAATATAAGGTTTAAAAAAAACCGTTAAGTTGTTTGGTTTTTAACTCAGAACGATTGGAATATTTTACCAAGAATTTCTAAACGAAATAGTGTATTTTGTTCTTTCGTGCAATTTTTATTTACATATTGTAAGACCCAAATCGATTTTAGTAAAAAAAAAAAACAAAAATAATGATTCCGTACGTTTTGTTTTATTTATAAACTCGTAACATCTTCCCAAGGACTCTAATTAAGTATTGCTTCATCATGACCAAAATAATGACTAATCAAAAATACAAAGACAAGAGCTCTCGACTCAAAGAGCTCACTCGACTCACTTGAAATCGATCGACTTGAGATCGAATACAATTATACGTCTGATGCGGTCTGATTGAGAGGTTCAAAGTGGTTATGGATATGTTACTTGATATATTTATTACTATGAAGCCTTAAATCAACGTATCTTTATGAGCGGCGGTAGCCTAATGGCTAGGGCGTCGGACTTGCGATCATGTGGTTGCGGGTTCGAATCCCACCCGTTACACTACCGACGTGAACCCACTCGTAACACAAGCATCTTAGCTTAGCACGAGGGGTTAACGAGATTACTAGTAATGTGCGGCCCACATTGCTAGTAATCTTTAAAAAAAAACTACGAAATTCAATAGTCTTCTTAAGGTAGCGTTTGAGAGAACCGACATTCAAACGACACGTTGTCATTCAGACAGGGGGGTTATTCTGTAAGTCCAAACAAAACTTAACGTGACATGACGCGGATTATTGTTTAAGAATCCTGGGTCGCCAAATCTTTTGTGTTCTGAGAGTCACCGGGTAGTTTTAGTATACACGTTTTAGGCCAAATAATAGGTTTTAACTCAAAAGTATAGTAAGTCGAAAAGATCTTTATTAAGAATTTTGAGATTTTGACCTGATTCTTGGGGAAAGTTGTTCAGTTTTATGCACCTGATTACCTCGTTGAATATCCGCACTCCTCTTAAATTATTCTTGTATATTAAGTGTAATAATAATTAATTATTTAATTGTTGCTTATGATTTCACAATAACTAACCTTCAAAACTTACTCTGTGGGTGATCTGCGAAAACTATGAATAATACTGGCCTATATGTTCAATATTTTACGAAAAAATTAAATGAGCTTTATCAAATAAGTTAACATATAAGAGATAATGGTTAAAAAAGTTAATATGTAGGATTTACATCTGTAATACATATTATCGGGTATTATATCCATGTACTAATGTTAAAGACACACACCTCCATATTTCTAAACATGTTCATCCTATTAATATTATAAATGTGAAAGTGTCGATGTTTGGATGTTTGTTCATTTCTTTTTGGACCCAAATCTGAAGTCCACGCAGACGAAGTCGCGGGCAGAAGCTAGTCAATAATAATCCTTTAATTAAAATTCCTTGCCTACACGAGAAACCTAAAAAGTTCACGAACGTAATTAATTCCAAGACTTATGTATCGGTATAACATCGAATATAGATGAGCTTTCAACACGTCAAGGGGTGTAGTTTGTAGAAGAACAAAGTAGAAAATTACAGAAAAACCAATTGTTTTCATAAAAATATAAACTTAAACTTATTAGGAATAAAAAAGTGCATTAAATATTTAAAATAATAAAAATATAATTATATTTAAGAAATATTTTACATTGCATAATATTATGCTGTTTTCTAAATAATATCAGAATAACTATTTGAATTTATTCGATTTGTGAATTTTTACTAAAGATTTTTGTTTTAATAAAATGCAAGCACTCATCTGTAAAAATTGGTAGAGTATGAATTGTTATTAATATTTTTGCAATAAAACATGGAGAAACAATATAAAATAAATACAAAAGAAAAAAAAACGCTTAACAACTGTTTTTATTAATCTGTAACTGTTATATTTGATAAAGAATACTTTTAAAAACTTTAGATATTTCATTATTCCTTAGCATTTTATTAAACAGCTCTCCATTTAAACAATTTTACGTGTTTTTTTTTACTTTCGATAATTAGTATGGTTCAGAGTTGTTCTTCTGTTTATTTTATTTAAGCTTACAAGGGTTGTCACTTGACGACAAGATGAATACCAATCACTTGTGACAGCTTGGCACTGATTGGTGCCACCTACAACGATAGTGCTACTATGGTACCTATTCGTACCAAGTATCTATTTAGTATGATTGGTACCTAGGGAATTACATATGATAATTAATTAATTAAAAATATAAATATTATGACACTGGCTATTTAAACCGTACGGTTTGACCGATTACAAAGGTTAAGCCGCGCTCGCCGCGGCTGATAAGTGGATGGATGACCATTTGTAAATGTAGGTAGCACGTTAAGCTATTGGGGTCACTGTCATACGTTGATCTTTGACAGTCGTTAAGTCATTACAATTCTGACAACCAGTTTTAAAAAGTACGAATTTCTGTGTTACCTAGTAAAATGGGTAGTGGGTCACAGGCAGTCGCTCCATATAAAATATGGTTTTCATCCAAATCCGGTAAGACTGGAAGCCAAGCTCTAGATAGTTTGGGAAAGAGCTAGATATGTCCATAAAAAACTCCCTCGCTGCGCCTGTCTATCTATCTGAACGCAATAAACTCAAAAACTATAGAACTAATCTTCATAATATATGGTTTTCACCAACGGATGGAATGATTCAAGAGATTTTTTTTTATGTATAATTCACTAGCTTTTGCTCGCGGCTCCGCCCGCGTGGGCGTCGGTAATCGGACAAGTTATAACCTATAGCCTTCCTCAATAAGTAGTCTATCTAACAGCTAACGAATTTTTCAAATCAGATCAGTAGTTCCTGAGATAAGCGCGTTCAAACAAACAAACACTTCAGCTTTATAATATTATCAAGTATAGATTATTGTTTATGTTAATTGGGTACAAAACAATGGTAGGTGTCAAACAACTAAGTGCTACCTGCGCAAAGTCGGGGCGGGTAGCTAGTTTAAAATAACTAACAGTCAACAATCAATACAGTAGCGATAACTACCACTTAATATGTAAAGACGTTATATTGAATTTGGGTACTGTTGCTACCCGGTCGTATGATCCGCTTAACATACGTGTTTTAATCTCCTAATACCCGGGTTTGAAGATCAAACGTACCGCTATACTGTTTGACTGAAGTGCGTTTCCATTGTCGTACGAGAATAATGCCACTATGTATAGATCATTACGCTAATTACCACTATGGACGACCATGAAATGAGTTCAATCCCATCACAAGAGCATATCCTAATTCTGGTGTTCTTTGTGTATGAATTTTGAATGTTTGTAAAACCCCCCGCGACACAAGAATCAATTTAGATCAAAATAGAGTTAGATTAAAAAAAAAACAGAAACATAATGTAGTTTGTAGTTAGTTGTGTTTGCCCTGCACGCACTAAGAAATAATCAACTAAAGAAGCACTAAAAATATACGTACTATAATTCTCAATTAAAATAAACTTATTTAACGATTAGTTTCCGACGTTTCAGTGCCATTGCAGGTGTCATGGCCACTTAGAGGTGGTTTTCGTCTTGACAATTAATGTCCTTAGTATTTTACCACGAAAAAAAAATGATAATTTACAATAATTATATTTCCTATATGCGGCATCATCAGTGCATAAACACCTTAACTTTTAAATTTACCGTTGCAATGCTCTGTGCAAACATTTTTTTAATATGTAAATGCATGGGTAACTTTGAGAAAGTGATGTTAATTTATAGATGACCGGGAGAAACTTGTGGCAACGAAGTCAAAAGTTAAGTCTATACCGAAAACAATAAATTTGATGGTATCTATACAATTTTTTTTTAATGTCGTGTCGTATACAACATTGGGAACAGTTGTCATGTGTTTGTAAGACAATGTGTCTTAGATAGCCGTAGCATAAGCTGATCTTGAAACATGTCGCTTTTAGAATATGTTTACACATTTATCTTTTATGTGAAAGCTGACTTAAAATCACCTTTATTTTTGTAGTTTATAAGTTGGGTTATGGTTAAAAATGGCAATTATTTTTCAGTATAAAAGGGTTAAGGCACTTACGTAAATATTTTCGGTTCGATTCCCACCCAGGACACATCTTTGTGTGATGAACACAATCATTTGTTCCGGATCTGGGTGTAATTTATCTATAATATGTATGTATTTATAAATATATTAGTATGCTTATCAGTTGTCTAGTTGCCATAGTATAGGCTCAGCCTAGTTTGGGATCAGACGGCCGTGTGTGACTTGTCCCAAGATTATTATAATTATATTATTTTATAAAAAAAGCTCCAACATCTTTTATCCGGAGGATAATCTCATCGGCCATCATTAACATACCAATCAAAATTTTAATGCAATTGTAATTAAACAGCTATATCATATCAATTGTCATTTCAGACAACTTGAAATCCATCTTATACTATTGGGAGAGATTCCCGACACAATTCTCTTTGGAATAATATTATCGAAGCTTGGTATTGATTTGGGATTATTACGACTTATCTTACCTCAAGATTAAACTTCTCAGGATTAATTGGACTTTTGGAATAGACTTAGGGTGCTCCCATAACATTATTAGGCACCTTATTACCCGCTATTTAAATGAAAAATAGCGGAGAAAGATTCAACAACAATGATCAAACTTATAAAATTCTCGTGTCGCAATGTTTGTAACCAAACTCCTCTGAAACGGCTGGACCGATTTATATTAGATTTTGTGTGCATATCGGGTAGGTCTGAGAATCGACCCACATCTATTTTTCATACCTCTAAGTGATAGAGGTGGCCCTCTCCAGTTTTTTTTAAAAACAACATTTGCCACGTCAGCTAGTCTAATATCTATAAAATTACATATGTATTACATATACTATCTTTAACATATCAATCAAAATGCTGAAAAATTTCATACAAATCGGTCCAGCCGTTTCGGAAGAGATTGGGAACAAACACCGTGACACGAGAATTTTATATATCAGATTTTTCCTCTATTTTCATAAAATAAAAAGTACCTCTTCGTAAACTAAGAACATAACTTGCGGTATATAGTTTGCAGAAACCATAGGAAGTGTATGTGTCCCATATAAGCAACTTTTGTACCACATAAAAACGAATTGAAAATTGAGATAACGATAAAAAGTTAGCACATTTGAACGAAACATATAACTTTTTGTTTGTTTCTGTTTTGTTGCCAAGATCTGTACAGTTATGGGTGGAGTACTGCGCTAAATCCATTATGGCGTGAGTAGAGTAGGGTGTCTTTATTTTTAAAGGTTTTCATATAAACCTATGTACTATAATGTCGTGGTGGCCAAGCGGTTAAATGACCAGATTCGCATGCACATGATTGCAGGTTCGAACCCAGGGAAGTACCAATGTGACTTTTTGAAAGTGTACTTTCTGAATCATTCTAAGACATCAGTGACAACGGTGAAGGAAGCGTGGTGATCAATGCTTATCCCTCCTCTTTAGGGGAAGAGGCCTGTGCCCAGCAATGGGACGTTTATAGGCCGGTATTATTATTTTATATAAACCTTGGTTTTCGTGCCTAATAAGTGGTTTTTTAACCAGATTTATATGAGTCGGTTTGACATTTAACTATGTTTAAATATGTTGTATATTTCCCTAAAACAAAATCTTTGTTGAAAAGTTTGTTTTGTGAATGATTTATAGTCTTTGTTTTGACGACCTCCGTGGTCGAGTGGCTTACACACCGGTTTTGAAGTTGTCGCTAGCTTGGAGGTAGATTCGATCTCCGGACGCGTCAATGTACAAAAAAACACTTTTCTATATTGTCTCGGGTCTGGGTGTTTATAATACCTTCATCGTCTTTGATTCCATAACACAAGTGCTTTAGCTACTTACTTTGGATTCGGAGCAATGTATGTGAAGTTGTCCACATTTATTTATTTAAGTTGTGGAGTTGTAGAAGCATAGAACCTAGGTAACGACTGTACTTTGCCTAGTTAGCTACTTATTCATGAGCTTACTTATTAATATAGTTATCAATAGGATATAATTATCTCGGAGGTGGTTCGATAAAAATTTCTTCTAAATCGACAAAATAATTGGAATTTTTTATCAAGAATTTCTGAACGAAATTACGTACTTTGTACTTTCGTGCAACAATTTTTTTTTCATTTGTTTACTCAATTATTTATTGTATTTTTATATTATTTTGCTTAGTATCGCCCATATTTAATATAATAAGAATTAACACATCTTTCTAACCATCGCCACGAAAAGAAAAAAAAATGCATCCACTACTCCACTTAACCCTAAAAAACCGCCTATCATTCTAAACAAACGCTTAAAAATATACACGTTATTAAAACGCCGATAAGAATTAAGTAGCCTCAAAGACCAGTCTACATTAATCCTTATAATCTGTCAATTTGGATCCCATGTTCGTGATGTCAAACGCTTCCTGCCGCTGTCATAGAGATGTTTTGTTTTAGAGTTCCGCACCTAAACAGTGAAAACGCAATCATATCGTACCTTTCTCATGAATTGTAATAGATAGAGTTGAGATTATACATCGCCATACCTGATATAAACAGTCTTGCAGTATTTACAGAAGTAGGTATTTAAAAAAATCATAGGTTTTTTTTGCACCTTTTTCCGGTCTTGTGCCTCTGTCGATGTCATTACTCCTTTAACAAATCAGATATAAAAACAAGATGGCGAATTTCAAAATGGTCTCTACTTAAAAAAAAATACCTTACAGCTTTTACAAAAGTATTTAAGAAATTAAATTTCTTTTATACCTCGTGCGATACTACGGAATCCTTTGTGTGCTCGTCTAACTGGCTCTTTACATTTTTTTTTTTTCACCGGGCTTAGTCGTGATCAAAGGATTTGGGTGAGAATGACCCGAGTGGCTTTTGAGGGTTAACGAACGTATGTAATTGGGTTATAGTGGATGGTAAGTGATTCAAAACGGGTTCAGTGTAACAAGAATTTTGTACAAGACTTAGTTATTCATAGTTTCTTTTTTCATTATTGGAAAATAAATAAGACATTTTATATTTTAAAATTTTAATGCTGCAGAATTTATAATATGCTTTTTAATTTGTCGTAGAAGTAAAACAATATGCACACACAGTGTAATGAACTATTTGCATGTTTGTTACGCTTTCACGCGAAAACTGCGAAACAGATTTGGATAAAATTTGGCACACATGTAATTTGTTCATAGCCCTGATTCACAAATTGTATAGGTATGTGTTAGTGTCTGAGGATCATTACGTTTTTTCTGGACAAAAGTAGTAAGTTTTAATATTTTTTATTTGTATTACTTATTTTATTTAATTCGTCAACATACAGCACAGCAGTTCGTTGTTAGGATTGTAAAATATATTTTTCCTTGAAAAATCTTTGATATCGAGTCGGTTGTACACCAAATTAATTGCAGTAACTTACTTCAAAGACTTAGTGGAAACAACTTACAAAATTCTTGCGGAAAAATACTTTGAAATGTTTCAAACTTTTTAGTTTATGTACTTTAAGAGTTTATATGAGTTCATTAGTTATTTTGAACTTTGATTAAGTTTTTATTTAACGAGAGACGTTCTAGTACCAATTTCTAAAAGTTTAAGAAACCACCAAAACTAGAAAAAAACTTTTAACTGCCAAACAGTTGTTCATAAATCAAAGTTAAAAACAACTTCGATTGCATCAGCTATATTTAGCGTTTAGTTTTTAGCCAAACAGAAAAAATACAATCACAATCAGCCCATTATTTTAGGAGATGCTGTGCTATAGATCGACACACAGGGGCTCGCGTTAATCAACCCCTTTTTTCGTCGGGAGTTAAATCTAAACAATGGTTCATGGCTAAGTAAGCCACACAGTTTGTCCGATAACTGAGGTTAAGCTGCACTTGCCGCGGTTAATCAGTGGATGAGTGACCATTGAATTTTGTAAACAAGCCAAGACATTTCCTTCGCTCGGAAAGCACGTTAAGCCGTTGATCCCAACTGTTATACATTGACAGTCGTTCAGTCATTACATTTCTGAAAACCAGTCTTACAATATAAGATACTGTATTACCCAGTAAAATGTACGACGGTAACGGTATTCGGGTAAGACTGGGTAAGACAGCCTTTTCCCAGGCTATGTTGCAGTGTAATGTAAAAATACTAATTTCATTTTTGATAAAGATAAACTTATGAGTCTGAACTTATGAGCTGTGCCCCGCGATTTCCATATAAATAGGTAATTTTTATGTTCAATTTTCCATTTTTAGGGTTCCGTACCAACAAAACACACAAAACAAATGATAAAGGCGAAGTTTATGAGTGTGTGTAGGTATGTTGGTTTTCTTTTCACGCTCAAACGGGTCGAGCACTTTTAATAAAATTTGCTATGGAGATAGCTGACTTCATATATTAACAGATAGGCTATTTGTAATTAAATACAAATTGTAGAAAGAAAAACTTAAACCTCAGGCAGGACTCGAACCTGCGACCACTGGCTTGACGCGCCAGGTTTAAGTTTTTCTTTCTACAATTTGTATTTAATTACAAATATTCGCTAACACATGCAATAATGTGTAAAATAATTAAAAAATAATAGGCTATTTAAAAAAAAAAACTGTTAAACCGCGTGTAACACCACGGGTCGTAGCTAGTTTTAAATATGTCTAAGTTTGGTGTGAAGTGTACTAAGTGTGTTGTAACTGAAAATAATAATAATATAATAATATCTTGGGACACCCCACACACGGCCATCTGATCCCAAACTAGGCAGAGCCTGTACTATAGCAACCAGACAACTGATAAACATACTTATATATCTAACTACATACATATTATACATAAATAACACCCAGACACAGAACAAATAATCGTGCTCATCACACAAACATTTGTCCTGGGTGGGAATCGAACCCACGACCTCCGGCTTAGCAGTCAGGGTCACTAACCACTAGACCAACAGGCCAGTCATATTAACATAATTATTTAACAGTCATCTCTATGCCTACATATTATGTTATGTTACTGCGTCGGGCTGTTTGTTGTCAATAAACTGATAACCGAATAGTCAATTAACTAGTTTATTAGCCGTTATTTAACGTATAACGTTATTTTAAACACTTTATAGTTTTCACGCTGTTGAAATTGTGTAGGTATTAGAAGCTGTTGACAGTAAGATGAAATTAAAATCTTTTAATTGAAATTGGAGTGTAGGTTTATATAGTATTTAAATTGCTAAGTATAACTACACCTTTAAAGGATTATTTTTTATGGAGTGCGTATATTCTAAGAGATGTTCAGTTTTATGCACCTGATTACCTCGTAGAATATACGCACTCCTTAAAAAATAATCCTGTATAATAATATATTATACAGCTAACGAGCTTGTTTGGTTAAACGCGCTAATCTAAGGAACTACTGGTCCGATTTGAAAAAGCCCATTTATTGAGGAAGGGTTAATGCTACTGTAGAGCCACGACCAATATCTAGTAGTCACAAAAATCTATTAGGTGCATGCAAAACGATATATACGGTCGCACCACGAATCTTTCAATATTAGAGTTATGTTAGAATGCGTTTAATATAGTCAATTTTGTTTGTTTTTGTGGGAGCACACTGTAGTTGTCCATCTTTGTTTTTTTTTATAAAATATCTTCAGATGTATCCACTAAGATGAGTATCCTTCCTATCCAGAGTATAACCTTACAGGTTTATTAAAACTTAGATTGGTTTGTGAAGTGTTTGAAATGGTTTCTGCGGTGAGTTGTTATTAGGTACTTTTGGTTCAGTCTCGTAAGTCTAAAGATGTTATGGTTTTCTATGAAGCTGGCATATAGGTGCAGGAAAACATAAAACGTGGCAAACATAGAGATAGTTAGAAGTTTCTGACCTTAGAATTATTTGTGATACAAACAGGATTAATTTAAAAGCAGTGCGTATATTTTACGAGGTTATCAGGTGCATAAAACTGAACAACTTTCCCCAAGGAACATATATTAACTAGTAATGTGCGATCGACATTACTAGTAAGCTTTTTTAAAAAGAAAAAAAAAGCCTATTGGGATATCTTATCGGTTCTTCTATTAGATTAGTTAATTAACGTTTCTTTACCGCCTTCTTGAGGTTTATCCTTACTAATATTATAAATACGAAAGTAACTCTGTCTGTTTGTATGTCACGCAATCACGCCTAAACTACTGAACCGATTGAAATGAAAATTAGTACAGAGATTGTTTAGAGCCTGAGAAAGGACGTAAGCTACTTCTTGCCGCGATAACCAACCGCTACACGGGCAGAGTCAGCTACAGCTAATAAGAAATAAAAACTTTTTGGTTTGATTTGAGTATGAGCGTAATTAATAATTAAGTTAGTATTGTCTCCATAACGATTTAATGAAGGCTACTAATAATGCAAAAATTCTGGGCTGACACAATATGATTGCCATCGACACGATAAGAAGAAGAAGCAGTAGGTATTGTCTCCTGTCTTGAAAGAACACAAAAACAACAACACCAACAAGAGCACAAATAACACATGTAACAAACAATTAATCTTATTCCGTTGTCCCCAGATTGGACACTCGCGAAGGAGTGACGTCACACTGGGCGGACTCGACCCTCGGTGTCAGAGCCACCTTCAGGAGCGACACCAGGCCTGCTGTACTCGTCCTCACTAAGTTAAGGTAACGTCTTAGCCTTTAGGCCTTTCATACAGGAACTGCTCTCAAAGTAAAGATGCTTCTCCACAGCTGCACATGTAGACAAGAAAAGTCTAAACGCGTGAGACTTCCAAGTTTCGTTTTGTATGAAAAAGGTTGTGTTATTAACCTTGTATGAAAATGGTAGAGGGGCTCGTGGCTAAGTGTAGGTAAGTCGTCTGGTTTGACCGATTAGGTTAAGCCGCGCTTGCTGCGGTTGCTCTGTGGATGGGTGACCATTTGTAAACCGAGACCCCTCCGTGCCTCGGAAAGCACTTTAAGCAATGAAAACGCTGATGTTTTCAATTATGATATTTTTTTAGGTATTTTACGCTTTTAAAACTAAAGTATAATCATCTTAAAATTTTCAGACTAAGGGCTGATTTTTCTAATTATCATAGGGCTAATTTTTCCATCGCCAGATAACTTTATTCGACGAATAAAGAAATGTTGACAGGTTTTTCAAATAAAAACTATCAAACGTCAATTTTTTTTCTCGAATAAAATTTATCTGGCGATTGAAAAATCAGCCCCTTAGAAATAATTTTGCAATTTTGTCAGTTATTTCATACAAAAACTGACAAACTGTCAATTTTATTCTTCGAATAAAAGTTAACTGACGTTGGAAAAATCAACCCTAAGTAACGTGCATGCGCTAATCAGTTGCTTCATAATCATGAACAGCAATAGAATTGTTTATTAAGGCTTGTTCCGGATGGATCCCACAATCCGATTCTATTCATGGGGTTCGTTTGTAGTATGGCTTAAAATTTACATTTTGTGTCCCAACGGATCCCACGTACCTATTCCAAAATTCCACGCTGTTGCTAAAGCATTCTTGCTGTGAAATTATAAATGAAAATGATACCTTTAATTATTGTTAAAAGATACGTATGATGATTTAAATAATTTTATTAATAATAATTTTCCATTGATTCAATATAGTTACAACATTTTTGTACACACTAAAGAAACATTTTTGTGACCGATTTTGATGTTGATTATATACATAAATATGCGGAATATAAAAGTATACTTATATTTTATGTTTACAACAATGTAAAAAAACCCCTTTCATCAAGTAAAATTGTTACATAATTGTCAAAAACCTCAATATTTATCGTAACATTTCAGAAATGCTACCGCAAAGGACATAAAATTATACATCCAAGCAATATAAAAATTTTATTTTATCGATATCTGCGTATCGATATAAAATGGATTGCTTGCTCCAGTATTCCCCACATTTTATATCTTGCTGCCGATACATTCCGATTAGTTGCATCAATTTATTGCTTCAAAATGGTTTAGAGAATTTATTGAATCGATATGTGATATCGAGATACCCGATGACAGGGATTTAATCGATGCAATCGGTCAGTTTTTTATGTCTCATTTGTGGGATCGATTGGGCGATACTATTTTTGAAAAAAGAACGTGAGAAAGGGTGTGTGGTAAATGTTTACGCTCTAATTGTTTCGAGGTAGCAGGGCTATTCATGTGTCAAGGTTTTGGGAGCTCAACATAATATGTTTACAATTAATTATTATTCATTATAACGGCCTAGGGATACGCTGCATGACGCTGCTTTCTATACAAAAGAGAAAAGTTAAGTTTATTGTTTAATTATTATAGTTTATAGTCTGTTTTTTAATCCTAGATACTAGATTGACAAGTATAAATGACATAATGACATAGATTCCATTAGCTTTTACTTCAGTTTTGACATTTGCTCTTGTCAACTTAGTCTCTAGGATCAAGTGATTACCTTCTCTCTGTCTAGGATTAAAAAATGGAGTATAGTTAAGTTTGTAAATATTTATTATAATGTACTTACTTCATTTTTAACTCTTATATAAAGCTTACATTAAACGTTTTGAAATAAAAATGCTATTAGTTGTATTATCCTCTGACGAAAATATATGGATTTTTCTAGATTGAACAGAAGTTATTACTTGTAGTAGAGAAAAATGACATAACAATATGAAACTTTCATTGTCACAATACTGATACCATTGAAAATGTGTTTGAAATATTTTATTTAGTTTATTTTGAGTCAAGTCAAACTATTTTATAAAACCAACTAACTAGCTTTTGCTCGCGACTTCGTCCGCGTGGAGTAGTATTTTCAATTTACCACCATTTTCATCCCTTTGGGGGGGAATTTCCAAAAATCCTCTCTTAGTGGTAGCCTACTCCTCCCAACAAACACACACATGGAAATTTTCAGCTCTTTACGATCAGTAGTTTCGGCTGTGCGTTGTCTGTCAGTCAGTCAGTCAGTAACGGAAGAGTTTTATATATAAAACCAATTAACATTATACCTTTGTTTCAGGCCTGAAGACAGTGGCCAGTACAGATGTCGAGTGGACTTCATAAAGTCTCCCACGAAGAATACCAGACTTAACCTCACCGTACTGAGTAAGTACATTTTTATCACTAGAATATATTATAGAAATAAATTGTTTATTTGCTGATTTTAAAGGAACTTGACGTACGTCCTGTAGGACATACACAACACATACCTACATTCTTTGTACTTAGGGAACTTAAAAAATATGTAGATCAATTCAAACCAAGAAAACCTTAGTGTAAATTACCCGTGATTTTTTATAGTGTGTACCTACCAGCTGACCCGGCAAACTGTGTGTCATATTAAAAAAAATCTGGAGAGGGCCAACTCTATCACTAAGGAAGGCCTATGAAAAATAAATATTGGCCGATTCTCAGACCTACCCCATATGGACACAAAATTTTATAAAAATCGGTCCAGCTGTTTGAGGACTCGAAAGAGTTTGGTAACTTGATATATTAGATAAACTGCTCTTAATATGCTCTTATTTTTCCAGTTCCACCGGAACGGCTGATAATTCTGAACCACGAAGGCAACGAGATTCGTGGAGGTGTTCTTGGACCTTATGATGAAGGGACTGAAGTTAACCTCACTTGTATTGCAGTTGGAGGTAAAAAAAAAAATAACATTGAATTAGTAACATCCGAAGACTATTTGATGAAGCGGATGTCGTCTAATGGCTACGGCACTGGACTTGCAATCATGTTGTCGCTGGTTCAAATCCCACCCATTACACTACCGACGTGAACCCCCTCGTAACACAAGCATTTAGCTTACCACGAGGGGTTAACAGGAATACTAGTAATGGGCGCTCCATATTATTAGTAGGTATATGAGAAAAAAAAACTAGTTTAAGTTTTATGTCCAGACCTCATAACAATTAAAACCTCTTTGATTTGGTCTATGATTAAAATTTTGATTTTGATTTGAGAACATATAGATGACAACAGATTTGAATACTATTGGTAAAATAAATAAGAAATAGATTTTGTTATGTTACGATAACGACTAGCGCTGTCCGGTTCCCGTAAAATATGTGGTCTAACACAATCACTCTCTTTTTTTCTCATATTTCTAAGGCCCAGTTTTTTGATCTCGAGTTTACTCAACCAATGGTTAAATATGCTAACTAATGGATTCATATTGTGTATTGGGTGCATTGGTTGGATCAAGAAACTGGGCCTAAGTTTTTTGTTTTATTTCTTCTTTACAAATCTTGTACGATTACTAATAAATTTGGTTAGAATGGAAGCCGTCCCCAACATAGTTCGGAAAAGGCTAGGTATATGATGGTACTTTTTCCCTTCGCTTTCAATATGTGAAAGTGTGGATGTTGGGATGTTTCTTACCCAATCACGCAAAAAAGGCTAAACGGATTTGGATGAAATTTGGTATGCACGTAGCTTTTGACATGGAAAAGAACAAAGGCTACCTTTTATCCCGATTTCATAAGTAGTTCCCGAGGGAAAATTGTTTACGAGCTAAGCCGTGGGCAGACAGCTTATAAATTTGGTATTTTTTTCACTAGCTATAACACGGGTGAAAATGTCATTCCATTTTTCATTACTTTCATATTTTTCATTTCTTTTTGGACCCAATCCTTAGGTCCACGCAGACGAAGTCGCGGGCAGAAGCTAGTACTTTATAAACCAATATCTTGCTAAAATAAATCCCTTTGTTTTCACCTGCAGTCTTTAATACACCCTAAGAAGAAATTACCTGTTCAACGTATGTAGGAACTTGTACCCGTGTTTTGAACATCACATTATTTCCGAAGCCTTGTGAACAAGCTTGTGTGTTTGACGTCACATTCAAGGGGTGACGTGCAAGAACGAAGAACGTGTAATGAAAAATGTATGATTTTGTTCACTGTACGAAACATACGACTTGTTGTGATAGAATTTTGGGATTAAAGGGTTGAAATTCGGGTACAGCATTCTGCATTTAGTCATCTGCCTAGCCTTTTCCAAAGCTATGTTGAGGTCGGCTTCTAGTCTTACAGGATTTAGCTGAATACCGTATTTTACATGGAGCGACTGCCTATCTGACCTCCACAACCCATTTCTGGGTTACACAGATTCCCATAGTAAGACTGATTGTCAGAATTGTAATGACATAACGACTGACAAAGATTACTGTATGACAGTCGGGACCAACGACTTAACGTGATGCCCGAGGCAGGAGGGGTCTCGGTTATTTACAGATGGTCACCCATCCACGGACCAACTGCAGCGAGCGCGGCTTAATCTTTATTATTGGTCAAACCGTACCGGCTTACACTAAGCCACGAGCCCCCCTGCATTCTGCATTTAGTATTTAATCTATATTAAGAAGCACATGTGTCAATGTGAAGTAGCCTTTAGAAAAAAAAATTACGACCACGTATTTTACACAAGTTTTTAGACATTTCCAAACAAAAAGCTTGTTTTCTGCAAATATAAACGTTTATCATAATGCTTGCATTTAAGTTTTTTATTATTTCACACATACTCATATCAGAAATCAGAAAGATTTATTGGTGAACATAGATCAAGTTTATTATAATAACTTCCGTGAGACGAATTCATAATTATTTAAGGATTCAACGGTTTACTCACGCGCATTCTCGGGATCGCCCGACTAGTAGTCGGCGGTGTCGTGAGTTCGACTCGCGACACCGCCGCCGCCGCGTCAGCTCATGATTAAGGACTCCTATTGAGTCTGAAACTAGTCGGACGATCCCGAGAATGCGCGGGAGTAAACCGTTGAATCCTTAAATAATTATAGGTCAAGTTATAATAAGATTTTTTAAATGACAATCATAGGTAAAGTTCGAGTTCAGAACCTCTGAAGCAGGTACTGCTTCAGAGGTTCTGAAACTATTTCTTTTAAAAGTTCATATTGGTAGTGCAGTGGGTGGGTTTCGAACCGGCTACCACATAATCGCGAGCCCGACGCCCTAGCCATTAAACTCCCGCCGCATCACACAATATCAAACAATGACTTCGTGAAAATATCAACACTACCCAAAGAGTAATAGTAAATATAGAACCTTGATTTTGTCCATGACTTGCGAAGTTGTACGCCTAGTTTTGGCTGAATACTGCAGCAACCTGGATCAGCGTCACCCTTCGGGTATGCTGAGCGTGTACGAAAAATGTCCGATACACGCGCAATATCAATGTTACAATAAGTGATCTATGTTATAAGCTAGAGCGGGTTAAAAAAATCCCTACTTAATAGAAATTGACATCTTCAATTTAACAAAATGTGATGAAGGAAGTATACACTATAAAATGACATAAATTCAATAAAAAAAAAACAACAAAAGTTAAATAATAATAATTTGTTCATAGTTCGAATTCATTCTCTTACCAATCGGTATGGCATTATCAATTATGTAGGTATATAGCAGCGCGTCTACATAACTGGTGACGAAATTTTGTAGGCGAAATAAATATAATCAATGCCATCAAAAACATGACTTGTTAAAAAAACCAAGTCTTGCAACTCGGTTCTTTTACCGTAAAAGCTGTGAGATCCCTTTCCAAGTCAGTTAATTTATTCAGTCCCTACTTAAGGGTCCTTCTGTCTTAAGTTATTACGTAATTAGCTAACCTTGTAACAGCAATATTAAAAATCTTTTATGTTTTAAATAAATTGATTGACCTGGCAATTGCATGTAAACAATGTATCTCTCAAGTACATTTGATATTAAATTAGATTGTTAAGTAAAATACAGTGCTGCGGGTTCGATCCCCGCATGGGACAAGCATTTGTGTTATCCACAGATACTTGTTCCAAGTCTGGGTGTTCTTTGTGCATGTGATTTGAATGTTTGTGAAACCTCCGCGACACAAGGATTAAATACCTTAGTGCGGTCGTCGTCTTTAAAAAAAAATCGTCTTCCATTTATCAGCAAACAGATGCAATCCTGAGTCTTCACAAGCGCAATGAGCATTTTCAACAGGCGCTGAATGGGGGAAGTGATCGGGCTTCCCTATATCTATACCAACGAAATTCCTCATAATATTTCAAGGGGCCAGAAGGATTGCCAATCAATAAATGCCAAATATTTTGGCCTCCAAAAAAAAAGCGCTGAAAAGCGCCTTTTTAAGTAGGTCCCATCATACTTCAAAGACAAACGATTTTCGTACTTCGTTATGGCTATTTACTCCTGTTGTACCCGCTGTCACTTACACCACAACCCAACCCTCATACTTGACAAGGGTACACCGCACCCCATTGTTTTACACGATTTTTTTATTCACTCAACCCCTTCACAGCTTCACACAATGTAATGTATACAATTATATAGGTCGGCCTTTTGGGGATGCCATATAATTATGTCGGTTACGTTTAAATACGTTGGAACTCTTTTAATAAAGAAATACTTTTTCTCTTCTACACAACATTTTTGTGTGGCTTATGAAGCTAGACTATTTTCGTAAAGCTAATGAAAAGGACATGTTAGGTTTTTGTATGGAGGCTGGGCTTTTATTCGAAGCTGCTGTGAGCAGGGAAGAAATGATACTTTTATGAAAGTACATAAATTAAGGAGACGTTGTATATTTTTTTTATTTTTTTTAAAAGCACCCTTCCTCATTTAATTAATTATATTAAAAAAAAAGAAGTTGCAACACAGTAATTATTGATTTTGGCAACACTTTTCGGTTGGATGTCATTATTGTCATTGTAAAATGTGAACGTCAATCAAGTGTCAAATTCATTCAATGCGTTTGCGATTGCGTCTGTGCTGTGTGGTTTGAATTTCGTGTTTTTGTTGTGCTATTTTTGTTCAAGTTTCATGTTTTAAGTGGATCTTTATTTGACCTGGCTTTTAATTTGGATTCTTTGGATACTGCACACGATTTTGGCAAGTGTGACAGTGACACTGACAACCCTAGAACCTTACTGACACAGCTAATGTTTTCATAGATTACATTAAGGAAGGAGGCAAAGGAATCAATGCCATACATACAAATCATGGAGATAATTAGTTGTTTTTATTTTATAGCCATTTAGTATTATTTAAAAAACTAGAATATAAGAATAAAGTGCTTAAATAATATATTTAACCGTTTTTTCTTTGTTTCAATGTGCAAAAATAATAATGCAGTACAAAAAATATCTGGATTTAAAATAGGTATTTATTAAATAATGGTGCTTTTCATATTTTTTTTGTTCTTGTAAGGCCGTCCTGAATAATTTTCCCTATCAAAAAAACCACACATGATAACTGCTCAAAAAAAAATTTATTTTAAGCCCATTTCATAACATGTCCTTTACGCCGAAATCATTGTGTTGATTCGAATGAATATAAATTTCCAGTATTTTCCTTGGGTATTAAATATACTATGTTCACCACATTAACTAGGCCTAATTACGCAAACTAGAATTTAAAACGTTAAAAACTTTGAAACTCTCAAGAATTCTCAAAAACTTTGAACAGTAATGCGAGAAAGTTCTTTTACTTTGACCGTAAATAGAAACGTATTTTTTGCTAATTCTCCGACTTCTCACAAAAACGTTTTTTTTTGGATAATAACTATATGTTGCAAATTAAATAAATTAATACATACCTACATACAACATCACATACATTGCTCCAAACCCAAAGTAAATAACTAAAGCACTTGTGTTATGGAATCAGAGACGATGAAAGTACCACAAACACCCAGATCCGAGGCAACGTAGAAAATTGTTTTTCAACATTGACCCGTCCGGGGATCGAACCTGGGGCCTCACCGCTGGCTACTCCTTGAAACCGGTGTGTACCACGGAGGTCATAAGATAAGATAAGCTTTATTTGCATAAACATTTGTGTGTACATACAAAGAAAGTGCATACACACAAGATGACAAAATAAATTAAGTTCAAACATGTTTGTCACGGCGTAACGTGCAAAATATAAATCATCAAATTGGTTTCCTTTTTTTTTTTTAACAAGTCACTGTAAAAATATAAGTTTCTTATCAATGATACAGAAAAATCCCTAGATACACAGTCAAAGTATTTTGAAAAAGCAAAACGTCTGCCTTACTTACTAAGAAGATTTTTTTTTTGCATCCAGACAACATCACTATTTTTACTACTTTAGTATCAGAATATATATTTTTTTTAATCTTCCTAGCAATGTGAGTCTCGGATTGACAATATTCTTGTTAAACTTTCGTACTAAGCTAAATCCTTATGTTACGAGTGAGTTCACGTCGGTAGTGCAATGGGTGGGTTTCGAAAGGGCTACCGCATGACCGCAAGTCCGACGCCCTAGCCATAACCTGGGCTACCGCAGCTTATCACATTGATTTCTCTGGGATTTCTTGATGTTATTTTTCTTTAGTCGCAGGTGTTTATCTTCTGTTTATTTCCAGGTCGTCCAACCGCCCGGGTCTCCTGGTGGAAGTCACATGCTCTGCTGGCAAACTCTGAAGCAAGAGCCACCGTTTCATTCAGACTCCAGCGATCTGACTTTGGGACTGATGTCACTTGTCAGGTACTTTTATGCTTCTTTTGTAGAGTAGTGCCCAATTTCAGTTCAGAGCAGCAAGAACTAATGTGAATTTTTCAAAGTTATACGTACTTTCTTAATCATTCTAAGACATTATTGACAAACGGTGAAGGAAAACATCGTGAGGTAACCTGGATTCCAAAAATTGGAATCTGAAATCGCCAACTCGCCATTGCGGCTTGCTCATTAGGAAGCGTGGTGATCAATGCTCATTATTTCTCTACATGGGAAGAGGCCTGTGTCCAGTAGTGGTTCATTTATAGGCTGGTATTATTACTGACAATCGGTGACAGAAAACTTCGTGTGGAAACCTGGATTGCAAAGATTCTGAAATCACCAAACCGCAGTTAGCAAGCGTGGTGATCAGCCGGTATTATTAATGATATTAGTGATCAAGTTTAGAAGCAGTTCCACTCTAATTAAAATGATGTTCATGTTTTTGTGAATAAGTAAATGTGTGAAACTCAGTATTGATGTATGTTCACAAAAATTTATTTATTTATTATACACCTTACATCTATCAACAACAAAATATGTTGTAATGTTCCGATTGTAATCAAACATTATATTTATTTGGTTGGCATCATATACTATGAAAATTGCAAAAAAAAAAGAAAATAAGAGTAGTCAGAAAATTAAAAATAAATATATTTTTTTCAAATCAATTTATTTTCATAAACATAACACAATATTTAATACATTTTAAAGTTTTGTTTTTATTGTTTACAGGCGGTAACCGATCCGTTAATAGCACCTGTCTCCGAGAACATATCCATTGACGTCAATCGTAAGTGATCTATCTATTTTATCTGTAGAATGAGAGCAATGTATATCAAATATTTAGTTCTTATACGTTAATATAACTATAATTAAACACGTAATACTAATTATAATTAAAATAAAACTATACTAAACTAAAACCTTAAAACAAAAAGTAGAAAACTTAATAACAAGCATCAAAAAAATCATCATCATCGTTGCCAATGTCGGGAAACGTGCCCAGAAGGCTGGCAGCATTGCCACGTTGAATGGAAATGCTGCCATATAATAATAATAATATATATGCTTCTTATATAGGTTGGTCGACGCATAATTATCTGATAACTAATAATTTACCATTATTATAAATCCTATTGCAAGGAAGATCTTGAGCATAAACTTCTTGTGCCTAGCCTTTACCCAAGCTATGTTGGGGTCGGCTTCCAGTCTTACCGGATTTAGTGGAATATTTTACATGGAGCGACTGCCCATCTGACCTCCACAACCCATTTTACTGGGTAGTACAGTATCCCATAGTGAGACTGGTTGTCAGAATTGTAATGACTTAATGACTGTTAAAGATCACCGTATGACAGTCGGGCCCAACGTCTTAACGTGCTTTCCGAGGCACGGCGGTATAAACACCGCTACACTTCCTGACACCGAGCGGTACTGAGAATTTCTAAACTCAGTAAATATTTTGCGCCCGACCCGGGAATCAAACTCGAGACCTCGTCGAGAGTTAATTAATTAACCATAAGTTAGAACAAAAAATTATGAATAAACGCGTTCCACCGAAGTTTGAAACCATTAGTTAGCATATTTAACCATTGGTTGAGATAACTCGGAATCAAAAAACTGGGCCTAAATCATTTAATCCTTAGATTAGTTTTAATGTTTTATTTTCTTTTTCATAACCAGACATCATACTTATTATAAAAGTACTAGCTGTTTCCCGCAGCTCCGCCCGCGATCTCAATTTTTTATTTATATATTATATAATTGAGATGTAAGTTCACGGTGCACACGGTGTGCAAATTTGGTCAAGTAGTTTCGGAGTTCATCCCGGACAAACATCGTGACACTGGAATTCTATATAATAGATAATGACTGGGTATGAAAATACTCAACCAATGGTTGATATACTAACTATTAGTATACTAACCATTGGTTGAGTCCTTTTCTTCTCTTTTATTCGACTTGCTCACAGAACTTAAAATAAATAAATAAATTAACTTGAAACATTCGCACAAAAATAATTATTTATGCAAATATACTATACAAAGCGGGAAACAGCTAGTACTATAGAAATATATACAATAATATCCTTTTTTATTTGATCCTCATTTCCCGTAATAACGTTCTTACATCATCATTGATTGACGTATCATTACCGATCCAGATATTTATCCGTGACTTGCATATAAAAAGTATATCCATCCCTTTTACACTCCCGGAATAATCTTCCATCTCGCTCTAACACTATGGGATTATCTGCTGTATTTAGACGTTTGTTATTGTATCGATTTGGGTATGTGAGTGGAAAAGTGATTCGATAGATATTAATGGAATTATTTAATAGTTACAGGTTGTTGTTATTTTTTTAATTATTAACGATAAAAAAAAAATACTTAATAATTTCACTTGTCTAAGATGACTTAACCGATGTAGGGATAATAATGTCATAATGAGTTCAAATAGATTTAAATTATAAATTAAGTAATTTATTTTAATTTTAATTAAATTTTTTTAGAAAAAAAATTTGCATTCGTATGTAGTTGATTTTTAAAAGTTATACCTGCTTTCTTAATTATTGCAAGATACCGTTGACGAGTGAAGTAAATTTTGTGAAAGAAGAAAAGAAAGAAAGAAAGAACGTTTATTTTTGCAAGTACAGAACAATATGTAATAAAAACACGCTTTAAAAAATAAACTATAATACGTACAAGCAAAAAAGGTCTTTACGTCGATGAGAGCCCGGATCCCCATCATCTCCCTCCCATCTGAGATTAATTTCAATAATTACAACACAAACTTGCTTGCTCACTTATTTACGCAACATGTGTAAAAAAAACCCTTTTTTTCTCAAAACCATTAAAGCGCCAAAATAGCAGCTCTTAATCACTAGAATCCCTGAAACTCGGCAGTCGATATAATCACACCATATATAACTCACAGATAATCTAAAGACCTTTAATTGACAGCTTGATATTCTTTTGTAGCCGACTGTACGGACGAGACTTATAAGGATGTGGCATCGATTTATCGTGAATACTTTTTAAGGAAATGTTGATATTTACTTTCCTTCAATTTCAACTTTTGAATGACTTGATATTTTGCGGAAGCAAATACGGGACGTACCCATTTGGTGTTTTTGTGCGACCTTCTACACAATTTTAAATAAAACGAGGTATCATGTAACAAACGAAAAGAAAATAACTGTCGACATGATCCATTTAAACCGCATTCAGTTATTTCAGTAAAAATATTTTTTTACGCATATTTATTTTCATTTTCTAAAACTTATGAATGCATTTTTTGCGCGAACAACGTCGCGGGTACATCTAGTTTGAAATAAAACTAGCTTTTGCTCGCGACTTTGTCCGCGTGTACCACCATTTATTAAATTACCACCCTTTTCTCCCCTTTGAGGGGGAATTTCCAAAAATCCTCTCTTAGTGGTAGCCTACTTCTCCCAACAAACACACATGCCAAATTTCAGCTCTTTACGATCAGTAGTTTCGGCTGTGCGTTGTCTGTCAGTCAGTCAGTAACGGAAGAGTTTTATATTATAAGATTGTCCATTCGCTTGCTGATATAATGCCACCATTTTTTTGCAGATCATCACTATTACTTGCAAGCAATGATTGCTTGATATATATTCTTAGTTTCTTACTAGGTACACATACATAATAAAATCTGTTTAAAACTAATTTTTTAACAGATTCTATCGCGTCTATTTTGTTTTTAGTTCCCGACGTTTCAACGCCTGTGTCCACAAAACACTAATACTTCAGGCAAGCCTGTGTCGGTGTCACGGTCACGGGAAGATCCCAAAACCGCGATCGAATCCGTTTTAAAAGTAGTTACCTATATTTAAATTTCTAACATTTGCGTAAACCTCAGAAAGCAAAATTGGTTTTGCTGTTAACTGTGAAAACGTAACAAAGTCACTGAAAATCGATAACTTAATTAGAAATAGTTAACTTAACTCTCCAATCAGTTAACATAACTCTCTCGAACGACATATTTTTAAAGCGTTTTAAATTGACTTTGCCCAGCAATGGGACAAGACGGGCTAAGTAGATAGCAAATTGAGATATCTTTGATTCCATCATGAAGGACTGGTTTGTAATTGCTAACAATAGGTAAAAATGGAATTAACAAAAAGAGATCTTTGCCCAGCAACAGGATAAGATTGGTGAAATAAAATTATTTTTTTGACTTCACAAATAGCCGAGTGCACATCAACACAACACTAATTACCACTGTGCGCGACGTACTGTGGATTCAATACCCGTATGGAACAAGCATTTGCGATTTTCAAATGGTTTTTCCTAGTCTGGGTGTTCTTTATGCATGTGATTTGACTACCTCTATGGTCGAGTGGCGTACACACCGGTTCTCAAGGTGTCGCTAGCTCCGAGTTCCCGGGATCGATCAATGTAAAAAATAACACTTTTCTACATTGTCTCGGGTCTGGGTGTTTGTGGTACCCTCGTTGTCTCTGATTCCATAACACAAGGGTACTTATTTTTGATTCGGAGCAATGTATGTGATATTGTCCATATTTATTGTTTTCTGAGGTTTACGCGAATGTTAGATATTGAAATAAAACTACTTTTAAACGGATTCTATCGCGGTTTATTTTGATTTTAGTTCCCGACGTTTCGACGCCTTTGCAGGTGTCACGGGCCGACTGACAGTCAACTCATGACACCTGCATAATCCGCGATAAAATCTGTTTAAAAGAAGTTTGATTTCAATTCTCCATATTTACTTATCATTTGAATATTTGTGAAATTACCGCAACACAACGATTTAATTACTTAGAGCAGGAACCGTTTAAAAACCGCTGGTCTCATTAGTACAATTATTTCGTCTTGAAGAGCGATGAAGTATAATAAATAATTATTGTTATAAAGATGCGTTTATGGACATTTAAATATTATCTCGTTATCATTATTAATGTTTAAGCAGTATGTGATTGAGTAGGAACACTTGTTTACACAAATGTCAGACTTCTGCCGTGTTCCTGGGTGGTATAATAATGGCCTCGATTCTGTTAAACACGCACTATAAGCAGAATACTTAATTTGCAGATGGGTGCTAAGCGCTAAGCTGACTCAGCACGCTCTGGTGTCGACTATTCTTTAATGTACTGAATGAACTACATGAACTACTACTAGTAGGATTAATAAATAAAACCATCCGTATTCTGATCTAAATTCGAACATTCAATTGTTTATTGTGTTTTACCCTGAGCCTGTAACCAAACCATTGCGCGATCTATTTCGATCCGCACGCCATCTATCGAGTGACGTGGTAACTTTATTACAACATTTTATATTTTGAATGTGGTTCGTTTACATTATTATCGTGAATTATCTATACTAATATTATAAAGAATGTAATATTATAAAAATTATAAAAATGCTTTCACCATTAGAATGCTACGTTATCCTTGAGTAACATAGGCTATATTTCATACCAGTAAAAATATGGACCGCAGGCAGAGCCGCGAGCAACAGCTAGTCTTTGATAATTCTCTTATAAAAACTTAATTGTTCATAAGATAAATTTAACATATTTCGGGATTATTTAATAATATTTCGGGGCACCTCACACGGTTATCTGATTCCAAACTAGGCAGAGCCTGTACTATGGTGACCAGACGACTGATAAACATACTTATATATTTCTAAATACATACTTAATATAGATAAATTGAATGATGACGGAATACTGAAACGGCAATCAGTTTGAACACCGTTAAGTCATGCTATCTCTTTCACTTTAAGGTGAGAAATAGCGACAGTTAGACGTTCAAGGAGGTATTTCACGAAGCACACCCAAACGAAGCACACCCAGACGGAGCACACCTAAAGTATTCCACTTAGCACACCCGTAGTTACTCTCAACTCAGCCTATCGCGGTCCACTGCTGGACATAGGCCTCTCCCAAGTTGCACCAAAACACCCGGTCCTCCGCCTTCCGCATCCAGTTCTACCCAGCCACCTTTTTCAGGTCATCGGTCCATCTGGTTTGGGGGCGTCCTACGCTACGTTTGCCGGTTCGCGGTCTCCACTCAAGGACTCGTCTGCTCCAACGGCCATCAGTCCTTCGACAGACATGACCAGCCCACTGCCACTTCAGCTTACTGACTCTGCAAGCTATGTCGGTAACTCCGGTTCTTCTCCGGATAATCTCATTCCTGATTTTATCCTTCAAAGATACTCCGAGCATAGCTCGCTCCATAGTTCGCTGAGCGACTTTGAGTTTGTGGACTAGCCCTATTGTCAGTGTCCACGTTTCGGCGCCGTAAGTCATGACAGGCAGGACGCACTGGTTGAAGACTGTTGAAGTTAGTTACTGTTGGGCTTCAAATAAAAATTTATAATAATGAATTTCCTATTCCACGAAGTACACCTACGAATATCACTCGCATAGTGCGGGGACTAAGAAATAAAAATGTCTATAGAAGAAAATATTTATTATTTAAAAGACTAACTTTATCTAACATCTTTCATTTGCATTATAGTCTTACTTTTTATTAGCCCACCTACGGGTGTGCTAAGTGGAATACTTTAGGTGTGCTTCGTCTGGGTGTGCTTCGTGGAATACCTCGTTCAAGAACATGTTAAAGTTGAATTTCGTTTCTGTATATGCGGTTGAGACAATAAAAGGAATTGTTTCCCACAAAAATAAAAAACATTTCTTACTTACATGGCTTACGAAGATAAGTATTCTAGTATATTTGCGAATGGGTTCCTCTTCCACAGAATTAAGTCTCTTCAGGCGGCCATATTGCATTTTAATGATAATCCTTGAGTTTTAGAGCTTACATCTCTGCTCCGTATATTTACTGGAAATGGGATAAGGTTTACGTTAAAATATTGTTCTGTTTTTTCATTTTCATTGCTGGAAACGGTTTTGTTTTAAAAATGAGGATGTACTTTTTTTTTTGCTTGAAAAAAATTGTTACGGGTTTTTCATTTTCTTATTGTTAGTCCAAAATTTAAAGATATACTTTACATATAATATAGAGGGTGCTACCGAAAGGGTTCATCTATCCAAAAAGGGATGAAGAGTTCACCTGGAACAGAGTCGGGTTGATTAAATATGAGTTTTTTTTTAATGTTATGCTATTACCGTCTTCCATTCTTACCATCTTCCAATGAACCCGTTAATTTGACGTCACTCTGTTTCTAATTTATCCATCCTTTTTGCAACCTTTGTTGCCGTCGCTTAACCGTATAAGGAAGTTATTAAACTAAATTCGTAAATTCCTTAGTTGGTTTCTAGGACAACAACGGGTTGAGTTGCGGTTATCCTATTCGAATTAATATTATTGTTTATTATCCTCAATAGAGAAGCATAAGTCAAGTTACAAAAATATTATTATGCGTAGCTGCACCCAGTTACTAGCGTTTGCTAATAAATTACCATTCCGATATACTCTGCTTTATAAAGGGCGTGAGAATCAGATATGTAGATAAATATAATCTTGGCATTCATATTTAGTGAATTATCTAACAAATATTGACAAAAAATTATGAATAAGTTTAATATGTAGGCACCTTTGAGAAATTAAATTGATTAATTTATTACAAGGACCACCAACAGCTAAACAAAATGTGACAATAAGAATAGAAAGCATAACAGTTTTTACAGGTTTGCACGGCTAGCTACAGTACAGCATGAGTTAGACGTAACAAAAATATAATAATTGAGAAAATATTTTTTTTTTATAAGAAATAGAATATTATAACCAAAACATTAAAATATTATTGTTCACCGATGTTTTTGTAATGTCTGTATTTGTGTATCATTTTATTTTGTCCATTTCTTTTTCCCACATTTCTGCCATCAACAAGAAATTTTAAAGTAAAAAATCATTTCCAACGAAATATTGCTGTACCTTTTACCCGGCAAAAACTATGGAAGCCCGGCTTCCCTAGTTTTTGCCGGGCCTCGGCTGCTTTAGTTCCAAAAACTCAACTAGATGGCGTTGATGTACTACTTTCTGAATCGCGCTATGGTTTCGTTACATCGGTTTGGTCACAACCCTCACGCAACACTGTGATCCGTGTGCTATGACAAACGGATGGTCACGGGATAATATTGTATTCATATTTTTGTAACTTCGATCTTGAACTTAATGGTTCAATTAGATCGATGAGAATGAGTACAATAAAATGGTGCTTATCACACCCACCTTAAGGTTTAATTTTATCCACATCCTGTGCAATTATTTTAAGGTCTAGATTTGACCGAAAATTTAATGGCCGAGCCATACTTAAAGGTGGTCTAATAACTCATGACTATGACTCATGCTGAACGCTATGATAAGAGAGAGGGGCAGGTTAGACCGAGTAGAGGTCGGCTCTCCATAAGATCTGATAAATTTTAATGGTACGTGTATGAAAAAATACGTAAATAATATGATAAAAATGTTCTTAGTTGGATTGGATATCATTTTTTTTGTAAGTTACATATTTGTCATTATGTACATTATTTTTGTATTTACATAGTTTTTAAAATTATTATTTTCTTTTTTTATAGTATCGTATTGCGTCTTAGTTAATTTTTTATTTGTAACTAATAAAATTAAATAAAACTTTTTTTATGTTCCTTGCCGATAGCTGATAGCGCGAGGGATTATACAATGGCGGTTAAGTTGTTATACTTTAGTTCCAAAAACCTAACTAGATGGCGTTAGTGTAGTGATTCCTGAATCGCGCTATGGTTTCGTTACATAGGTTTAGTGATTACCTGAGGCAACGCTTAGAAATTTAACTGATTACAGTATTTGATAGAATTTCAGTAATTTTTGAAGTTCGATCTAGGACCTTCCGGTTCAATTGATCGATGAGAAATTTATGAAGTGGTCGGGGCGTATTAATATACAAATATATTTATTTCTATGTGACGACGCCATTTATTATTTTGATGCTACTGATGTGGGTCGCCATTCGGTTACCGCTGGTTTTTATCTATAGCTGATATAGGATGGGATGTGAACTAAACTGATACCTCAAAAAAAAAATATCAAAATATTTTTATTTCGAGTAGACCTTTTCAGGTACTTTCAAAACGTTAAATGACGCTAGTTGCGCGGGTCCAAGGTGTCATTCCTATGGAGAAGAACCGGCAAGAAACTCCATAGGTTACTCTTTTAAACCTGTTAGTATGCATAGCACAGAACACTAATACTCTAGGCGATAATTATGCATAGTGTATTAAAGAATAATGTCATAGAGTGCATAGCTTAAAGACGCTATACACTATACCTATGTTCCATCTGGCGGGTGGCCCGATGACCTGCAAAAGGAAGCTGGTTCGGACTAGATGCGGAAGGCGGGAAACCGCAAGTTGCGACGGAACTTGGAAGAGGCCTATGTCCAGCGGTGGACCGCTATAGGCAGAGTTGATTGAATGACTGAACGTAGTACTATGGAAAGAGAGAGAAGAAGAAGAAAAAACTATAAATTTGTAATTTAATCATAAAACATTTGCGAGTCCGACTCGTAGGTACTTGTCCAGTTTTATTTTTGTTAATCTGCCTTTCAAAATTCGAGGGAAAATAATGTACTTTTTAGGTCAATACTTAATTTAATATTTTGCTTACAAGATGAAAATTCATCGCAAAGATCTCAAAGCTGATCTGTCATAATGATGAAATATCACAGAAGCCGGGCAACAACGTAGCCGTCACGAAACTTACTTGACTTGAATCATATTTCATCTTAAAATGGGTTTGTTATCGCCATACGAAGTGTTACACCCCGTCATTTATAAAAAAATAACTTGTTTTGATCGAAGTCTTGTTTTTTTTTAAATTTTGGGTGCGAATTAATATTGTTTATGAAAATGTAAAACTTTATATTTGTGATTAATTAGAAAACTCCTAGAGAAACGTTATCAAAAATTTTTGTTTTTTGGTCCTGCAAAGTAAAATTTTGGTTTTTAGTGGATTATATGGGTTAGATATGATCATGTTAAGTTTACGAAAGAGGAAACTATACAAGAAAAATCGTGAAGCACAGATCTAAATATTCGTTAAAAACTGCTGTCATTTTATATATTTTCCACTTTTTGAGAAGTAAAATTACACTTTGATGTGATTGTACAAAACCGACTTTAACTGCACGGAAGTCCAAAGCACGTAACTTTATTCAGACATTGTAGATAATATTTTCCATTTATTTTTATTAATGGTGATCAATGCTAATTCCTTCTCTATATGGGAAGAGGCCTGTGCCCAACAGTGGGACATTTATAGACCGGTATTAAATTAAATTGATTTTTTATTATCAACCCACTGATTCTAAAGAAATTTTATTGGGGCTTCCGATGTATATTCTGAGTTACTTAAATACACACATCAAAAGTGTCTAGGGATCAAGCATTTTTATGCGGATTTCTTGAGATTGAGATGTGGCTTTGTAATAAATTTATGATTTTATAAATTTATATGGATCCTTTTTGGTGCATTTCATAATTCGAATCAGGAACTGTGAATCAAATTCGAGTAAAAGATGAAAATCAGCTGTCAATATTTTCCCTATAAAAACATACAACGCATTGAAGACATTATTAGTGCTACTGTTTCCCTACTACTGATTAAAACCAACGTTATTATGGAGCGGCGACGTCATTTAAGCAGGGAAGAAATGCTCAGAGCCGTGGGAATGATAGAAGCTGGTTCCCGGCAACGTACTGTGGCTTTAGCTCTGAATACAAGTCAGAGTGTTATCAGTCGACTTTGGACACGTTACCGAAGCACTGGTACCGTGGCTGAGCGCCATGGAGGACGGTATCGCTGCACCACACGGAGACAAGACCGATACATTCAAATCTTAACTCGAAGAGCTCCAACAATAACCGCCATGATGTTAGCCGTGAGGCTTCATCACTCTTCAGGGAACTTAATTAGCGACCAAACAGTCAGAAACCGCTTGCATGAAGTGAACCTTCATTCCCGAAGACCGCTACGGGTACCACCTATAGCAATGCACAATCGTAGGATTCGATATCAATGGGCTCTTGAACACAGAAATTGGGCAGAAGAACAATGGCGTTTCGTGTGCTTTTCTGATGAGTCTCGTTTTGGTATGAGACCGGATACAAGACGTATACGACACTGGAGAACCCCTGGACGCCAACAGCGATTAAAATCCTGCCAGGAAGTCCATCCTTATAGTGGTGGAACCATCATGGTATGGGCGGGTATTTGGATCGGCGGAAGAACTGAGTTGATTTGGATCAGAAGCAACCTCAACGCTCAAATTTATGCTGAGACGATTGTATCAGACGTCATCGTTCCTCTACAAGTGCAAATCGGTCCCTTATTTCAGTTAATGCATGATAATGCACGACCGCACACCGCAAGAGTTGTAAGACAGACTCTCGCCGCAGCTAACATCAATGTCCTGCCCTGGCCTGCTCAGTCGCCAGACTTGAACCCGATTGAGCATGCATGGGATATGCTACAGAGAAGAGCTCTGCCGAATATGGAGGGTATCCAGTCGCAAGAAGACCTTTTTTTGTTGTTGCAACGAACATGGGCGGCCATTCCACAGCGTGATTTGGATGAACTCATTTTGAGTATGCCAAACCGATGTTCTTGTGTTGTTAGTGTTCGCGGTAGAAACACGGATTATTAATTTTTTAAGTTACCCAATAAAATTTTAAAGAAAACTGTTATTTCAGTATTTTTTTCGAACTTTTGTGTTAGTGGTTCAAATGTCAAAAATCCCTTTATTAGGAAAATGGCAAATTTCTTTATTAATGCAAAGGTGACTTGGTTTATCGTTACTGTGTCAAACGAAAACACTTTATTCGATGAATCCTTAAAGAAAATTTTAATTAATATCAATCAGGAGAAAAGTTATTGCAAAAATATATGTTGATCCCTAGACACTTTTGATGTGTGTATTTATAAGTTTTTTTTCAATCAATTCACAGTATTGTGGGGTATATCGCGTAGATAACAAACATACCTTCGAATTGAGAATCTTCTCTTTTTGAAGGCCTTTAAAAACACATAAAGTAAGAATTAAAAACCTCCTTTTTAAGGTCTAGATTTGACCGAAAATTTAATGGCCGAGCCATACTTAAAGGTGTTCTAATAACTCATGACTACGACTCATGCTGAACGCTATGATAAGAGAGAGGGGCAGGTTAGACCGAGTAGAGGTCGGCTCTCCATAAGATCTGATAAATTTTAATGGTACGTGTATGAAAAAAATACGTAAATAATATGATGGAAATGTTCTTAGTTGGATTGGATATCATTATTTTTGTAAGTTACATATTTGTCATTATGTACATTATTTTTGTATTTACATAGTTTTTAAAATTATTATTTTCTTTTTTTATAGTATCGTATTGCGTCTTAGTTAAATTTTTTATTTGTAACTAATAAAATTAAATAAAACTTTTTTTATGTTCCTTGCCGATAGCTGATAGCGCGAGGGATTATACAATGGCGGTTAAGTTGTTATACTTTAGTTCCAAAAACCTAACTAGATGGCGTTAGTGTAGTGATTCCTGAATCGCGCTATGGTTTCGTTACATCGGTTTAGTGACTACCTGAGGCAACGCTTAGAAATTTAACTGATTACAGTATTTGATAGAATTTCAGTAATTTTTGAAGTTCGATCTAGGACCTTCCGGTTCAATTGATCGATGAGAAATTTATGATGTGGTCGGGGCGTATTAATATACCATTAATTATATTTATTTCTATGTGACGACGCCATCTATTATTTTAATGCTACTGATGTGGGTCGCCATTCGGTTACCGCTGGTTTTTATCTATAGCTGATATAGGGTGGGATGTAAAGGTATAGTGTTCTAATAACTTATGACTGCGACTCATGCTAAACTCTATACGCTATGATGAGAGAGAATGCCAGGTTAGACCTGTAGAACTTGGATCTACATAAGATCTGATAACTTTTAATGGTACGTGTATGAATAAATACGTAAATATTATGATGAAAATGTTCTTAGTTGATATCATTATTTTTTTAAGTTACATTTTGTCGTAGTTTTTAAAATTATTATTTTCTTTTTCTACGTTGTATAGTTTCGTATTGCGTCTTAGTTAAATTTTTTATTTGTAACTAATAAAATTAAATAAAACTTTTTTTATGTTCCTTGCCGATAGCTGATAGCGCGAGGGATTATACAATGGCGGTTAAGTTGTTATACTTTAGTTCCAAAAACCTAACTAGATGGCGTTAGTGTAGTGATTCCTGAATCGCGCTATGGTTTCGTTACATCGGTTTAGTGACTACCTGAGGCAACGCTTAGAAATTTGACTGATTACAGTATTTGATAAATTTTAGCAATTTTTGAATTTCGATCTAGGACCTTCCGGTTCAATTGATCGATGAGAAATTTATGAAGTGGTCGGGGCGTATTAATATACCAATAAATTTATTTCTATGTGACGACGCCATCTATTATTTTAATGCTACTGATGTGGGTCGCCATTCGGTTACCGCTGGTTTTTATCTATAGCTGATATAGGATGGGATGTGAACTAAACTGATACCTCAAAAAAAAAATATCAAAATATTTTTATTTCGAGTAGACCTTTTCAGGTACTTTCAAAACGTTAAATGACGCTAGTTGCGCGGGTCCAAGGTGTCATTCCTATGGAGAAGAACCGGCAAGAAACTCCATAGGTTACTCTTTTAAACCTGTCTATGCACTAGGTATATGGTCCATCTGACCATCTGATGGCCCGATGACCTGCAAAAGGAAGCTGGGTCGGACTAGATGCGGAAAACCGCGAGTTGTGACGTAACTTGGAAGAAGCCTATGTCCAGCAGTGGACCGCTATAGGCTGAGTTGATTGAATGACTGAACGTAGTACTATGGAAAGAGAGAAAAAGAAAAAAATATAAATTTGTAATTTAATCATAAAACTTGCGAGTCCGACTCGTAGTACCTACTTGTCCAGTTTTATTTTTGTTGATCTGCCTTTCAGAATTGGGGGCAAAATATGTACTTTTTAGGTCAATACTTAATTTAATATTTTGCTTACAAGATGAAAATTCATCGCAAAGATCTCAAAGCTGATCTGTCATAATGATGAAATATCACAGAAGCCGGGCAACAACGTAGCCGTCACGAAACTTACTTGACTTGAACCATATTTCATCTTAAAATGGGTTTGTTATCGCCATACGAAGTGTTACACCCCGTCATTTATAAAAAAATAACTTGTTTTGATCGAAGTCTTGTTTTTTTTTAATTTTGGGTGCGACTGCGAACTAAAATTGTTTCTGAAAATGTAAAATTTTATATTTGTGATTAATTAGAAAACTCCTAGAGAAACGTTATCAAAAATGTTTTTTTTTGGTCAGCAAAGTAAAATTTTGGTTTTTAGTGGATTATATGGGTTAGACATGATCATGTTAAGTTTACGAAAGAGGAAACTATATAAGAAAAATCGTGAAGCACAGATAGTTGTAAGTATTTGTTGAAAACTGAATAGGTACAATGAAGAAAGCTGTCTTTTTTTTATTTTCCACTTTTTGGGAAGTAAAATTACACTTTGATGTGATGTGATTGTACAACACAGACTTTATCTGCACGGAAGTCCAAAGCACGCCTCATTCAGACATTGTAGATAAATTAATATTTTCCATTTATTTTGATTAAAAAACCAACCCACTGATTTTGAAAAAAAATATTTTTGGCCGATGTATAATCAGAGTTATTTAAATATTAATAAGTTTTTTTTAACCTATTCACAATATTGTGGGGTATATCGCGTAGATAACAAACATACATTCGAACTGAGAATCTCGTTTTTTTTGAAGTCCTTTAAAAACACATAAAATAAGTACTAAAAACCTCCTTTTTAAAGTCAGTTGAAAATAGAATGATGTTAAAAATATATACATACAAACAATAGCTTTCGCTCCAGTATTCCCCTGTTTTTAGAGTTTAAACGTTAAAAGAGCGGTTGTATTTAAAACTATAAATCTTTTCATTCTTTGCCACTTACGGACTGGAATTGAAAGAGAATTAATGTGGTACATAACTTTAAACTGCGGGAAAGTTTAGTAAAATAGTTAGTTTTAGAATGGTTTTCGATTTTTATTACGTTACTGAAACTGGTTGTTTTGCCATATTAAAAATTTGGAGACTGCCACCCCTATCATTTAGGGGTGTGAAAAATATATGTTGGCCGATTCTCAGACCTACCCGATATGCACACATAATTTCATACAAATCGGTTCAGCCGTTAGGATTTCGATAATAAACACACGAGATTATAAACATATTATTGTCAATACTGAAGTTAGCCGAAGTGTGGTTAATCTTATAATATTTTCTAGCATCTTAATATCTATCTATTTATTTAAGTTTGTTAAGGTCGCTTTTCTTTTGCACAAAAAGTAACCTTTGTCCTCTTTTGGGGTTCAAGTAAGCAAGGGATAATATAAGGGTAGATATTATTATGTAAGTAAGTACTAAGTTTTATCACGATCGGTTTAGCGTTTTAAAAATCTTAAGGGACAGACACGTATATTAAGTATAAGTATGAATTTATTACACTCATTTTCATTATCATCATCATTCTCTTTATATTTCACATGGTTTTCGAATACCTACAAAATCACGAAACAAATTAGTTTAATTTCATGGTAAAACAAAGATTTGTCAAAACCTTATATATTATTATTTTTTCAACTATTGTCCAAGCAAATAAACGTTGATTAAGATCTTACTTCCCCTACTTCCCGCCTATATAATACCGGATTTAAATCATTCACTCACTCGTTCACAGCTTCCCACAATAAAGAACGGTTTTCACGTTCATTTCATTAAAACACCTCATAAAATTGAATTTGAATCATGGTCCTTATAAACAATACGCTCAAAATTTCGCACTCACCGATTTTCTCACACAAAGTTTGATTTGCAAATTATATCCCATACATAGAACTTCCAACCTTATTCCCTAAACTTAGAGCTTAGTTTACTTTCAATAATTTTAACTTAGTTTACTTTCAATAATTTTAAATTTGCGGGAAGCGTACCACAATAAGCACATTCAAAAATCAACTCAATCGTATTCGAATAGAAATCATAATGCTTTGTGACGAATATGTGTGGTAATTGATTGCCTTTTTTTATTGTGGGTTCCGTAGCTAAAATATATCAATTTTATTTACTGCATACAGAATTGTCACGGTAATAGTATCTATACAGTATTGTAACTCGGCCGCAAAATAGAAATAAATGCCTACAGCCGCGCGCTACGTACACATGCGTTAGGGCTGCCCGTCTCCAGCAATTTAATTACATTTGCCTACTTTCTGTTTCTTCCATTTAGTTTTGTGATTGTAAATATCCTTTTTAAATAAATAAATGAAATACTTTGTATATTGAATAGGAAGTGTTCATAAAAATGCGTGTTGTTTTTTGATTGGTAGATTTAATAAAAAGGTACCTACCGTATCATGATTCATTCAGAACAGCATAACTACCTATTTCACTCGTCTCAATAACTTTCCGTTACTCTATTCGCTTTATTTATTAATCCAAACACCTTTTTTTCGTGAGATAAAAGGAAATACTTATCCATTAAAAAGACACACATTATGTACCTACCTACCTACTAGTAAGTAAAATTTTTATAGTCTTACCTTTCAGAGTTTCCAGGTAATTTAAAAAAACTTATGTCTGGATGCGTTATTGACGAATTCATACAACCAAAAACAGCACAATATTTCCTATTCGTCATATTAACTGATTTTTGGAGAAAAAATCGCGCGGTTATTGTTAAAAAAACAACACACCATCCGTTCGACACTGCGGTACAGCCGTGACTGTCGGCGTCGCGAGCGCAATCCGAGATCGAGCCGCGTAGGTATAGCTCGCGTTTCGTCCGTTTGTATGAAGTTACAATACTGTATAGATAGTATTACCGTGGAATTGTACAATCAGTCACAGTCGTTCATAATTGATACATTTATTAAAAGCTTTTTGTTTCGAATGTAAATGTTTTTGTTCGCCTTTATTGCGAGTTTATTTAACGCGTATACCTATTTGTAACTGGGTAATATTGGGTTGTTATAACAAGTTTTTTGGGTTATTCGACATGACTATTAATACAAAAAAAGTGTTACTAATTGAATTAATATTCATTTGTTGCCATTGATAATTATTCCATACGAATGTTTTTTTTTAGCGGCGGTAGCCTAATGGCTAGAGCGTCGGGACTTGCGATCATGTGGTTGCGAGTTCGTATCCCACCCATTATACTACCGACGTGAACCCACTCGTAACAAAAGCATCTTAGCTTAGCACGAAGGGTTAACGAGATGACTAGTAATGTGCGACCCACATTGATAGTAATCTAAAAAAAAGGGTTTCTATTTTTTACTTTTCAGAGTACCATTTTTTCGACTTCTTACAGAATTTTACTTTTTTATATCAATTATGAACCATGACATAGAACCTCCTCCTCCTGGAAGTCGGTTAAAGACTGAATAGGTACTATGATTATTACTTATTAGTAATTTCTTTAAGGATCTGTAAGAAAAAGTTTTATATTTTTTACGACATAAATAGGTTTTTTTGATGACCACACATGTAACGATAATTATACATGCGCAAGACTGCAATTCATAATTTGAATTTCTAATTTAATATTTAGCAATTTGAAAACCTAAGTTGTAAAAATATTGCAGTCAAAAGGCTGACTTAAATGAAAATTACTCAGCTTGAATAATTATGGCATTCCTTATAAGCGGCGGCGGCGGTAGCCTAATGGCTAGGGCGTCGGCCTTGCGAGCATGTGGTTGCGGGTTCGAATTCCATCCATTACCGAGATTACTAGTAATGTGCGACCCACATTGCTAGTAATCTTAAAAAAAAAAACTTAAATCCAATTCACATGACACAAACAGAAAAATAAATAACTCACACAAAGACTATCAAAACAATTTGAAAATAACTTGAATATACTTAACTAAGATAATTAATTACACATTTCACATTCAAGTCTAAATTAAAAAGCGTCTAATAACACAAAAGGTTTTTACCTCCCTATTGCGGTACCCTAAAAAGGGTTAGGCCAACAAAAACACGGCTTTAATTGTCTTAAGTGGTCTAAAAAAAGGGCTAAAAAATCCGGATCGGATTCTTTTGAATTGTAGTTAAGTTAGCCCTTTGTTTCCCCACAAGTGGGCTATTGTTGAAGCCCACAATGAATTTATGAATCGCTCTCTAGAAGAACATAAATTGTTTTGATTAATTTTGTGAATTATTTTAAATTGTGTTTGTTTTGTTATTTTAATAATTTGCAGACTTAAAAATATCTTAATTTAAAATTCTACTATTACTTATTACAAATGTTTGAGCATTGTATGCTTGTGACGGCTTTACCCAAAATGACTTAACGAGTTTTGATATTCTTTTATCCCAGTAGATAGTTTAGTTTTTCTACATTCAGTTCAAACAATGTCGATGCCAAAAACTGTTTAGCAAAATATAAAAATACGATGTACAGGTTGTTACAAAACTGCCCGTAAAGCCGAACTGTATTCATTTATGAATGAAAAATAGAAAAACTATTAAAGTAGACAATTATTAGGTAAAATAGGTACGTAGGCCTTCCTATTAAATAATCTGGTTCCCTGACATGACAGCTTACTAGGGTTGACAACATTTTTGGCGTATACATATAATTAATATTAAAATCTTGGTCATTGGTGGTTGGTCGCGGGCCATCCTATATATTTTTGACATCTGGCTTAAAAACCAAATTAATTTTATAACAGTGATTGATTATGATTTAAGGCACATGTTAATTTAAATTATGGAAACCGGAGAAGCCATTATTAATTGAAAAACGTCATTAATACCCAATTTGGCTGACAAGGAAACTTGTGCGTTTAATAAAATTAATATCACATTGAAGCGACGAAACTCGTTCGAGGTAAGGTCGTATTATAAAGCGTATAACTTGAAAAGGGGTAGGTAGATATACAACATGTAACAAAACCCCTGACAGATCCAATAAAGGCGTATTCGCGGTAGTTCATGAACCGTCTCGCATAGGCGGCTTCTTTGACACCAAACTGTAGGTAGTAAGTACGTGACCTTTGAGGAGCGGTCAGTTGTTCAGCTGTTGCCTTGAATCAGTTTTTATTTGTATTTAAATATTTTGACTGGGGAAAAAATGTATAGTCTAATCCATTAAATGGCTACGTATATGTGTTCGCGGTACGATACCTAATAAGTCTCTCAGGGATCGGATAGGGTTTTTGTTACACGCTGTATAAAGAACTTAACTGAAGTACTGTCCTTTTACTGAAGATTTCTCTCATATAGAGTGGGTAGCAATTTTATCTATTTTGATTCTATTAACTTTAAATCTATAGCGTTGCATGATTTTAATAATATTACGTCACGCTGCTTGTGGGATACTGTATTACACAGTAAAATGGGTTGTGGAGGTCAGATAGGCAGTCGCTCCATATAAAATAAATCCGGTAAGACTGGAAGCCGACCCCAACATGGCTTGGGAAAAGGCTAGGCAGAAGAAGAAAAAGGGGGGGGGGATTGTCCCAAAATATGATTATTAAAACAGGCTGCCTCCTAGTTTGGGATCAGATAGCGGTGTTAGGTTCTAGTTGTGATATCCTATGATCTACTTTTCAGCAGATTATTTTTTTGTTAGCCCATGCTGTCCCACTGCTGGGCAAAGGCCTCCCGCATATTCTTCCATCCTTCCCTGTCGGAAGCGTGCTGTGGCCAATCGGCGAGGAAATAAAAATAATATAATTTTCAGCTGATACCTAATTAATATCTTTGTCCACAGTTCGACCACTATGGGTGCGTCTCCAAGGCGGCAAGCGGCCTCTGGTGGCGGGCCAGAGCACTGAACTGGTCTGCCAAGCTGTAGGTGCAAGACCCAAGCCAACGATATCCTGGTGGAAAGGAGGGACCAGGTTGAAGACTGTTAGAGAAACTGTAAGTTGTTCAGTCAGTTATTATTATTTGCTGATAGATTCGCCCCGCGGTTTTACCCCCACGTTTGTGCGCGGATCCACTCTCGTGAGAGTCAATTATTGCGTCAAAAAGTACCCTATATCATTCCTCGATTAATGGTCTATCTATCACTTTTCTATCTATCTAAGAATTTTTCAAATCGGACCTGTAGTTCCAGAGATTAGCGCGTTTAACCAAACGAACAAACACATCAGCTTTATATTAGTTATTAGTATAGAGGTATGGATTATTTTTCTCAAGATAACAAGACTCCGTGTTAAGCAACCTCCATACCAAATTTTATCAAAATTGTTCCAGCCATTTGAGCGTGAAGGTGTAACAAATATACTTACAAACATTTGACTTTATATTTGTGTGAAAAGCCTTACTACCACATTACTCCCTATCTATGTTTAATTGCGTGTTTTTTCCTTTTTACTGGAATAAGTTTTGCTTTAGACTAGTCGAATATGCATTCGAAGTACTTACATTTTATCCCTGGTAGGTGGCATTTATGCCCTAAATAGTACCTCTCTTATAACCTACATAGTACTTAGTACTTAAATAATGTTTCACGGGATTTGGACCTACGGGTGAAACCGTGGACAACAGCTAGTTTCAAAACATATGAAAATCATTAGCATGATAACAGTATCACAAAGTGCAACGACCTTAGTGAAATGTATGCTGTTTACATTGCATCGCATTTCACACCAGATGGCCTGTTAACTATCGATATCGACTAGTGGTGGGATTGTTTGTAATCAATTTTCGGCCTTCAAATATTTTACAAAAAGGCATCTTTCAAAGTCTTTGGATAACAAAATACAAAATGGAAAGATCATGCTATTTATTCATAATTTGTTAGCTAAAAAATGGTTGGTTATTGATATAAGAAAATATCCAGTCTTCTTACAAGTTAATCCTACTAATATTATAAATGTGAAAGTGTGGATGTTTGGATGTCTAGATGTTTGGATGTTTGTTGCTCAATCACGCAAAAACGACTGAACGGATTTGGATGAAATTTGGCATGCATATAACCTTTGACATGGAAAAGAACAAAGGCTACTTTTTATCCCGATTCCTTAAGTAGTTCCCGAGGGAAAATTGAAAATTGTTTCCCAGCTAAACCGCGGGTAGACAGCTTTGAAATTTGTTATTTTTCTCTATTACATCGCAAGCTAAAACACGAGTGAAAAATTTTATTAAATTTTTCATTACATTCACATTTTTCATTTCTTTTTGGACCCAATTTTGAAGTCCACGCAGACGAAGTCGCGGGCAGAAGCTAATTTCACATAAACCCATTGCGATTTCAAATTAACTTGTAAGAAGACTGGATATTTTCTTATCGTAACCGAACAAAAACAACCCATACAGGCCTACATTTCTAAAATCACAATACATACGACATTTTCCGACTAAACATCAAATGCATCACATTCTGTCAAAAACTAAAACACAATTTACTGCCTAGTTCAAACAAATCTAAACCGTAACACTAACAATAATAAAAAGAACAAAATTTGGCAGGTAGGTATTTCGGACATAAATCTCAATATTGTTTACCATGCCGAAAACCACGCAATATTTATTTAGGGCTATCGCCGTAATGTGAAAACCCAATTTAGGTTTCCGTGAAATTGGGTTTTGGCCACTTGACTGACGGCCGAACGCCGAATGCCGAAACCAGTTTGAGATTTGCTCTAACACTAAAAGTAGACTGAAAAGCATTGTTTAGTATACACTATGGTGATCAGATTTCTTTTCTTTTGTTTAAAGATCGTACTTCCTTTTAATTGAAGTGGTCGGCGATTGTTTCCTTGAATTGTATAGTGAAGAGGGTCGTGAAATCTTTAATTAAACATTTACTGCTGAAGTAGTTTAGTTAGACAGAGGATTTTCTTTTCTTGTTGTATTTACAAACAGATATTTTCCCTGCTGGATTGAGTTGAATACGAATATTATGAGTAGATAATAATTACACACTGATTCAAGTTATCTTTTAAAGAATATTGTCAAATCTTTATCTTTAAGCGTTCATCGTTCACGGCGACCTCACAGCGCCATCTCTTATCGAAAATCAATACTAGGAACTAAAAAGCTCGTCAATAGATCACTAGGGCCGTTATTTTATGAATGTGAAATGTTTTTGTTGTATCCGGTAGTTACAGACTCAGTTTTTTTTTGGGCATTCAAATTGTAAAAGTAACATAAAATTTGGCAAAAATTATTACTATTGTTACCTAAAATAAATTTGGCGAAATTATTCAAAACTTTTTTCGGATACGGTGTCAGTTTCGGATAAACTTTTCGTATATCCGTTAGTTTCGGATACAGTTCTGTTACCGAGCACCATGACATCAGTTGAACCTAATTACCTTTAGAACTATTCAGATTGACGTAGACAGCACAATGCCTGACTGTCATTATCCAAGAGTTGTATATTGAAACTTTAAAGACGATATCGAGTATCGGTAATGGGTAGTTTGATGGCAATCGATCGATTGAAATAGGGTTGTCAGTTTTATTTTATTTTTATGGATTGATAAGGATTTCTGTTACTAGCCATATTGGTTCCAATGTGTTCTCATGAACTCTTTTCTGGAGTTTTTTTTGTCATTAATATATTTTTATTTGTAGGAGGTATTTTAGAATAATAGTCTCAGGTAAATTTTAGTTTTTAGATATGTATGTAAACTCTTCTGATACAAGTAAATGGCTGAAAACTAAATAAAATATTGCGATAATGTAACATAAAATTATACTTTACGTAACCATTTAAATATAAACTTTTCCAGGACTTAAAAACAATTTTTTCGGCTACACCAGTTTCACAATTAAGAAAATTTAAACTATTTGGTAGTGACAGCCCTTTGAGCAAGAACTCGCATTGTTAACATTCAATGAGTAGCAATTAGCAGCCTTTCGGTTGTTTCCAGAAACTACATAATTATATATTACTGAGACAAACTATTTCTGAATTATTGCCAAATTAATCAATAATCTATACATACATATAAAAACAATTGGACTGTCTGTTTGTAAATTAAATAAAATAACCACTTTTTAGTTTTTACTCAATGCGTAAGGATGTATACGAGGTACATATACCAAAATAATATATTTTAATATTTTTTTGTCTGTTTGTTCCGGCTATTATCTGAAACTGATCTCTGGTATATAGCTGATGTAATAAGGGTAATATATACTACTTTAATTTTTAAAGAATTGTTTTTTTTTAAGATATACAGACTTCTTCTTCTTCTTTTCGAGTCAATGGTACACTATTATAAAAAAGTATTTAAATGTGATGCGCCCAGTAGTTGGCCACATTAACTGCGGCGTCATTGGCCAGATTCAAATCTTCCAAAGTGCAGGTGTCCGGACACTTTGGGCACTCCAGTAAGTGCGGCATTGTCTGGTCGGGAAGGCCGCACTCGAACTGGGTCTCCGAAGGGTCTATGATCCCCCATTTTGCCAAATTGTGTCTGCAGCGACCTACCTGGCTTCGCAATCGGTTGAGAGCTTTCCATATAGGCCACTGCAGGTTCCCTCCGGGCGGCATATATAGAGCGGTGATATAGAGACAATGAGGGCTGCACTAGTAATGTGCGGCCCACATTGCTAGTATCTTTAACCTCGTTTGTAATCTCGTTAACCCCTCGTGCTAAGCTAAGATGCTTGTGATACGAGTGGGTTCACGTCGGTAGTGTAATGGGTGGGATTTGAGCCCGCAACCACATGATCACAAGTCCGACGCCCTAGCCATTAGACTACCGCCTCTTATAAAATTTCTTACTTACATGTATGTACAGTCACGAGCACAAATATGTATACACATAGCGAAATTGTAAAACTTCTTTAGAGAGAAGTTTTTGTTGAAACTCAAAAATATATACATGATATGAGAACTGTTATAGTTTTATGTTGTTAAATGATTTAAAGTTGAATTGATGGTGATTTCCTGTTAAACTATTGCTTTACGATTTCGCTATGTGTATATTTATGCTCGTGACTGTACACTATTATTTTATTATTAAGTACTAGTGGGTTCAACAAAACCGTATCTTTATACCAACCGGTCATTACGTTTGTTACGCTGTTGGACCGTAGTTGGGTGACTGATTTCTACATTATACCAAGACCCCCTACTTGTCACAGAAAATACGACAAGTAAGTGGCTCCTACTTGTCGATATTTCTATGACAAGTTTCCTCATTGTGGTGCAATTATTTTGTAAAGAGTATGCACAATATTTTTATTATTGGCCTTGTTGGTCTAGTAGTTCTAGCCTCACTACTAAAATACCATAATACCATAATACTAAAATAACAATAACCAGGATATTTTTTTGTGTGATGAGTATGATCACTTGTTCTGTGTCAGGGTGTTATTTACCTATACATTGTATGTATTTACTTATGAGTGATAGAAAATTCTGGTTATTAGTTATCTGCAAGGGTTGCCATGATACAGACTCTCACTAGGTTAAAACCATGTGGCCTTGTAGAAGTCGTAACATATATTAATATTATTTTAGACGTGATAACGACTTTAAAATCGACGAACGCCCACTGCACACACTAAAAAATGACACGTTCCGCCTCAGCCGAGCGTGCAAGCGAGAGCGCAGAACAACGTCCGTATAAAAAAAAAATGACTTTCGGAACCAACGCCTTAGCGTGCATTCTAGGCACGGAGCGGTTTCGGTATTTTTACAAAAGTTCACCCATCCACTGACCAATCGCGTGAGGAACGTATAGCTTACATTTAGCCACGAGCTCCTTCAAGTAAGATGACTCTGACATAGTTGGAAAAAGGCTAGGCGTAAATTTATAGTGCCCAAATGAAGATTAGAATTACTCTGGCTTCTTTTATGCCTAAACATTTCTGCTGACATTTGCCAAGACTTTATAGTGTCGTAAAAAGGATACTAAAGTTCTATAAGTGTAGGAACAAAGTCCTTGACTCCATAAATTGCGACGTAATGATCTATCTTTAAGTAATGAAAGAATTTTCGATAGATTGTATTCTTCCTTTTAGTTCTATCGTTCTAGATTTCTTGTTTAGCAAAGATAAATATGGACTGATTAGTCTTTACCAGAAATATCATACAACGCAGGGTGGTGCAGTTATAGCAATATTGAAGTGTAGGACTTGCAATCCTGTGGTTGTCAGTTCAAAATCCGCCATTACCATTGCACTGCCGACGTGAACCCACTCGTAACACAAAAAAATACCATTGCACGAGGGGTTAATAAAAATAGTAGTAAATTTGGACCCTCATTTCTAGTAAGAATAAAAACAATTACAACCACCTAGTACCAAGAGTTGACACTGAAGACTAGTAATGTGGGGGGTAAATTGCTTTAAAAATAAACCATTTTAACCTCCAACTTTTGTCATTAGACGTCAACGGATGGGAACGTGACAAGCAGTATCCTCACTTTCGTGCCGACCATAGAAGACGCTGGAAGAGTGCTCTCCTGCAGAGCCGTGCAGCCAAGTCTACCACACTCCACTCACGAAGATGGCTGGAAAATGGAGATACAACGTAAGTAGGCTGATCTTGGACACTTGTATTGACTTCTCAGTATTAACGAACGGGCTTTTAAATGTCCTCAGCTGGGCAGAAGCCTCTTCCCATATAGAAAAGGAATGAGCATATTGACTTGAGATGCTCACTGACTTGAGACTGTCTCAAATCTACGGATATGAGACTCAAAAAAATTCTGAATAATTCAGTTATTTTAAAAAGTCTCGCATTGAAAAAAACTCCTTCATACCATGCAGATAAGATTGCTAGATATATTGATCGTTACAAAACTGTCACCACCTATGTGGTATATCATGTCTTATTGAAGACAGTTTTGTGTGTTCTTTTCTTTTTCAAGGCCTAATAATTTATATTACGTATTTTGTTTTAACACAGATCTACCGGTGGCGAAATTGGAGCTGGGTGCCAACTTGGATGCCAGTAAAGTGGTGGAAGGTTCAGACGTGTACTTAGACTGCAGAGTGCGAGCAAACCCATGGCACAACCATGTATATTTTACGCATAATGTAAGTTCATCATCACCCTACAGTCCTAGTTCATCATGCTTATAATTTCATTTGTGGTTGGAGCAGTAAATATTTACCATATCGCGGTTGTATGTCGAAATGCGTTCCCGTGTAGCCCCGGCAAAAGGGAATGAAGAAGCACTCCGGTGGTCATTGTAGAAAAACACTTTTCTACATTGTCTCGGGTCTGGGTGTTTATGGTATCCTCGTTGTCTCTGATGCCATGACACAAGTGCTTTAGCTACTTTGGATTCGGGGCAATGTTATATGAATAAACTCAAAAACTACTGTGCCGAATTCAAAAATTCTTTCACCAATAGAAAGCTACATTCACCTTGAAAAACATAGGCTATACTTTTTTTTTAAATTAGATACCACGGGCAGAGTCGCGGAGAACAGCTAGTTACTAATATGAATGGAAGTGGCTGTTTGTTTGAATGAAACAACGGTGTCTATTAATATTTAAATAATCATTGTAAATTTTTTTTCTAACAGAAGTATTTTTGTTTATTAAATTATTGTTTTTTTTTAACAGGGAGTCGTAGTGAAACCCGGTCCAGGTGTTCTCCTGGCGAACCAGAGCCTGGTGCTGCAGAGGGTGTCCAGGAAAGCTGCCGGTGCTTACGTGTGCTCAGCCAGGAACAGCCTGGGCGAAGGCTCCAGCGAGAGCCTCATTCTTGATGTTAAATGTAAGTAACTAATGTAAGGTACAATTAAAAATAGTTGATTTTTCAATAACGCTTATGTAATATAAAAAAAACGATAGAGAACCTCAATAATTGGAAAAAAATACATGTTATAATTTGTATTAAAAAAGAAAAATTAATACATATAGTTTGGTATGCACTCTTGATTTTTTACGGATCTCGAGTAAGATATATATTTCAAGAAACAAAGAAATATTATTCCAAGTTTGAAAGGAATTTTAAATTCCATAAATAACTTATCAGTTCAAAAATTTCGGCCGGAAATTTTATTGTTTTTGTACGCTGCTTTGTAAATTGTAAAAACAACTTTGTGCCATTCTGATAAGGTTGAATTTGGGAAAATGAAAAGTGCTCCATACTTTTAAAATTGATTGCAACGATGGATTTTTTTTATTATCAATTTAAAAAAGGTCGTAAAAAAATATGTTCGTTTCAAACTGTCACCACCTATGTATAATTGAAGACAGCTTTAACTGTGACTTTTTTCGGTATATCTAGGGTTTTTTCTAAGTCAATGAATAGAAGACATAATTAAAAGCATTACAAAAACTATTTCACCAAAACCTTTTGAAATAAATTCTCTATCTCCTGACCTAAACTCGCTCACAAGATACACCATAATTTATATCTCAAAACTTGGCATAAAGTATAAGTTTTGGAGGCGCGATCCCTCCACGATTAATATTTCACCCCGGCTTCCCCAGTTCTATTGATTTACCAACTTCCCCTTTGTAACGATACTGAATTCGTTATACAATAAATTTACCTTATAAAATTTGCACACAACAGAAAGAAAATCATTAAAATTCTTAAGTGAGGGATTGTGACGTCATACGTTGGCGGAAATAGTACCCACAACTGACGTAGCGAGCCCCCACTCCTTAACTTAAATGCGCTGTATCTAAGTAGATATTCTTTATTTCGAAAAAAGCAAAAAAAACGTCTAAAATTTTTTCAATGCCTAAAAAACGGACTTTGAAAATAATATAGTCCGCACCCCTATTTCTAATGCAAAAATAAATAAATCGTTACACTACATGTGCGGGCATTATTGTGTGGCATTATATATTTTTTAGGTTCCGTACCTCTTGAGAAAAAAAAGAACTCTTTTCATATAGTATATAGTATAGTATATATAGTAATACTCAGGTCAATTGTCCCTTGAAGCTGTAAAAAAATGAAACTTCTAAGCCGGCGACATCAAGAGATACAGCCGTTTATGCCGCAAATTTCCTCAAATTTTCGATATTCGCAAGGGAAACAAAACCTATAGAATACTTTTCGTGACTTAGAATCTTGAAATTTGATACGAAGCAACTTGTTATAACGAAGATAAAGGAAAAATTGCTTAAATCGTAAATTTATAAAAACATCATAATTATAACAAAAATATTTTTAATAATTTTAAACTTAGGTTTTTACGGAACCCTCGGTGCACGAGTCTGACTCGCACTTGGCCGGTTTTTTTTTTCTTTCATGAATCAATTTTCATTTCATGTACGTTTAATTGTAACGGTAATGTTTTTTGTACAGTTGTGCCTACATGCCAGTCAACACAGCCCATCGTGGTGAGAGCTGCACGTGGTGAAGTCATTGACATCGACTGTGAATTGGACGCCAATCCGAAGGTAGGTGTCCTTAACTTATATACCAAAATGTTGATCTCCATTTGTATAAATGGTGAAGTCAGATATCAATTACTTTTGACTGCACGGATAGCCGAGTGGTATAGGTCACCACGCTAATGACCACTGAGCACGACGTGCTGCGGGTTCGATCCCCGCATGAGACAAGCATTTGTGTGATCCACATTTGTTTGTTCCAAGTATGGGTGTTCTTTGTGCATGTGATTTGAATATTTGTGAAACCCCCGCGTCACAAGGATTGAATTCCTTAGTGCGTGCGTCGTTTTTTTTTAAATAAAAAAAAATACTGTGGATTGGACGCAATTATCTGAAAGTAGAAAACAATATATTGAACTACAGGTTATGTTTAAAAAATATGCCTATTAATCTCCCACTGCTGGGCTCAGGACTCTTCTCAACTGAAAAACGTGTAATAGAAACTATGCCTTCAATATAAGGATAAAAATGCTGGCTCAATATCCTCCACTTTTTATTGGATATTTCTAACTTTCACCATACGAAGTTCCATTGGAATTTGATTATAAATCGTTCACACCAAGTGTAGATCAGGAATGCCATATTTGAAATACATATATCGTTGCTATTGGCACGTTAGTCGAAGATTTGAGTTCTGTGTTGCTATTCAATGGGATATGTTTCGAATTCGACTGTATTTTTTTTGTAAGTTTTTTTACGCAATACCACCGATTGTGGATCATTTTCAAAAAATATTTTTGGAAGCGATAGCTTCCGTAAAAATTTCATAAAAAAACGTGTATTACGTATTACGAGGGTAAATATTTTGATTACCACACTCGATAGACGGTTTGGGTAACTGGCTCATCATTTTTATGTATCATTGAGGCAAGAAGTTGGGTATTAATTAATAATTAAACTCATTTACAAGCTAAGATTTAGTAGACCCTTTATGAAGGCAACAGATGTACCCTTCAAAACTTGATGATGTAAAAAATTAGATATCGGCTATTAGAATTTTGCAAATATACTCTATGCCAGATGTACTCATCGCCCCATTTTGGATAGATATACCCATTTGGTAAGCAAGGTTCGCAAGCGCGACTGCCGTGCACGAGGTCTTGGGTTCGATTCCCGGGTCGGGCGAAAAATATTTACTGAGTTTAGAAATTCTCAGCTCGGAGTCAGGAAGTGTGGCGTTGTTTACTTACACCCCCGTGCCTCGGAAAGTACCTAAAGCCGATGGTCCTGCGCCTGATCCCTCTCCGGTCGTGTCAGTCAACCGTCCAATCGGACGATGAGAGTGAAGGAACAGAGAGTGGACCTATGTTTGCGCACACACTTGTGCACTATAATATCTCCTCCTTAATCTAACCCATACAATGTCACTACCTATACAATCTATATCTAATTTAGATTGAAACAACTGGCCTCGCTTCGTAGCCCCTAAAGAGTAAGGTCATGAATATCTTAATAGCACATCAACGAAGCTATATTACCTGCATGCCCGTATATTTTACCCAGTTTCACCCCAGATTTTGTTTTCTTCGCTTTCTTAGGGGAGAATCGGAAAATATGGTATCAAATACTTTTCAGACGTGAAATTTTTATAGAGGTTACGTGTGTTAGCCGAGTTTTAGAGATTGTAGGTTTGAGACTAATATAGTGGTGGCCCAGTTTTTAGTGGAATATTGTGTACAAGAGCACAGGTTCGAATCTAATTTTATTTATGCTTCAATTTATCCGCTAAACGATTACTGTATTTCCGTCGGTCAGCGTCAGTTTCAGGGTTTAATACGTACTTTGAAGTGTCTTGAATAAAATTAAAATAATGTAAGTAACAATAAATATCGTGGGACAGCTCACACACGGCCATCTGATCCCAAACTAGGCAGAGCCTGTACTATGGTAACCAGACAACTGATAAACATACTTATATATTTCTAAATACATACATATTATAGATAGATAACACCCAGACACAGAACAAATGATCGTGCTCATCACACAAAGATTTGTCCTGGGTGGGAATCGAACCCACGACCTCCGGCTTAGCAGTCAGGGTCACTAACCACTTGCCCAACAGGCCCGTCACCTGCCAAATGCCAGAACGAGAGTGCTTTAGACCCCACAACTGGAGTAAAACTTCTTTAGCTCATAGGCCTGCACTGTGTCTTAGATATACGAAACATAACTGACTATGAGAGAAAGAGATAAAAAATGTGTGCTCAAAACCTCTCTTTCCCCTCCAGTAAAATACGAAAAGTAACTCTCTCTCTTTCCATCTTCACTAACTTATATATCCCTCTCAACTTCCGTTCGCCTCGCTCAATCACACTTTTCGTAACGCTGGGAAATTCACATATACTTAAAAAAAAATAAGATTCTTTAGACCACAAAGATCAGCTACAAAATAATAATTACGATTCTTCCGAGAACGGCGATATAATTATTCAAAAATTCGACTCGAGACACCACCGCCGTTGCGTCAGCTCATGATTAAGGACTCCTATTGAGTCTGAAACTAGTCGGGCGATCCCGAGAATGCGCGTGAGTAAACCGTTGAATCTTTAAATAATTATGAATTCGTCTCACGGAAGTTATTATAATAATAACGGCAATATAGCTACAAGGATTCGATGCAAAATTCAGGTCAAAATAAGCGAAATTCAATAATCAGGTTTGTTTGCAGAATACAGTTGTATTTCGGCTATAAATGGGCCGTACGTTTGATTTAGGTAATTAATACAGGGTGTTGATGCCGCAATCCCAGATAAACCTCGCATTGTTTTGAAATTACTGGTAAACAAGGCATGAATAGAATTCTAGACTAAATTTGGCTGTGTTTGAATTCTAGTAGTAGCTGGATATAAATAAGGTACCTAGACAGGGTACAGAACCTTTATACCTTATTTACTCCTCAATATACGAATTTGCTATATTACTATACACCTACCTACCATACTCACCTACCATAGCAAATTCGTATATTGAGGAGGTCATTTGTTACTTATTAACTTATCCTAGGCAAAGTTTTATAGTTTAGGAGCTAGGTAATTTTTAGATTTTTTGAGATAGGTATTTTTTTAAATTTCAAAATTTGTCATTCAAGCATTCATATCTTCATTTTTTTTTCATTATTTTGGTATAGACAGACCCACCCTGTAAGACGAAAAATATTTACTCTTAGGTATTTGTAAATTTTATCTGTCGATATGTTGCGAGTTCGAGTCCTGCCTGAGGTTTAAATTTTTCCTTACTATTTATAATTTATTATATTTTTGTCCACAGGAACCAATGTCCTACCATTGGTGGTTCAACAGTTCAGCTCATAGTAAGCATGAGCTGACAACATCACCGATGACAACTGTACCTAACATGCCAGGTAAAATAGTATGAACACCTTCCCTGTCCCGTCAGAAGACAGAATAGTTAAACAATGGAAATGTTCATATGTGACTCACGGGACAGTGAAAGGGTTAACTATCTCTTGATACTAAACCTCTACCTACTAACTACAAAAAACAAATCAAATCAAAGAAAGAAGCAGAGAAAAAAAGAGATAGTTAAGATATATAATCTTTGTCTGCCCGCGTCTGATTAGGAAATTAACAAATATTGGGACATTCTAATATGAATACAGTTATTAGAGTGCTTAGAAGCGCACGCCAAGGGAGCGTGTATCGCAGTCAGCGGAGCAAGAGAGCGACACTTGCGCTTGGCGCGGTACAGCTCTCACCAAACTTTATGACCGCTCCGAACCTAGCCGCATTACGCTGCGCAGAACACAAATTCAGGTATCAGCGGGACGTACGCGGGGCGGGGAGGCAGGGCACCCGCGCGCGCTGTCTTCAACCCGCAAGCGTCCTCGCCTCCCGCGCGTTAGTGCCAGTGTATGAGAAGTGTGTACGAGTATGTAGTAGTATGAGTGTACCATGCGAGTCGTACCAACGGCTACATTCAGAGCGGCCATAAAGATTGGCGTAGTCGATTAATAGTGCTGACGCGTTTTTTTTTAATCCAGTGCCTATAATATATTATGTTCCTTTGTTATAGGAACGTATATTTACATGGTAAACACATCATCGGACTACGGCTGGGTTCAATGCTCCGGCACTAACTCTGTCGGTCGTCAGACGAAACCCTGCCTCTTCCATATTCTACCAGCTGGTGAGTTCAATAAATTTAAGGTTCGTACACTAGGCAACGTTTTAAGTGGCGGTAGCCTAATGGCTAGGGCGTCGGACTTGCGATCATGACGTGGTTGCGGGTTCGAATCCCACCCATTACACTACCGACGAGAACCCACTCGTAACACAAGCATCTTAGCTTAGCACGAGGGGTTAACGAGATTACTAGTAATGTGCGACCCACATTGCTAGTAATCTTTAAAAAAAAAACGAAAATCTCCGCTACCTGACCCTAAGTCTAATAGCAAAACTAAGTCCTTTTAAATAAGTTATATAAATATGGCATTAGGGGCAATGCTTTGAATTTAATAGAGTCATACCTTACTGGCAGGAAACAGGTAACTAGTATTACAGCAGTTGATGTTCAAACTAAAACTGAAATTAAATACCAATCGAGAGAGAGACAAATTTACTATGGTGTGCCTCAGGGAAGTGTGCTTGGCCCTTTATTATTTTTAAGCTATATAAATGACCTTCCAAAAACCATACCACATCCCATGACCTTATTTGCTGATGACTGTACTATAGTGTTTTCTGGCAAAGATAGTGACTCATATGAAAATGACATAAACAGTAGCTTAAGTCTAATAATTCAATGGTTAAATAATAACAACTTACAGATTAATTATAATAAAACTCAAATAATGACATTTAAACAAAGAACAAATCCTAAAATACTTGACATTAATTATGACCATAATAAAATTTCTAAAACGGAACGAACCAAAGGAGGATGCACGAAATCGTCCCCACCCACCAACAGATTTCAAATGTATCTCAGTTTACACGTCTTGGCAGCCAGATTATTTTTTACTATGACGCCCTTTGCCGTAGGTATGGGGTATTCATTCTAATTGAATTTGAAATCATTTTATTTTTTAATTTATTTTTTTCAATTTACTCTAAAAAGAACATTATTTTTACAATTAATGGAAGTATTATCTGCAGAAACACAATCTAAAATAAGTAACATTACATTTTCTGCCACTTAATATACAAAATAAGTGTATTCTTTGATAGTTTAGTGAGAAAAACAATAACTTAAAGAATATAATAAACAGTGCCTACTAAAAAACATTGTAAAACAACAGAAGTTTTGGCGCATACGCAGAATTTCAGGTAAGAAGCCGTTATCGCCGTCCCTGCGCTCGCGCACCTCAGTCTTGACTGTTCATTTCGCTGTGTTTACGTTGTTCACCTGTCTTTGTGTTTGTTACGATTATGTTTTGACCCCTGCTTGTTTATTGGACCATCTGATTGCTTTTCGTTTGACCCTGGCACGTTTACTGGACTGTGATTTACCAACATGGAGATTGGACGCCGATGTGTTATGTATCCAAGATCTGTTTTGCAACAGAGGCGACAGATTTTGCAAAATACTTTGGTTCAAAGTGGTCCGGAGTTAGTTGCTTATATAAATATTTTTGTTTTTTTTTTCATGAACCCCATTGTTTTAGTTGAAAAAAATATTATTAGTCTTTTCATTGGTCGTCATAAGAATATCAAAACAAATCCCAAGTCTGTTGGTAGGTGGGGACAGTGCCCCTACAATTTTGTGCATCCCCCTTTCTAGGTATTTGGCTAGATGAAAACATGACATGGAAAACACACATTGAGACTATGATAAAAAAAATTCATCAATTTTGCTATGCCTTACACAATTTAAACAAGGTTGCAAATCGGAACACTGTCCTTACTGCATATCATGCATATGTCTCCGCAACTCTTCGCTACGGCATAATATTTTGGGGCAACTCTAGTGACAGAGAAATGGCATTTAAAGCCCAAAAACGATGTCTTCGTGCCATATGTTTGTTAAAAACCACCGAGAGTTGCAAACCATTTTTCGTCAGTTTAAAAATACTTACGCTTCCATCCCTCTATATTTATGAAATATCAATATTTGTTAAGGAGAATCTGTCTACATTTCAAAAACTGAATACTAGACGCCACCAAAGCACGCTAAAATCAAAAAAACATAATACTGCACTTTTCTCAAAGAGTTGTCTCGGCATGGGTCCAAAGATTTATAACAAATTGCCAAAAACTTTAAAAAGCATGACCAACTTAAACCATTTTAAATCGCAACTTAAGAAACTATTGATGGAAAAGGCTTACTACTCCATCAATGAGTTTTTAGATGATAGGAGCATTAAATAAAAATTAAAAAATGTCCGATTCACGTGTTTACTGGCTTGAAAAAGTTTTTATTTAGTTTACATTTCTACGCCTAATTTGTACGCCTTGCAAGGCAAAACATAGTGATACTACACAATTTTTTTTATACCATGTACCATTTACCTACCTATGTTTAACAAATAAAATACTTTGACTTTGACTTTGACTTTGACTTAAGTTACAGCATTCAACTAAATTCGGTGAGACTGAAAGAAAGAATTAAGATAATAAAAACCCATTAAACTGAATGACTGACGAATTTTAAGTTATACGTCTTTGCGCGATAGGAAAAAATTATGAGAGTAAATAAAATGCGCGCGCATCTTGTAACACAAAAAATCACACCTTTGGCGGTAACCATGGCAAAATTGGTAAGTAGGTAGTTGCCATGACGACCAAATTTCGTTATTTTGAAGTACCATTTACCATCTTTCTCCATAGAGGTTGTATAACAATTAAATAAACAAGTTTGTGATAACTCCTTACAATGATATAAAAACTTAAATTATGTTCTTTGTATATCAGCCTCACAGATTTTTATGTTTTTGAAGGTATACTCCTTTAGGTTATGAAAAAATTATGAGAATGAAATTTTAAGATGCGCGCGCATCACTGTAAAGTATAACTTGTTACACGCACCCATTATTTTTTACAAACATTGTTTTAAAATAGCAAGCAACAAAATAATCTAATATAAAGATTTTTTTTTCGAACATAAGATAGCACTTCAGTCTTTCCGAGCCTACCAATAAATATTTTATTTTCAACGTTTCTAAATAGGTATTATTTGTATAATATATTTGTTAAGGCCCGTGGTTAAAGCTATACGCGGAGAACGAGGTTCTGTCGCACCTATTTTCCAGAATAAATAAAGTGTTTATGTCACAAACGAAATCAATTTGAGAAGCTTTCAGAAATGTAGGTATAGGCCCGATTTAGGTCCCAATTTTTACAAAATAAAGAAAATATTTACATACCTACATGTATAACGCCCAAACTAATAAAAATATTAAAAAGATTTTTTGAACAAGACAATGTAACTGTCCCAATGAAGATTTGAAGCGGCGGCGCGGCAGTGGTAGCCTAATGGCTAGGGCATCGGGCTTGCGATCAAGTTGCTACGGGTTCGAACCCCACCCATTGGGCAATGGGTGAAATCGAACCGACATGAACCCACACGTAACACAAGCATTAAGCTTACTACGAGGGTTTAACGAGAATACTAATAATGTGCGACCCACTTTAATACGCTTTAAAAAAAACAGACGCGTTAGGTTTATTAAAACCGGAAAAGCGTGAGTCAGCATCGCCCACCGAGGGCGCCATATAAATATGGTGCTTAACGGGAAAATGTAACTTAGAAATAAAGATGGCGCGTAACAGAAAAACGTTACAATTTTAATTTCTCCCATACGTCTATATAGAAGGTTTCACTTCAAAAATGTATGTGGTGTTATATCTAGTATGCCACGGAACCCAGTAGTGTACTAGTCAGACTTGCGCTTGACTCGTTTTTAAACACTGTTCCATTATTTCAAAAGAACATAGTACACTTATAAAGATTTCCCTCGGTGTACAATCTCACAAAAACACTTAGGGTGATATATATACTCCCACTCAACTTACAGAAAAGAAAATTATAGTTTTGGAATTTTTATAGACTGTGGCTATTTTTAGACCTTAACTTCTTGACTTTGAAAATGAACGTTATTCATTCCTTGCCATGTTTGTAAATGTTAATTTTTTTGCGTCTATTGTCATCACTCGCACGAAAATGCGTGTGATACTCGACATCCGCGCCCGCGCACGCTTCATCGTGCGCCGCAGGGCGCAGTCGCTAGTAATAATTAGTTTTCAATATTATCGATTGTCGCCTGTTGGTCTAGTGGTTAGTGACCCTGACTGCTAAACCGGGGGTCGTGGGTTCGATTCCCACCCAGGACAAATATTTGTGTGATGAGCAGGATCATTTAATTTTGTTCTGTGTCTGGGTGTTATTTATCTATATGAATGTATTTAGTAATATATAAGTATGTTTATCAGTTGTCTGGTTACCATAGTACAGGCTCTGCCTATTTTGGGATCAGATGGCCGTGTGTGAGCTGTCGCAAGATATATATTATATTATACCTTTATTTAGACATAATTATTATTTACTGTTTTGTCTTCCCACAGACAAGCCATCAACGCCTAAATCCTGCGAGATCACTAACGTGACCTACGACTCCTTGACCCTGAACTGCACACCAGGTCACGACGGGGGGATCCGCCAGTCTTTTCTATTAGAAGTAAGTTTTGATTTTGTTTTTATTCATAATTCTTATACTAATAATAAAAAGAGAAGATATTTCTATTTTTATATGTTTGTACCAAATAAACTCAGTAACTACTGCACCGATTTCAAAAATTCATTTACCATTATAATGATACATTATTCCCGAATATCATAAGCTATATTTCTCATAAGAAAATATAGGGCACACAGGCGGAGCCGCAGTCATACACGTACAGCTAATCATAAAGTTCAGTCATAAAAAAATATATTTCTCAAAATATTGGACTCGGACAAAAATAAGCCGAAAATGTATGTTTTTATATTTAAAAGGACTATATCTTTTGTGTAACATGTCACCGATTGCGTTAAAGGTATCTTGAGGGTTCAATATATCTTATTAATGTCACTTAGCCCTTGAAAAATAAATCTTGAATCTCCGAAAAATCTTTTTCTTTGTGAAGAAAAGTATTTTATTTCATACTACGTGGACTTTACTTAGCCTGCCCTTCGTCAGACTATTTGTGGGACTGATAATCTGTCCGACGCGAAATCTACTAAAACATAAAATCTATGCAATGGCTTAAAAAAAGTGAATAATATGAGAAACCCTTGAAACTAAAAAAGGTGACGAAATCACAAGGGACAGCTAGTAGTGCTAGTACTTATTACATAAATTATTTTAAAACGAAATTTTAAAGGTTAGTTTGTTCCGAAGAAAGTTGGTTCTTGAACGTGTTCCTTTTGCACCCTTCGACTTTGATAATAAAATATAACAAGTGATTATGATAACAAAATACAGGACGAATTTAAAAGGAGAGCGTATATTCAACGAAGTAATCAGGTGCATATAACTGAACAACTTTCCACAAGGAACATAGGTCGAAATCTTAAAAATGAATATGAATTTTCATACAAAGTGACAAGTCACGTTACTTATGTTTGTATGAAAGGTTGATTTTCAATTTCAACCCATTGCACTATCGATATTAGCCCACTCGTAACACAAGCATTTAGCTTACCAAGGTTTAACAACAAAAAAAAGTTAATGAATAAAAAACTAATATGAAACTAAATTCTCACAGATATTTGACATGGCGACAGGCCTACTTCTCCGCAACATGACGAGTGATGACCCTGAGTTTGAAGTATTAGGGTTGTCAGCCAGCAACTCCCTCGCCGTGTCAGTGAGGGCTTTCAACCGGAAAGGCTTTAGTGAGGCCTTGACTCTCACCTCAAGCTTACTCAAATACCCTCAAAGACATACAGGTAGCTTTTAAACATCATTTTCTTTTTCATACGGTTTGGTCAATTCAAGCCATTATAAATCGTTCATTAATGAGTGTTTAGTTGGTAAAAGGTACTGTCCTCTTGACTTGCCAAGAAAAAGGGAAATTAAATTTTTGCAAGTAAAACTGGATGCATGTCGCTTCTAACTGGTCGATCTGGAGATCATATGATCTATGATCTGCAGTGGACGTCTAGTGGCTAATATAATGATGATGAAAAAAATCTTCGTTGCCTCCTTTTTTTTTAGATGTTGGGGTGTCAGTTATCATTATCTGCATTGTGGACCATATTTTAGCCAATCCCCGTTGGAATTTCAGGCCATAATACTTGTTACACTTTCTTTTTTAATTTCTGAATTGAGAATACCAACTTGCCTATTAACTTTTAATAAGCCGAACTCAGGTTACATGACTAGTCGAGTAATGATACATAATATCACACGGTTGGTTGATCAGAGTTTGAGACGTGCTCAAATTAATTCTCAATTCAGAAACCGACTGTTATATCTTTATCTCTTATATTTTAATACAAAGTTCTTCTACCATCTTTCTAAAGAAAAAATACATGAACAATATAAACAGTTTTACCCTCAGCTCAAGTGCCGGTCAAGGTGGAGTTGACAACCGTACTTATAATAGTACTAGGGGCAGTAGGAGTTATCGCGGCCATGACAGGCGTGTCAGCTGTTGTCTTCTGCTGCAAGTATTGTAAGAGAGAAAGTGAGTTCAATTATTTATTAAAATTTTATTTTTGTTGAAAAGTTAATTCGAATTTTAGTTATTAAAGAAAATAAATTAAATTTTGTTATGTAATTTTATTAAAATATGAATAAATGTTCAATATTATAGAACTTATTTATTTTGATTGCTGGCTTTTATACGAATTTTTCGAGTTCATTTTTTTTTTCATTTGGTTTTTATTAAATTAATTTAAATACTACAATAAATTGAGCCTGTAAAATATTAAATGGTATATTTAAAATGTATTTAATTCAATAAAAGCTTTATTTGATCTAAACAGATTATTTGTCATTAAAAATAAAAAAAATACTAAGAAAAGGATTTTACGTCGTTTATTTAAGTAAGAATGAAATTAATCTTGCCTTTTATTACAGATAAACATGAAAAAGATAAAAGACAACAAGATGAAACGTCAAACATACCGCTGACTGGTACAAAAGAATCTGAGAGTGTTGATAGTTTGGGTAAGTTTCTTATGGCCCTAAACTTACTTAAACTTAGTAACCCTTTTTTTAGGGAAATTTATTTTCTTTGACCTACTTTTTATTTCTATTGTAGCAGACCCGAACTTTGCTAGAGTTACACAGTAATAAATTCTTACAATTATACACAAAAACCTTCCTTTGAATCATTGTATCTATTTCTGAAAACTGCACTGAAATCAAATGCATAGTTTTTTTTTAAACATCTAAAGATTGCTTACGAATTCAACACTTCACAATATGAACTAATCAGTGACCACGAATCACACATCCTATCTTACATGGATTGCTGTAGAAGTCTCAGTGCAGTACAAGTCCATTTATATTGTACACCAGAGTTTAAGCCTTTCTGACCGATCCTAAGACCGCTTCAGAGGGACAAAGCAAAAGCCAGACAAATTAATTACTAATCTTACCTAAATACTGACAGCGTTCTGAATATTTAATTGAAATTTGAAATAGCTGTGCTCGTATTTAGAACGTAGTCTGGTCCTTTGGTTCAGAATTTGGTCCTTTGGTCCGATATATTATGAAAGACAACGAGGTCTCCAAATGAAATTTTGGTATAAAAGCATTCTTACACCAACAGTTAATGAAGGACATAACTCCAAAAAAAAAAAATTCTACCAGCGGCAACCCGTGATTAATCAGATAAAATATTTTTTGGTATGAAAAGTAGACTTTTAAAAAATGGCCTTTATACGAATGCAGGTTGACAGATACCTCCATACCAATTTTATCAAAATTGTTCCAGCCAGTCCAATTGAGCGTGAAGTGGTAACCGACATACACACATACATTAACACTCACAAAATTTCGCCTTTATTATATCAGTGTGATGAACCCTCATCCTCCGTACAATTCCCCGTAATTTAAGAACAACACAAATTAAAATAATGGCTTTTAATTTCACAGTCGAATTTCAACAAAAAATTCGTCCAACCAAATAAATTCCACTTGAAAACCACCAAAAAACAGAAAGGGTACACTAAAGAGAATTTATTATCTTTTCTTCACAGATAAAAACCCTGATATAATACCGCTAGACGGGAAAATAAGCGACAGCTGTTCAAATAAATCTTCAACAACTGACTACAGTTCTATACGACCGCTCATATCGAAGACGACGGATAAATACGACATGTCCTCGAATTGCGACCGTTTTTACGATCACAACATCGATCCCTGCAACCAATATATTCAAGTAAGGCCAATGGAATACAGACGGCCAACTTATGCGCCAACATTGCAGATGCCGAACCTTGGTCCTAGTATACAGAGTCTTGGGCCAATGAGTAGCTTGCATATGCCAAATGTTGGGCCAAATGATTGTCATAGACAGCCTTATGATAAGGTGTATGAGGATTGGTTGAAGTATAAAAATGCTTTGCCGTTGAATACAAGTGGTTTGGTAAGTATTGTATCATTTTAATATCTGTGAACGTCACGTAAGTGTATATTTTGGTTTATGGAATTTATTAATCTTTTTATGAAATTTTTCAAATTGTTTTATGACAAATACGTTTATAATAATTATTTTCTGATAAAACCAAGACAATTTTCGGTCCTTATTGCCGAAAAAGACCACATCCTTCTCCTCGCCATTAGGACCAACTTTTTTTACTTTTCTAATGTTCTCTGTACATTTCAGCTGCCAGCAGAACAGCTGTTACCTCCAGAGCTCTACGCTACACCACCTCCACCGTCCCTCTACAGTAACCCAAACAGAAACCCATTAAACCTGACTCAAATGCCAGAACTAGAGCCTAGATACCATCTGGAACCTAGGTCTTTGGCGATGGACTCCAGAAGTTGTTCAAACTCACCCCCAGTGAGATTCAACCCCGAAAACAACAGTGTCTACTACAGTAAAAGCGTACTGGATAGAACTACAAATACCTTACCACATTTGAAGTCTAGAATAAATGGTAAGAATTTTAAATTTGTTCTATTTTTCAGAGAATTTTATAAATAAAATATTTTAAAGCAAAATCGTTCATTAGTTAACGAATTGACTTTGGAAACGAGGATATTTCTTCGACAATAAAAGGCACTGCTTCACAGCGGCGCGGCGCTTCGCTTTTATTTATGAAAATTTAAATAATCTCCAGAGCGAATTTCGGCCTTGGCGGCCAATCTCAAGTGAGATCAGCCATGTACGCAGGAGATATTATAGTGCACACGTGTGTGCGCAAACACAGGTGCACTCTCTGTTCCTTCACTCTCATAGTTCGATGGGACGGTTGACCGATACCGGAGAGGGATCAGGCGCAGGACCAATGGCTTTACGTGCTTTCCGAGGCACGGGGGTGTAAAACCGCCACACATCCCGACTCCGAGCGGTACTGAGAATTACTAAACTCAGTAAATATTTTCGCACGGCAGTCGCGCTTGAGACCGCTAGACCAACGGCCACGCACGTACACGCTACGCACAAAAAAAGTCAGTTGTTACAGGCAGACACAAGCAGCTACGTAGCTGGATAGATCGTGCACCGCTAACGCCGCATTGCCTCAGCGCCATAACTCCTAAAACCCGTCAAGCAGATTCGACTTTTTCGCTTGAGTGCAAACAATTTCAATATATTTATGTTGGTACACAAAATGGCTACCAATATCTTTGTCAAACAAAACAAGGAAAGATTACATTTTACTGAAAACAAAATGGCATGTTCCGTAGACTACATGGTTCTTAAATCAAATATAAAATGTTTGCCAACGTCAAATCTAAATTCATTTTCCTCAACCGTCTTGCCTTTGTCCTTGTTTTGAAAGATGCGGTTCAACATGGAAAATAACATTTCTCCTTTGTATCATATTTCTGGGAAACTTCAACAAATGGGAATCTGGTTCCGATTCACTGTCTGAACTATTGCTACCTTTAAAACGAATATGATAAATAGATCTGCTTCGAAATAATTGGAATTCAAATCAAATTATTTTTATTGTTTCCAATCTTTTAAATTGCATACAGTTTTATAATTTGGTTCTGTTTTGTTGTTTCTAGCTATTTTATTGTATGAAGGCTCACCTATTGTTTTATGAAATGTCAAGAGATAGCTTTCCACGGATTCTTAAAAAATTATGAAGATTATATATATCAAATTCAGAAGTATGGATCTTGAAAAACTATAAAATGTGGTTTTATTAATTTAAATCCCTAAAAAGTTTTTCCATACGTAAAGTTTGTTTTGGAAACTAAAAATTTGTATCATTATTATGTAAGGTATTTTTAATTATTTTCAATAACTAAAGCAAAAACAGTGGAAATGCACTGCTCATTAATTTTATATTTTTTTTTTTCAGGAAACTCTCCAACGCAGATGCCAAGTGACCCAAAATGTGTGATAAAATCCAATGACCCAAATTTAGAACATAAAGTTACAAAAGAGTGTGATTGAGAATATTATTAAACTAAAATACTAAATCCAGACTTAGACTGTGACCTAGGACTCAAAATAAAGGCTAGATTTACAGCCTAAAGACTATTAGTGTTAAAAATATGTAAAGTGTATATTTAATGTGATAAAAAATCGTTCAAAATCGTTTTGGAACTTTGGACCCGTCCGTGATTTCGTTTATATTATTTCTTTTTACTTTTCAATAAATCTATTTTCAACCAAAAATCTGAAACAATTATTTCAATAAATAAATAAATTGTGCTGCTAAAATATTCAATTAATTTATTTGTAATGCCAAGTAATTTATTTCCGATAATGTTTTTTGATTTATTGTAAATTATTAATCAACGATAAATGTCAATTTGTTAGAGCAAATATATTGTAAAATAGTTTACATCTTCCAAAAGATGTTAAGACTGAATTTGTGTACACACACTTAGACGAACAATAATACGATCCGTGTGATTGCTATTATGACTACTTTTAATGAACACAGACCTTATAAAAAAGCTAGACGCTGTCAGTATAAAGGAAACAATATTATGATAGACTCGCTAGCTTTTGCTCGCGACTTCGTCCGCGTGGAGTAATGACTTCCGTCAGAATTTGGGTTTTTCACTTAGTTATCGCCCGTTCCATGGTCTATCGATTCCATGTACTAAAACCCTTTCATTAAGAAAGGGTTTTAGTACATGGAATCGCTCACTTGCTTCACTGGTGGAACCTACATACAAAGTTTTATGTGAATCCATTGAGAAATATTTTTCAATTTACCACCCTTTTCTCCCCTTTGGGGGGGAATTTCCAAAAATCCTCTCTTAGTGGTAGCCTACTCCTCCCAACAAACACACATGCCAAATTTCAGCTCTTTACGATCAGTAGTTTTGGCTGTGCGTTGTCTGTCAGTCAGTAACGGAAGAGTTTTTTATAAGTATACTAGCTTTTGCTCGCGACTTCGTCCGCGTGGAGTACATCATCTGTAAAAATTTAATGGTTCAGGCCTGGACTGAAAAAAAAACTAAAACCCTGTCTTAATGCTCACTTGCTTCACTGGTGGAACCTACATACAAATTTTTAAGTGAATCCATTGAGAAATAAACATTTTCAATTTACCACCCTTTTCTCCCCTTTGGGGGAGAATTTCCAAAAATCCTCTCTTAGTGGTAGCCTACTCCTCCCAACAAACACACATGCCAAATTTCAGCTCTTTACGATCAGTAGTTTCGGCTGTGCGTTGTCTGTCAGTCAGTCAGTAACGGAAGAGTTTTATATATATAGATATAGATTTTTAATTATTATATTCAAAAAAGCCGGACAGCTGTTGTGGTCGGCTTCGCCCACCGAGGTTCCGTACAAAGACTGTTTATTTCAATACTTTATTAAAAGTCAATTTTTCAGATTGTTTCTTGTATTTGTAGTACTCAAGACGATATTACCTTTTTTTTGTTGGGGAGAAAGCTAATGCTACGGCTTCAACCCGTAATTTAAGTTTTTTTTTATATAATGGTAAGTTTTTTATTCTTTAATTTATCTAAATTGTCAATCTTTTTTATTAGGTCTGTGGGTATATGAAAATGGTTTTCATTGAGTCTCTAAATTATTTTGCAAAATTATACATAAATTGTATAAGATTTTTTTTTCAAAGTTTATTATGAAAGGACTTAGCTAGAAAAGTGTTGCAAATGTAAATAATGTAAATACAATAAGTATGTTATACAAAAAGTTGCCATACTAGTTACATAGTTAAGTAAACGTGTATCTAATAAATATTAATGTCAAAATGTCGAGCTTTTTGTTGTAAAAATATTTTTATTACGTTTGTATTATAGACTAGAAAAAATTTAGACGGAGCATGAAAAATTAAGCAAAAATGAGGGTGATGAAAAACAAAAAGGGTGCCGATTTTGTTCTTTTATTTTTTTATCGCTACAAATTATACACGTATGATCTTTTTATTTTCTTTTTTTTTTTTAATTCAGTCAACCCCTCCACATCACTCGACAATTTTTTTTTGCACCGTCTATTTTTTTTCTCGTCTAAGGTTTGCATATGGGTATGATTATTTGATTAATTAAATGGAGAATTATATGGAAGTAATCACTTGAAAAGTGAGTGTTGAAAATTGTAATGAACGTTAAATACTCGGGTTGAATAAAAGGAGTCTAAAATATTATGCTCGGAAAAGCGATGTTGTTGTAAATTATAAAAAGTATATTAATCATTAATTAATGTGATAAAATGAATGACTTTTCAGTTTACGATATTTTTTTGTAAAAAAATATATTCAGCACTGGCCTAATTAATGTTTTATTATTTTCTCTTTTTTATTTATTTTTTATTTTAATCTTTTTAGTAAAAAAGGTATCTCGTCGCAGGATATTATTTGGTTTAAATAAATAGTTTTATTATAATTTTAATTGTGTTAACAGACCAAAATATAATGCAGATTAGATTTACATTATTAGCTTATTATTTTTATTGTAAAATGTAGAGCCATGACTTAGATTTTATAGATATTTTGAAAGTACAGTCGCTAAAACCAATTCTCTAGTTACCATTTAAAAATTACAGGCACCATTTTATAAAAAAAAAATGATGTTTATTTTTCTTTAAATCCTAAAAAACAATTTTGTTTTCCTTTTTTAATATGTTTTTAGCGACTGTATATTCTTGAGTATTTCATATCTTTAATTAACAATTCTTAGTATTTTGTATTTAAACATTTTGAAGTGATTTTGTTTCATGTGATGTAAAATTCATTTGAAAATAATAAATGTGAGTTTATAATGAAGATGCAGTTTTTATTTTCCTACTAATTATTACAGAAACAGTAATAATATGGTGAGAAGTTAAAATATCTCTAACTATGTTTTAGCCGATAAAAGGAGAAAATGGCCTGGTGGTCCAGTGGTTAGTGACCCTGACTGCGAAACCAGAGGTCGTGGATTCAATTCCCACCTAGGACAAATCTTTGTGTGATGAGTATGAGCATTTGGTCTGTGTCTGAGTATAATTTGTCTATATTATTTAGAGTTAAGTGCTTATCAGTTGTCTGGTCACCATAGTACAAGCAGTGTCTAGTTCGGTATCAGATGAGCATAGTTCGGTATCAGATGAGCATAGTTCGGTATCAGATGAGCATGTGTGAGGTGTCCCGAAACATTATTATTATTAAATATTATTATTATTTAAATAAAATTAACAAGAATGTCTAATAGCGTAGTTCTTACTTTCGTGCAATTGAAATAGTTTTTTTTTACATTCATGTGATATAGGTCGATTCAATCATAAAGGCGGCTGTGAAGCGTCATTTATCTTGACAAATTATAGCCTTCCTCAATAAATGGGCTATCTAACAGTGAAAGATTTTTTCAAATCGGACCAGAAGCTTCTGAGATTAGCGCGTTCAAACAAACAAACAAACTCTTCAGCTATATAATATTAGTAAGTATAGATACCAGTTACAACTCTTTTATGTCGATAAAGAAAGCATATTTGTCAATACTCATCCTATTTTTGTCAGTATACAAGCAGACAAGTATATTTTTAAATATTGACTTTCAAAACGTTTGTGTTCGGTAGTTCCCGTGACGTCAATGGCTAAAACAAATAATGACTTATTGTTTGACCATAACCCATGGGACGTTATGGTCTAGTAGATTTATTTGTATGTTCGTTTAGTGGAGTAGATAATAAAAAAAAAAACAAAATGTACTCTGAGAAAAAAATCCCAGACACTATTTGACTGTACGGCTAACTGAGTAGTTTAAGTCAATACGACGATTTCTGCGCGATTTGACTGCGGGTTTGATTCCCGCATGGTACAATGTCCCAAGACTGGGTGTTTTTTGTACATGGGAATTGGAAACTGGATCCCTAGTGCGAGAAAAAAGAAGATGTTTTTAAAAGTAAGTTTGCATGTATTTATAATCATCATAATAATTTCCAGACCGAATTTCGGCGTCGGCGGCCAATCTCAAGTGAGATCAGCACTCTCTGTTCCTTCACTCTCATAGTCCATGGGACGGTTGACCGACATGACCTGAGAGGGATCAGGCGCAGTACCAACGGCTTTACGTGCTTTCCGAAGCAGTCATTGAGCATTTCGTGGAATCAAATCATAGCCAATAGAATCCCTTTAATTTTTCTTCCGGCAACACTTGCCTGTCATCAATCAGTCACCGAATGACAGACGTCACTCGTTTGTTTTCTTTCGCTCCCGTTGCTCATGTGTTTTACATGTTTCATTGTTTAACCGCACGACGAGATCAGATCTTCGACATGTCACACAAGCTCCAAGCATAAACCATTACATCACCGAAGCATTCAAAAATATTTCGTAAATATCTTAAAAACAGCAATTTTATAACATAACCCACTTTTATACATAGGTTGTATGGGTAGGCAGGTATATACTATCCATATAAGCTCGATTCTCGTGGGCTACACGAGTGAAACGTCAATACGTGCCTGGTAATATTATAAACCAACTTAATTCTTGTATTACTAAGAACTTAGTAATTATTTCTGTAGATTACCAAAAAGTCCAGGATATTGTAACCGTCTTATATAAAATCGTAATACAGCAGACCATACATTCATGGTCACAATTACTTGTTAAACAACCTTATTTCGACACGCTAAGGTCTATTATTATCATTACTCGCGCAGTACTTTTGAGATGAAAACACGAGCAATAAAAGTTGAGAGCAATCTTTGTGTTTGCAACTTGATCTAAAGTTTTAAGTGGAATCATATTGAGGATTATTACTTCCATCGAATGAGCTTTGCGATTACAAGTTTTCTGGGTCTAAGACATAATATTTTTTCTGCCATCAATCTATTTTATCTTTAGATTAGAGAATAAGTTATTTTTCTGAACATTTTCTTTTACCAGTCATGAATTTTACCAGCCCGTAGCTGCCTCATTCTGCATAAAAATCATGTAAAGAATAGATTAATTGTTGAACACTGTGGGTTTTCTTTCGTATTTCTTATCAAAGAAAAAGTTGCGCCAAATGCATAATAACTAGTGTCATATAGCTCTTCAAAATGCAGGAGTCTACAAACTAGATTGTGATTGTGGTCTCTCTTACATCGGTCAAACAAAACGCAGTATAGGGACCCGCGTAAAAGAACATATAGCTGATGTTAAACACCGCCGCTCAACAAAGTCTGCAGTCGCCGAACATGCTGAAGTCTCCAGTCACTACAATCGATTTGATAAACCACAGATGCTCGCCAAAGAAATCAAAGAATCCAAATTCCTACCTAGGATGTTTCGCGAGGCTATTGAGATTAAAATACATCCTAATTTCAATAAAGAAGATGGCTGGAAGATATCACCTCCGTGGGATCCAATCATACACAAAATCAAAACCAAACCCAAGAGCTGCGCTGCAAGACTCCAAGACACAGTGAGCTCACATTGCGTAGGTAGAAATACAAACGATTAAAATAAATTACAAAAATATGAAGGTAGAACGAGCAACATATCTTGTCAAGACGAATACCATCTCAGTCTGCCCGTGACCATGACACCTGCAAAGGTGTTGAACGTCGGGAACTAAAATCATAATAAACCGCGATAGATTCCGTTTAAAGTAGTTTTACTTCAATAGTTTTTGGAAGTTCTTTTCCTGAGCTATATCGGTGTCAGCTTCCAGTCTCACTGAATTTAGCTGAATATTCAGCTACTGCCTATCTGACTTCCAAAACCCATTTTACTGTGTAATAGAGTATCCCAAACTAAGACTGTTATCAGAATTGTAACGACTTAACAATTGTCAAATATCACTATATGAGACAGTACGTGCCTTCGGTCTCGGTATGTTTACAAATGGTCACCCATCCACGGAGACAACATGGCTTGACCTTTACTATCGGTCACCGTATAGCTTACCTACACATAGCCATAATCCCAGAAGAGGAGAACATATTTTTAATTTTCGAACTTTAATTGTTTCAACTTACTATAGATGAAGCATCTTCCTTTCCAGGCTGAAACCAACCACGTAAGTACAGATTAAGATTTTAAAATAGTTAAGTAGGTATATCTCAAGATAAGTTACTGTTTTAAATTCGATTAAGTGCCGATTAAGTTCAAATTTACAGCACACTTTCTGACATCCATAAATAAACAGAAATTGATCCCATTACGGCGGGAAAATAAGCGGCCATTTTTAAAAATGGCTTCAGATTATCGCTCAGTTTAACGATCTAATTTAGTGCCAATTTTAAATAAATTTTTGCTTGCGATCGATATTTTGTGTTTTATGGTTTTTTAATAGGGTTATGCATGTGTTGTAATTTAGTAACATTAAATATTTTGAGGAAAACTGTTCAAAGTTATGTTTGTTAATATGAGCTGATAGTTTATAGAAAAATAACTGGTAAGACATAACAAAAAGGTTTTGCCAGTCAACATAGTTTGTTTTGGTATCCATTAAAATATTTTTTAAACATTTCGTTCCATGGTGCTTATATTATATGCCCACGCCGTGCCTTCCGCGTGGGAAAATCATAAGCTCTTCAAACCGAAAAAACAAAGAGTGCTTATAAGTTTTGTCCCTGTAGACAATTGACATCATTACAATCAGTAACGATGATAAATACATAATAAATGTGGACATCACATACATTGGTCCGAAACCAAAGTAAGTAGCTAAAGCACTTGTGTTATGGAAGTAGAGACTGTGAAAGTACCACAAACACCCAGACCCGGGACAATGTAGAAAAGTGTTTTGGTAGTAAAAACACTTTTCTACATTGACCCGTCAGGGGATCGAGCCCGGGACCTCAGAGCTAGCGACACTTTGAAAACCGGTGTATCCACTACTCGAACACGGAGGTCGATAATAGAAATTAATATAGTGGTATTAAAAAAAAATTAAGGCAGAACGAGCAACATCCCATGTCAAGACAAATACCACCTCAGTCGGCCCGTGACCATGACACCTGCAAAGGCGTCGAAACGTCGGGAACTAAAATAATAAATAAACCGCGATAGAATACGTTTAAAAGTAGTTTTATTTCAACAAAATATTCAAATTAGGTACAACCAATCGCCTTTTAAACCAGCCAATATAAACCAAACCTTGCAAGTTCGAACGCTTGCAACATAACCGCACTTAACTATATAATTTGAACTCAATTGACTGAGTTTAATACCACTTTTTTACCGCAAATTTGTTATAAACTTAAAATTCCCTGTGGAACAATTTGAGAGGTGGTTTGGGCCCATTTCGTAGTAATTTGAAGAGATTTCAGAATTGTTTAAATTAATTACTCAGGTGTTGAATATAATGAAACCTTTGAGTGTTTAATGTTTTCACTTAAAATTTATGGCATGTATTACAATTTTTAAGCCAAGTTAAAGTGGAGCTGGGCTGGACACATTAGCAGAATGGGTCCGGATAGATGGGCGAAAATTTCAACCGAGTGGGTACCTAGAACTGGAGCTGGCGAGATGACATCATTCGCTTTTTTCCGGATTGGTGGGAAATGGCTCAAGACCGAGTGCCCTGAAGCAGGTTGGGGGAGACCTTTGCCCAGCAGTGGAGGTTGGGGGGGGGGGACCTTTGCCCCTGTGTCATATAGCCGGGAGAGAGCCGGACGCCTGCTGCCACCACTGCGGGAGCTCGGAGGACACGGCGCAGCACACGCTCGCCGTGTGTCCTGCATGGACTGAGCAGCGCCGTGTCCTCACTGAGCAGATTGGCGGCGACCTCTCGCTGCCGGCCGTTACCGCCGGTATGGTCGGCAGTGAATCCGCGTGGCGGGCGGTGGCCTCGTTTTGCGAGGAGGTCATCGCCGCCAAGGAGGTCGCCGAACGAGAGAGGGAGGCTGCCTCCACCCACCCAATCCGCGCCCGACGCACTGGGCGCAGAAACAGGGCTTATAACGCCCTGTTCCTACCACCGTAGACGGCCACGGGCGGCGGACTTGGGGAAGTCCGTCCGCCCAGCTGTAGGCCCGGGATGGAGGCGCGGTCGGAGTGTGCCGCGCTCTACTCATGGATTGGCAGGTGGGGGACTACACAGCCCCCCTCTCTCAGGAGCCGAGGACCGCACCTTAAAGAGGTCCGCCACTGCCGGGGTCGCGGATGAATGATTTATCGCTCCCGTAACCCCGGCAATAAAGTGGAGAGGCGTAACACCCGTGTGGGGTTTAGTCGGTAGTCACCCGTTCTGGGTGGAGTCCGACACGCCCCGCCGCCTCCCCGGGCGGCGGAAGTCCGTAAATGGATTCCCCACACGCAAAAAAAAAAAAAAAAAAAAAAAGGGGGACCTTTGCCCAGCAGTGGGACACCTAAAAGGTTATAAAAATAAACAATTTTTATACAGTGATGAACAAGGATACATATTTTATTTTCCATTTATGTGTAATAAAAAGAGAAATAGGTTATTGAAATGTAACTGTTACTTTTATTGAAGGTTGCAACTAAATATTAGTTTGTATTTCTATACTAATATTGTAAAGAGGAAAGATTTATAATAATAATAATAATAATAATAAATCATTTATTTTCAGGCAACTAACGCCCATAGATAAATACCTTACAGACTAACATATATATTATATTACAATAGTTGTGTTAGTATATAAACCTTAAAAACTATGTTAGTAAAACTTCCTTGCACTACGTATTAGCGCGTTCAGGCGGTATTTGTCCGCGGAAGCGACGGAACACCACACCCTGAGGCCAGAAGTCTTCACACAAGACGAGATGCAGGAAGCAGTTCGGTACTCGCACCACAAACGCCTTGAAGTTAACGTTTCGGCGCGACTCCAGCTCCTGCACCCTCAGCAAGTATTTTAACTTCTGGCGCACGTACTCCGCGATGTTCTCCGCCTTAACGGCGTAGTGAAGGCGGGAGATGTATATCGGCGTGTTCGGCTGAGCAGCACGCACTAGCACGTTGGGCCCGGGCGGGGCTTTGCCGCAGCGGTTCGAGACAGGTCTGGAACGGCGCTTCTTCTTCTGCACCATCTCAAACCCGTCTTCATCCCGTCGCGGCACCTGCGCAGCAGGCGCGGGAGGCGGGGCGGGGCACGGAGCGCGCGCGGCACGTGGAGGAGCCGCGCGGGGGGGCGCCGGGGCGGGCGCGGGGACGGGTGCGGCGCAGCTAGGTGAGCGAGCTGCGGCCGGCTAGCGACAGCGTCAGCATAAACACGCCGAGGTGTCGACGCGGTTACGCGTGTCGAGGTCGCTGGGGCATTGCACTCGTTGACAGCCGGTGACGCATTGGAATCCGCCGATGCAAAACTGCTGACGGAGACGTTTTGCGCCCCGCGACGCGTGTTCACTTTAGAAGCCTCCTCGGGTGACCTACTTACGGAAATACCGTTACGAAGTAACAATACCTCAGCACGCAAGTCTTGAATTGTCCTGTCCGAGACCTCCAATTTGGACTGCACTTCTGTCAGGCTCGACTTCAGGAAGATGATGTCCTTCAGGAGCCTGGTGACGTCGACGTGGTCGAAAGTGACGGGGGGCAGCTTGTGCAGCTCCTTCGCCACGAACGTCGGCACGTCGTCCGGGTCGGTCACCTTTAGTAAGGTGATAATATCCTGGACGCTCTTCTCCGTCCCATCCCTCCGTCGAGACGGCATCTGGTCTAGTTTGTCCAGAGACTGGTACAGCAGTCTCTTGCCACTGCTAATATCTTCTTCCTTGAAGTTAGTCTTACATATTTGCAAGATGCTAACTTCGTCCATAGTATCAATGGCGTTTTGTATAAACGCCAGCAACTCGTTGGCTATGAGTGTTGAGCTCATAGCGACAGCGGCGGGCAGCGGCATATAGCCGCGCTGTTCGCGAATAAAAAATCCGTACGGTGCACTTAGTAACAAGACACGTCCGTATCCGATGCGCGCTGCGATCGAATGGATTTGATTGTTTGTTTGCATTGAATAGGCTCCGAAAGTTCCAAACCGATTTGAATAATTATTTCACTGTTGGGAAGCTATACTATCCCCGGGCGACATAGGCTTTATTATATTTATATTGTTTTCTTTTTTTTTATTGCATAATGCTTGAGGGGCTCGTGGCTAAGTGTAAGCCGTACGGTTTGACCGATAATAAAGGTTAAGCCGCGCTCGCCGCGGTTGGTCCGTGGATGGGTGACCATTTGTAAACATACCAAAACCCCTCCGTGCCTCGGAAAGCACGTTAAGCCGTTGGTCCCGACTGTCATACAGTGATCTTTGACAATCGTTAAGTCATTACAATTCTGACAACCAGTCTTATTACGGAATACTGTATTACCTAGCAATAGGTTGTGGAGGTCAGATAGACAGTCGCTCCATGTAAAATACGGTATTCAGCTAAATCCGGTAAGATTGGAAGCCGACCCCAACATAACTTGGGAAAAGGCTAGGCAGACTAATGCTTGATTGCTCTCATCTCTACTTTAGACACGTACCAACACATTAATTAGCTATATAAGAAAGTACTAAAAACCTTCAACATTATTTTCCTTTAAAATGACAAAAGCTAGTCTTCTTAGAGATTAAAGGTATCTAGTATTTGCATTTGGCACAAACACTTGTGGATGCAAATTACCAATTTGCACCCCGAACAGCTCCCTAGTAGTTATGCAGGTTGTAGCAGACGGACAAATGATTACAACACTGTGTTTTAAGTGATGTTCCTAATAGGATTACATTTTAGAATAGTTTGTGATGTACACACACGAAGCTGTCGATAACACGATTGCTTTATAAGGTTTACGCAAATGTTAGACTGAAATAAAATTACTTTTTAACGGATTGTACCGCGGTTTATTTCGGTTTTAAATTAATACCGCAATAGAATCCGTTTCTTTTTTCTTTAATTTTAAAAGAGGCACAATGGCATGCCAGCCTCATCGTACTTAGAAAAGATTAACAAGGAGTGAAGGCTAGTAATATCACGACGGCGACGTCACCAAAAATTTTACGACAGATGGATGTCACGCGAATTTTCCATTCACTGTATCTTCGTAAATATTTGTTTATAAGACGAATAAAAAACAACTTTTTTTAAGACAATATTATTTAATATTGTCTTAAAACAAGACATATAAAAATATATATTAAAGTTACTACCCTGCCTCTCCGCCAAGAGACATTTCTACAAGCGTTAACGCTGGCTCAAACGTAAAGTCCGTTTCGCGGCGCTAGTGTCAGTCATGCTACAGAATTTTGCTAACCTCTAATGTTGTAAATTGCCCTTAATGTATTTTTATACCTGGCGACCTGAGCCTTAGGGGAACACGTTATATGGAGGGGTAAATCATTCCCCGCAGTTTGGGGATTTCATTATTGTCATAATTAGTTCAAATTATTGCCGTGGGACGTGACGAGACGTTCGTGAAACGGACTCTATGGAAATCAAATGTCATTTTCATACAATCAATGTCATATATGCGATTTCTATCTTCGTGAATGTTTGTAGAAAAGTCACTTGGCTATTGTAATGGCTTAATAATCACAATTTTAACCTAAAATATAAAAAAAAAACTAATTTTAATTCGGCTAGTCTAATCAATTTTACAATATAAATACTTACACTATAAGCAAAATACAGCAAAATTAGATAAAAAGCATTAGTTTCTGTTATCAAAACAAGTGGTGTTACAAACATCCCGGTTTTACCCTGTTGGGGTGCGAATGGCGTAAGGGGTAGATAAGATTATCTACTGTTATTTATAAAACCGACGGCGCTGGGAGGCTGTGTTGCCACGTTTAGAAACGTTAGGAAGAATTTTTTTTATAGTTATTTAGTAGAAACCTAGTAAATACATGTTTGAAAATTGTTGATGTATGAACGTTTTATTAACCTCTCGAGCGCCCCGGTGTCAAATGTCAATATACCGTCAAGCGACCGGCTCCAATTTTGCGCGCGAGTCCAGCTCGACGGAGAACGTTCAAACGCTATTTTCGCCGTATATATATTTAAATACCTAGTAAAAAGTATATATATTTGAAATCAATATTAAATTTACTGTATTTATAAAGTATTCGTTTCTATTTTTATTCTTATATGGAAATGTTATAGGCGTTCTAATCAGAGAAATGTGTAAATTTTAACAGGTTTGGAAATAAGGCCCGTGGAAATCGAAATAAAATGATAAAAGCAAAACACAGCTTCTATAATTTTATTTATTAGTTATTTTATTACAAACACTTATCGCTTATCCCGACTTTTAGTAATCCACCGTTGTACGGTGGGGGGGCGCTTGAGAGGTTAACTTTTAAAATATCGCGTTGTATGATAATAATAAAATTACCAACAGTTTTGTTAGTGTGCCCTGCATAGGTACCTATCTAGTTTGCTGCGTTTACACTTCTGTTTGTTAACACTAGATTTAGGTTTATATTGTTTCTTAAAAAGAATAGAAGAAATTCTGTAATAAACAATATTATTAGTATTGAAAATCTAGGATTTTTTCCTTTTGTAAGTGACGAAACAAGATATTTAGGTAATTTTCATAGAGAAAACCACAGATAATAGAAACGACTAAAAAATATTATTTTTCTTATTTAAGAATAACAGTAACTATTCTATTTTGATTGCTGAAAACACTGGTAAAGCTGCCGGTAGATATACTTTTTGCGTGTTGTTATCTGATGCGGTATTATCCGAGTCCTGCTAATTTGGATTCTCTAATGGGGCGGAGTGGTTACAACCTAGCTTCTATTATATGTAGGTATCTGCCAGAGCGGTGCCTTCTTAAATAGGTATACAATATGTAACAAAATAAACGCAATGACACATCATTGTGAACAACTTTTACTATGGGACCAACCCCAAAATCGCGAACAAAAAAGAGGCTGTTCAGAACGCTTTATCGAGCTATGCAATCATAAATGTGTGGGGTAGTCGATTTTTTCGCGATTTTACGGTAAGTCCTATAGTGTGTAACCTTTTTTTTTTCTTGGCGGGGTGAAACGCTATAACGCTGAGGGCACAGCATGGGGATATCACCCCGGTCGCGTCCTTGCCTTTGCTGGAGCCGCGGGATCACTTACGCAAGCTCTGCGCAACTCCAGCAGGCCTATAGTGTAACCTAAGGGCTGACTATTCAATCGCCAGATAAATTTCATCCGAGGAATATTTACGATTGTCAGTTTGTGTATGAAACAACTGTCAAAATTTCCTAGAATTAAGTTAGTTATATGACGATGGAAAAATCAGAGCTAAGAATCGTCTTAGCTCTGATTTTTCCATCGTCATATAATAATTAAAGATCTCTATCGAGAGATCCTACTAATATTATAAATGTGAAAGTGTGGATGTTTAAATGTTGGGATGTTTGTTACTCAATCAAGCAAAAATGGCTAAACGGATTTGGATGAAATTTGCAGGCAGAAGCTAGTGATTCCATAGTGATGAGTAGGTAAAATGATTTCCTAAAAGGTATTAGACATTACTGATTCTGTCACACATTGTATATCGACAACATCTCCCTTTTTTCATTCATATGGAGACGGTGCAATGCGTATTTTCCTTCCATCCTACATTCCTCTCTATTACTCGTCATCGCAACATCCACTCCTTTCTTTCTCATATCATCTTACACACAATCCATGCATCTCACGACCTCCGTGGTCAAGTGGCGCACACACCGGTTTTCAAGGCGTCGCCAACTCTGAGGTCCGGATTCGATCCCCGGGTCAATGTAGAAAAACACTTTTCTATATTGTCTTGAGTCTGAATGTTTGTGGTACCTTCGTTGTCTCTGATTCCATAACACAAGTGCTTAAGCTACTTACTTTGGATTTGGAGCAATGTATGTGATGTTGTCCACATTTATATATAAATTTATTATTTATCTCAGTCTTCCTCTGGTTATACTCATCCACTGTCATATTCCTCAATAAAATATATCACTAACGATATTGGGTATAACAACGTACGTTTTTGTTCTTTGACGTTGTCTCCAATATACTCATGTTGTGTGTATTTTGACTGCACGGATAGCCGAGTGGTATAGGTCACCACGCTGATTACCACTGTGCGCGACGTGTTGCGGGTTCGATCCCCGCATGATACAAGCATTTGTGTGATCCACAAATGCTTGTTCCAAGTCTGGGTGTTCGTGCATGTGATTTAAATGTTTGTGAAACCCCCGCGACACAAGGATTAAATACCTTAGTGAGGGCGTCGTTTAAAAAATATATATATGTATATAAGAGAATTGTAGCCATTCTCATCTATAACATCTCTCCAACCGATCAGTTAAAACTAGCCATTATACAGAAACGACCCGCAATCTCTTTACCCCTGTTCCGCACCATTAAGTGTCAAGGTAAGGACGGGTGACCTTTCTCTTTATTGTGCTTTAAGTAAATAAAACTAACGGTTTATGGAGTTGTAAGGTCATAAAGCCGGTAAAAAGTTTTGGTATTTATAAGGTAGAAAGTATTTGCAATTCGGACGGTATTATGTCTGTAATTTTATGTACAACTTTATTTTTTTAGTCAATGATAACGAACTTATACTGACGGTTTTAACCACACATACAAGTTATAGGTACACATATAACATAAAACAAAACATGACTTTAACAAGGAAGACGAAAAAGAATAAAATACACAGAAGTCAAACAATTATTATCTTAAATACCAAATTTTATCAAAATTGGTCCAGCCTTTCGATACTAAAGAGATAACAAACAAACACACAAACAAACTTGCCCTTATAGTGTTATAATCTTTATCCTAACAAAACCAAAAGTAGTAGTTCCAGTGCATTCACAAACCGCGTGTGGAACAAAACTTGTGCAAACTTATATCGTCACGAGTTTGTAAAGCCTTCATGCGGAGATAAGACTCCCTCCCCTTCCATAACCCCCCCCTTGAGTTAGTTTATGCTGCGCTAACATGGAAATTTTGTTTTTCTTATTTAAGTGTCACTCCGATTAATGAAGGTCTGCTATCAGTTGTTTGTTTTTTCGAAATGCTCATTGTAATTAAAATGGGCGGACTTACCGGCGAATACTGAAACGCTAATTAACTTTAAGATGCTCTTAAATGTCAATCTGTTTGCTTCTTCACACCTTAAAGTGATAGAGATAGTATAAGACTTAAAAAACTGATTGACGTTCAGTGTTCGGGCAATAACTTGCTTGACTCTTTCGATCTCGATTGTCAAAATTAAAATTAATGTGATAATAATAATTATTCATTTATCTTGTCATAAACATGATATTTTAACCGACTTCATAAATAGAAGGTTCGACAATCGAGATTCCACTTTTTATTTTTTGTATTTTGCGTACGCAATAATATAGAATACCTATATCTAAAAATTGAGGAACTACATATTTCAAAAACTATTTTTATAATCGATAGGTTATACTTTGGCGGAGGTCCCAAATAAATTTCTTCTAAATTGATTACATGTTGTGGTTTTTAAATCAAAATAATTATTTTATCAAGAATTTCTGGTCAAAAAAACAATGTATAACGGTGGTTTATAAAACAATAATCGCTTTTTAAAGTTCAAAATAATACACAGCAACAGATTCACCCACTCTAACGATAAAGCCTTAACTTTTGATGAAGATATGAAAAAAAATATCATCATATTTATGTGCACCAATTATGCGGCTATCTGGCGTAAAAAGACCGCATCATTCATCAGTCGGCTGCGTGGAAGTAGTCATAGCACCCTGAGCACCATGGCAGCCAAGTACGATTGTCCACTAATGTTTAAATTAGTTCAGCGGACTAAATCCCTGCTCACTATAATTTATTGTGGATCTCTGTTGTCTAAATAAATAAAATGTATTATTATTATTGCAGCCCATGTAAACGAACCTTAAGATGTAAAACTTCCGCAATACAGCATAGCTCTGATTTCAACAGTATACTTAGTATTTTTCTTCGTATTTTTAAAGAACGCTGTATAAAAGTGAAATATGATGATATTTTGTGGCAAGCGGTGACGCAACTTTCCGCTTTTTAATTAAATAAGAATATTCTCGAAGTATTCTTGTTGGTAGCTTGTCTAGACGACGATAAAAAAGATATATTTTTTTTATATGTATTGTTTTACCAGCGGTCTCGCCCCGGTTTTGCACGGGTCAATCAACCCAGCCTATCGCGGTCCACTGCTGGACATAGGTTTTTCCCAAGTTGCGCCACAACATCCGGTCCTCGACCTTGCTGCATGCTTTATCATATTGTCCTACTAATCCTACTAATATTATAAATGTGAGTGTGGATGTTTGGACGTTTGTTACTCAATCACGCAAAAACGGCTGAACGGAGTTGGATGAAATTTGGCAGCATGCATGTAGAGTTAGACATTGAAATAAAACTACTACACTCGAGAGCAATGAATCCGGGTCACTTAAAGAATGTTAAAAATCTCGGAAACTAAAAATGATAGCTTAATGCAATAAATTGTATTTAATAGACAATGTAATACTCCTTAAATGAAAGTAAAAAAAATATGAGTCACCATACATTTTATTCACACAAAATTACATAAAGAAAAAAACTGCTGATCTCTCCTTTAAACAAAAATAGGAAACATGAAATTTATGAACTTTATTACGATTTTCTTGAATTTTAATACTTCGTATTGCCTCCTCGTGCTTCCATTACTGCGTTTACGCGGTTTGGCATGCTGTACACCAAGTTCCTTATACGATTTTGGGGAATATTCTCCCATTCCTCTGTGAGAGGAATTTTGAGCTCACGAAGCGTGATTGGGGGAGGATGTCGTTGTTTTACGCATCTGCCTAGCTCGTCCCAAGCATGCTCGATCGGGTTGATATCCGGGCTGCGCGCTGGCCACTCCATACGAGTAATGTTCATCTCTTGAAGGTAGTCATTCACAATCCTACCTGTATGAGGTCGGGCATTGTCATGCATAAATATAGCATCCTCACCTAAATTGACCATAAATGGACCAACGTGATCATTGAGGATTTCTTCCACATATCTTTCGCTAGTTAAAGAGCCGTTTTCTATGATCACCAGCTCTGTGCGACTTTCAGAAGAAATTCCGGCCCACACAAGTACAGACCCACCACCGCTGCACCGTAGGCTACTTTTTCTTCGATGCATGCTTGCTTGAATCTTTCCCCTGGTCTTCGATACACTCTGTGTCTTCCATCGTGCTTGTAGATCATAAATTTTGATTCGTCGGAGAACATAACTTTTGACCAATCTTCAATACTCCAATTTACGTGGCTCTGGGCATATCTTAGTCTTGAAATACGATGCCCAGGCTCCAGTTTAGGGCCGTTTGCAGGTCTAAGGGGTTTTAAGTTAGATTCAGCAAGCCGACGTCTTACTGTCCATGCACTTGGGTTACTTCCTCCGAGGAGTCGAAACTGATTTGTGAGTTCAGTTCCTGTGAGAAAGCGATTTCGAAGCATGGTGTTCACCAAGTATCGGTCTTCTCGTGCTGTGGTACACCTGGTTCTGCCCGTTCCTGGTCTGCGTAGGTTACAACCAGTTACTTCGTAACGTCGGAGAACTCTTTGTACTGTTGACAGCGACACACCGACAGTCCTGGCTGTATCGCGCTAACTCCGGCCGGTTTCCAGCATTTGTAAGTATTCTGGTGCATTCTTCAGGCGTAAGCGACATAATTTCAGCTTGAATAATGAATATAGAGCACTATCAACATGGTTTATGTACCCACATAAATGACAGATTACAAACAAAAGCAAAACCAAATGCTGTAATTTCGTAGTTCCATCTTCGAAAGTGGCCCTTTTTCAAATTTGATTTTTTTATGATATAACTTTACAATAACTAAGAAGTTTTAATAACTTCATTTAAGGAGTATTACATTGTCTATTAAATACAATTTATTGCATTAACCTAGCATTTTTAGTTTCCGAGATTTTAAGGACTCTTTAAGTGACCCGGATTCATTGCTCTCGAGTGTATTAAACGGATTCTATCGCGGTTTATTTAGATTTTAGTTCCCGACGTTTCGACGCCTTTGCAGGTGTCATGTCAGTCCCGCCATTCGACCTGTCTTCTGGGACTGGCTGGAACGGCGGCACGGTGATCTCACTTTCCGACTGACGCAGGTTCTTACCGGACACGGCTGTTTCGGTAAGTACTTGTGTCGGATCGGACGTGAACAGTCGAAGGCATGCCACCACTGCACGGCCCTAGAGGACAGTGCTGAACACACTTTACAGGACTGTCCAGTGTGGGATGAAGAGAGGCGCGACTTGGTCGCAGAACTTGGAGGGCGGGAGCTCTCACTCCCAACTGTTGTTGCAGCCATGGTTCGAAGTGAGAGCGCCTGGCGGGCGATGGTCGTTTTTTGCGACCTTATCATAAATAAAAAGGAAGCTGCCGAACGAGAGCGGGAGGCACAAGCTGTGCACCCTTCGCGTCGCAGGCGCATAGGGCGCCGCAATAGGGCGTTAAACGACCTCAGACCACCTTGAGATCGGGCCTGCGGGTGACGAGGAGGGCAACTCGTCATCCGATCAGCTGACAGGCCACGGAGGATGCGAACGGGAAGTCCGACGCGTTCGCCCTCGGATGTAGTGAGGGGTGGACATTTTACATCCACCCCTCTGGAAGGGGTTCTTCGAGGACCAAGGCCTGCCAGAGCTGCGTTGGGAATACGCAAGTGACCCTGCGGCTCTGGCTAAGGCAATGACGGGACCGGGGTGTTTTTAGTCGGTTAAAGTCCGACATATCCCCATGCCGTGCCCTCGGCGTGGGGAAGTCATAAGCTTTTCACCCCGCAAAAAAAAAAAAAAAAAAAAAAAAAAAAAAGGTGTCATGTCAGTCGGCCCGTGACCATACCAACCGCGATATAATCTGTTGACATTTTGTTCTAAAATGTTCGGGGAATTATGCATCTTATCTATACTTACACGAGAAAAAGCTTTACTTTCAAAATCCCATAAATAAACCAATAGTGCCCCAAACTTATTTGACCGGTGGCCAAATATGGAACTATTGTTATTTTACTAATTTCATTTCGGTAATCTTTAATATAGAAAAACAAATCGGTAATTAAGATTTAATATATGAAGCGGAGGTAGCCTAATGGCTAGGGCGACGGACTTGCGATCATGTGGTAGCGGGTTCGTATCCCACCCATTACACCATCGACGTGAACCCACTCGTAACACAAGCATCTTAGCTTAACACGAGGGGTTGACGAGATTACTAGTAATGTGCGACCAACATTGCTAGTAATCTTAAAATATAGAGTCAACTTCGAAAGGGCATTCATTCATCCACACTTATCTTATTTATGGAGACATTTGGTCAAAAATTAAGTACCTAATTTTATTACATAATTATCATGAGAATCGAGTACCGAGTGCTCTCCTTAAATATCGTTTGTATTTCACTAGTCATCCTGTATATATTTCTACATTTAGGCGACGGTATTATTTTACCTTAAAAAGCATGAAAATTCTATTGAGTTGAAACACTATTTCAACAACAGGGACCACCAGGTCAGAGAATTTTGTAACACATAGTCGTTTATAATTCACATTAGTAAAGTGACAAGAACACTCTGCACATCAATACCATCTGGTTGACGTAAACAGAGTAAATAAGGGAGTAGTTGTCAATAAACGCTGACTGCCCGACCTTTGACACGAAGTAAATATACGAGGAATACTTCTTAAGTGCAATCATTACTATGGAAACTCGAAAGTACTTTGAATCGAGTATACTCACATAAAATTTTGTTAGTGTCATCATTATCGTTATCGATAACATAAAAGGTTTTTCTTTGCAAAGGCTGCAATTAACCTAGATATTATTATTTTAATTAAAGCATATTAATTTAGCCTTTTCCAGTGGGTCAACATGGCTGAATACAATAATTACATGTATATACATAACGTCAGCGGCAGTAGCCTAATGGCTAGGGCGATCATGTGGTTGCGGGGATGTGAACCCACTCGTAACACAAGCATCTTAGCTTAGCCCGAGAGGTTTACAAGAATACTAGTAATGTGCGACCCACATTGCTAGTAATCTTTAAAAAAAAATCTTAGCAGTTTCGTTATACAACTGAACTTTAGAATTCAAACAAATAAAATCTGCAATATATGTAGGTATTATTATCATGCAATAAAAGTAGCTTTTTAGTCGCTGTAAATTACCGTAGTTTCATAGAAATTTGTTCAATTTGTTAAGTTTAATCTTAACCAATTCACATACATTATTTTTACATTTGTATAAAAATTTCTTAGTCGTAAGTTCGTTTCTTTCAAATAATACCTCGAAGTGAGCGTGCACTATATTTTGTTTGTACCTAAATTTAGGAGAAATTATTCATAATGATCATTACGGTTTCAATTTAAATTAGAAATAACTCATATCGAATTCATGTTTATTTAAAATGGCGACAATAATTTGACTTTGGCACGCATTTCTACCATTACCACCTAAAAAACATAATGAGCAATACTTACTACAAGTGTTATAAATTATTTGAAATATGATAATTATCTATTTCTGTTTCATAATAATGAACATTAAGTTTACATTTATTTGTACCTTTATTTCTATGTGGTCACGTAGTTCAATTTTCAAATTTAGTTTATCTTTTCGCTAATAGATGTCGCTAGGCGAATGACGTCACTTTTCTAGATGGCGATGTTAAGATTATCCGTCATTTAATGAGAACCCTCTAGTACTTATAAGTTCAAGCCGTAAGTTACGCCCTCTAATAATGCGTATAAGGATTTTCGTTCTTAATATTAATGTGCAACCTTTAGAAATTCAGACCTCGACCAGTCCATATTCTATCTATACTATGCATTATAATATTTCAACTGAAGCCTAGGTATGGGGATGTCACTGGACTGACTTTTTTAATATAAAAATTAAAAATCGACATGTTTGTTCACATATTCGCACATGCACATCTACAAGTAATTTCACCATCGAAAGTGACAAAATAATTTTTTCGAGAACACGTAGTAGAGGTTCCGTAGACACGAAAAGGTCGTCGGTATATTCACTCTACGTCTTTTTAAACACTATTTTGTAAATAAAATTTATTCTAAATTATTCGTTGTTTATTTTAGGGGAAAATTTGAGAGAAGTTGGTATTTGTGTTCATAATTTAATAAGTTTGTAATTATGATAGCACACATAATTCACAAATATATTCAATCCATGTTAATATTATGAAAGTGAAAATAACTGGCTGAATGCCTTTGTTTGCTTTTATCTGTAACGCTTACATGACTAAGGGCTAATTTTTCCATCGACAGATAAATTTATTCAAGGAATAAATTTGAATTTTTGAAAGTTGTTTCATACAAGAACTGTCAATCGTCAATTTTATTCTTCGAATAAAATTTATCTGGCGATTGATGACTGCATGGATAGCCGAGTGGTATAGGTCACCACGATAATTACCGCTGTGCGCGACGTGCTACGGGTTCGATCCCCGCATGAGACAATCATTTGTGTGATCCACAAATGCTTGTTCCAAGTCTGAGTGTTTTTTGTGCTTGTGATTTGAATGTTTGTGAAGCCCCGCGACACAAAGATTAAATTCATTAGTGCGGGCGTCGTTTTTAAAAAACAAAAAAACTCGCTTACTCAATTTTAATAAAACTTGTTATTAAAAAAACACTTAGGTACTAGCAATAAGGGTCGCACTTTACTAGTATACTTGTTAACCCCTCGTACTAAGCTAAATGCTTGTGTTACGAGTGGGTTCACGTCGTTAAGTGCAATGGATGGGATTCAAACCGGAATACCACATGATCGCAAGTCCGATGTCGTAACTATTAGGCTAACTTAATTATGTTAAAAGCTTTTAACCCAAGAAAAGATACTGCTTGTGGCTATAATTGACACCCACGCGAGCGGAATCGCTGACAAAAGTATAGTAATTTAAAATACTTTAGAGTAACAATCTCCGCCGCGGTCGGTCAGGGGATAGGTGATCTCTTTATTTTCTGAAACTAGTCGGATGAGAGCTTTTTATGCGTTTGATAGCCCAACTAATTCTCGGATGGAGGGTTTGAAAATCAACTTGCATTGAAAGAAAAGGCGAGTAAAACCGCGGGACACCACTAATATAATGAATTATTAATAGCATTAATTACATTTAGTAACATGAAATGTTTATTTAAATTAGTTGCATTGTATGATTTAATAATTTCTAATAATTGAAATGCGAACAATGTTTGTCTATTTCGTCCATTTAATTATTATAAACACAATGTGTATTTGATTTTGTTCTTCACATGTTTTGAATACTTAATATAATTATAAATTAATTATGTAACAGAGTGAGTGGAAAACACAATTATCTTATAATAAGCATATTAATTAATTAATATACTATCGGTATCTAATAGAAGCGGCGGTAGCCTAAAGGCGTTGGACTTGCGATCATGTGGTCGCGAGTTCGAATCCCACCCATTGTACTACCGACCTGAACCCACTTGTAGCACAAGCATTTAACTTAGAACGACGGTTAACAAGAATACTAGTGTCAATTGCTACTATTGCAAGTAAAAAAAAACTTATTTAAGTCCTTTCTTGCGATTTGAGCTTCATGTAAGTTACTTTTTTAACTGTCTAAAATACAGGCAAACATATACGTTGGCATTTAATATTCCATACCTTAAGAATGGAATCATCATGTGCAAGCCTCTCCCAGATTACACCCGAAACTTTCACTAAGGCCCAGTTTTTTGATCCCGAGTTAACTTAACCAATGGTTAAATATGCTAACTAATGGTTTCAAAACGCATTTTTTCATCAATTGATTATTATAATCTATCAAATGGTCAAATAAGTTGAAGAGTTTTTTTACCATTTGTAAGCATAAAAATTGATGAATAAACGCGTTATACCGAAGTTATACATATATCTGCCTAGCCATTTTCCAAGATATGTTGGGGTCAGCTTCCAGCCTTCCAGATTCAGCTGAATACCGTATTCTACATAGAGCGACTGTCTATCTGACCTCCACAATCCATTCTATTGGGTAATACAGTAGGTATCCCAAAGGTAAGACTGGTAGTCAGAATTGTAATGACTTAACGACTGTCAATGATCAACGTATGACAGCAGTCGGGATCAGCAGCTTAACCTGCTTTCCGAGGCACGGAGAGGTCTCGGTATGTTTACAAATGGTCACCCATCCACGGACCAACCGCGGTGAGCGTGGCTCAACCTTTATTATCGGTAAAACCAAATGACAAGTAATAATACAAGTAAAATATGGGGTCATAATACTTGACCCAGTACGTATTAAAAAAGAAATAAGTTTGGTATTAAAACTTTTCTTCAATTTACTCGCGCGAGTTGAAAACTTGAATAAAAATATGTTATGTGGAGTGCTTGTCAAGATGTATGGCGGCCATTTTTTATTTAGAACTTAAGTTTATGAGCTATAATGTTTTGTAACTTTAACTGGAGATTGTGTTCAGGTTTACCGAGAGGCTCTTGTTAATCTGGGATATAATATTGTGCATCCTTCCTTACTAGCAATGTGTGTTGCACATTACTAGTATTCTTGATAACTTCTCGTATGTACAGTCACGAGCATAAATATGTATACACATAGCGAAATAGTAAAACAATAATTTAACAGACGGGCCTGGTCTAGTGGTTAGTAGACCCTGACTGCTAAGCCGGAGGTCGTGGTTTCGATTCCCACCCAGGACAAATATTTGTGTGATGAGCACGATCATTTGTTCTGTGTCTGGGTGTTATTTATCTATAATATGCAATGATATTATAAGTAAAAAGGTGTAGATAGGTTACCTACACAAAATTCGATCTTCAAAAACGGCACACTAACTCACACATAAATAACTGAATATTGCAAAGCACACTACATTACGATTAGACGTCAAGGTAGGATGGCATGATTCGATTATCGCAAGCAAAAAAGAGACAAATGTAATTGGCGACATAAATAAATCAGAAATGACATTTTACCTTACGTTAAAATGTGGCTAGTTAGCCACATTTTAACGTGTCGCTTGCTGAGCGCCTATAACCTATCTACACCTTTTTACTTATAATATCATTGATAATATGTATGTATTTATTTAGAATTATATAAGTATGTTTATCAGTTGTCTGGTTACCATAGTACAGGCTCTGCCTAGTTTGGGATCAAATGACCGTGTGTGAGATTGTCCCAAGATATTTATTTATTATTTACAGGAACTCACCATCAATTCAACTTTAAATCCTTTAACAACATAAAATTATAACAGTTCTCAAATTTTAATCAAATATATATTTTTGAGTTTCAACAAAAACTTCACTTCACAATTTCGCTATGTGTATGTACCTATTTCGATATCTTACTTAGCGATTGTGTAGCTGTGACGGTTAAGTCGCAGCCACGAATTTTGCAAGTCGTGAGTTCGCATCCTGCGATCGAATCTCTTTTTCAAAGTTTTGCATCATATTTATAAGCATTAATAATGAATTTCTTCGATAATATAACGTTTCGAAAACAACGGGCTCGGTCAGAGACCTCAGATGATAGTGCAAACAATTCAAAACTAGATGGCAGTAGTAGTAGTCTACCTAACATCTCGCGCGATGAAAACTCAGCGCAAATAGAGGAATTTAAACTAAAAATTGAACAACTGACCTCCGAGCTAGAATTAGCCCAACATACAATTAAATGTCTTACCACAGAAAATAGTGAACTTAAAACTAAAGTAAGCAGTTTACAAACTAAAGATAGTACATTAACGGCTACAAATGAAGAGGAACACATCTCAAATAAAGTTATCCCAACAAAATATCCAAGCAACAGTACTCAAAATAAGAAGCAGAAAATAAAAAGTGGAGTACATCACCTACCTAGTTTCAAAGAGACTGATCAACCGGATAAAATAAAAAATCCAAGAAAGTTGTGTATTCTGAGTACAAACAGCAAAAATAAAATGCTAGCGATTGCAGAAACCGAATTAGACAATTATAAAATTTGCCATTACTTAACACCGGGCTGTGGTATTGAGAAGCTAATTAATAACATTGATCTCAAGCTACAGAATTATACAATGAACGATTATTGCTTAATATTCATTGGCGAGGAAGACTTTCGACGAACTAACCACTATTACGATATTATTTTAGCTCTACGTGAAACACTTGTGAATATTCAGCACACCAACGTTATAATATGTGCACCTATTTTTAAATTGAATAATTATTCTACAATGTTTAATAGTAGAATAGAAACGTTTAACAGTCTCTTGTATCTAGATGTTTGTACTCATCACTATGCTTATTTATTTGACACTAATTTTTACTTGTCCTATAATTATAAAATGTTTTGGCCTAGAACTGGCTCTGTAAACAATTATGGCATGGTAAACATATTTAAAAATATTAATTTAATGTTAGAAGAGTTTTATACTTGTGAGGTTTTAAATTTTAATGATCATTGTGAATCTTCTCCCATTTCTCCCCTATGCGCCGCCAAAGGCAATGTGGAGGAACATTTTTTTCTTGAATAAATATGTTAGAATATTACATCAAAATATTGCTGGTCTAATTAACAAAACGAATATTCTTACTGTATGTCTTGATGAACTGTCAGAACAAAAGATAGACGTAGATGTCCTGTGTATAACGGAACACTTCATTATGGAAGGTTTCCAAGATCAAATGTATGTTTCTAATTACTGTTTGGCTGCTAGCTTTTGTAGAGAGGGGAAAAAAAGGGGAGGAACATGTATTCTTGTGAAAAACGGTTTTGCATATAAGGAAGTGCCAAAAATTTCTAAGCTTTCTACATCAGGCATATTCGAATGTTGTGCAATTGAACTTACGCATTTTAAGATAATTGTCGTTTGTATTTACAGAGTACCAAATGTAAATAATCTCAATTACTGTTTTGATAAAATGGAAACGCTTCTGCGTGAAATATCACGCACAAAGTACAAAAACATTGTAATAGCTGGGGACTTTAACATAGATATGCTTAAACCTAATAGCCATTCAAATGCTTTCGAATGTCTTCTAATGAGTTATAACTTAAAACTAGCATTAAAGCAACCGACTCGCATGGCCAGTATGACATGCATAGACAATTTTGCTCACAATTTCAGAAAAGTCTGTAAAACTGATGTATTAGAATTGGCACTGTCAGATCATACGGCACAGCTGCTTCACTGTCCAGTTCAAACCAAATGTCTCATAAATTATTGGTACACGGCTAAACGAGACTACAGCCTTGACAATATTTCTAAGTTTAAAAATCATTTAAAAAAATTATCTTTTGCAGAGATTTATGACACAGCCGATCCGAATGAAGCCTATAAAAAATTTCTTGATATATTTAAATTAATATACGACTTGTGTTTTCCAATTAAATGGATCAAAATTGATGTTTTAAAAAGACCAAAATGGTTGTCTAGAGGAATTAAGATAGGTAGTCAAAAAAAGAGGAAACTATTGTGGCAATCTAGATTAAACCCAAACAAAAATAATAAGGACACCTTCAAAACTTACGCTCGTTTACACAAAAAAATTATATACCTAACACAAAAGGCTCAAAATGTTCATAAAATAAAATCTTCGAAAAATAAGTCCAAAACCACGTGGCAAATTATTAATCGTGCAAAATATAACATACCGAAATCTAATATTACTAAAATTATAAATAATAATAGCACTCTATCAAATCCCAATGACATTGCAGAAGCATTTAACAATTATTTTATTAATAAAGTTCAAGGGAAACTTGATGTGACTAGCAAACCTAAATGTAACAAAATTGATACAAACAATAAAACAATGTTCATGGCCCCTAGTATACCACGAGATATAGAGAGAATCATCCACTCATTAAACAATTCAAATAGTGTTGGATATGACGGGATTGCTACAAAAATTCTAAAACATGTGTCAATGGAAATAAGCGGTCATTTAAGTCACATTATTAACCTAAGCATTGGCGCAGGTATATACCCTGATGCATTAAAAATCTCAATAATTAAGCCACTTTTCAAAAAAGAAAATAGAGAACTAATGGAGTATTACCGACCAATATCTTTAATTCCAGTTATTTCCAAAATTTTTGAAAAATATATTTATAGGGAACTTTCTAAATTCATAGATAAACATGACATTCTGTGTGAGGAACAGAAAGGATTTCGGACACACAGAACTATCAATATGGCAATATATGATTTTATTTATGATGTAATTAAAAATGTTGATCAACGGAATCCTGTTTGTGGCATATTCTGCGATATGTCCCAGGCGTTTGACTATGTTCATCATGCTACTCTATTAGATAAACTCGAAGCCTACGGGATAAGAGGCAATGTCCTTAATTTATTTAATTCGTACCTACAAAACAGAAAACAAATAACTGAAGTCAATAAAATTAATATGGTTAGTAAACGTGAAGAGATATTTCGGTCTTCGGAGCGTAAAGTATTATTTGGGGTACCACAAGGGAGTGTTATAGGTCCCTTTGCTTTTATTCTATACATAAATGACCTACCGAAATATATTGAACAACCCATAACACTATTTGCGGACGACAGCACGATCACAATAGCTTGCAAAAATATAGATACTTATGAGATTGAAATTAATAATAGTTTAAAACAGATGGTAAACTGGCTAGATGCAAATAATTTAAAAATAAATTTGAGTAAAACTAAAGTTATCCATTTTAGACAACAGACCTCTACTATTAACTTAAATATACAATATAATAACGATACGATAGAAGTAGTTGAAACTACAAAATTCCTGGGCCTCGAAATAGATGAAAAGCTAAATTGGAAATCACACGTTATTATTTTATGCAAGAAAATGAGTAAGGCTGCTTACGCTCTACACTCATTATCTCCTATATTGAACACGGATGCTCTTCTGACCGCCTATTATGGGATAGCAGAATCTCATTTACGGTATGGGATCATATTTTGGGGAAATTCTACGGACAGAGAGACCGCTTTCAAGGCTCAAAAAAGATGTGTTAGAGCGATGTTTAAACTTATTCCCACTGACAGTTGTGAATCGTACTTTAGAAACTACAAAATATTAACATTGCCTTGTCTGTACGTATTTGAAGTAGCTGTGTTTGTAAAGACAAATCCAAGTCGATTTAGACGACTATCAGATGTAGCACCGCGCAATAGACGCGATAATAGTGTGCTATGTTTGGAGCCAGCCAAGACTGCACTTATGCACAAAAGTGTCTACTGCATGGCACCAGTCATTTAGAACAAATTGCCTAAGACTTGGAAAGAGCTTCCGCTTTCATTATTTAAAAAGAGACTCCGAAGCTTTTTAGTGGCGAAAGCATATTATAATATTAAGGAGTTCCTCATTGAAAAAGATTTTTTAAGCTAGTTTAGTGCATAATTATGTATAATTAATAATAATATTTTAAAATTGTAACTAGCTATAAGTTTTTATTTGTAAATCTTTTGCATGCCTACATGGTAAAATATGGCTGTACTATTTATGTTTTTTTTGTCATCTTTTGTCAATACCCATATTTGCAAAATAAAATTATCTTATCTTATCTTATCTTATCTTATCTTACATATTTATGCTTGTGACTGTACTAAGCAATTGCTTGTGTTACGAGTGGGTTCACGTCGGCAATGTAATGGGTGGGTAGGAACCGGCAACCAAATGATCGCAAGTCCTACGCCTCCGCCTTAAGATCTACACTATATTCTCAAGAGTTTACTGTTTACTTCAGTTGAAAATCAGACTACCCCTTCAGTAAACCTACCACTTCAGGCAAGGCTACTTAAACATTTTAACATGTCTTAACAAATCTCTGCAGCAAGTGTCATCTGTGGCAGGTACAGAAGAATATAATGCGAGCACGACGCACGGTACTTAGGGCTGTCATGAATATTATATTTTTAGGGTTCCGTACCTCAAAAGGTAAAAACGGAACCCTTATAGGATCACTTTGTTGTCCGTCTGTCTGTCTGTCTGTCAAGACCTTTTTTCTCAGGAACGCGTGGAGGTATCAAGCTGAAATTCATATCAAATACTCAAGTCTATGGTCTCTTGGAGCTGTGAAAAAATCAAACTTCTAAGTCAACGCGATCAAAAGATACTCCCGTTTATGCCGCAAATTTTCGACACTCGCAAGGGAATCAAAACCTACAGGGTACTTCCCGTGAACTCAGAATCTTGAAATTTGGTATGAAGCAACGTCTTATAGCAGAGATATAGGAAAAATTGCGAAAAGTATACATTTTTAGTTATATCATATAATAAAAATATTTTTAATAATTTTAAACTTACTACCCCTTTCCTCATGAACGCGTAGTGGTATTATATTGAAATTCATATCAAATACTCAAATCTATAACACCTATAAGCTGTAACAAAATCAAACTTCTATGTCAACGCAATCAAAAGAAACAGGAATTAAAACCGCATATTTTGAAACTCGCCACTACTCGCAAGGGAATCAAAACCTACAGGGTACTTCCCGTGAACTCAGAATCTTGAAATTTGGTACGAAGCAACGTCTTATAACACAGATAAAGGAAAAATTGCGAAAAGCATAAATTTTTAGTTACATCATATAATAAAAATATTTTTAATAATTTTAAACTTATTACCCCTTTACTCATGAACGCGTAGTGGTATTATATTGAAATTCTTAACAAATACTCAAGTCTATAAAAATAAATATTATACAGGTTTGTACGGAACCCTCGGTGCGCGAGTCTGACTCGCACTTGGCCGGTTTTTTTTAATTATAATTTCCTTAAAAAGACTTCGAGAACTTTTGCCCTGTATTGAGATTAAACTGCGCCATAAAGATTTCCTGCCTGAATCGGAAATTTTACAAGTTCCTTCGATAAGTATTATGTTTTAAGCTTGCATCCGTACTATGATTTCCTTATTTCCAATTAAAAGGAGAATGACCAAGTGACTATGGCACTTAGTATCGCTATCAAATATATTGTGCCACAAAGTAATATATCTTAATATAAAGTATAATTACGGTACTTTAAAATACAGTAATTCTTTTTTTAATGATTCCCCGCATTTTGCCGTAGTTTTGAATTGAATTAGTTGATATGTAAACAAACCGACCTCGATTATTAATCACGCAATTTCTCAAAACTCACACAATGTATGTTACCACAATTAGTTGTATATACTAGTCCATACACTAACGTACTGATTTCCACGTTCAATCACTTAAAATCTAGTTTAAAAGTAGCAATAAATAAGAAATATCGTAAATCTGACTAAGCTCCGGACCGCAGAATAACATTCCGACATGTTAGTGTGACATTTGGCTGTAGAGATGGGTATAAGTAAATAAAAGAACGATACCTATACATACTCTTTTTAATAATAGCAAAACATTGACCTCTTCTTTAAACTTGAAATTAAAATAATTATGGTCGATTTTCGACCAATTGGGCCTAGTAGTGTTATTGATCATTTGTAAAAAAGTGTAAAAAGTTAGTGGGGAGTGTAGATGGATATGCCTCCTTCCATATTTTATAAATATAAATAAATGTGTAATACTTGTGTCGCGGGGGTTTCACAAACATTCAAATCACATGCACAAAGAACACCCAGACTTGGGACAAGTATCTGTGGATCACACAAATACTTGTCCCATGCGGGGATCGAGCCCGCAGCACGTCGCGCACAGTGGTAATTAGCGTGGTATACCACTCGGCCATCCGTGCAGTCAAATATGGATATCAAAACATTTTGATTAAATTGTACTTCAATGTTCATTCGCTGAATGAACACTGAATTGAAGTACAAAAATTCTGAGTTCCTACCTCGTTCCTACAAAGTGTCCTATCACTAGTTTTATTCGTGACATTTGTCTACATGTTTAGCCAATAGGGTATACATACAACACAAAAACTTTTATTTTTATTAGTTTTTGTCCGGGGAAGTTATGGTTATCTACTATTAGATATAGGCTTTTAAATTAAAAAAAGGAATTATTGTTATCACCAACTTATGGCACAATTTGGATTGAAGCGATACTGGAAATGGTCATTCTCCTTTATTTTATTCCAATTAAAAGACTTACAAAAAAAATCTCAGTGAGTCTGAGAGAATAATGTTTTGGACTTTTATAATTTCCTATAGAACCCTTGGAAATAAATTTTAACTACTTCTCGTATTTACTTCATACTTCATACACTGTAACAATGTTATGTGCGTCTATAAATATTTCTGTATAATAAACGGCAGATCGCCCATGCGGTGGACAGACTAAATCAAAAGTGCTTCAGTACAGGAGGCAACGGATTGTGAAGCTTGCTGCGACTACCACGGTCACTCTGCCAAGGAGTGAAACCAAGAAAAAGATAAACAATTATTCCATAAAAATATATTAACAACGTATTCAGCAACCCTAAGTTGTTAGAATCACGGCCCGTGACACCGTAAAACTAAAGTTAAAAACATAAAAAGTCAAGTTGAAATTTAATTTCAACCCGTCGCACAAAATGGCTCTTTGTAAAGAATTCGTTGAAAATTGCATTTCGAATATGATAACCGTCCAAAGCGGTCTAAATGTTTAACACGAATTGTCTTTCGAAAATAGAACGCGTTTGTTTTTTTTTTTTTTCATTTGTATAACAACTATTTTTGTATCATAACACATTCAGAAGGCGCGTTCACTTTTCTACTTTCTTTTTATGGCTAAACTCTGTTCATGTAGTTTTATTTCTAGCTAAAAACATTATCAGTGCCTAAATAACTGATAAAATGTCCATTAAACTCAGCCAATCGCGCTCCATTGCTGAACATAAGCCTCTCAAAGTTACGCCACAACACACGTGCCAACCCCTTCCGCATCCCGCTCACATTTTTCAGGTCATCGGTATTTCTGACGAGGTATGACACTGATTTCCCCGATTCACGGTGACCACTCAAGAACTCGTTTGCTCCAGCGGCCATCAGTCCTTCGACAGACATGACCAGCCCACTGCCATTCAGCTGACTAACTCTGCAAGCTATAACTTCCACTCCGGTTCTTCTCCTGATGCGAGCGACTTTGAAAAAAAAAATGAAAAATGAAAAAGTGTTTATTCAGTTAACAACATGCTGGTACACAAATTTCACACTTCTGCCAAACTGCACTGCAGTTTGTTGGCAGACGTAACTCCCATTTAATTACATTGTTACAAAAAAAAAAAGGCTAGTATGAATTACACTTTTTCTAAAATAAAAAGTTCTAAGGGTAAATAAAAAATTTGGTCAGTACCCAACTATTCATTAGGTACTGACCAAATTTCCACTAACTATGCCTATAAAAAAACATGTTAATTTATTTTTAAATGACTGTTTTGACACAGAATAGTCTTCAAGGTCAACAGGTAGACTGTTATATATAGTCGGCACCAAATATCGATTACATCTTTGTCCATAATAATTGTTGCAAGTAGGCACCTCATATATCTTACAGTGTTTAGCACCTCGAGGTCTCAATTGTACATTTCTGATTTTGTACTCTTGGTTACAGTAATGGTCTAACGCGACCAACATAGACACACGCTCATGCACTGGCAAGATTTTACACTTCACAAATAATTCCTCATAATTAGTTGACTTACATTGTAATTTTGTTTTATCGTCCACAATTAACTTCATAAACCTAATTTGTAAATCTTTAATTTTATTTAGGTATGTTTTGAATGTGCGTCCATAGCATGCTAATCCATATGATAACAACGAGTCGACTAGTGAATAGTATACAATAAACTTAGTGGCCCTATCCAGTACAACACTAAGTTGGCGGAATTTTACAAGTACTGATCGTAATTTATCACATAGTTTTATAATATGCAATTTCCAGGAGAAATTATTGGTGTCTATTACTAGACCTAGGTACTTGTACTCCCCCACCACCTCCAGTGCCGCACACTCACAATGCGATACACTGCCGATGTTGTCGTGCTCTTTATGTAAACAATCATAGCTATGTCCTATAACACGCGGCAAGCGACCTATATTTTTATGATACGGTGAGCGTATGTACATACATTTTGTTTTGTTAATATTTATTACGATTCCATTATCATGTGCCCATTTTATGATATTTGTGAAATCAGCTTGTATTTTACTTTCTATTACATTTAGATCACTATCAGCATACACCAAACATGTATCATCAGCATACATATACATCTTACAATTATGCACTACATTGCGCATGCTATTTACTTGCATAATAAATCCTATCGGGCCATACACCGATCCGGTTGGTACGCCACAGGTAATATGTTTAGCGTCACCTACTACCCCAGCGACCATAGTTTTGAGCGTCCTACCTGTAAGATAAGCCTGAAGCCATGTATTTAATGGACCTGCAACCCCACATTCTTGCATAGCTTGAAGCAGCTGGTGGTGCTCCAACGTATCAAATGCTTTTTTGAAATCAATGTAGATCACCACCACCTGCTTCCGCTGATCCAAATATTCATTAATATCATTAGAAAACTGTGCCAATGCCGTAGCCGTACTCCTACCTCGCCTAAAACCATGCTGAACATTTGTCAATATATTATATTTCTCCAAGAACGTACATATCTGGCCTACAATAATACTTTTCTACAATCTTATTTACTCAATACTCAATACTCAATATCTTTATTGCGTTCCAAAATGTACATACATAGTTTTACATTAGTTAGTGGGTTGTAATAAGTCACAATTTTGGACCCTGTCGGGCACAGCATAGAATGTGGGAGAGGGGAGAAGGAGCACTGATTGTTTGCTTCTCAAACTAACTTTAAAAGTACAAAATATATTGCACATTACATTATTATTTCTAATACTTGAATTATTAAAATGAACATAGATTTACATGACTAGATTGATTATGAGTGTAGGTGTGTTGGTATAGGTTTACATTATTTTGAATTATTGCGGGGTTTATTATTATTTTAATTAGTAAAATTGTATTTCTATATTATTATTTTTACAGTGTCAATATTTTATCAATTTGTTGTGCATTTATAATTTGTCATTTAAGTATTCGTTTACACTATAATAGCTCTTAGTTATTAGGAATGTTTTCAATTTATTAATGAACATGTTATATTTATCTATATTTCTAATGGGTTCTGGCAGCTTGTTGTATAATTTTATAGACATTACATAGGCACTGTCGGAGTGTATTTTAAGTCGTGACGTTGGTAGGTTGAGCCTATTTTTATGTCTTAATGTGATTTTCGTTTGGATATCTTCCCTTTTGGAGTAGAATTCTGGATATTTCCGTACAAATTTACAAGTTTCAAAAATATAAAGAGAGGGTAGGGAAAGAATTTTCATTTCTTGAAAGTGGGGCTTACAACTTTCAGTTTCTTCAATATTTATTATAATTCTGAGTATTTTTTTCTGTAAAGTAAATAGCATAGACGCATCGGTACTGTTGCCCCATAAGATGACACCATATTTGAGCCATGCGTAGGCATATGCGTAGTACGTTACCAGAGCAGTTCTAAGGTCCGTAGTTTTTTTGATCTCACGGAGGGCGTATGAAAATTTTGATAGCTTAGTTTTTAGTTTTTGAATATGCGACTTCCAATTTATATTTGTGTCAATGTCTAGGCCTAATAGGGAAAATGTATTTACTACTTCTAATTTGATGTTGTTAAAACTATAGTTGATATTGATTGGTGTTTTTTGTCGGGGGTGGAAGGTTATTAATTTAGTCTTATTAAAGTTGATTTCTAGGTTGTGTTCAGACATCCAATTAATTGTAGATTTAAGTACAGTATTTAATTTTTCATTAATATTGTTATTGTTCTGGCATGAGGTCAGTATCGATACGTCATCCGCGAATAGTACACAGGTCTCATTTATGCTGTTAGGGAGATCGTTTACGTAAACTAGGAACAAGAAACAACCTATTACGCTGCCTTGCGGGATTGAAGCGGTGGTTAATTTACTATCTGATCTAACTAATTCAATATTATTATTGTTATGGTTATAATGTTCTATTTCAACTAATTGTTCTCTATTTTTTAAATAAGATTCGAACCAGTCATAACATTTGCCGCGGAGTCCTATGTTGTATAATTTGTTTAATAATATTGGAAATTGTACTTTATCGTACGCTTTTGTCATATCCAAAAGCAATCCTATAGCATATTGTTTATTATTGATAATGTCGAGGGCTTTTTGGATATATTTATATAACGCTAGGATTGTGGATCGATTTTTGCGGAAACCATTCTGACAATCGTTAAATATTTGGTATTTTTCACAAAACTCATAAACTCGGTTGCACATTGCTTTTTCAAATATTTTTGAAGCTGTAGGTAATGTAATTTATAACTGGTAATATAGCTATCGGCCTATAGTTTGAGTAGTCCGTGTGTGCACCCTGCTTAAAAATGGGTCTTATCAATGCAGTTTTTAATTGTTCCGGGTATTGCCCCTTTTCCACACACAAATTAATAAACAAGGCTAATATAGGACTCAATTGGTCCTTCAAATATTTAATTTCTTTTACCCTTATATTATCTGCACCTGCTGATTTTTCAAGGTTTAGTGAGTTAATTATTTTATGAACGTCTTCCGGACAGGCTTTTTTAAATCTTATTGAAACTGAGCTATTGTTTACGTAACTAGACCTATCCATAAATTTTTGACCACATACATGTTTTATCTCTGTAATTTCTTCAGTAAAGTTTATATCATTTTTTTATCATCGATCTTTAATTTTAGCTTATTTTACAGACCTGTGTTAAAACGGTAACATCTGCATCTGCATCTCACATCCGAGAATTGTCATCACAAGTTTGATACGCCTTCTAGAAATTGAACCTACATTAATTTCCTGTAGACGGATGTATTTTTGAATTTGTGGACTAGCTTTACTGTCAATGTCCACGTTGATGTAAGTAGACAAATGTTTAATAGTGACGTATGTGAAATATAAAATAGATCCACAATACTTAAGACCTTAAATGAACCGGGGAAAGATAGTAAATAGGCCCCCCACGTTGAAAATGTATATTAGTGACTTCTATGAAAATACAAATAGAGGAAAACCACAATACTTAAGGTCGTACTTTATAAAAAACGGGGAACAATAGCAATTAGGCCTTCTATTACTCATTGAACTTGTGGGTTCGCTCCAAACACCCTGTAGGTATATTCGTGAACAATGAAATTAAAAATAAAAATAAAAATGTTTAAATATTTAATCAACCATTCAGAAAGTATCTTTTTGCAATCGCGGTAAGTCAGGTGATATGAGTGTATTTCTTAGTCAAGAATATTGTAGATGCGAGGTGATTGTTTAGGGTATTGTCTTGTGGCAAAGATAGTATTGACTGTGCTGTGAAATTGTAACGGTACGAATACACTAAAACCGATTTTGTCGGCCGATGGCGGACAGAACTACTCGGACGAGTAACTCGGACGTTCAACTGAATACACTGCAGACGATAACGGCCGTTGTCGGTGGAACTTATGAAGTCTGAACTGTGCAACTTCAGAGTAAAACTGACAAAAAATCCAAACACGTTCGGACTCGTCAGTTATCGTCCGTTTTCGGGCGTCATCGGACGACGCCGATAGTAGCAGTGTATGCGCTCTCTTCCATTTACTTACGTTTGATTTGATCGGCCGTGGTCGGCCGATGACGCCCGAGCATACATCGGCCGATGGCGGATTTGGTGTATTCGTACCGTTAGACTTTCTTTCCTTAAATGTCCATTTGACGCCGAATTAACAGACATTTTCAATACAACAAACGGTTTTGATGTTTTGATCTTACAACAATGAGAGAAGGATCTACATCACAAACAGTTGTCTGTGATGTCAAAATCTCATCCGTCTACAGGAAATTAATGTAGGTTCAATTTCCAGAAGGCGTATCAAACTTGTGATGACAATTCTCGGATGTGAGATGCAGATGCAGAAGTTACCGTTTTGACACAGGTCCGTATAAAAGGCTAAAATTAAAGATCGATAAAAAAAATTATAAAAACTAGCTGTCGCTCGCACTCCGTCCGCAGTTTCAATTTTTTTCTGGTAAGAAATATAGCTTAAGTTAGCATGTAACATTTTAATGGTGAAATATAACAGTCATGTATCTGTCAATTGAAACAGGATGAAATTCACATAGAACAACGAAATAAGGGAACCAATATAGTAATTGGTCAGATAGATCGAATATATCAAACCTATTAATAAATATTTAATAATAAAAATATAATATTTAATTATATTAATGCGAAAGTAAATACTAAATCGATTTGAATGAAACTTGGTACAGAGATAGTCTAGCATTATGTAATTTATAAAACCTAAAATGTACCTTTTGATAAATGAATAAATAAATAAATAAATAAATAGAGCTAGAGAAAGGGCAAACGCTACTTGTTGCCGCGATAGCTGACACCCACGAGGGTAGATACACCGACTACAGCTACTTTAAAAAATAAATGGAATAGGTACATATAGATAAAGTTACAGCATATGGTTTTATATTAATGTACTAGCTGATCAGCCAACGTTTTTATGCCATTTTCTTAAGCTCCACTTCTAATAAAAATATAAAAAAATGTGAACTAGCATCACGTGACTTCATTTTATGTGGTGGACTTGAGGTCTCAACCTTAGATCACGTGGCCTCACATCATGTGGCCAATCTATACTTAATATTATAAAGCTGAAGAGTTTGTTTGTTTGTTTATTGACACGCTAATCTCAGGAAACACTGATCCGAATTGAAAAATTATTTCACTGGTAGATAGCCCACGTATTAAGAAAGGCTATAGGCTATACTTTGCCCCGGTAACTGACGCCCTTGGGCGGAACCGCGAGAAAAAGCTAGTAACTATAAAAACCGTTGAATCCTTAAATAATTATGAATTCGTCTCACGGAAGTTATTATAATACTATAAAAACCAATATATTATTTCTTGTATATATCAACAATATTAACACAGTAAATGTAACCGGAAATCTTACTCTCTATGCGGATGACACTTGTATATTTTACTTTGGACATCACTTAAAAGATATAATAAATGAAGCCCAGAAAGATTTAAATACCTTAAGTGAATGGTTCCTGTCCAATCTTCTGACAATCAATACCAAAAAAACGTCGTATATGATCTTTGCAGCTAAAAACAAAAAACTTAAAGAACCAGTCCACTTAAAAATATTTAATGAGGAAATACAGCACTCAAAACAGGAAAAGTACTTAGGACTTATATTAGACAATCGTTTAACTTGGAAAAACCATATTGATCACATACAATCCAAAATCTCACCCCTCATAGGAGCTTTACACCGTATATCGAAATGCATCCCACAAAAGATACGTAAAGTAATTTATAATTCACTAGTCAAACCCCACATCGAATATCTGGTTGAAATATGGGGGTGTGCTGCAAAAACCAATATACAAGCCCTACAGACTACTCAAAATAAAATCATTAAAATACTTTATCACTACGATTTTCTAACACCTACTTATAAACTGTATCAAGACACAAAATTATTAAGTATTCATCAACTATACACTCTCAATACATGCAAATTAGTAAGAAAAATCATTACACAAGAAATTCACACGCAATTGGAACTTAACAAAAAAACACATACTCTTAACACAAGACAACGAAATAAAATCCAACTTACCAAGCCCAGAACCAACTACGGAAAAAGAAATATACTGTACGAGGGCGCACAGATATATAACAGATTACCAGAAAATATTGTCAATAGCAAAAGTCTTCCCACTTTCAAGAAACAATTAGAAGAATATGTAAAGACAAACATTGGAGTCGAATAACAATTATATCGGATATACATGTAGTTGCTAAGTTTAAGTTATTAAATATCCCTGTTTTACTCGTATGCTCGTTCAGACTTATAAATGAAATTGTTTAAATAACCATGCTCAATGTAAGTGAACTGTATTTGTTCTTTTTGAGTAAATAAATGTCTTTAAACCGAACTATAGCATTTCACCTACTCTCATAATGTCGCCGTTCTTACTTTAAAATATTATTTTATTTTTCTAGCTTTTATTCACTAAACACTAAGCATGAACATACTTGCTAACGCGTTTCTAGCTTCCGGGTTTCAACCCGTTTGAATTTCAACCCTAAAACTGCAGACGTGGGATGAAATTCGTAGGTTGAGTTGTCTCATGCATAATGTACTCGTTACATTACATTTTATTGTGGATTGAAAACTTGGCATTTGTTTCCATATGCTAACAACTATTTGTTTGAACGTATTCTGTGTACAAGTTAGCTGTTGACAGTTCAACCGTTTAAACATGAATTATTATACCAAATAATGGAAATGAAGAGTTTTTATTTATCAGGTTTAGGGTTGTGCGCTCGTTGGAAAAAAGGTTGATTTTTATGAAAAGGTATGAATAAAAAAACATAATGGTTTCGTGATTAGGCTTTTTTGTATGACGAGTCGCTTTGAAAATTTCTGCCTTTTAGACGATAGCTTAGTCAATTTACATAAGTATAAAAATTGTTTGCTTCAAAGGCTTATTGTTATTTAATCGTTCTATCATAAAGAAAGGTAAATTATGATTATTATAAAAAAATAGATTGAAGATTAATGTATAACAAAATGGAACACATAATAGTAATGAATTTAAACATTGAACTTATAAAACATAGCCTTAACTGAAAATTTTGCAAAAGTTACAGTTTTTTTTTTTAATACTACCTACTAGCAATGTGGCCCGCACTTTACTAGTATTCTTACAAGAATACTCTCAAATCTCTCGTGCTAAGCTAAATTGCTTGTGTTACGATGGTTTACGGTCGGTAGTGCATTGGGTGGGTTTCGAACCCGTAACCACATCATCGCAAGTCCGACGCCCTAACCATTAGGTTACTACTATTTGAAACATAAAACATAAGTTTATGGATTTAATTTTAACTCGATAAATCCAAGCGTTCCCGAGATAAAGACGGACGGATGGACAAACAGTCAGACCAACAAAGTGGTCCTATAAGCAATAAGTATATCTTTTCAATTCCATGTGTAGATAATATATGTTGAATACGGACATAGCTAATGTTCAGATTATACAAGTAATTGTACATTTCCGTAACAACTGAACGATACCAAAACACTTGTCCTAATCCTCTCCTTAAATGTAAACATCTTCCAATTAAGAATTGCAATCCATTGCACAAAAAAATCTTAACCTACTCCATTTCTCTTAAAACTGAAACAAAATTTCAACTGTGTTTTTAAACTACTTCGAGGAAAACTGGATTTTATTTTCAGGAACGTCCAAAGCTTTTAAGGTTTTCTCGTTTGTGTCACCGTGACCTGACTCCGTCAGAGCCCTGGGGATACTGCGAGGAGGAAAAAATAGTGCTCTGACACAGATTTATACATATATTATGTTAGATAGAGCACTATGCGGCGGTACTTGAATAATAAAAGAGTTTATGGTACATTTGTTAGCGAACAAGTATCTACTCAATATTTATCATGTTTGTACCAGAATAGGTTAGGTTAGACTATTTATTTATTTATCAATTATGAAAGACCTACAGCTAAACAAATCAGACGATGAAACAGTACATGTGTCTGACAGCTAATGAAAGGTCTTCACTTATAAATTCAGACTAATATTGAAAAAATGAATGTGGACAACAGCACTGGCCATAAAAAAATCAATAAAACGAAAACACTCGCTTTTTAATACTAAAATATCTAATCTTAATACTATTTAGACACAAGGCTAATAATTGAGTGGAAGTAAGAACGATTTCAACTCAGTCAAATTGCGGTAATGTCGTGATGACCTAGCGGTTCAATGACCGGATTCGCGTGCTGATGAATGCGGTTTAGGAGCCAGGTAAGTACCAATGTGACTCTTTCAAAGTTAACTATAGTACCTTCTTAATTATTCTAAGAGAGCATTGACAAACGGTGTAGGAAAACGTCGTGAGTAAACGTGAATAACTGGAATCTGAAATCGCCAACCCCCAATGAGCAAGCGTGATGATCAATGCTCATTCCTTTTCTATATGGAAAGAGGCCTGTGCCAGCAGTGGGACATTTATACGCCAGTATTAATACATCGTGGTCCGCAGCTGGCCAAGTTACGCCACAACACCCGGTCCTCCGCCTTCCCCATCCAGTCCAACCCGGCCACCTATTTCAGGTCATTGGTCCATCTGATAGGCGGATACGCTGCGTCAGCCGATTCGTGTTCTCCACTCAAAGACTATTCGATTTGAATATCCCCGAAATACCTTAACGATGACAAAAATATTTTTTAATACCAATCCCCAATTGTTGGAAATATCGTGTAAGAAAACATACAAAAAAATATACAACCTGATCTTTTTGAAGTCGGTTAAAAAAGTTGAAGTTACCTACATAAATACGCAAAAACATTTGGTAAGGGAATTTACTATTTCAGAGGCTTTTTCTGCTTTGAATTTGTTGTCGACTTTGCCACTACATACAACATGTGTGTATTATTACTGGTCATCTTATTTGTGGGTGAACCGCGCACTTCCCGTCTTAAAGGAAGCAGGTTTTCCTCTGGTGTTCCGGAAACTTTTTACAAGTGCAGCTGGTGCCAACTACTGCGCAAACCCGCTGTAGTTTCTTACTTTTAAGATTTGTGGATATTTTTGAAGTTATACTTCTTTAGGCGCGTGAAAAAATATGAGAGTGAAATTTTAAGATGCGCGCACATCATGTAACACAAAAGTACCACCGTTGTTTGTAATATTTTTGTTTTCAAAATATCAATGAACGTATAATGACTCAATTTGCACTATTATAATTACAACAAATTACTTGGAAAAATGCCGTGTATTTTTACATTATATAATTATTATACTAGCGGATACGCCCTGTCTTCGCACGGGTGCCACAGTAATAGTTGCCCATATCTATACATTTTTTTACATTGACCCGTCCGAGGTTCGAACCCTAGAACTAGCGACACCTTGAAAACCGATGTGTACGCCACTCGACCACAGAGGTCGTCAATTGAGTTATGTTTTATGCCCAGCGAAGGTACGGGTCCGCTAGTCATTAATAAACAAACAAAATTATAAATAAATTACCTAATTATACAATACAATTAACGCTAAAAAACTTTCAAAAGGAATTAGAAGTTTAAATTACTTTAGCTTTGAAAAGCAAAAGAATTGATCGATCAACATGTAACTCAGTCTCGATAATCCGAATACTTGTCTCTCTGGGATGAAATTAGATTCCAATGAAAACTGTTTTTACAGCAGTGGATGGTTAGGGGTGAATTTCACAGATGAGCGTGAACTCGATCAGTTGAAACTAAAATTTAAAAACATTTAATTAAGTTCAATACACGTTTCGTTAACCAAAATAAAAGTAAATGCAGGAAAGTTATAACGTGTAGGTTTATATAACGTTTTTCATTAGAATAACACAATCGCCACTCCATTGCTATTTTATTTTGGTGTTGTGATTGTAATAATAAAATTGTATCGTTAATTATTTATGAACTGTATCAAACACAATGTAAAAATTGTTGGTGACAAATAAATATTTAGTGGCTTAAACGAGAATTAATATGTTCTGGAGCAAAAACATTCGAAAAGAAGGATTTTTTGGTGGGGTCCAGTTAGCGCCACTGCAGAATAAGAAGATATACCAGGATTACATTAAAGAGAAATTGATTTTGCTGTTTCGGGTTGGTCAAATCTAATAAAAACCATCGATATGAAATAATCCCTAAGATATTTTGTATGACTGTTGGTTTTCCAAAAGATAAATAAATAAATAATTCAGTAAAAATAAATATTTATATCCCGGGTAACTTAGTTCATAAGATCGCGTTTTAATGTACCCGTGAACTTGCCCCTAAGTTGGGTGGAAATGAAAAATGGCCGCCACAGTATCTCAATCGTCAATACCTTGGGTTGAAATCTTTATTTGAAATTGGAACGTTCGAGCGGTTTAAGGTTGTCAGATAGTGATGTTGAATGTTTTCTCGATTTAAATGATAGTGTCGGACTGGTTTGGGATCAGACGAATATGGATGATTCGTCTAAAATAATATATTTCAAGACCAGTCCTAGAAGGAAAGACCAAGTTATAGGTAGGTATTTGGAAATTGCTCTTAAAGTATTGATTTTTTTAAATTGAGTTATTTATTACAATAATCTTAAATGTCCCAAAATATTATTTTAAATTAACTACACACTTCAAGATATTATTATTGCAAACTGTTTGACACAAAGTATATCGAAATAATAAATAATAAATGTGGACAACATCACGTAGGTACATTGCTCCGATTCCAAAGTAAGTAGCTAGAAAACTTGTGTTATAGAATCAGACCACCCAATAAACACCCAGACCCGAAGCAATGCAGAATAGTCTTTTTCTACATTAACCCCTCCAAAGATAGAATCCGGAACCTCAGAGCTGACGACACCTTGAGAACCGGTGTGTACGCCACTCGACCACGGAGCTCGTCACATCAGAACTCTATTTAGATTCCAGCACCCGCGATGTGGATTCTTACTTAAAACTCAGTGCAGCGTCTATTATTTTTCTGGTCAACATTCTTAAACTGAGCTATAATAATTTAACTTAAATGCACTGTTCTCAAGAAACTTAAGGAAAAATACTGTAGTTAAAAGTTTCCACAAAAACTAATGGCTAGACCAGATTGTTTGAGCTTAAGGCATCATTAAATTATACTTCTAAGAAATAGTCGGCAAAAGATTTTCCTTTAAGTTTCGCCTTTACTATGTAACCACTTAGTTTTCTTGAAACAAGAGTAATAAATCGTAATATTTTGACCCGATTCTGTTAAACAAACAGTCGTCTGGTTCCATAATACAGGCTCTACCTAGTTTAAGATCAGATGGCCGTGTGTGAGTTGTCCTAAGATATTATTATTATAACATACGTATATTCATATACATATAACAGTTTCCAACTATCCTTGTGTTACACGTCACTGCAATTATCTGATACACGCTCGCTAGTGGCGCCATCATGCGGAATAATTCCGGTGTACACATTAGTGTGCACTGCAGTGCATAAGCTGACTTGTGAGACACAAATCGTGTGAGGCCAGATTAATTTGGTATGAAGTGTAAATACGTGATATTCAAAGGTATCTCTCTCTCTGTCACCTTATTATAATCCATGTCTATTAATATACATATTTAGGTAATAAATACTTCTTCTTCTTTCTATGAGAAACTTACAATATGAAAAACCGAACATTAAAAATTATTTTAGTAAACTATTATTTTACTAAGACCATTTTTAGTGTTCGGTTTTAATATAAAAAATGTTTGACATGTATTTTAATATCAAAAAAATAATAATTTCAAAGGGAATTAGTAGGGGCTTGTATGTATCGTCATAAGTTTGTAGGATAGAGTGACGTCACGCGAATTATCCATTCTCAGTATTTTTGTTTTTATTTATATAAGAGACGAAAGAAACCTTTATGTATTTTTTTTTCTTTATTTCAAACCCAGTTTTCATTTACTGGAAATTATGATAATTATGGTCGTTAAGTTAAGTATTAATTAAGTTTTTTTGTTAATGTTCATCGCTACCTATTGCAGCAGGTTGGAGACCTTTTCCCAGCAGTGGGACACCTAAAATGTAAAAAAGAAGAACCAAAAAAATACGACGGAAAAAAATAGTATAATTGTTATCAGCTGTTCTCAAGTTATAGCGTGACCAGGAGAATTAGGGGTTCATTCATATTCATATTCATCACCAAGTCATAAACCTTCTTTTCTGTTGTTTTACTAAATCCAAGATTAAATTAAATATGTCCTCATTATATTCCAGGATGTAACAGAAATGGACGTAAGCTTATATTTCAAAGAATTTATTAAAATATCTAGTCTCTGGGGAATGCTTTGACGCTTGTTTAGTAATGAGAGAAGGCGGGTGGATAGGTCCGTGTGTCACTGGAAGCTACGCTATGAAACAATTGACACATGACATAAAACAACTGAGCTACCGCCAAGTGATTCCATTTATTTAACGTCATGAGCCAGCATGGTGTTTTTTTTTTTTCTTAAATAATAGTAGTAATTCTTGTGTCACGGGGGGTTTCACTTACATTAAAATCACATGCACAAAGAACACCCAGACTTGAAACAAGCATTTGTGGATCACACAAATGTTTGTCCCATGCGGGGATCGAACCCGCAGCACTTCGCGCACAGTGGTAATTGGCGTGGTGACCTATACCACTCGGCTATCCGTGCAGTCAAAGCTACAGTCTGCATCTGCCTAGCCTTTCCCCAAACTATGTTGGGGTCGGTTTACCGGATTTAGCTGAATACCAACCACATTTTACAGGAAGCAGCTGTATATCTGACCTCCACGACCCATTTTACTGGGTAATTCTACTAACACAGTGTCATAGTAAGACTGGTTGTCAAAATTGTAATGACTTAACGGCTGTCAAAGATGATAGTATGACAGTTGGGACGAACGGCTTAACGTCCTTTCCGAGTCACGGAATGGTCTTAGTATTTTCACAAATGCTCACCCATCCAATGATGCACCGCGGAAGAGCAGCCTTTATTATCGTTCAAACTGTACGTCTTACACTTGGCCACTTGGCTTACAGAGTATTCTAAAAAATTGCATGTATACCTGCACTGTTTAGCCCACTGCTATGCCCGCACAGTGTCACCATTCGTTCTGTCCGTTTAGTCTTTTTCAGATGCTCACCAATCACCATACTACTTATAACTATTAAAATAAACCAAAGATTTCAATTAAATGAACACTTCTGAATTAAAAAATTATAACGCTGTTTTGGCAAATCTATCTCTACGCTTCACCTGTGCGCACGTCCTTAAGCAGATAATTCTGTATTGCCCTCAATGTAGATTTTAGACCAGAGACCGTGGCTCAGTTTGTATTACGGATCTATCCCTGGAGTATAAATTGTACCAAGAACCTACCTTTTTTTAATAAAAAAATAATAATTCAGACTTAAATTTTACATACATCTCAAGGTTTCTTCTACCATTTGTATATCGTAAAGCTAAAACATACAGATGCGGCGCTAGGTAGCTAGGGCGTTGGACTTGCGATCATATGGTTGCCGGTTCGAATCCCACGCATTGCACCATCGACGTGAATCCACTCGTAACATAAAGCAAAAGTAAGCAAGAATACTAGATATGTGCAACCCACATTACTAGTAGGTTAAAAAGAAGACTTGATGTATTTTTGGTTCTTCTAATGTAATTCCTCCTAAATCCGTGATCTTTTAAAACATAGGCCTTTTCCCGTATAGAAAAGGTAGAGCATTGATCACCACGCTTGCTCATTCCGGGTTGATGACCCAGGTTTCCTCACGATGTCATTGAAGAAATATTATAGATATATAATAATTAAGAGAGTACATAAAAATTTGAAAAAGTCACATTTGGCCTGTAGTGGGTTCGAACCTGCAAACTACTGCTCAAAAGTCCGTTTATTGAACCACTAGGCCACTGAATCTGCAATGTAAGTAAAACCTAATTATTTCTTGTTTTTATACTTTATCTCATTAATACTCCGAGGCCTAAACGACACGTACGGATGTAATCCGGACGCCCGTTGTTCATCCTGGAACCGAAATTGAGGAGCAAAGGTTTTATCAACCTTGTTCTGAAAAGTAGAAACGAGAATAAAATATGTGTTTTCCGGGATGAAGTATAGTATAATAATACCGGCCTGTATACGTCCCACTGCTGAGCACAGGCCTCTTCCCATATAGAGAAGGGATGAGCATTGATCACCACGCTTGCTCATTGCGGGTTGGCGATTTCAGATTCCAATACTTTGAAATCCAGGTTTCCTCACGATGTTTTCCTTCACCGTTTGCCAATGATGTCTTAGAATGATTAAGAAAGTACATATAACTTTGAAAAGTCACATTGGTACTTGCCTGGGTTCGAACCTGCAACCATGTGCATGCGAATCTGGTCATTGAACCGCTAGGCCACCACGACTTACTACGCTAGGACACCACTAAGTATTGTATATCCCACTAAAAACATTTTCATGTAAAATGTTGTCCAGACGAGATGATGACATTGATGAAAAGGACCACATTAATGCTAGCTGAATATTTGTATGTCGCATCGAAGGTGGCCGAGTTGCGAAGCAATTCTCACCACTCATCACTTTCAGCTCTATAAAATTAACTTTTAATGGCGTGAATATCAAATTGCGCTTAAATATGTATACCTACTACTTTTTTCATTTTACTAAAGTCTGATTAATTTTATTGAAGAAATAAATATGGTGTCTGACAGTTTTTTGTTTTCAATTAAGTCAAAAATTCAATATTTATCCGAAGTACTTTAAGCCCTTTAAGGGGAATAAAAGTTTGATAAAATCCACCCTGAAACATGTAACTAAACAATCCAGCAAAACTCAATTTCAGAAAACACGTTAAAGGCACAAGTTAAATAACAAAACACAACACCTGTGAAACCGTTTCCGATATAATGCTTGTAGGTTGTGCTTTTAACACCTCGATTATTGCAATATGCAATACCCTTGGGCCCAGGTGGTTCGTTATCTGGGTCCCAAGCCGGCTGGCCCACGTTCATACCCAATCATTGGTATTTTGAATTTCAATGTGTAGTACATGGAAGATAATGGTTAAATTGTACAGTTGGGGGTAGGTATATTGTGGTAATAATGAACCATGAAAATAAACCTTATTGCTTTTAACTATAGCTTTCTTCTATGCGAGGTTGCTATGTGGATGCTATGCTAAAGTACCTAGATCATTTAAATACATAACACACAAAAGGGTAAAAAATTTGCTTCATGACTGTGTTCAATAAAGAGTATGTATGTCATGTTTGACATTCAGTAAAGACAAAATCTTTGAGGATTTTCTTCTGAATAAAATATATTATTCGTGTGTGTGCCAAATAGTGTACGTCATCTCATTTTTATAGACTTAATGCATTTCTCATGCATAATAAAAAAGGCATACCAGACCTATATTTCGTGGGAAAAAGTTGTTCAGTTTTATGCACCTGATTACCTCGTTGAATATACGCACTCTTTTTAAATTAATCCTGTATGTAGTCAGGTAAAACCAGGTTCAAAGGTCAGTCTACTCGACGTACCTACGTAAGGTAACCAATTCCGGACGAAACCGCCCCGTAGGGTGATTTCAAAACTAGCAACATGGTGAGGTAATTAGGGTAGATTCCCGGGGGTAGTTTTATGAGATATGTGTTCGTATAAATGTATCATTGTTGGATGCAAGCTTCTGTATTTACCTTTTGTATGTTAAACTCTGTATTTAGTATTCAAGTGTTCAACATTTTCAGCTCATGAGGAAGGTAGGAAGCTAATTGGGTTTAATTAGGATAAAATTATTTTAATAAAGATTATATTAACAACTTCTCTATCCCGTTAGGAGACACAATAGTTAAACAATGGAAATGTTCATATGTGATTCACGGGACAGTGAAAGGGTTAAAGTTTTTGTAGATCTGGGTATAATTTGAACCAAATATTTTTTTCCCTGATTTTCCCCGACATAAGGCTAAATTAATTAATTTATAATTTTTTTTTGTACCATCAAAGTTTAGTTACATTAAATTTGTGAAAGAGCCAAAATTGTATGATTCTTTTATTTATACAACTCCATTACCTGAGAACCTTTAATAATTTTAGTAAAAAAAACTTTCCTTTCGTGTATGTGTGTAAATACTACATTCAGATTCAAATTCAGTTAGTTATTTATAAAACATAGGTGTAAACATATTATTAAGATCTTATACAACATGTAACTATAAAGGCGTATTCGTGGTACAGTTCATGAACCGTCTCGCATCTAGGCGGCTTCTTTGACACAAAGCTGCAGGTAGTAAGTACGTGAACTTTGAGGAGCGGGAGGAGCGGTCAGTGTTGCTGTTGCCGTGCATCAGTTTTGATTGTTGTTTTATTATTTTCACTGGGGAAAAATAATAATCTCCAATCCATTTAATGGCTACGTATATGTGTTCGCAGTACGATACCGAATAATAGTCATAAGGATCGGACAGGGGCTTTGTTACATATTGTATAATAATATTGAACGCTATGTTTTGGTACAGACGTAACAAAATTTTAGAATTGTGAATAATTACAAACAAATAATACAAAATTAACAATAATTCAACGTAATTGATCCTACTTTACAATAGGTTTGTGAGTAAATTAATAAAATTAAAATAGTTACTTACAGGATCATTAAAGAAATCGTTTAATTTATTGTAAAATTTTCAGGTTGACTCAACTTCTGCACACTCCCAACCTGATTCTGTTGAGAAGAAGATGTACGATCACTAATAATGTATTATTGTTTAAAAGTTTCCAAGCCATTGAACATTTTAGTAATTTCCTTCCACTACCGGAAGAAAAATAAATGTATAGTATATATTTTTAAGGCTGAAAATGCATACTATAACAACGCGGTACGATGTTAAAAGCATGTACCACTTCTTGACGTTAAAAATAAAAGTTAAAACCTTAGCAAAAGATTTTAAAGGAACTTATAGTAACAAAGTGTTTACAATTATGTTACTTTTTAATTTTTCCTTTTTAAATATTCTCTTGAATGTCGAATGTCGTGATGGTCTAGCGGTTTAATGGCCGGATTTATATGCAAATGATAGCAGGTTCGACTTCTTCAAAGTTATATGTTATTTTTTCACTTTTTTAAATATTCTAAGACACCATTGACAAACGGCATAGTATAACATCGTGAGAAAAACTGGATTCCAAAATGTATTATCTGATCCCCAACCCGCCATAAATACGCGTGATGATCAATGCTCATTCCTTCTCTATATGGGAAGAGGCCTGTGCCCAGCAGTGGGATATATAGGCCGGTATTATTATTTTCTTTAGAACGATGTGGATGCTGATTGCTGAATAACCAACGATGCCAGGGACACCACTTTTATTGACAAATAAAAAGCAGGGACAAGCTAAGTATAAGTTGCACTATTTAACCGATGATAAAGGTTAAACCGCGCTCACCGCAGTAGGTCAGTGGATGGGCGACCATTTATAAACATACGGAGATCCCTTCGTGCCTCGGAACAACACAGGTGCACTCTCTATTCCTTCACCCTCAGTCCTCGGGGACAGCAGACCGACACGACCGCAGAGACATCAGGTGCAGGACAAATGACTTTACATGCTCTCCGAGGTACGGCTTTTTAATAAATGCATAAAATATGGATGTATACACATATGTTAGGTACCAACATATACCAAATACATGTTTTTTATAAATCTGTCTGTTGGTTCCGGCTAATCTCTGAAACGGTGGGACCGATTTTGACGGGACTTTCACCAGCAGATAGCTAATGTAATAAGGAGTAACTTAGACTTTACTTTATTTTAGAAATTATATTCATTTTAAGTTTCAAACCGCGAGGCACAGCTAGTATCAAAGTTATGAATATAAGTTTGCATTAACTAATTATCTAATTACATTGTCCGTTTTAATACTCCACGTAGCAGACATGTTGCTAATTACTAGATATTATGTTTATTAGTTGTGCCAAAATAATTTTAATATGAGAATATAAATTTATACTCAGCTTAGCACATAAATAGAGGTTTGGCAGCTGTCGGAATGGCTTATTAGTGAATCTTGCTAAAGTGCAATGCTAATTATGAAAACGTTTCTCATAATTACTAAATAAATGTAAAGAAAAATGTTTTAGATGGGCTTGTTACATTCAGCAAAAAATATAAAAAATCTTGATCTTCATCTTATAATACCGGCCCATAAATGTCCCACTGCTGGGCACAGGCCTCTTCTCATAATGAAGGAACGAGCATAACGCGCTTTCGGAGTCTCGATATGTTTACAAATGGTCACCCATCTACGGACCAAACGCGTCGAAAAAGCCTAACCTTTATTATCAGTCCAACCGTACGGCTTACGCTTAGCCAGGAGACCATATTCTCAAATATTTCAGCATTCTTTACATACGAAATGTACTCAAACGTTTCCTATCAGATTTACTCAGTGACAACAAACATATATTTATCATATACATATAACTAGGCATCTATTTCCATCGTCACTTCATCCGTGACAAAGATAAATTGACTGTCACATTATGTATAATAACACCAAAATATCTTAAACTACCAACCCCCTCTTGATACCACGGAATATAAAGGAATAGAGGAAACTTTTTGGTAGGCAAGAGGTCATGTAAAACTGGGAACGGCGAATATATTTTTTGGAACTGTGAAGAATGTTGTGGCGGTAAATTATGCAAGGTTATGTGAGGTGGGAGCATAGTCATTATACTTATGTATTGATAGATATTTAAACAAGTCTGTACCTATGACTTTGTGTATGGAAAATTTAATTACATGTAATCAAGACTTTTGATATATACTCTTTTAAAGAAACTGTCTGTCTGAACCACAGAAATATATGAATGTTGTTTGAATGATTTGAATGTTCTTATAACCCAACCTTAGTATATTTTTAACTAGCTTTGCCCCGCGGTTTCACCTGCGTTTTCCCGTTCTCGGAAAAATCATTATTTTTAACTAGCTTTGCCCCGCGGTTTCACCCACGTAAGTTTTCCCCGTTCCCGTGAATTATACAGTAAATTTTCCATAGTTATTAATGTTTATTCTGCTATTCGGAACAGAGACGCATCTAACAAATCAAGGATCATGAAAATCGGTCGACCCGTTCTCGAGTTATAAGTGTTGTAACAAACCCGACTTTGTTTTATATATATAGATACATAATAATGCCAACATTAAACATCCCACCTGTTATCTCAATCCGATAAACACAAAAATGAGTAATGCATTATTTCCCACACAAATAGTTCATATTTATTGATCCCCTGGGCCACATCCGGTACATCCGCAACGAGACGTGACCACGATACCAATACTGACGCGGAACAAACTATCCGGATTTCGAGATCCGGATACGGATGTGACCTGCGGTTGGTCGCAAAAATACAATGTATGTTAGCTCGCGGTTTTGGATTGATTCTGGTTGAAGTTATAATAGTTGTGGTCGAATTGTGGTTTTTACCGGACTTGTCTGAATGCATAACGGTTTTGATTCGAGGTTAGTAACTACCAATAAAAAAATATTTTCCCCAATAAAAAAATATTTCCCCCAATAATTTTTTTTTTTTATATTGGTGCCCCCCCCCCCCTTCACTAGTCAGGGCGCGCCGAAGCACCACACGCGCCATAAGCACCACACGCACCATAAGCAACTATCCTGCCCGTCTAGCCTAGTGACATTTCTACAAGCGTTAACGATGAAAGAAATCGCTTAAATGAAATTAAATGTATAAAAGTGACAAGTCTAAGTCACGTGACTCATCGTTATCGAAAATAAATGTCATTTCCATACATTTTATGTAATTTAAGCGATTTTTAACATCGTTATTGCTTGTAGAAATGTCTCTTGGCTAGGGGGGCAGGTTTAACCCTAAGCATACAGATGACTCTAACCTGTCTAAACCCACGTAACTATTTATTAATCTGTGGTAAAAGCCAGTAGAAATTTTGAAATTGACTGCCAAATTACAGCTCTGCTCACCCGCCTTTTAGGGAAAGCTAGCATTAAGTTATTCGAGCAAATTCTAAACTGAAGCGTGTTGAACATGAACAAGTTAGTTTAGAATAGTTAAATGTTTTTGTAATATAGTTATTGTTACGGTAAGTAGCCATGTTGGCTGTAAATTGCATATGAATATGTTCATTCATGCTATTGTTTAAACATTCAATATAATATAATATGTTTTGCCTGATAAATCTATCGTCTATTAGAGGTAATAAAAAAAATCATCATTCTATACACACATACACAATATCTTCCGGCGCGTCAGTCTGTGTGTCTGAAAGCGATAAACTGAACTAATGACCGTTTTTTTTTTTTTTTTTTTTTTACGAGGAAGATACATAGCTACTCGTGCAAACCCGGGTACATATAGTAATTTATAAAAGCTCGTTGAATATTACTTAGTTAGCCAAAGTTATTATAATTAGGATAATTGAATCCTAGTTCATCATTGCTATAAGATCTAAACACGGAACTGCAAGTTTCAAATCCGGGAATCGAAAAAGACCTTTTTACCACTTAACCAAAATTACACTAAACTTTTTCCCAAAACCATTTATCAAACTTGTAACCAGTTTTAGTAACCACTTTATCCACTAGATGGCGCTTTTAACACCTTTGAAATAAAACACAGGGAAAATACATTAAAGTGTGAAAGGTCAGGGTTCAAACGAGTTTTGGGTACATCGGCGTAAACTTCTCCATTTTGGTTCAAAAAGTTGGTACCCGTATTTTAACGAAATTAGTGAGTGCTAGCCCTAAAGGCTTTCCGTGGTCTGTTCGGAAATGTTCAGTTTATACTGAATGTGGTTTTTAACTTTAGATAATTGGCATATAATATTAGGTTTTCGTTGAAGTTTTGACTTTTGTTTATTAGCTGGGACTCATTTGTTTATGACACTTGAATATTGTAAAGTTGAATTTAGACAGTTCATTTTTAGGTTCGAATCCCACCCATTACTCTACCGACGTGAAACCACTCGTAAGACAATCAGCTTATCATGTACGACCCACATTGCAAGTAATCTTTAAAAAAAAAATCAAGAGTTTAATCCCCAAGGCCTATTTTTCGTTCAAATATTGATTTTTTAACTAAGGGATAATTTTTCCAACGTCAGATAAGTTTATCCGAGAAATTATTTTGAAATTTTGACATTTGTATCATACCGAAACTGTCAAATGTCAATTTGTTCCCAAATCGTGGTCAAATCAGCTCTAAATTGATAAGTCTAAAACCCTGGGGCTAGACCTTTGACTGAAAGGTCAATAATAATTGACCCCTATATTGCTAAAATAAATTACCAGTTTGGAAGTAATATAAGGTTACAGATGTTCAAACACCTGCTTCAAGCAAAGTCTAAATGAAACATTAACCTTCGGAACTTTAGATTACTTGAAAGCGACGAAACAAACTAGGTTATAACTGGAACGAACATAATTTTCATGAAAATGAACGGTTATTCTTAAGATGAGTTTTAGTTATTTTTTTATTTAAGTTGATTTACTTCGTGCTCAATTTCTTAGTCTTGTTTAGCAAGAGATATCGGCTATATCTTTTCCCAAGCTATGTTCGGCTCGGCGTCCAGTCTTACCGGATTTTTACTGGGTAATACAGTATCCCATAGTAAGATTGGTTGTCAGAATTGTTATTACTTTTCGACTTTTTAAGATCACGACTGTTGGAACCAACGATAAGATGACGTAGCCACGAGCCCCACTGAAAGTCAAAATTATTGTGTTTATTTATATTTTATTTTTAACTAAATGTTATTTTATTGATTTCTGAGTTTTACGCGAATGTTAGACATTGAAATAAAACTACCTTTAAACGGATTTTATCGTGGTTTATTTTGATTTTAGTTCCCGACGTTTCGACTCCTATGCAGGTGTCATTCGGCATGTTATTTTGTTTTTAGACTATTTTTCTAATGTATATATATATTTTAATTGTATACATAATTAAATTAATTGTACTATTAGGTACTACACACACAATTAAATGGTACAATGGCGGACGTAATTCCTATCATATCTTTCTTTAAATAATTTCAAATTTCCCCAAAGCTAGAAAAGCCGCACGTACCTAATTATTATTTTCAAACATTTTCATATGCGTCTTTAAATTAAACTTCCTCGCAGCGGGGCACTTTATTTTCAGTGATATTCACTTAGCAAGATACGAATCTACACGAAAACATATTTATAGTAGAGCGTTTTCTTAAACTCGTGTAAAATCCTTTTGTTTTATCTAGAAGTTGTTTGGAAGCAGCTTTGTTTGTGGGTTAAATCTAAAAAGGTTGTCAGCGAGTGAAATATTATTTACTTACCTACTTCTTGTAGTTTTTTTAGAATACATACAACTTTTTAGAATTGCTTGTTAATTGTATGTCCAGCGTGTTTATATCTGAATAGCTTTTGTTCGCGGCTACACCTACGGATTTCAAATCGGACCAGTAGTTCTTGAGATTAGCTCGTTCAACCAAACAAACAAACAAACTCTTTGTAATATTAATCTTAACTTTTCAGTCCCAACTTAGAAAAACCATATTGATATTAAATGTTATACCTAACTAAAAAAGTACGTCCGTCTGTCTGTCTGCGCTTTCACGGCTAAACCACTGAACCGAATTGAATGAAACTTGGTATTGTTGTTAGGAGTTAGGTTGGCTCCTAAGAAGGAAAAAGGCCACTTGGTGGTGCAAAAACCGACACTACCGCGAATAATAGCTATATAAAAAGATTCGTGGGCCGTATTGTACTTAATATCATAAAGCTGAAGAGTTGGTTTGTTTGGTTGAACGCGCTACCCGCAGCATCGTAGTCTGACTTAAAAACTAATTACATTGTTAGCTGATTTATCGAGGAAGGCCGACGCCCATGCGTGGGACGCCGCGACCAAAATTCGTTTCTAACAACACATTTAAAAAGTACCTTAAATATATATGTAAAACGAAAATAATTACAAACTCAAAATAAATATATACTAGATGAAAACCCGGCTCCGCTCGGTTGAAATGTGACTTATGATACACAATGTAGGTGAATATTAAAGGTAAGCAAGCCATAGATTCGTATAGCTTCGTTCATTGTGTTTAATAAATATAGTAAATAAAAACTGTAATAGTTTTAACACAAATAATTTTTATTTTTATACACAAATAATATTAATATTTTCGCGAAACGAACGTTTCGTTTTACACAGTCAAATGAGTCGCAGTTCTTTGTGATGGATACTAACTTTGGCGCGACGCACGTGACGTGTTGATTGGCGTGGCGTATATAAGAGCTAGTATGCAACGGAACGTGAAAAAAGCGAAATAAATATTCTTGAACTATTATTTCAAACGCGTTCCGAAACGATTCTGGTCCCAACTATCATGCAACTGTCATACGCCTTGTCAGCACTGTAATCACTTCAAGGAGGTTGTATGATAATAAACTCCTTGAATCACTTTGAGCAGAATTATCTGTTACGGAACGCGGCCTACTACTACCTACCCAAGATGGCGACTGCGGCTTGTTTGTCAGTGCCATTAGAATTTAACGAAATTCTCCATAATATGAATTTTGCGGATATATGGGTCGTTCTCAAAAAAGTGGCACCGATCGATTTAATTTATCAATTTTTAAAAATGTTTCAAATATTGAGTTTTTTTTACAGAAATCTATTGGCAGCGTTTGTATTAGGTTGAATTGATGAAAGGGAAGCAGATTTACAGAAAATTGAATGAGATACAGCCTTTCAAAAATATGGCTTCACAGGTTAAAGAAACATTGTACAGGTTTATGAGAAAACATTACCAAATTATAGAGAAAGAAACAAAAAAACAGTGTAATCATGCAAAATTAATGTTTATTATTTAATTAACTGCAAACAATAACAGTTCTGATGGAAAATAACAGCTTCTATAACGAAAAAAAAAACAAAAAATTAAAAAGGAAAACCTTCGTCTTAAAATCTAATTAATGAACTTTTAATCAGTCTGTAACAATCAGCTGACAATATGTAATAGCATATACTTACTATATTGCTATTACATATTGTCAGCTTCTAAATTATAATAATAATATTTTGGATCTTGTATGAATAGAGTTCCTAAGCCAATCACACAAAAATAATCAATCACATAATAATCGTAATAAATGATTATGATTATGAATTTGAAATGAATTCAACGAGGCGATTAATCGCAGGCCCTTCATCTAATATATTTTCCAAGAAGTACTTCTTTGGAGTTCCGGAGGTAATTCTATTTCAGACAGAGCTGAAAATGGTGTAGATCTATTAGAACACTTACTACTTCTTCTTCTTCTGTCTAGCACTCTAGTCTTATCCCAAGCCATGTTGACTTCGGCTGCCAGACTTACAAAATAGGTCAAACCGTAACCATAATCCTACTTCCTACTAATATTATAAATGTGAAAGTGTGAACGTTTGAATGTTTAGATGTTTGGATGTTTGTAACTCAATCACGCAAAAACGGCTGATCGGATTTGGATGAAATTTGGCATGCAAGTAGTCTTTGACATGGAAAAGAATATAAGCTACCTTTTATCCCGATTCCTTAATTAGTACCCGAGGGAAAATTGAAAATTGTTTACGAGCAAAGCTCTGGGCAGACAGCTTTGAAATTTTGTATTTTTCTCTATAACAGCGCAACACGGGTGAACATGTTATTCTATATTTTATTACTTTCACATTTTTCATTTCTTTTTGGACCCAATTCTGAAGTCCATGTAAACGAAGTCGCGGGTAGAAGTTATAAATGAATAAATAGCTAAAAGGTATCCAAATAGCAATATATATAACCTAATTTAACTTTTTTACTGTTAACGTAAACATGCAGTAGATATACTAAGTATTTCATACCTAATTATTTCGATTATTCGTAAAAAAATGCATTTGACAAAAAATATATAGGTAAAATATCTTTAACCTGTTAACAATCTCTTTAACCTGTGCATTTTCAACAGGGTAAAGAGAGTCTGGTTAATGAAAAAACCTAAGTAAACATTCAATAACAACATAACGGTTAGGCTGTTTAAAATATAATTTACAGAATCATATATAGTTACCTATTGACACATTTTAAGACAAAACATAACGAAGCAGTTTACACACAAACAAAAAAAAATAGGTCAGGTTGTAGACAACATACCCGTTACAAAATCCGATTGTGATATCTCGATGTAATTCCTAAGAAAACTGCGCAATATTCATCGCGTCTTTCTTTGACAGTGGTTAGCCAGATAGTGGCGGCTCAATTTGCACGGGGGTGAGGTGTTGCAAACATAATAGTGATCGGGTAATGGACGGTAGTGTGCAACGGCAGATTGTGGAGAAAAATTCTCTGGACACAATTTAAACACGGATATCTTTAAAACTATTAACATTCAGAGCTTATAGTTTAAATCACCTTATAACAATGATATAAAGAACTGTATTTGATTCTATTTGAACGCTTATTTATAGTATTTATTTTTTTATTTCACCTCAAAGTCAGACATATCGTGTTTGGACACGACAAGTTACTGAGAAAACGACATTACAATATTATTTTTTAGTAACTGTATGATATTAAACTTCTTAATTTTACTCGGCCTCCACGTAAAAAGACTCTTTTCGTATATTAATGTGAAGAAATATATAAGTCACCTTAAAAAAAATACACTTATAGTCTAAAAACGGCCCGACAGGTTACGGTGCCACTTTTTTGAGAACGACCCATATGTTCTCGACTCAAAATCAATATTTTTTTATGTTTTGTTATTCATATAAGGTTTCGATCGAGTCTACCGTACCCCTGAACGAAATTATTAATATAGATAATGCCAAACTATAAACTTCCCACTGCTGGGCATAGGCCTCTTCCTATATAGAGAAGGAATGAGCATTGATCACCACGCTTGCTTATTACGGGTTGGCGATTTCAGATTCCAGATTTTTGGAGTCCAGGTTTACTCACGATGTTTTACTTCACAATTTGTCAATGATGTCTTAGAATAATTAAGAAAGCACATATAACTTTGAAAAAGTCACATTGGTACTTGCGTGGGTTCGAACCTGCGACCATGTGCATGCGAATCCGTTCATTGTCCGCTAGGCCACCACGACACTCAAAATAGATACTTCAAAACAAACATTAATAACAGCATAGGATCGAACCCAAACTCCTTCAGTCTCTGGTATCAGTCATCTGGTTAATTTACGGTCCCGATAGTAATCTATTAACTAAATGTAATTAAACTATTAATTAAAGTTCTTAACAATCATTAGACAGGACACTGTGACCCTTCTGTTAACGATGCAATACAAATCATTGTTGGGTAATATTAATAATATTGTTGATATCACTATCCCTAATGACGAGACCCTCGAGAAAGTCGAATAAAGAAATACAAGAGAGGAGTGTTGCTGAGGGAGAGGGTTCCTGAAGGGTTCCTGAAGGGTTCCCGGGGGAGAGTGTTCCCGAAGGAGAGGGTCCCCGGGGAAGCATGTTCCCGAGAGACCATGTTCCTGAGGGAGAGGGTTCCTGAAGGGTTCCCGAGGGAGAGGGTTCCTGAAGGGTTCCCGAGGGAGAGTGTTCCCGAAGGAGAGAGTCCCTGGGGGAGCATGTTCCCGCGGGACCATGTTCCTGAGGGAGGGTTCCTGAAGGGTTCCCGAGAGAGAGTGTTCCCGAAGGAGAGGGTCCCCGGGGGAGCATGCTCCCGAGGGACCATGTTCCTGAGGGAGGGTTCCTGAAGGGTTCCCGGGGGAGAGTGTTCCCGAAGGAGAGGGTCCCCGGGGGAGCATGTTCCCGAGGGACCATGTTCCTGAGGGAGGGTTCCTGAAGGGTTCCCGAGAGAGAGTGTTCTCGAAGGAGAGGGTCCCCGGGAGAGCATGTTCCCGAGGGACCATGTTCCCGAGAGAGAGTGTCCCCGGGGGAGCATGTTCCCGAGGGACCATGTTCCCGAGAGAGAGGGTCCCCGGGGGAGCATGTTCCCGAGGGACCATGTTCCTGAGGGAGAGGGTCCCCGGGGGAGCATGTTCCCGAGGGACCATGTTCCTGAGGGAGAGGGTCCCCGGGGGAGCATGTTCCCGAGGGACCATGTTCCTGAGGGAGAGGGTTCCTGAAGGGTTCCCGAGGGAGTTACGTCCATTACACTACACACTACACTTTCCCTAACAAGGAAAACTGTGTCGATACCGTTAGCACCCACTACCAATACTCATAAATAAAAAAAAATAGCGTAATGTAAAAATGTCATTGAAATTAAGTTTGTGCACCAGTGATGTGTTTAGGTGTTTCTGTACGTGAGACGAGTTTGAGAGTGTGTGTGTGGATATTACCAAATAAGTTATTACAGTTTCAATTGTAAAATGTTTATCGTGAAATTGTCTATTGTCTTGCTATCCCTTGGTTTTCAAATTAGATAATTTCACCATCATTTCCTGTTAGTCGGCTTAAAAACAAAAAACCACTAGACAATAATCAACAAAAAAAAACATTCACAAAATATTCCGAAACTTCGTTACACAAGTTTCACATTTTCTAATTTTCGAAATAAACAGGGCAAAGATAATAAGGAAAGATAAAAGAAACCGCATTATTACTGTAAACGAAATGTAGTCAGAGAGCCGGGGAAGATGTCGCGATAAGCTAGATTTATGGACTTAGACATGCAGACTATTCAACCTAGAGAACTATTCGTCGGATGTTATTTTGTGTACTATTTTGATGAGATTTTAATGCGGTGTATTTGGCTGAAGGGTGTAATATGAGAAAATGGTTTATTTCGTCTGTGTTCCGCAGTTTTGACTTAACTAGCAAAATGACATAGGCACCTAATAAAAATTTGAATAGATATGAAACGTTAAAAAAAAACTTACACTTGCAGAACCCTTTAAATTTACATTTCAAATATGGTATTTTAATACAAATAGCATAAATTTAGATTTTATTTTTATTAGTATCAAAGATTTACCGTGTTTTTGTCATACATTTTGTGGTAGCCTTGGCGTTCAATAAATAGATTTATGTGTAAAAAATTGCAAGTTTGAACCCTTGACAGGCATGTGCCAATGAAACTTTTTTTATGTAATTTACTAAAATGAAGTCGCCTTCTTTATCTGGGAAAACTTCTTTATCTGGGAAAATTCCTATGCCCAGCTGTGGGGCATTTATAGGCCGATATTATCATATAATATTTATTTTTTAATTTAGGATCCTAACAAGTTGTGTGAAAACATATTTAAGAACTCATAAAACTCCTGAATGCTCGGTCAGTTACCTTTGTAGTTTAGTTGCCAAAGCAACTGGTGCGTTGAACCAGTAATAACAGGTTCGAGTCCTACCGGAGGATCAAATTTTTCCGTCTTTCGATTTGTATTTAACTTACAACTCACAGACATTAATCGAAAAATAAAACTGATTACGTAAAACAAAAAGTCACTATCTCTTACACCATAACAGAGTAGCAAACCGATCCTAATTTAAACTTGAACTTTGTTTGTTTAGATATTGCAGTTACATTTCATTACAAACAAAATTATTGTCAAAATTGTTCATTTGTAAGAATCGTTCTTAAAAATACTTGCTACATAAAGGCATAAGTTAAATTACTACTTCTGTTTAAATACACAGGTTGCTACAAAAAATACGGCCATATTTAAGAAGTTTGATAAATTTCATAGAAATATTATTTTCGGATAAGTTTTTTTTTCTTTTATAAAAGATATATTCTCTTCTATTATAAATATTATAAATGTAAGTAATATACAGTATTAGATTTTGCTAGTAGTTGCGGCTCCGCAAGCGTGGGCGTCGGTTATGGAGGTAAAAAGATCGATTTCTTCAAATTGGACCAGTAGTTCCTCAGATTAGCGCGTTCAACCAAACAAAAAATTTCTCCCTCTCGAACAAAGTGTTCCTAAAATTTCCAGTCATCTTATTTGTAATACAGCTTCAGCCTATCGAAGTAAACAATTTTCTTTGAGGTAACCAAGTTATATCCCAAAAAAGAAATCGAACTTACGGACCCAAGTAGGTCGCTGTGAAGTAAAACTGGGCAAGTGGGGTATGATGGACCCTTCACGAAATCAATGTGAATGTGGAGCGTATCGCAAAATATGGCGGCGGTAACCTAATGGCTAGGGCGTCGGACTTGCGATCATGTGGTTGCTGGTTCGAATCCCACCCATTCACACTACCGACGTGAACCCACTCGTAACACAAGCATCTTAGCTTAGCACGAGGGGTTAACGAGATTACTAGCAATGTGGGTTGCACATTACTAGTAATCTCGTTAACCCCTCCAATTTGAAGAAATCGATCTTTTTACCTCCATAACCGCCACCCACGCTTGCAGAGCCGCAACTACTAGAAAAATCTAATACCGTATATTACTAACATTTATAATACATATATTTATAATAGAAGAGAATATACATAGCAACAGTTCCTTAAAGAGATGATTAAAAAAAACAGCTGAGTCGATGCTTACCGCTTTATATGATACAAAAAGCACTCTTTTTGCTGTTTTTTATCCTCTTCCATAGAGTGTTTTAATGAAAAACGAGCTTCAAGCGTAAAGCGCTTTGTATGTTATTTATTTTTATTAAGATAGGTATCAAAGCTACACTGCTAGCTTAGCAGAATTGCAAGCTATACTGCAAATATAATAAAGACTGCACGGATAGACGAGTGGTATAGGTCACCACGCTAATTACCACTGTGCGCGACGTGCTGAGGGTTCGATCCCCGGATTAGACAAGCATTTGTGTGTCCACAAATGCTTGTTCCAAGTCTGGGTATTCTTTGTACATGTGATTTGAACGTTTGTGAAACCCCTGCTACACAAGGTATACATTCCTTAGTGCGGGGGCCTTTTTTTTAAATAAAAAAAAATATAGTCTTCAACTTGTCCAACCTACAAATTTATAAAAAAGTAATTAAAATCTACGTTCACATTAATCGTAGGTAGCCTATTGGTTAAGGCGTCGGTCTTGCGATCAAGTAGTTGCCGGTTCGAATCCCACGCTTTACACTACCGACGTGAACACAAGTACTTTAGCTTAGGACAAGGTGTTCACAAGAAAGTCAGTAAGGTTTTTTAATAAACAATAATACCTCGGTCTATAGACAAGTCCCAATTTAAAGCTAGTTTTAAATAAATTTCACTTTTTTTTTATATGAAACTAAACATCAATAATAATTCTGTGACTTACCTACACAGTGATCTGTGACAGTCGTTAAGTCATTACAATTCTGAAAACCAGTTTTGTCCTTAAGATATAAAATAATCAAGACAATAAAAAAATTACCTTAATATACACAATTATTGTTTACTAGCTGTTGCTCGCGGCTTCGCACGCGCGTAAAGTTAAGAGTAGTAAGTAGTAAAGGATAGATAGATGTATTCTGTGATTTTCAAAGTAAGGAGCAATTTATTATATTTTTCATAAAAGATTATGGCGTTAAGATAATAATAAGATAATGTGGAAAACATCACATACATTGAGTTTGGATAAACTTTTAAAATGGTGGCAGCTTTTTGGTCAGACGAAACTTGAAAATCATTGACACGAAAAGATGAAGAAGAATCACATACATTGCTCCGAATTCAAAGAAAGTAGCTAAAGCTCTTGTGTTATGGAATCAGAAACAACGAAAGTACCACTAACACCCAGACTCGACATAATGTAGAAAAGTGATTTTCTACATCGACCCGTCCGGGGATCGAACCCGGGACCTCAGAGCTGGCGACACCTTGAAAACCGTTGTGGACGCCACTCGAACACAGATGTCATCGTAAAGATATGTTTTAGATGGTCATTTATTTGTATCGAACCAGAAAATCGTATATGAAAGGCATGGCCTTATCTTTAAAAATAAAGTCCACAATATAATACCTTGCAACCCCTATTTAACCATCTTAAGGCGTAGATTTCTAAAATCGCTAAAATATGTTTTCATTTATTTCTAACCAAAAACCCGTATACCAAATCTCATGAAACCAAATCTTATCTCTCTCTTCCTAAAAAAACTTCCAACCACTATTGTACCCCCTTTGAGGGTAGATTTCTAAAATCGCGGGAATACGTCTTATTTATTTCTAACTCATAATCCTATGAAATTTAATGTGCCTATCTATGAAAACTACACAATTCATATACCTACAAACTTCCATCCCCTATTTTACCCTCTTAGGGGGTAGATTTTCAAAATAGCTGAAATACGTCTTTATTTATTTCTATCGAGAAACCCGTTTACGAAATTTCATGTGTCTATCTTTGAAAATACCAAACTTCCCATACAAACTTTCAACCCCTTTTAACTCCTTTAGGGGTTGAATTTCGAAAAATACTGAAACACGTGGTTTTTAATTTTTTACCAGAATGGTAACCACAAATTTTTATGGTTTAAACTACAAAAATGACGATTTTCCATACAAACTTTCATCCTCTATTTAAGTCCCTAAGGGGTCGATTTTCGAAAAATAATGAAACACGTCGTTTTTAATTTTTTACTAAATTGTTATCTACCAATTTTTATGGTTTAAACTACAAAAATGACGATTTTCCATACAAACTTTCATCCCCTATTTAAGTCCCTTAGGGATTGATTTTCGAAAAATACTGAAACACGTCGATTTTAATTTTTTACCAGAATGGTAACCATCAAGTTTCATGGTTAAAACTTCAAAAATGACGTATTTCCATACAAACTTTCATCCCCTATTTAACACCTTTAGGGGTCGATTTTCGAAAAATAATGAAACACGTAGTTTTTAATTTTTTACTAAAATGTTATCTACCAATTTTTATGGTTTAAACTACAAAAATGACGATTTTCCATACAAACTTTCATCCCCTATTTAAGTCCCTTAGGGATTGATATTCGAAAAATACTGAAACACGTCGATTTTAATTTTTTTACCAGAATGGTAACCACCAAGTTTCATGGTTTAAACTTCAAAAATGACGATTTTCCATACAAACTTTCATCCCCTATTTAACACCCTTAGGGGTTGAATTTCAAAAAATCCTTCCTTATTCCTTGTCTACATTATAAAGGAAACCTCTGTGCAAAATTTCAGCTTTCTAGGTTCAAGGGTTTGGGCTGGGCGTTGATGAGTCAGTCAGTCAGTCAGTCAGTCAGTCAGGCCTTGTCTTTTTATTTATATAGATGATTCAAATTAGTATAGATATCCAATTTGTTCTGAATTGCCTATTTCTTTCATAGAGAAAATTCTACATTTTTATACACTGAAGCAGTACTTCAAATATGTTCAGCCAATGTTGTAGCACCTTGTATAGTACAAGATACAGAACATTCTGGTATGTAACAGCCGTATCCAGTACTTACAAATTGCGGTGCGATTTGTGTCAAATAATACGGATTCCAGTTCGTATCAGACAACGGGAATCCAATAAAAATGCTGTCCCGACAAATCTATGTTTAGATATATGTGCTTCGAGAAATATTCTCAAACGTGGACCGGAATAATGCAATACATTTATACTGGAATTCGATTTGAATGTTGGTAACTAAGCTAATCTATATATATATATAAATCAATTGCTGTTCGTTAGTCTCGCTAAAACTCAAGAACGGCTGAACCGATATAGCTGATTTTGATGTTGAAATGTTTGTGGAAGTCCAGGGAAGGTTTAAAAGGTGTAAAACATAAATAATAAGTAAAAAAAAAACTGTTCCTAAACTCGGGAATTACCTTAATTAAATTACTTTTGACATAATGAAGTCTGTCCGGGCAGCTAGTAAAATAATAAATAAAAAAATAAATTAGGAAAAATTCAACATCACATACATTGTTCCGAATCCAATGTAAATAGCTAAAGCACTTGTGTTATGGAATCGGAGACAAGGAAGGTACCACAAACACCCAGACCAGAGACAACAGAGACCAGACTGCACGGATAGCCGAGTGGTATAGGTCACCACGCTAATTACCACTGTGCGCGACGTGCTGCGGGTTCGATCCCTGCATGGGACAAGCATTTGTGTGATCCACAAATGCTTGTTCCAAGTCTGGGTGTTCTTTGTGCATATGATTTGAATGTTTGTGAAACCCCCGCGACTCAAGGATTAAATTCCTTAGTGCGGGCGTCGTTTTAAAAAATAATAATAATGCAATGTAAGTAGCTAAAGCACTTGTGTTATGGAATCAGAGACAACGATGGTACCACAAACACCCAGACCCGAGACAATGTAGAAAAGTGTTTTTCTACATTGACCCGTCCGAGGATCGAACCCGGGACCTCAGATCTAGTGACACCTCGAAAACCGGTGTGTACGCCACTCGACCACGGAGGTCGTCGAAGTAAGTTTTAGAAATCTCTTCATAAACGATCGTTATTAATTACAAAAGGTGACAAAAAAATAACCGGCCAAGTTCCATGCCATTATCTATAAAAACGGCAAAAAGTCCTTAAATATTTATTTTATTTTTAAAGTGAATATGTAACCTCATATTCTGTGAAAATATTGCAAGCCTCTCTCTCTCTTTCGAGCAAGAACGAGTAAAAGAACGAGAAATACTAACATTATTTGCAAAAAAATAATCTTGTGTCAAACTAAAAAATAACGTTCTTTCACTAGTCCTTGTAGTCCTTCCAGTCCACATCAATGAATCATAAATAAATTTTCATAATTGAAATCTCTTTAAGTCAATTCACGAGGATCGAACCCGCGTCAATCAATCAATGCTAACAACCCATTAACATTACATCTGTTTGTAATGGTCGGACAACGCACTCAATATTTAATGTATATGGAAACATTACCATTTGTGCGTCTGTATCAAACAGTTTGAGATTAAGTATAAGCCGTACGGTTTGACCGATAATAAAGGTTAAGCCGTGTTCGCCGCGGTTAGTCCGTGGATGGGTGACCATTTGTAAACATACTGAGACGCCTCCTTGCCTCGGAAAGCACGTTAAGCCGTTGGTCCCGACTGTCATACGGTAATCTTTGACAGTCGTTAAGTCATTACAATTCTGACAACCAGTCTTACTATGGGATACTGTGTTACCCAGTAAAATGGGTTGTGAATGTCAGATAGGCAGTCGCTCCATGTAAAATATAGTATTCAGCTAAATCCGGTAAGACTGGAAGCCGACCCCAATATAGCTTGGAAAAAGGCTAGGCAGAAGATCAAACAGTTTGAGATTCCAATTTTACTTCAGTCTTTTTTGACGTGATTATGTCTCATAAATCAATGACCGCTGACTGCACACGAAAAAGTGTCACGTACGCCTGAGCCGAGCGTGCAAGCGAGAGCGAGGAACAAGCGATAGAGAGGCACGATCGGCCAAAGCGTTCGGCTTGTGACGCAACTATCTCTCTTCCACTCCACCGGCCGATACGTCCGAGTAGATGAGAAACAGTATGCAATTTTTCATCGATATTTTCTTATGACGTCATCACGTAAAATTATCGTCCGTAAAAGGACTTAACAGACAATTTATTGTTTTTAATCATCAGAGTTAAGTAAACAACAAGTCTGCGGCTCTACTTGCGATCCGATTCTTTTTGTACATTATAAAATATAGCCAATGTTACTCAGGAATGAGGCAGAATTCTAATGGCGAAAGAATTTTTAAAATTTTAGTTAATTCGTTGAAAAAACAAATATTTTTTTTACCAACGCCCGCACTAAGGAATTTATTCCTTGTATCGCGGGGGTTTCATAAACATTCAAATCACATGCACAAAGAACACTTGGAACAAGCATTTGTGGATCACACAAATGCTTGTCTCATGCGGGGATCGAACCCGCAGCACGTCGCGCAGTGGTAATTAGCGTGGTGACCACACGGCTATCCGTGCAGTCTTCTTAATATTATCTTTCTAAATTGTTGTCGATAACATATTAAAACAAATTAAATACCGTTCGTTGGGAGTGTACGGCAACATTAAAAAACATACATCATTACACATTCCAAGCAAAGTCTGGTAACGTCATTATACTGAATGAGAATTACTACGAGTATTCGTTCAAACTTTATAAGTATTATTCTTTTTAAATCATAATTGAAAGTAAAATATTAATCATCATGAGCGTCCGTCGCGTCCTGGACTTTATCAAAATTACATTTGGGGTCGGCGCAGCTGTCATCTTCCTGAGTTGCCATATCTCAGAATCAGAATAACTAGCTCAATAGCTAGATCTTTTTTTAATTGTTAAATTTGCATGCAGAACTAAGTAGGCGAAATATGAAGAACTGTCATAACTTATAAAGGTACAAGTCTATTTCAAGCAAATAAATTTTATTTATTCTATTCTACCGCCTTTCACATGTTTCTTAAGTTCGTTTCTTCGCATCACATTCCCACACCAAAACAGTCAGTTTTCACATAGCTTATCGGTTACCGCAATCAATAATAATAATAAGATCTTGGGACAACTCACATGCGGCCATCTGATCCCAAAGCAGAGCCTAACAACCAGAAAACTGAAAAACATACTTAAATATTTCTAAATACATACATTTAATATATAAATAACACCCAGACACAGAAAAAAAATGATCGTGCCCATCACACAAAGGTTTGTCCTTAGTGCAAATCGAACCCACGACCTCCGGCTTAGCAGTCACGGTCACTAACCACTAGACCAACAGGCCCATCAAACGTGATTAAAAACTAAAAGACTCAGTTTACCAAACTAAGAACTAAAATTGCACGATAATAAAATGCAGCGTCTAATGTACATACTTTAACATTTTAATTAAAACTTTTGAAAGAATTTCGTATTTAAATTACGCTATAAAAACTACTGTATTTCATCTTAAGCTCAGCTTGCTCGCAGTGAGAATTTACTACCAACACTAACTAGAAGTAACATTATACATACATTATCTAGTGCAAAGACTTAATGAAAACTTTCAAAGGGTTTAAAAAATGTTTTAAAAATGGCGCCATACGTCAGCCATATTGTTTTGTTCATTAAATTATCTATTATTATGCATCGTCCACCATATTGTTTTTTTTTTATTGAAACGTATAATTTCGTCTCCATCTTTTTAATCCTTTATTTTTAAGAACCCGAGGGATTTAAGGCCTGCACTAATATTTTGATGGTTTAAGAATTTTATGTACGAATTTGACACATCCTTTATCAAAATCGGTTGAGTCGTTCAATAGTTACGAGCGGACATAGAAACGGACATACAAACATATAAACCCTTTTTTGGGCTTCTTTGCAGTTGGGTGATTAGTAGTAAAATGTAATTAATAATTGTGTTGTATATAGAAAGAACGATAAAGTTTATTAGCATGATAGGAAGGATGTTTGAATTTTTGTAACTGATTTAGTTTAGTTTTTTTTCTTTTTAGAATTCGTCGTGCTGAGCTGAATTCTTGTGTTACGAGTGGGGTCACGTCGATATTGCAATGGATGGGTTTTGAACCAGCAATCACATGATCGCAAGTCCGAAGCCCTAGCCATTTAGGCTAATGCCGCTTGATGTAACTTTTATGATAGTTAATGAAAGTTTAAAGTATTAAAGACATCTGGGCCATCATTTAAAATAATGCATTAACGTAATCTGATACCTAAGTGCTAAACAAAACAAATTCTTTAAATTCGTCAGTTACTTTTACTCACTCCATTCTCACTTACGACCAATAGTAGGGCCCAAACAAATAAACAAAATATTTTGATGTACGAGCTTTTAACCCACTCCAGATAATAAATAAACACTGGTAATTGTAATTAGCTTTGTATATGACTCATACAATCGCTTGCTAATTTTAAACAGATATTTTGAATGTTGGTAATACAAGCTGGAGAGTCTGTTGTTCATTCACATTTCGTTGACTGTGTGAAGGCTAATTCAGTACATCAGTAATAATAATAATAAATGTAGACAACATCACATACATTGCTCCGAATCCAAAGTAAGTAGCTAAAGCACTGGTGTTATGGAATCAGAGACAATGAAGGTACCACAAACACCCAGACCCGAGACAATGTAGAAAACCGGTGTGTACAGTCACGAGCATAAATATGTATACACATAGCGAAATTGGGAGGGGCTCGTGGCTAAGTGTAAGCCGTACGGTTTGACCGATAATAAAGGTTAAGCCGCGCTCGCCGCGGTTGGTCCGTGGATGGGTGACCATTTGTAAACATACCGAGACCCCTCCGTGCCTCGGAAAGCACGTTAAGCCGTTGGTCCCGACTATCATACAGTGATCTTTGACAGTCGTTAAGTCATTACAATTCTGACAACCAGTCTTACTATGGAATACTGTATTACCTAGCAATAGGTTGTGGAGGTCAGATAGGCAGTCGCTCCATGTAAAATACGGAATTCAGCTAAATCCGGTAAGATTGGAAGCCGACCCCAACATAGCTTGGGAAAAGGCTAGGCAGAAGATAGCGAAATTGTAAAACTTATTTAGCGAGAGATTTTTGTTGAAACTCAAAAATATATACATGATTTGAGAACTGTTACAATTCTATGTTGTTAAATGATTAAAAGTTGAATTGATGGTGAGTTCCTGTTAAATTATTGTTTTACAATTTCGCTATTTGTATACATATTTATGCTCGTGACTGTACGCCACTTGACCACGGAGGTCCTCTAATCAGTCATCTGTACCAAAACCAACGACATTATTTTTAGAATACACGTACGAATAAGCATACTTCATTAAATTTTTTATCAAAAGCAGTATAGTAGTTAAATACTAACAAATATCACATTCTTCTCTTTAATTATTTAATTGTATACCACATTTTTCATGTACCTACTTTCTATGCAAATAAACGATATTATTATTATTATTATTATTATCTCCTTTATTTTAAAATACACATATAATTTACATTTTTAAATATATACAAAAAAAAAACAATATACATTTAAAAATATAAAAAACAGTTCCCAACCGGCATCGGGAACAAGGTCCAGGCTGCCGGTGGTTAGGGCTCCAGAGAGAGGAACCTCCTCACGATACGCGCCGTGTCGAGAAGTACCGCTTTCTGAATCAAACCCTTGACCCAGACGCCTAACGAGAGCCTCCTAAGGTGTTGGTCGAGGCTCTTGGCTATTAAGCCGTTGGCTGTCACGACTATCGGAACAATGATTGCTGAGTCCAATTGTTTTGTTTTTTAAAAAGCTAACAAGGGTCACACAATACTTGTCAAACCCTCGTAGTAAGCTTAATTTGTGTTACGAGTGGGTTCACGTCGGTAGTGCAATGATGCACGACCACATGATCGCAAGTCCGATGCTCTAACCATTACGCTACCTACTGCGGCTTCTTAATACGACTAAATAACGAACAGAAATAAGGCTTTATTACAAAAAACAAAATATTAATATAAAAAGTACATTCTACCATCTCATAACCACGAGATATGAGCACCACACATCACAATGGTGTTAAAAATCGTTTAAGAACTCTTTACTCCGTAATCACGCAAAAATAAGCATAAAAATTGTGCCAGGCGTGAGCTGAAAAAATCAAAATCAGATTCCGTGAACTGTGCGTTTTTTAAATGTACTAAGATGCACATAAAGACGGCCGAAATCTAAATTAAAAATTTCAACTTGAAAACGCATCCCAAACTATTCTTAAACCACGTTATTGGACTTATTGGTTGAGAAATGTGACACGCTGTCACACGTTGTGTTGGTTAGAGTTTGAGACGTTTTCAGGTTGAAATACCGGCTGATAACAGATTATGTATAAACTAAAGAAAATAATAGTAGGATGAAAAGGAGGAAAAAATGTAAAAATAAAAGGAAAAATAATTTACGGGCGATATGAGATCGGGGTAAAAATAAAAAGTATTAAGGGTAAAAAACGGCTTATCTTGATTTCCGGGAAAACTACAAGTCCCATAGAAAAAAGTTATTTATATGACTACCGCGAATTTAAAAACCACTTAAACATACTTTTACTTTAAAAAAATAATAATCGAAATACTGTAAAGAAAAATATTAACAGCACACAAGGATTTGTCATGGATTTAAAATTTGAAATATTCATACGGAACCCTAAAATCCTTAATTACCCTTCATTATGTGCAAATCGACTGGCCATAGGCCATAGTAACAGCGGCGTATAATTTAAATCAATAAAACATGCTCGCCGACTACTTAAGAGAAGACTTGCAAATTAATGTGTAATGATGGCCAATGTTCCACGTAGGGTAAGTACAATTTCTAATGTGAAACAGGATATATTTTTAAGCTATTGCATAGCTTTTATCGCGGGCTTTGAGCGCGGCGACCGAATCAAGAAATTCCGTAACGAAAAAAACCTAACACGCCCACTCCGCCTACGATGTAACTCGGCCGAGCGTTCGCTTAACGTGTATGGTACGACTGTACGAAGCTCGCACGGATCGAGATGAGCTGCTAAATCGGACGAATACGTAAGTAGCTGTTTGTGAGAAAGTATATAGGTGTATAGGTATCTATCATATCTATAAAATGCCACACACTTGCAATAGCTTTACCACGGCAGTCCCCAAGTGCCACACGTTTCTTTATTTAATAAAGGGGCCTTATCCACTAAGTTCAAACAGTTAACGTGCTCTTACGTACAGGGTTAAGAGAGGGGTTATCTGTATCGATTTTAATTGAAAAAAAATTAAGTGTCTTAATCCAGGGTCTTATTCACTAAGTTCAAACAGTTAACGTGCTATTACGTGTAGGGTTAAGAGAGGCTTTATCTCTTTCGATTTTAAGTAAAAAAATCAAGTGTCCTAAAACGTGTTGCTAACACTACCCGGTGACTCTTAGAACACAAAAAAGATTTGGCGACGGGATTCTTGAACTATAATCTGCGTTAAATGCCACGTTATGTTTTGTTTGGAGTTAAAGAATAACTACCTGTCACTTTGATTTAACAACAAAACTACTGAATCGTATTTGATGAAATTCATACATAATATTAATATGAGACCACATCGAAGACATACTTACTTGTCTTAATAAAAAAAAATTGGTCCACAATTTTCAGTGATAGAGAGAATATGAAGAACGTCGACTTGAGTCGACCTCTACGCAATACCGTGTTTCGTAATTGCCGTCAATAAATACACTGATCAACGCGAAAAACGTCGCGGGAAGAGCTAGTTAACTCATATACTTTTCCATTGTATTTTTGTAATCAGCCTATGGATTAGTTAGTGGACATTAATTACTTTCTTATATATATATACAGTTTCTTATATATATATATATTCAAGAAGAATACTGAAACGCTTATTAACTTTAAGATGCTCTTAAATGTCTATCTGTCGCTACTTCACACCTTAAAGTGACAGATACAGCATGAGACTTAACGGCTGCTTCAAACTGATTGACGTTTCAGAATTCGGCTGTATGTTTATTGTACCCTCTGTCTGTTTATATAATACCAGCCTATAAACGTCCCACTGCTGGGCACAGGCCTCTTCCCCTATAGAGAAGGAATGAGCATTGATCACCACGCTTGCTCATTACGGGTTGGCGATTTCAGATTCAAATTTTTGGAATCCAGGTTTCCTCACCATGTTTTCCTTCACCGTTTATCAATGATGTCTTAGAATGTGTTTTCTGTCTATAAAGTTATTCAGGTAAATAGCAAAAGAAAAAAAATATTGAGTTGACAGTGGTCCACTGAATTTTCTTCTCAAATATCCAGGGCTTACAATACTATCCATAATACATGTGACGCTATTCGGGTTCGCTTACCATGTGGTTTATGAGAGCTCGGTATTGACGTCGTCCATTTTGAAGACGTATGGCCTTTAGGTAGCGCCTGAACGGCTATTGAATAATCCTTGAATGGCTATGAATATGGATTTTGGTTTTGTTGGAACACGGTTGAATTTTAAATATGAAATTAAACTACACTAAAATAAATAACACAATCTATCTAAACATAAAAACAAAAATCGTACCTTTATTTTTTGAGGTTTACGCGAATGTACCTACGCGAAGACATTGAAATAAAACTACTTTTTAAAAGGATTCTATCGGGGTACTAAACTAAAATCAGAATAAATCGCGATAGAATCCGTTCAAAAAGTAGTTTTATATCAATCTCTACATTTAATAATCATGTACCATTTTTATTTTCTAATATTCTTAAATCATGGTCACCCTACAATAATAATAGCATACCAAACTCATAAAAAGGATTGATGACGGTTAAAACGTTAAAAATTATCAACAAGAGGCATGTAGCTTGTTCTCTTGATACCAGGAATTGGGGAACACTCTCATTTTGATCGACTTAGGTACTATATAAAATTCATGAGTATGAGCTTATTTACCACTTAGCGAGATATTACAAGATAAACACTGTAATGATTCGACGCTTGAGTAGGTAAATGATAGTTTATAGTAGATAGCAATAAATAAGTAAATAAATATCTTGAGATATCTCACACACGGTCATCATATCCTAAAATAGACATAGTCTGTATTATGGCAACCAGACAACTGATAAACATACTTATATATTTGTAAATACATACATATTATACATAAATAGCACCCAGACACAGGACAAATGATCGTGGTCAACACAAAGATTTGTCCTCGGTGAGAATCGAAACCACGACCTCCGGCTCAGCAGTCAGTCACTAACCACTAGACCAACAGGCTCGTCAAATTCGTACCTAACCAATTCTTCTTAATAGCAACAAACTCAACGAATGTAAAACAGAACCAATCTAATTCGAATCATAAAGTCTAGACCACTTTTAATTGCGCACTCTGCTTACAATATGCAACATAGTTTCTATTTCGTATCGCCACTAACCGGCTTACCGGTATTGGTCGTACTAACTTATATTACTTCGCTGGGGGCTACAACTGGTCCAAGATACAAACTTATACAGAAACTTTGTATTTTTGGTTTTGTTCTGATTTTTACGGACTTCAAGAAGAAGAGATTCTTATTACGACTGTATGTGTTTTTGTACGTTTATATAATATCTTGGGACAACTCACACACGGCCATCTGATCCTAAACTAGGCAGAGCCTGGTCTATGGCAAGCAGACAACTGATAAATAAACTTATGTATTTATGAATACATATATAATAAAGATAAATTAATAATAATATCTTGGGAAAAGCTCACACACAGCCATCTGATCCCAAACTAGGCAGAGCCTGTTCTATGGCAACCAGACAACTGATAAACAAACTTATATATTTATAAATACATACATAGTAAAGATAAATTACACCCAGACACAGAACAAATGATCGTGCTCATCACACAAGATTTGTCCTGGGTGGGAATCGAACCCACGACCTCGGGCTAACTAACTTATAGTTATAGGCTATTTTACTCCGATAACCGACGCTCACGCGGCCAGAGCTGCGAGCAAAAGCTAGTATTACATAAAAACGAGCCGAATACATATACTTTCCCTAATTAAGTTAAGACTTAACGATGCAGTTATCATACAAGATTCATTTTTATTGAAACTTACATAATTTATTATACATATACAGGATAAATAGGTAGGAGTGTGGATATTCAACGAGGTAACCAGGTGCATTAAACTGCACAACTTTCCCGAAGAAATATAGGTCGAAATCTTAAAATGGAAAATGAACTATTCATACTAAGTGACCAGGTCACGTGAATTATGTTTGTATGAAACGATGATTTTCAATTTTAAGATTTCGTCCTATGTTTCTTAGGAAAAGTTGTTCAGTTTTACATAGCTGGTTAAATATACTCTTTTTTAATTAATCCTGTATATAATTATAAATGTGTAAGTGTGGATGTTTGGATGTTTGTGACTCAATCAAGCAAAAACGGCTGAACGGATTTGGATAAAATTTGGCATGCATGTAGCTTTTGACATGGAAAAGAACATAGGGTACCTTTTATCCCGATTCCTTAAGTAGTTCTCGAGGGACGACCCAAATCTGAAGTCTACGCAGACTAAGTCAGAGGCAGAAGCTAGTATACATATACCTAACTTGTTTTTGAGAACCTAACCCATAGTGCGGTCGATATAAACCATTGGTTAGAGTTAACTGGTTACGGTAGCTGTTAGGGCGGTGTAATCCAGTTATATAACGCCGGTTTTCCAACGACAGCCGTAGTTTGGTAACACGTGGTAACACGTTGTACCTACATACAACAATACTACTACATATACCCTTAAGCAAAGTGTAATAATTATGTCGTGGTTTATTAGCGGATCAATGAACGGATTTGTGTGCGTACGGTTGCAGGTTCGGATAAGTTACAGGCAATTAACAATGTAAATTTTTTTTTGATTTTTTATTAAATATTCTAAGACACTATTGATAATCGGTGATGGAAACCTGGATTCCAAATATTGGAATCGGTAATCGCCAAACCGCAATGAGCAAGCGTGGTGATTCCTTCTTTATATGGGAAGAGGCCTGTGCCCAGCTGTGGGACGTTTATGGGCCGGTATTTTAGAGTAGCTATAATATTGCATCTTCGCTATAGCATGTCTCTATTTATTTTTTCCATAGTTGTTTAGTACACGCTGTATTTTTTTTTAATTAAAAATGTTTACTAGCACATTATTAGTATTCTTGTTAACCCCTCTTGTGTTACGAGCGGGTTCACGTCGTTAGTGTAATGGGTATGATTCCAACCCGCAACCACAATTAAGCAAGTCCGACGCCCGAGCCATTAGTCTACCAACATTTTTAATTAATTGAATCTAATATAAACTTTTAAACGCCATAAAAATATCAATCACTATATTTCACTATGCAACAATAGCTTTTAAAAAATAAACGTTGAACATCCATCCATAAAACATTAAAAATTGAACAATTAATCCCAATGGTAAGCTAAAACATTCCGAGGGGAAGCTTGTTCACGTTTTAACACAATTTTGTAAGACAAATGACTTCTTGGGAAGAAAAATGGCAACACTTGTTACTGCAATGCTTTCATTAATATCAGACAGGCGATTCTCTCTCCCGGGTATATTTTGAGGCGAAGATTAATTACTGTCCAGGGATCTTATTCACTAACAAACAGTTAACGTGTAGGGTTAAGAGAGGTCATCTCTTTTAATTTACATTTTTTTAACTAAAACTTGTTAATGGCCTAAAATGTATATACTAACACTACCCAGTGACTTTCAGAACACAAAAAAGATTTGGCGACCCTGGGTTCGTGAACTATAATCTGTTATGCCACGTTTTTTAGACTTAGAGAATAACCCCCTGCAGTTATTGATTTAGTAATTTATTTATAGATTTATGGGAAGAAACATCTTGGATGATCGATTTCGAGAAGTGTTTAAACCCCCGATGAAGAGGTAGTAAGATGTAAGTTATTTTTTTAATAAAAGTTTTCTAGCAATTTGGGTCGCACATTACTAGTATTGTTAGCCCCTCGTGCTAAGCTAAATATATGCTTGTGTAACGAGGGGATTCATATGTAATGGGTGGGATTCAAACCCGCGACCACATGATCGTAAGTCCAATGGCCTAGCCATTAGACTACCGCACCTTTAAAAGTGAATTATGATGAGAGTTAATGTTTATTTAACCAATTATAATATACAATCAACCCTTCACACCGCCGTTAAGTCTCATGCTGCATCTGTCACTTTAAGGTGTAAAGTAGCAACAGATAGACATTTAAGAACATCTAAAGGATAATTTATTTTGCTTCAATAATAAATATTCGGGGGATAGTGCAAGTGATTTCTGTCTTTTCTCCTGTTGATCTTTGTAATCATATGTAAGTTTTCCGTAAACGTAGCTTCAAAAGGAAAGGACCGATTTCGATGCGTTTCTCTTTGTAAGTTGATTTGATCGACTCTGTTTTGAGCCATAACTTACGTAGATCTGTGTAGCTATTTATAGATTATCATTTATTCTTGAAAATTTTAAGGTTTTAATTTAAATATTTTAGTAAGTTTCTTATTAAGAGCTGTTATAAGTTACGATAGGATAAGCTCTTTAGTATCACAGAGTATATAATATCTTGTAGCACCTCACACACGACCATCTGTTCCCAAACTAGAACCTGTACTATGGTGACCAGACAACTGATAAACATACTTATATTTGCAAATACATAAATATCATAAATAAAATTACACCCCGACACAGAACAAATGATCGTGCTCATCATTCAACGATTTGTCCTGGGTGGGAATGGAACCCACGATCTCCGGCTTAGCAGTCAGGGTCACTAACCACTAGACCAACAGGCCCGTCAGAGAATTAAAAAAATATTATTTTAGCTTCATTAAGAAAATTATTCCTTTATAGTAGATGTCGTCAAAAACATTTATTGGATAATACTCAAAGTGCATTGAGACGTCAAACAATATTTATTGACCAATAAAATGTTTGTCACACATTGGCGACATTACATCCCACTGTGACAGACGAAGTAGTATGTCTAATTCTATACCTCACTGTCAGTAACGTCTGAAATTGCCAATCCGCAATGAACAAGCGTGGTGATCAGTTTGTGCGGACAATGTGGACAACATCACATACATTGCTCCGAATCCAAAGTAAGTAGCTAAAGCACTTGTGTTATAGAATCAGAGACAACGAAGGTACCGGGGTCAAAGAAGATAAAAAACCTTTTCTACATTGTCTCAGGTCTGGGTGTTTGCGATATCTTCGTTGTCTCTGATTCCATAACACAAGTGCTTCAGCTACTTTGGATTCGGAGCAATGTATGTGATGTTGTCCACATTTATTTATTTAAGTTTTATAGGTCTTGGCTATCATAAATGTAGTATGATTTCCTGACGGTAGATACATATTCATCGCAATATCAAATTGTTTTTTTCATTTCAGGATCCAATAAAGCTCAAAAAGTGAAAAAAAATATAGTTATATAGTTTCACCGTCGAGCGAGCCACGTACGTAACAACGTAGTGAACGACATCACTTGTAATATATTTTGATTTACCGAGCGACCGATAACATCGTGACTTTTTCTAGTAGTACGTTTGACACAAGTTGAAAGATTTCGGCGATTTTCGGGAAGTTTTTTTTTTCAGAACTTTGTCGCTGAGCGACAATACCGTTCCATAAAAACAACAAATAGGCTTATACTCCACACGAAAAACTTAAAAAGAAAACAATGAAAATCTCCATACTAAACAATAAATCCAATAAATGTAGCTACCACACAAACCAATACTAGCTAATTTATACAAAATTTTAGCTTCTTCGGAGAACGGAGAAGCTAAAATGCTGTTTATAAAGCCCATACAAATATGCTTTTTAATGTAAAAAGTTGATATGTGGATTTTTTTACAGCTTGCAAATAATTTGGGTAATCCCAGGGCCCAGCAATGGGACATTTATAATAATTATATATAATAATTATATCTTGGGACACCTCACAGGGCCATCTGATCCCAAACTAGGCAGCTCCTGTACTATGATGACCAGACAACTGATTAACATACTTATATATTTGTAAATACATACATATCATAGATAAATTACACCCAGACACAGAACAAATGATCGTGCTCATCACACAAAAATTTGTCCTGGGTTGGAATCGAATCCACGACCTCCGGCTCAGCAGTCAGGGTCACAAACCACTAGACCAACAGGCCCGTCATTTATAGACTGGTATTATATAATAATGTGGGTCGCACATTACTAGTATTCTTGTTAACCCCTCGTGCTAAGCTAAATGCTTGTGTTACTAGTGAGTTCAGGTGGTGCAATGGGTGGGTAACGAACTGGCAACCAGTCCGACGCATTTCTGTCTGAAAATGTCGTGGTGGCCTAGCGGTTCAATGAACGGATTTTAGTGCACAAGGGTGCAGGTTCAAACCCGCTAAGGCAAATAGCAATGTGTCTTATTCAAAGTTATCATTATGTTTTTTCTTCATTGTTCTAAGACATCATTGACAATAGTGAGGAAACCTGGATTCCAAAAAGTGTAATCTGAAATCGCCCGCATGCTCGTTCCTTCTCTAATTTTCTTCTGCTTCTAAATTTCATTGAAGCAACTATTCTAGTAAATAAAAGCACTTGTATATTACACCACCAGTTTCATATATAATGGTCCAAGCCATTACTCTTTTTGATAGATTTTAGTGCAATTTATTATGTATTTGGCCATAAGCCGACAATTTTCCGATATTTGAGTATTTTTTATCATTAGATATGACGTCATTTCCCTTCAATTCACTTCCGGATAAATATATTTATGGTTTTATGTTACCGGGAGTCGTTATTTATTTTTGTCCAATTTATTTCTATTGGTAGTGAAGGTGATTTATGATATTGTTTTTCGTAACGAAATGTGTCGATAAAAAAAAGTTTTGTCGAATTTCAGTAACCACTAAAACATTTTTGTCTTGTGGCCTAGGAGCCATTCCTTTTAGGCTTCTCTACCTCAAAAGGAAAACGGAACCTTATAGTTTTGTTGTCCGTCTGTCTGTGACGACAGAATATAAATTGGAACTAAAAATAAAACTAAAAGATAGAAAAAAAGGAACATCAAAACGTTTTTTTTTTTAAATCAACCAGGATTTACAACATTGAAAATTCTATAACTTTCATTTGAACTTCTCATCAGATGCAAGAGCACCAGCACTTGTGAAGGGACTGAAAACCTTTACATTCTATTCTTAAGAAAAGCCTCCGTGAGCCTACACAAAAGGTTTGTAAGAAGCTCTCATACTGTACGATGTCATTAGAATTCTAACCGCAATAGTCATAACAGGACGTGTCTGGGAATGTAAGTACATATCAAATAAACTACTCGCTGACATGTGCTTAGGATTACCAAGAAATTTATTTTTCGGAAACCTTTCATTTTCGGATTAAGTGAACCGGATTACGAGGTTATATATCTTTTTTTTTGTTAAGGGAAGAAATAACATGATCATTCGATTTAGAATTAGGGGTTACTACCAAAACTGGTTTGGTTCTGTTTTTGATTTTGTTTCGAACTTGATTCGGTTCTTGATTTAACCATTATTGGTACTCTCGAACCAAACCGAATCGAAAACTAAGATCCAGTTACAACCAAGTGTTATTAGCATTGTTAGCGGTAAAGATATAACTGCGTAATCTTAAAGTTGTTAGTCTTTTGTTTATTTAGTTTTTAATAGGTTTTCTAACGTTTTCAGACAGATTTTCTCTAAGGCTGTTCTCGATCGAGCTTAGTTACAACTCGTGCCACTACACGATCTGGCGCTAGTGTTGCGTTCTGGAGTACAAACTCGATCTCAATTCGATTGAAACAGAACTCGATGCAGTCGGCCCCAGCATCAGCGTCATCGTTAACATCAGGACCGTCAGCATCAGCGCCAGCTTCAGCATCAGTACCATCAACAGCATTTGCGTTACCATTAGCATTAATCTCAGCATTCGCATTCCCAGAAGCATTAACATTATCAATGTCAACATAAACGTGGGGCTCATGGCTAAGTGTTAGCCGAACGGTTTGACCGATATTAAAGGGTTATACCGATCGACCGATAGTAAAGCCGCGCTCGCTGCGGTTGGTCCGTGGACGGATGTCAATTTTTAAAGATATCGGGACCTCTCCGTGCCTCGGAAAGCACGTTAAGCTGTTGGTCCCGACTGTTACACGATGATTGTTCAATACCCGGATGGGTCAAAGTAGAAAACCATTTTTCAACATTGTCTCGGGTCTGTGTGTTTGTGGTACTTGTTGTCTGTGATGCCATAACACAAGTGCTTTAGCGACTTACTTTGGATTCAGAGCAATGTATGTGATGTTGTCCACAAAAAAAACACAAAACACTTCTTTAAGCGGGTTCCTATAAAAACAAACGTGATTTTTTGCTATAAAGGGTACGGATCCCTTCGGGCTAAGGTCAAGTGCAAACCTGTTGATTCTGTAAGACCTCGTTCTAAACTTCGAATCTGAATCCTGTGAGTTTCTTGCTTGGCATTCTAAAAACTCGGTTGATGCACTAGCGCTACCCTTGCGAGCGTGTCAGCGAGTTGAACTAAATTAACCGTGAGATTTAGACAGATAAAGTATGAGATGACGTATGAAGTGGCATTCAGTAAGGTAATTCCCTGGTCACTTCGACGCTCGCTTCGCACTCGAAATTTGAAACTTATGCGAAGTGAGAGTGAATAGCGATGTGAGATGCGAGTTGTTGATTGAATTTTACAGAATCGACGTGCAAATGGACTCGCCCATTCGCACTTGGCTGGTTTTCATTTATGTAAGGGATGAACAAGGTAACAATAACAAGGTTTTAAATAAAACAGAAAAGGATCTATATCAGGCTGGAAGCCACGAGAAATTCGGAAAGCACAAGCTAGTTTATGAGATAAATGCTATTTGAATTCAGGACAAACACAACTGTATCTCAACGCGCCTTTGAGAACGTGCAAAGGGTCACAATAAACGGAATGAGAAGGTTTATAGTTAAGGGTTGTATACAGGGTGTGAGCGGAACGCCCTCGACACCGAAAACTGACAACAGTAGGATATAAAGCTAGATCCGAAAAAAAATATTATTAGCTTCACGCTTCATCGTGTTAACTCAGATAAAAAAAGATAAAAAAAATAGTAATGAAAAGCAAAATAATAAACAGCTTATGCTCGGGATAATATACTTCTAACTTAAAATCTTTTAGTAATTATTTTACTTACGCGCGAGCGAAACCAAAATCTCCAACGAATCAAAATTAATAGGGTACTTCCTGTTGGCCTAGTTCTATGAAATTTGGCAAGTAATATCTTAGACTACCAGCACAGGAAAAGGTCTACAAACAATAGGTAATATCTTCTACATGTAGGTATATAATAATCTACATGTATACCAGGGCTTCAGTTTTTTTTTTATCTGTGCGCTTGTGCGCGCTAATCTCAGTAAATAATTCAGTTATTTGAGTGCGCTTCTCATAACATTTAGTATTTGATTAATTAAAATCGGTGAAAAAACAAAAAAGTTACGGTCATTGGAATAATAGGTACGGGCTCTATGTCACTTGGTACATGTGAGAAAATGTTGCTATTCCCGGAAATTTACGAGAACGGAGTCGCTGGCACAGCTAGTTAGTAATAAAATCATTAGAAAATGTTAACGGAGCCCTCAGTGGGCGAGCCTAACTCGTGCTTGTCCGTTTTTTTATAACTCATTTTAAGCTGACTTTTTGTAAATCGACTCTATCCCACATGTGCTCTTCACCATTTTGAATTCATATACCTTTTCGGGAACAACCTGTATACAAATAATATTATTTCCTAAATAATACCTATATCTGTCAAGCATGGAGGCCAGACTTTTACTTTGTAATAGTACGTCTATGGTTCTACACAGCAAAACGAAAAAAAAAAACAGATAATACTAAATTTTTATTCAGGTTAGTTTCACTTCTCCTGATTATACAATCAACCTGCATAAGGGTCAGCTCACACCGAGACGTATTCTGAATTCTCACAACGAAATGTGTATCTTTTCGTGTAGAAAATAAAGTAATATGTTGATCGCTCTTGTGAACGCAAAATCGTCAGTGTGAACTGACCCTAAAACAATATCATGCCTAAAATTTTAAACTAATTATCGGATGCTGACTTCTAGGTATCTAAATAATGAATGTTGTAACGTTGTAGTCTTTATTTACTAAGTCCAAACTAAACGTAACGTTGCATGACGCAGATTAAGTTCATGTACCTTGGGTCACCTTCTGAAGGTCACTAGGTAGTGTAGTATACAGGATACATTTTTATGGAGTGCGTATATTCTACGAGGTAATCAGGTGCATAAAACTGAACAACTTTCCAAGGAACATAAGTTAAAAACTTAAAATTGAAAATGAAATATTCCTACAAAGTGACAGGTCACGTGACTTATATTTGTATGAAAAATTGATTTTCAATTTTAACATTTCGACCTGTGTTCCTTGGGAAAACTTGTCCAGTTTTATGCACCTTATTACCTCGGTAAATATACGCACTCCATAAATAATAATCTTGTATACGGTTTAGACCATTTAACAGATTTTTTACCTTAAAGTCGAAAGTGATAAACCCTCTCAAAACGTAAGCACGTTAAATGCTTGAACTTAGTGAACCCTGGGAGTTTTAAGGTCATACTTATCAATAGCGGCTGTCACCCACGTCATGTAAAATGTTTGCCTGCGTCCGTCAGCCGCATCCGATAATTTGTTTTCAGCTCTCAAAAACCACTATACACAATATTCGCTTTTAAAAATAAAAAACAAAAAAGGATTCCAAAATCAAATGTGACTGCGGACTGGTTGTAAATAAAGTGACGTCATAGTACGCAATATTGCTTGAAAGCCAACAGTACTCACGTAGGTTATTAGATACGAGTTGCCCTGCGGTTTTACCTGTGTTGTTTCATTTTTCGTTGAGTTAGCGGTACAATAAGTATTTTTCTGCTATGTTGGGGTCGTTTCCAGTCTTACCGGATTTAGCTGATTACCGTATTTTGCGTGGAGCGACTGCCTATCTGACCTCCACAACCTATTGCTAGGTAATACAGTATTCCATAGTAAGACTGGTTGTCAGAATTGTAATGACTTAACGACTTACAAAGATCGAAGTATGATCGGAGTATTACCGACATAACGTGCTTTCCGAGGTGTCTTGGTATGTTTATAAATGGTCACCCATCTACAGACCAACCGCGATGAGCGCGAATCGGTCAAACCTTGAGGCTTGAGGCGGACACAGACTTTGCGAGGCATCGCATTATTCGAATGTGTGTACGTACATATTCGTGAGGAAGCAACTTGCTAACTTACAGGAACGGCGTGCATGCCTTGCCATGTCTGTTTACGCTTTACAATTAGCCACGAGTCCCTCAATCATTTCTAACTCCTTTTTATACTATAAAGAATATTTTATTAATTTCGCAATAGCTCAAAATCAAAATGTTTTTATTTCTAGTAAACCTAAAATAGGCGCTTTAGAAACGTTAACTTTAAAATTAATGGCTCTAGGTGCGCGGTTCCAAAGTGCCATTCCTATGGAGAAGAACCGGCAAGAAACTCGATAAGTTACTCTTTTTAAAAATATATAGTTTACAACATTGAGTTATAATGTACTACGTACTAGAGAAGCTATTTCAAACAAAATAAAGCGCGCACATTTGAAGTCAGCGCAGGACAGCGCATGCGCGGAACCCGCGCATGCGCGGGGCAAGCTTGTTATTTTCTCATAGATAACAATCAATGCGCGCAGATGCGACAATTTTTTTATATTCTGCCTACGTGTGTAAAAAAGTATTTCTTCTGTTAAAATAGTTTAATTTTCTTCAAATAAAATAAGTTTAGTTAATTTCTGCTGTTTGGTATTAGTAATCCACAGTTGGATCAGTTTTTGTAAATATGCATCTAGCGTTACAGTATTAAAAAAACCGCCATTTACCTACTGGTTCTGCCTCTCATAAGTAAGTATACTGAACATCAAAAAAGTTAGTTTTTCTAATAACAAAGTAAAACAAAAATTCCAGCAATGTTATATTTACAAATATAATATCATTTACGTTATCGCATGGTAATTCAGATTTCTTTAAGTATACTCTTAGTGTTTTCGTGGTGTATTTGTCGTTTTCTTGGAAATGCACGGAACATAATATGCGTGAATAATCTGAAGGTAACCAAGTTTCTTCGCTGCGATTTATCTGAACTTTGATTGATGATTCTCTTGTTTCATGACATAGCCGTGGAAACCTTTAAACCCAAACAAAAATGTGAAATATTATTACAACATTACTATCGTGATTAAATATTAATATTTTATTGCTCATAGTTTTAAAAAGTATACCTACATCGATAGTGTCAAGTCTGCGAATAAAAATGTTTTACTCTTTGACATTCACGTAAAAAACCGCCGCCACGGTGACAGTTGCAATAGAAAAATTATAATTAAATAACGCGTGGTTTAAAGATAATAGTTGAACTTACTGGTGAAAAGTCACTCCTTGACTTTTATTTATGTTTTTGGAGTTGTTGGAACAGTACCTCAATGCACACGAAGGCATATTTTAATTATCAAAACTTCACTCAATGCGTCACGTTGCAGCCAGCGCTTGGCACAGACTAAGTGAGTTTAGGTCCGTGGACCTAAACTCGTGTTACAAACAATTGGATTGAGGTGTCTCCTCTAGTACGTAGTACATTATAACTCAATGGTTTACAATGGATCATGAATTATGTGCGTCAATAACGCTAAGAACATAAAAAAATAACTTATTACTTACAGCAATGAAATCTTTCATAACGGAAGAGAGCAAAAGCAATTCTATTCTATAGCTAGAAATGGTAGTACGAAATTTTAATTACTTTCGATGGAACTATAGTATACTTGTACGATTGCTGTACGATAGCCGGGACGGTTCCGGTTCGTGATCGATTGCACATAATTATGTGGCCCGCAATCTACCCCGGATGCTATTAATCAGTCACGCTCAGGTTTAGGCTGTACGTAGGTGCACTAGATTTATTGTTGGTTATTACGTGTATGTGAAAATGATAATTAGCCTTAGTTCATAACTGACTTTAAAAGGATCTCAATGGGGTCTCAGTGCGACTGTATGTTTGTTTGTAGGTGTTTATATACAATATTGCTGGCATTTGTAGATCTATTTAAAAATAGTGTAAAAAATGTTTTTCTCATTTTTTATAATGAGAAAATAATTTGTAACACAATGTTTTATTTACTTTATAATTATAATAAGTATTTACAATGTTAACTATACAGCGTGTAACAAAAACCCTGTGCGATCCCTGAGAGTATTATTCGGTATCGTACTGCGAACACATAATATACGTAGACATTAAATGGATTGGAGATGAGAGAGTGAAAATAATTAAATACAAATAAAAACTGATCCATCCAAAGCAACAGCAACACTGACCGCTTCTCAAAGTTCATGTACTTACTGCCTGCAACTTTGTGTCAAAGAAGCCGCCTATGCGAGACGGTTCATAAACCCACGAATACGCCTTTTTAAGATCGGACAGGGGTTTTGTTACACGCTATATACACACCTTAAACATATTAATGGTACGCAATTTCATTAAGACCATAAAATTAAATTAAATTAAATACAGTTGAAGTAAGAAATTTCTCTTATTATAGTTGATAAATACTTCATAAAGTTTTTTTTAATAAATGCATCCATTGAGCTTGATAACTTAAGTGCTTGTTTGCAGCGTCTAAATTACGTGTTTCCGAACACTTTTAGAGTCGCCATTTGTATTATTCACGATTCGTAAAAAAGCTGCACGTACGGTCCGCGGTACAAGTTATAAGCGGTAGAGTTTATGTCTGAGCATGTAAATTAAGCATTATTTAATTACTGTAGATTTTTTAACGGATGAAACTTGGCATGCCGGTAGCCTTTGACATGGAAAAGGCTACATTTTATCCCGATTCCTGAAGTAGTTCCCGAGGGAAAATTGAATAATATTTTCGAGCTAAGCCGTGGGCAGACAGCTTTGAAATTAGGTATTGCACGCCTCATAAGCGAAGCGTTGAGGTGGGTATAACTGTCAGTTTACGCACACCGAGTGATTCTCCAACTTAAAATGACAATTTTTTATTCTTTATTGCTTTTATAAGTGAATATAAATAGACAAATGTTGAGAAAAACACTATTTTTAACACTCATTATATTTTTAAATCTCTTTTTATTATTTAAACTAGTTAAAAAATTGTTTAAAAAACTTCTGTCTTGGACGTCCGTGTGTCTGTATGTACGGATCCCGTATCTTGTGGTCACGATAACGAGCGAAATACTTCACTTATCGAGTTGGTTTTTATTTTATAGGCTTCAGTATTTTGAGGAATAGAAGCCTATTACTTTTCACGGTATAATTCGATGTGGTTTAATTATTATTTACAAATAATCTCAATTTTATTGTAATGAATGATATTATGAAACGTGCACTTTTGGATTTTCCAACTATTTTTCTCTATTACAGCGCAAGCGGGTACAACAACACGGGTGAAAATTTTACCATTTTGGACCCAATTCTGAAGTCCACGCAGACGAAGTCGCGGGCAGAAGCTAGTATGAAATAAAGTATTTAGCTAAACCTGGTAAGACTGGAAGCCTACCTCAACATAGCTTGGGAAAAGGCTAGGCAGAATACTACGAGTATAAAAAATAGATCTCCAACTTTTGGACTCGGAAGCCTTAATTTTAAGGCTGTCATCTTATAACTTAGAACCTAAAATCAAAAATCACGCTGCATACTCACGCCGGCTGTAAGGCATACTAAATGCAGTTTTTGGTGCAGCACGATCCATCCTGGCACCGTGCACCTTCTCAATTACAAATTGGCTTCACCGACACTCAGATCTTAGAAGGAAAAATTCGTATAGGTACATTGAATGTTACTGACTTCTGGATCGTGATTGGAGGGATTTCTTGCAAGAGTATTTTGATTTTTTACCATTTCAAAAAGAGGAGGTTCCCAATCGACTTTGTTGTTTTTTGTAAATCAATTGAATAAATTAGTAGGTGAGACACAGTTGGGACCAACGGCTTAGTGTGCTTTTCAAGGCACGGAGGGGTCTCTATATGTGTTTAAAAATGTTCACCCATCCACGGACTAACCGCAGCGAGCGCGGCTTATCCTTTATTAACGTACAAACCGTACGGCTCTTACACTGAGCCACGAGCCCCACACACAGATTAAGTACACAAAATAAAATCTCAATAGGGTAATCCTGGGTAATACGTAATTTTTTACAACTACTTTTACCATAGGATTTCGTATTAAGAAAATTAGTTGTGGAAGTCAGATACTTATCCAGTTATATACATAAAATACAATAAGCTAAATCCGGTAATACTTTCTTCCTTTTAACTTTGCAATCTCTTCACCAAATCATTTCATATATCACTTATCTTCAAAGCGTACAAAAATACAAAAAAAAGCAGCAACAGCGCTTAACTATTTACAAAAAGCTCATTTATTTATTGAACTTAATTCAGTACAGCGTTTAGCTGTATACCAATTATGCTGAATTAGATATTAAAATATAAACAATGTGAACACAGTATAACTTTGAAAATACATAAGAAAAAAAAAGAAGAAAAACTTAATATAACAATAACTTTTAAATAATACCTTTTATTCAATCTTCTCACATAATCGCAAACATATGGATGCTTGTTATTAGCCATTTTAAGTAAAAATTTTTTTATAAATTTTAAAATTAGTCTGTAAGCCTTCTTTAAAACAATAAAAAATCGTCTTCCATTCATCAGCAAACAAATCCAAACCTGGGTTGGTCTCCACGTGCGCGTTGAGCATTTTCAGCATGTGCGGTATGGGGGAAGTGGATCGGGCTACCGTACGACAAAATGGTACATTAAACAGCGGTGAACACTAAACATTCCGTTTTACGCGAGTGACAGCAATCACTATAAAAATCTCATGATCGTAAATTTCGTAATAAATGTATAAACAAGCTATTTTTCGTGAATAACCCATTATTTTTCCTAAGTCGCAGTGATCTCGAACATAATCTACACGACTTTTGAAGTTTTGTTGTAGGGTACGTGGTATAAGCGGAAGCGATTTTGAAATAATCTGGCAGGCTCTTCATCTATACGAATATTAAAAAGCTGAAGAGTTTGTTTGTTTGGCTGAACGAGCTAATTTTAGGGACGACAATATTTCATATTTGAAAAATTCTTTCAGTATTAGATAAACCATTTATTGAGGTAGGCTAAAGGCTATTTTTTGCCGTGATAATCGACTCCCACGCGGGCGAAGCTGCCGGCAAAAGTTAGGAGAATATACAAGTTTTAACTTGTAACTAGATAACTTTGCAATTATTTTGGTAGAAAATCAAAAGAACTCAATCGATTTTGATGAAGTTTATCTCAATTGACGGATTTTTTTATGAGATATTGCGTAACAAACATAAGAATAAGGAACCCCAATATACAGTCGACATGAGAAGCTCCTCCTTTTGATATCGGATGAGAAAAATTAATATTATTATTATATTACAGCATCTTGAAAAAATGTAACTTGGGCCAATCAAAGAAACTTTGTGAACGGGGTCAAGTGTTAGCGTTTACGGCTTTATAACGTAAATTGGAGTTCCCGCCTGCGTTATTATAAATACTAAATACCCAGGTACTTATACAGAATTATTTTAAAAGGAGTGCGGATATCCTGCGGTAATCAGGTGAATAAAACTGAACAACTTTTCCCCAGGAACATAGGTCGAAAGCTTAAAAATAAAAATCAACTTTTCATACAAACATAAGTCACGTGACCTGTCACTTTATATGAAAATTTCATTTTCTAATTTAAGATTTTGACCCATGTTCCCTGAAGAAAGTTTTACGCACCTGATTACCTCGTTGAATATACGCACTCCTTTTAAAATAGTCCCTTATAGTAGAATTATAGACAGGTTGTTCGGCACACAAAAATATAGGTTATTTAATTGTGCTGTTGTTCCATTACGCATATGATTTAGTCGATCTCCATGCAAAACAACCTTTTTTCGCCTAAAATTATTATTTCATTTAGCGACCACCTATAACGTAAGTTAAAGGAATTAGCACATCATCTGTCTAGCCTTTTCCCAAGCCATGTTGGGGTCGGCTTCCAGACTTACAGGATTTAAGCTGAATACCGTATTTTACGTGGAGCGACTGCCTATCTGACCTCCACAACACATTGCTAGGTAATACAGTATCCTATAGTATGACTGGTTGTCAGAATTGTAATGACTTAACGACTGTCAAAAATTACTGTATGACAGCCAGGACCAACGGCTTAACCTGCTTTCCGAGCCACGAAGGGGTCTCGGTTAATTACAAATGGTCACCCATCCACGGAAACCGCGGCGAGGGCGGCTTAACCTTCCACTTAGCTACAAGCCCCTCTCAATGTTGTGCAAAGGAATTTGCACAACGTTATTTTGAAGTATCCCTTCGGATATATTTCATCCGGGTCCTTTGACTGTCATTTCCGTTGCGCAGGAACCGGAAATATGAGTTGTATTTTCAAATAAGTGAGTTTTCGCTGAACATCTGACTGTTTCCTGTATAATAACAATGTTAGCTCGAGAATTTTGACGTAATGCTTCCTTTTTAACCGACTTCAAAGGAAGGAGGATATTATTTCAACTTTTTTTTGTTTGTTTACATATCTCCGGCATTTAATATCAGTTTTAACATTTTATTTTAATTTTAATAGGATATAACTCAGAGATAGTTTTTCATAAATTACATCAAAATCGATTCAATAAATTTTTCATACAAACATAAGATACGTGACCTGTCACTTTGTATGAATATTTCATTTTCAATTTTAATATTTCGTCCTATATTTCTTGGGGAAAGTTGTTCAGTTTTATGCACCTGATTACCACGTAGAATATACGCACTCCATAAAAATTAATCCTGTACAACGTGAACAACATGCATGTGTTATCGTAGTAACTCATTTCTTGTATAATGTATAACGTTACATGTTAGAGTTTCCGATAGCTTTGCTTATGTGACTTGTATAACTATCTAGTTTACTGACTGTTCAGTGTACAATACAACTTTGTAAGTGTGGGCGAGTCCAGTTTTTCTGTCTCTAAGCCATCGAATTGTATTTTTTTTTTACAATTTTTTATTAAATAAATTCTCAATCCCTAGAACAATCAGTATTGAAGCGGTGGAAGCCTATTGGCTAGGGCGTCGGACTTGCGATCATATGGTTGCGGGTTCGAATCCCACCCATTTCACTACCGACGTGAACCCACTCGTAACACAACTCGTTAACGAGATTACTAGTAATGTGCGGCCCACATTCCTAGTAATCCTAAAAAAAAAATACAGTATTTGACCTGAATTTCAGTTCTACCTGAGAGTGTGTTGGCCTATATGAGAATACTGTCAGGAACAAACGACACAGCTCCGTACACCAAACAAACTGCGACACTCGACACCCGACACTTGACGCTCTAAAGCTTTTGAAAAATCACAAAAGAGTATAAACTTATAAAGTGCCTTTTAGAACTGTATACAGTATTAATAATATACAATCATAGAACTGCACGGATAGCCGAGTGGTAAAGGTCACCACGCTAATTACCACTGCGCGACGTGCTGCGGGTTCGATCGGGTTTCTGTGATCCACAGATACTCGTTCCAAGTCTGGGTGTTCTTTGTGCATGTGATTTGAATGTTTGTGAAACCCCCGCGACACAAGGATTAAATTCCTTAGTGCGGGCGTCATTTTCTTTTATAAAAAAAAAAAACTAGCCTTGCCCCGCTGTAATCTTAAAATAAATAAAATTTCTAAAATAAGAATATCTGCATGAAAATTAAGTCATCTGGTAGACGAAGGTCTGCGGCCAGCATTTGGGTCACGCGAAGTGTCAACAAGGCGTTTGGCCAGATCTTTGAAAACCATGTGAAACACTTGGACCGTGAACTTTTTTTTCATGCATTAAGTCCATCTATGTACCTGACAATGCATGGAGTATTCAATCTATACTAATATTATAAAGCTGAAGAGTTTGTTTGTTAGTTTGTTTGTTTGACCGCGCTAATCTTAAGAAGTACTAGTCCTATTTGAAAAATTCTTTCACGGTTAGATAGGCCACTTATTGAGGGAGGCTATAGGCTAAAATTTGATACGATAACCGACGCTCACTCGGGCGGAGCCGTGAGCAAAAGCTAGTTAATAAATAAAAAATACAATCCTCTTTATAATATTAGATAACTGTACACTTTAGCCTCTCCCGGGACTAGGTAACAAAGTTCACAATCATTCGGACACACTAAAACTTTACGCTAGTAACTTCAGGTGAAGCCGGGGGCTAATGTTATAATTCAAACATGTCCGGAGCAAGTTTACACTTATAGTCAGAGTTTCAGGAATGCATTGTACTAATGGAGACATATAAACCGCTCCTTTGAACTGGAATCATGCAGCTCAGGGTCGATTGTAAAGTTTTCCTTTAGTTCTGTTGCGGATCTTGTGTTTTGAATACGGATGGGGACAAGTTACGACCTCAGACCACCATGAGGTTGGGCCTGCGGGTGACTGGGAGGGCATCCCGTCACGCGACCAGCTGACAGGCCACGGAGGATGCAAGGTCCCACACGCCGGAACCCAAGACCTTTGGCTTAGCAGTCAGAGTCACTAACCACTAGACCAACATTGGTATTTCTTACCAGAAGAAATTGTGACGTCCAGCAGAAACGCGGACCAAAGTTAGTACCTACATAGTACCTACACTTACAAATATTATAAACAGGAAAGATTATTATTATTCTTATGTTTGTAACGAGTGAACTCTAAAACTACTGGACCGATTTCAAATATTCATAATAAACACGTAATTATAATAAATATCTCCAACTTAACTATATACAAACACAACCGCGTTGGCGTCGTTTATTCACGGCAAATTATAGACTATAGCCTTTCTCAATAAGTGGGCTATCTAACAGTGTAAGAATTTTTCAAATCGGTTTAGTATTCCCTGAGATTAGCGCGTTCAAATAAACAAACTCTTCAGCTTTAATATACATAAAAAAGTATACATTCTATATTATCTGTAGGTACACGTGCAATACCTATAATATGTAGTTAGTTATATGTGACCTATCTGGAAACTCACTCAAACAATTTCACTAATCTCCAAAGTTTTGAACTCAGTTCAAATCTAACGTGTTTGACTCATCGCATTTACTTTAGAATTACCACTTGCAGTGACACGTGCTTGCAGTGATTGTTACCGTTAAATAGCACGGTATGCACGGTAAGTATATATTGGCACAAAAAATCTAATTGTAGGTTGATAAAAAATAGAAAGGAAAAATTTGAAACGCGGGCAGGACTTGAACCCGCGGCTCCTAGTTCAACGTATCATTTATTTTACCAACTAAGCTACAGAGGTTTTTTGACACGTTTAGTTTATTTCGTCTCACTAACGAATAATTACGAAGATACTTTGAAACGCTTCATCTTAGCAATCTTTACTGGTTAGATACAGGGTCAAATACATTTTTTATCATTTAACTATTATTATCTTCTAATATATCTATATTATTATAATTCTCGTGTCACAATGTTCGTTCCTATACTCCTCTGAAACGGCTCGACCAATTAATATGAATTTTTTTTATGCGTATTCAGTAAGTCTGAGAATCAGCTACTATGTAACTTTCAAAACCTAGGGTTGGTCCTCTCCTAATATGGGAGAACACCGATTGCCGGGTCAGCTAGTTATTATATTTTTTTTCTTTTTTATATCCAGCTTTTTACCCAAAATTGCATGAAATAGAAAAATTAATAAAAATTCGTTGAGTAGCGTTTAAGTATTCGGCCATAACTTTTTTAATGTTAATCAACCCATATTTAGCACGATGTTTTGATGTATTTTAGTTAAACATTACATAAAATTAATATACGCAACACGGAACAACATAATCCTATTTCATTATTTTTTACGTTCACACGGAAACCATTTGTTAATTAAACTTATATGAGAGTAACATTTTTGTGGATCTCTTCGTTTTCAATTATGAATATTATTTGGAGTAGATTTAATAATGTTTCCAAATAAATTACACATGGTTTAGTTATTATTATACATTAGTTAGCATATTTAACCATTAGTTCAGTTAACTCGGGTCCAAAAACTGGGTTTAAGTCGACGATTTAAATGTATCTATAATACTCAATTCAATACAAATGATTACTTCGAGGACTTCAAATAGTCGTATGACTTGCCTCCTCGCTTTGATCTTGCCGTTCACAACATAGTTATTACTTGTAAGTTTAACCGCGAAACTTCTAGAACTTTCTATAACTTCGGTTCACTTAACACGAGTAGGTTTCTCGGGTTTAATAATACAGCTTCTGGCCTAGTTATTATGAAAATAAGTTTCCCTTTGGGTTATTGAAAGAAATTATTTGACGACAGGATGTATGTGATAATATTACATCTGATATAGACTCAAGTTACAAAAAAAAAAGTTAATTAGAAGCAGAGGTAGTCTTATGGCTAGGGCGTTGGACTTGCGATCATGTGGTTGCGGATTCGAATCCCATCCATTGCGCTACCGCTGAGTGATATAGCCTTACAAATATGTACAATATTGTACATAAGCACAAAGATGAAAAAGGCTAATTCCTGCATGGGATAAAATATAGAATATGTGATTATATATTTTTTTTGTATCAATAAGTAGAGGTTTTCGTGGTAAACTTGAATGATAATATTATATAACTACGACCTGACTCAGCAAAGGTTACTCTGCCAAAAAAATCTGAAAAGGAGCAACCCTATAAGCCTAAATGTTGGCCGATTCTCGAGTAACCCGATATGCATATAAAATTTCATACAAATCGGTTTAGCCGTTTCGGAGGGTTTTAATTACAACACCTTGACTCGAGAATTATTTTTTTTTATATACTAGACTAGCTGTCACACAAATGTTGTTCTACCAATAAAAAAAATCGATAAAAAAGATTGCGCCACCACTATTGCTACCCCTGAGCAATAGTGGTGGCGCAATCTTTTTTATCGATTTTTTTTATTGGTAGAACAACATTTGTGTGACAGCACATAAAGAATAAATGTTGACCGATACTCGAACCTACCCGATATGCACACAAAGTTTCATACATATCGGTCCCGCCGTTTCGGAGGAGCTTGAGAACAAACATCGCAACACGAATATTTTATAGGATTAGTAATAAAACAAAATGGCGACAATATCTCGACGTGAGTGAGCAATTATACAAACCAAACAAAATTGGGTCACCCAACATTCACACCTATCAAAATAAACTATATCTCTATTTATAAATGTATTACAATACTATATATTAATCACTACAAATACAGAAAATGATTAATAAAGCAACACATTAATATTAATACACTATCATTTGTCGGTGTCGGATATAGGAGACGGGAAAAATCTGTAAGATGAAGATAGGTCAAATTGAAACATAAGTTATGTTTCTTTAGATGTTTTTCGATATTTACATTATTTAGGAAGCTTTTAGCTGTAGGCTCGTGGCTAAGTGTAAGCCGTACGTTTAACTGATAATAAAGGTTAAGCCGCGCTGGCCGCGGTTGGTCTGTGGATGGGTGACCATTCGTAAACATACCGAGACCCCTCCGTGCCTCGGAAAGCATGTTTAGCCGTTTGTCCCGACTGTCATACGGTCTTTGATAGTCGTTATGTCAATACAATTCTGACAATGAGTCTTACTATGGGATACTGTATTACCCATTAAATGGGTTGTGAGTATTTTTTTTCGTGGTTAGAATCTTAGGTTTATATTCCGTTATTTATGTAAGTATTTGTTTAAATTTATATAGCCTATGTTACCCGGGTTGTTATTACAAAGTGATTGGCACCTCAATCACTAAAATCGGTTCTGTAGTTTAGGCGTTACGGTGGAAAATACATACATAGACTGCCAAAACCATAACCCTTTTTTTGGCTTCGCCGTAGACATTGACGCTCGGGTTACGATAACGTCCATCAAAATCTGTTCAGGTATTTAAAAGTTAAAGTCGAATAGATACTCTCACATACCTGATACTAAAATTCTTTATTTGGGGAGTCATGTAAAAAATAACCCATACATCATATGGTCACATCCTATGTCCTACCTGTTCCGAGATGGGTTACTCTGAACAAACATAAAAATAAAATTTATGTAAAATATAAAAAATGTCTCTGCCAACCCTCTAACTGCGTGCTACGTGTAGTAAATATTTTGTCGCTCCAATACCTTTTTCCGACACGGCTTTTATGTTTTAGTTAGTACAAGAAAACGGTACAAGTCAGGTTTCAAAATATATCCATATATCTATATTTTTTTATAAGGTTCCTAGCAATGTAAGTCACACATTACTAGTATTCTTATTAACCCCTCGTGCTAAGTTAATTGCTTGCGTTACGAGTGGGTTCACATCGGTAGTGCAATGGGTGGGATTCGAACCGGCAACCACATGATCGCAAGTCCGACGCCCTATTCATTAGGGTACCGCTGCGTAAACCTTATTAACTAGCAGCCCAGGTTTAGCACGGGTATCAAAAATTTACACCAAACTTTACTCAATTAGGTCCGAGTCACACCAAAATGGCAGCGGCCGCGGGTGACGCCAGCGACCTCCAGACCCCGAGCGCCTATTATCGTATGGGAGCGCGCAGCCGCCCGAGGTGCCGCGAGCGGCCTCACGTCGCCGCTGGCAGCCGCGGCCGGAAACACCAACAAGACTGCGGCCGCTCGCGTCACCGCGGGCGGCCTCGCGACCTTTTCAAGCTTTTCAAGCAATACTGGTTTTTTAAGTATGTAGTTAAAGTTTAAAATTATTTCACATGACAGTGCTCGCCGCGTCGCTGCCGGCCGCTACCGTTCCGGTATGACTCGGCCCTTATACACAAGAATTGCTGGGTAATATAGTAGTCCATGGTAAGACATGACAGAAAATGTTACCATGAATGTCTCAACAAATGCGTGCCTTATTTTTTCATGCAAGTGAAGTCAGTTTTTACTTTTTTTTAGTTATAAAGCTAGTTAGCAACGTGAGCTGCACATGACTTGTATATCTTGTTGACACCTCTAGCTAAGCTGAAATATGCTTGTGTAACGATTGGGTTCACATCGGTAGTGCGATGGGTGAGATTCGAGCCGGCAACCACATGATCGCAAGTCCGACGCCCTGACAAAAAGGCTATCAACGCTTCAACATTTATGTGTAATCAATTAATTCATGCGATAATCATGAAACTTGAGTTGTCCCATTTTCCCTGCCGCCCACGTATTTACTCCCAGTATTTTACGACGTACTCTCTGGATCGACAGCTGACGTCCGTACGTATATTACTTGTAGGCTCGGCTTAACGGCTTTATGCACTTACATCCAGAGTCTAATGAGAAAACAAACAATCATCTTTACTACACAATAAAATTATTGCGAATTAAAAACCGCCGTATTACGCATACACTCACAAAAGCAAAAAGCCAGCAAATTTCATAATTATAGATCGCAACAAATTAGCAATTTGTCAACAATCGTTGAACTTATTTAGCTGTCGCTTTGCTTTTGCGAGATACGTAACAACGCCGCTGCCACCGCGCGCCGGCCGGTCGAGTGCCACTGAAAGTTTTAATTACTATTAAAAAACAACAAACCTTAAATACATTTTTCTTTAATCTAATTGTAAACAGACTTTTATTTAAGTTAAAAGATGCTTATCGTTGCTGTAAAATGAAAACCTTGTATGTGAAAATAAACTTGTATTTTTATATTTGTAAAAATCGTATGAAAACCACGTGGATCCCATACGATTTTTACAAAAAAAAAAACTTTTTTGACATACGAGGTTTTCATTCTACAGCGACGTTATGTATAATGATTTGTGACTTTATGTATTTCTCGTGTTATTTTGCAAGTGTGTGTATTTTGGTTGTGGGATGTAGAATTGGGTTCCTACACCCTAAAGCGTGTGTAATGTTAATTCTAGTTAACAGCACTATTAGCAATCAATTGTAAGTATAATTACTCAACATTGATGCGATCTTACTATCAAATGGATCGTGGAGTACAATACATGAAGATAATAGAATGACAAGACAGGGGTTGCAAACCTATGGTATATGGGTTTATTATTTGAACTGATGTATTAAATAAGTTAGTTTGTGTGTAAGTAAGGGCTGATTTTTCAATCGCCAGATAACTTTTATTCGAGGAATAAAATTGACTTTTGACAGTTTTTGTGTCGCCTAACTGTCAAAATTTCAAAATTATTCATCGAATACAGTTATCTGGCGATTGAAAATCAGCTCTAAGTCTCTGTGTTATTTTAGATACTTACACAATTTTTTTAATCTGAGATACTTCGCTCTTAATTTTTTTTTATTTCTTACTTATCCTTCTGGTACTTTGGTGATCAATATTTGTTCCTTCTCTATATGGGAAGAGGCATTTGCCCAGCAGTGGGACTTTTATAGATCTTTCTTGTGCAAACAACAGTAAAATATGTGTTAAATATTTACACAACTTCTTGACGTGACAGGTTAACATTCAAAACCTATACTTTTCTATTTATAATGTTACTAGCTTTTGCTCGCGACTTCGTCCGCGTGGAGTAATGACTTCCGTCAGAATTTGGGTTTTTCACTTAGTTATCGCCTGTTCCATGGTCTATCGATTACATGTGTAAACAAACATTAAAAAAATCAAATTTTTATTATATTAGAAATATGTCTCCATGAAATCATGGTCTAAAAAATGCTATGTTCACTTATACATATGCTATGCTCACTTGCTTCACTGGTGGAACCTACATACAAAGATTTAAGTGAATCCATTGAGAAATAAACATTTTCAATTTACCACCCTTTTCTCCCCTTTGGGGGGGAATTTCCAAAAATCCTCTCTTAGTGGTAGCCTACTCCTCCCAACAAACACACATGCCAAATTTCAGCTCTTTACGATCAGTAGTTTCGGCTGTGCGTTGTCTGTCATTTACCACCCTTTTCTCCCCTTTGGGGGGGAATTTCCAAAAATCCTCTCTTAGTGGTAGCCTACTCCTCCCAACAAACACACATGCCAAATTTCAGCTCTTTACGATCAGTAGTTTCGGCTGTGCGTTGTCTGTCATTTACCACCCTTTTCTCCCCTTTGGGGGGGAATTTCCAATTATCCTCTCTTAGTGGTAGCCTACTCCTTCCAACAAACACACATGCCAAATTTCAGCTCTTTACGATCAGTAGTTTCGGCTGTGCGTTGTCTGTCATTTACCACCCTTTTCTCCCCTTTGGGGGGGAATTTCCAAAAATCCTCTCTTAGTGGTAGCCTACTCCTTCCAACAAACACACATGCCAAATTTCAGCTCTTTACGATCAGCAGTTTCGGCTGTGCGTTGTCTGTCATTTACCACCCTTTTCTCCCCTTTGGGGGGGAATTTCCAATTATCCTCTCTTAGTGGTAGCCTACTCCTTCCAACAAACACACATGCCAAATTTCAGCTCTTTACGATCATTAGTTTCGGCTGTGCGTTGTCTGTCATTTACCACCCTTTTCTCCCCTTTGGGGGGGAATTTCCAAAAATCCTCTCTTAGTGGTAGCCTACTCCTTCCAACAAACACACATGCCAAATTTCAGCTCTTTACGATCAGTAGTTTCGGCTGTGCGTTGTCTGTCATTTACCACCCTTTTCTCCCCTTTGGGGGGGAATTTCCAAAAATCCTCTCTTAGTGGTAGCCTACTCCTTCCAACAAACACACATGCCAAATTTCAGCTCTTTACGATCAGCAGTTTCGGCTGTGCGTTGTCTGTCATTTACCACCCTTTTCTCCCCTTTGGGGGGGAATTTCCAAAAATCCTCTCTTAGTGGTAGCCTACTCCTTCCAACAAACACACATGCCAAATTTCAGCTCTTTACGATCAGTAGTTTCGGCTGTGCGTTGTCTGTCAGTCAGTCAGTCAGTCAGTCAGTCAGTAACGGAAGAGTTTTATATATATAGATTACTTAGTAAGAGCAAGTTTAAGATTCATAAATCTCAAATAATAAATACTTTGTCAAACGTTACTAATTACATAATTAATTTTACATCTAACTTCACAACTAAAACCGACGTCACACTCAAAATGTTTGCCACCCCTGGCTAATCGTAACATGCGTATCTGTAATTAGGTTAAGTACAATGTAACAGGCATGTATCGGAAACGTTTGTATTTAAGTACTGTGTATCCACTTGTGTCCTCGTGGTCCAGTGGTCCAATGACCGACCATAGGTAGGCCTTTAAATAACGAAGGAGTCTGCCAGGACTGGGGCCAGCCGGAGTCGAGCAGAGAATGCGCGAGTGATCCCACGACTCCGGCCAAGGCAGAGACGGGACCGGGGTGTTTTTGGTCGGTGAAAGTCCGACATATCCCCACGTCGTGCCCTCGGCGTGGGTTGAATGCATAAGCTTTTCACGCCGAAAAAAAAAAAAGGCCTTTAAATAACAAAGCACATCTAAAAGCTATATTAGTTGACTAACTGTTGACCGATGCTCTGGACCCAATTCTGAAGTCCAAGCAGACGAAGTCGCATGCAGAAGCTAGTTTTGAATAAGTATAAAACCTATATTAGTAAGCTTTTTATTTGCTGTATTCTTCCTTTTTTTTCTATTCTAACCCTAACTTGTCCAAAAAATCTTTCAGTTAATTAAGATAAACTTATCTTGATACGGTTCATGTAACATAACAGAAACATTAACTGATACATTTTTCGCAGTCTTAGATAACTGAAAAGTAATCCTACCCACATACTGAGATTCGTCTTTTTAATCTTAGCAATTTATAAAAGCATCTAGCTATTCACGAATAGTTAGTTCAGTAAGCAGAAAGATTTTAGTTTCAGATTGAAGAATATTCTGGAATAAATAGGGGAATCTTATTTTCTGTTTCATATGGTACCAATACCAATACCCATCTAGTTAAAAATCTAATAATAATAATCTTGAGCCCGAATTTCAGCCTCAGCGGCCTATCTCAACTGAGTTTGACTCTCACTCCTTCACTCTCATAGTCCGCAAGACGAGGTACGGAGGAGTCACCACCGAGGTTGTCGCCATACTTCCTGACACCAAGCTCTACTGAGTATTTCTTTATAGAAAATCCCAAATCCAGTCCATGTTGGGACATTCGTAGCTCGTAGATGTTGGGACATTCGTAGCTCGTAGACGTTGGAAAATTCGTAGCTCGTAGACGTTTGGACATTCGTAGCTCATAGGCGTTGGGACCATCGTACCACGTAGATTTTGGGACCTTCGTAGTTTCATCATGTTAGGACATTCGTAGCTCGTAGACGTTGGGACATTCGTAGCTCGTAGATATGGGACATTCGTAGCTCGTAGAGACATTCGTAGCTATAAGCCATTGGGACATTCGTAACTTGTAGTTACCACCGCAGTTATTATTAGTGACTGTTATAATAAGTTAGTACCTAATTAAAAGCGGTGACTTTTTTTTTCTTCTTTTAAAGATTACTAGCAATGTGGGTCGCATATTACCAGTTATCCCGTTAACCCCTCGTGCTAAGCTAAGATGCTTGTCTCACGTCGGTAGTGCAATGGGTGGGATTCGAATCAATCAAAATCATGGAATTGATTCAAATAATAAGAAAACAAAAACTTGATGGCCGAACTACGGGAATTGTCGAAACTACGATTTAAACAATTCAAATTAAATGGTGATGGTACAAATTTCCACTCATTCGTTGATTCTGTAAAACTTATACTACTATAGATTATAATAAAAACAGTTCCAGCCTGCCGATGTCCCACTTCTGGGCACAGTCCACTTACCATATAGAGGCGGAATGAGTATTATTCACCACGCTGGCTCATCCATCTAATATAATTATATAAAACACCTACCAGCTTGCCTTTCTTTATATTTATATTACGTAACTGAAGGTAGAAACAATAAAGTTGCCATTATTAAAATAAAATTAAACTTGGAACGAAAGTTTCCACATTAATTCTCCGCGCCGCCAGACTTTGGGGTAGCCACAATAAAAATTACTTATTTAATTTATTGGTCCACCAGATGCCTGGAATAAGTGAAATGTAAAACAAGTTTTTGTTTGTTTTCGGAGTATATTCCACACTTAATGTTATGGAAGGACTCATGGGCAGCCGTATGGCTTGACCGACAATAATGGTCTAGCAACGCTTGCTCTATGGATGGGTGACCATTTGTAAACACATGGAGACCCCTCCATGCCTCGGAAAGCACGTTAGCACGTTAAAGTCTTAATATAGGGCTACTGGATAATATTGGATACTGTATCACCCATTAAAATTTGTTGTGGAGTTGAGATAGGCAATCTCATGTATGAATAATCGAATTCGGCTAAATCTGGTAAGACTGGAAGCCAACCCCAAAAAGCCTGGAAAAAAAACTAGGCAGATGATAACGTATGAATATAATAATAATGATGAATTTTCTGTAATAGCTGAACTTTATATTTTGCTTAAGCCATGTTTGGTTTATCCAATTTTATGCCTAGTGTCGTTAAATTTACGCGTCTGACATGTTTTTGAAGTTCGGCTCTCTGATTGGCTCGCTCCAAGCTCTTGACCAATCAGAGAGCCAAAAGCGTCAAACGTCGCAAACACGTAAATGGGTTACCATTTACGTGTTCGCGACGTTTGAAACCGTTTGAAACCAGAAATAAAATTAAAGTCATATTATTCGAGAATTTTAACAAATTCTCGAATAATATGACTTTAATTTTATTTCTGGTAGAGAATAAGATAGTAACGATAACGACGATCCGAGGTTAAGCAACGGTTGCCAAAGTCGCTCTCCGGATGGGTGGCCATTATTTTTTTATAGGACTCTATGGCGCAATTAGAGTAGTACTCCAGTAAGAGGTGTGACAGTTAATAAAACATCCCGATATTCCAAATAAGTCCCTTAAATAAAAGAGTTTCTTCGAATAAAAAATAAAAAAGAAGATATTTACTTCATAGATAAGATTCATAATACCTGTGTTATCCGCCGTATATAATTATATTACGAAACTTGAATGTTTGTTTTTTTCACTTTAAAAGCAAAGTATAAATTGAATTTTCGCATCGCTCACGTAGCCGTATTCTTGGCAAACATATCTGACCATTGATGTATGAAAAATGGAGTAGGTAAAAATATTTCACAGGTTCTTAAACATTGTTAAACAACAGGACTAAATTAAACATAATTATTGAATAAGCCTTCCATTGTAGACAAGTAACATTTCTTCTTTTTTTTTTAAAGACTTATTTAAAAAAAATTATCCAAGCGTCTATTTGGCACCTCGTGTGGCTCAAGAGCTAGGTTTTACCATGGTCAGCGGTTAAGCATTTCCATTCAACGAGGCAATGGTGCCAGCCCTATAGGCATACTTCCAGTCGACAGCGATGTGGGAGAGTTTTTTCATGCATTTTTTTTGTTTTTTCTTTAATTATTAAAGTTTAGTTTTAGGCGTGTATAATTTTGGATGGATTTTTAATTAATTATTTTAATAAATGTTTATAAATACATACTAAAATAATAAAATTCACTAATATATATTAACAACTAGCTGCCCGGACAGACTTCGTTCTGTCAAAAGTAAATTAATTAAGGTAATTCCCGAGTTTAGGAACACCTTTTAAACCTTCCCTGGACTTCCACAAACATTTCAAGATCAAAATCAGCCAAATCGGTCAAGTCGTTTTCATGCTATGTCGTGACAACGGAAAACGGGTTTCATTTTTATATAGATTTAAAGAAGAAATACCATATCCAATAAACATATTCTCATACGATTGGTATTGGCAAAACCGTCAGTTGGTGGTGAGATATGGTTCCATCTGACATTCACTGTATGATTTATAGTATATACACTTATATTGTATGGAAAAGGTGACCAGGAAATATGTTGTATGTCGTTACTTTGTGTTAAATAGAATCTGAACAAATGTGTATAATGTGTACAAAGGTGAAAAAAAGGTTGCTCCTAATTATAATAAAATTACGACACGGGAATAAACGCGAACTCGATCGTGCCGATTTCAAAAATCTTTCACCATTAGAATATCAAAGGCTGCATTTTTTACTAAAAAAATTAGGTAACACGGGCAGAGTCGCGGGGAACAGTTAGTTCTTGAATAAAGAGCGACTCGTGGCTAATTATAAGCAGTACGGTGTGACCAATAATAAAGTTTAAGCCACCGTCGCCGCGGTTAGTCCGTGGATGGGCGACCATTTGTAAACATACGGAGACCATCCGTGCTCGAAAACCTCGCTAAAGCCTTGTTCCTGGCCTTCATACAGTATTTTTTGTCGTTGGTTAAGCCATTACAATTCTGACAACCAGTCTTACTATGGGATACTGTATTACGTAGCAATGGGTTGTGGAGGTCAGATAGGCAGTCGCTTCATGTGAAATACGGTATTCAGCTAAATCTAGTGAGACTTGAAGCCAACCCCAATTTAGTATGATTAGTAGTAGTAATATTTATTTTAAATCTTTTTTATCTAACAATCAAAATACGTTTATCTCTCCGGCATTGTCTTCATCTGAACAATACCTGAAATGTCTGGAAAACACAATTTCTTCAACCCCAATACTCAACAAAGCTAGCTCTTGAAACACATCACCAAAACTTATAATCAAGCAAGTATTGTTTAAGTTTTAATCAAACACATTGAGGACATGTATTAGAACATTATATTTCAAGCAATCAAAGTTTGAGGACTTCGACATTGTTTGTGGGACTCTGCCAAAAAGCACTTAATTAACCCAATTTATCGAATCACTGCTGTTGAGACAGTATTCGTAATTTCTAGGTAGAAAAGCCATCAGCCAAAATTAACTGCAATCTGCGGGAGATTGCAAATGGCATCCTCCTGATAAAGGAAATGGAGAACCTCCTGTTTTATCTGATAGAATCCTGATTCCGATCAGTACCTATATCATGGACTCTTTGCAGTATTGTTGCTGTTGTAGAAACGGACGGAGCCCTCACCGCGAGTAGTGTAATTAAGAGATCATGGTAAAAGTGTGTCATCATCTGCAAAGCCTTTTCCCAAGCTATGTCGGAGTCAGCTCCCAGCCTTACCAGATTTCCCTGCATACCAAATTTAACACTGAGTGACTGCCTATCTAGTAATCAGAATTTATTTATTTCTCTCAACACCCTATCATTACAGGTTATAATACCTAATGCGACAGTGTGGTAACCTTAATACACACATCAAAAGTGTCTAGGGATCAACATATATTTTTGCAATAACTTTTCTCCTGATTGATATTAATTAAAATTTTCTTTAAGGATTCATCGAATAAAGTGTTTTCGTTTGTCACAGTAACGAACCAAGTCACCTTTGCATTAATAAAGAAATTTGCCATTTTCCTAATAAAGGGATTTTTGACATTTGAACCACTAACACAAAAGTTCGAAAAAAAGACTGAAATAACAGTTTTCTTTAAAATTTTATTGGGTAACTTAAACAATTAATAATCCGTGTTTCTACCGCGAACACTAACAACACAAGAACATCGGTTTGGCATACTCAAAATGAGTTCATCCAAATCACGCTGTGGAATGGCCGCCCATGTTCGTTGCAACAACAAAAAAAGGTCTTCTTGCGACTGGATACCCTCCATATTCGGCAGAGCTCTTCTCTGTAGCATATCCCATGCATGCTCAATCGGGTTCAAGTCTGGCGACTGAGCAGGCCAGGGCAGGACATTGATGTTAGCTGCGGCGAGAGTCTGTCTTACAACTCTTGCGGTGTGCGGTCGTGCATTATCATGCATTAACTGAAATAAGGGACCGATTTGCACTTGTAGAGGAACGATGACGTCTGATACAATCGTCTCAGCATAAATTTGAGCGTTGAGGTTGCTTCTGATCCAAATCAACTCAGTTCTTCCGCCGATCCAAATACCCGCCCATACCATGATGGTTCCACCACTATAAGGATGGACTTCCTGGCAGGATTTTAATCGCTGTTGGCGTCCAGGGGTTCTCCAGTGTCGTATACGTCTTGTATCCGGTCTCATACCAAAACGAGACTCATCAGAAAAGCACACGAAACGCCATTGTTCTTCTGCCCAATTTCTGTGTTCAAGAGCCCATTGATATCGAATCCTACGATTGTGCATTGCTATAGGTGGTACCCGTAGCGGTCTTCGGGAATGAAGGTTCACTTCATGCAAGCGGTTTCTGACTGTTTGGTCGCTAATTAAGTTCCCTGAAGAGTGATGAAGCCTCACGGCTAACATCATGGCGGTTATTGTTGGAGCTCTTCGAGTTAAGATTTGAATGTATCGGTCTTGTCTCCGTGTGGTGCAGCGATACCGTCCTCCATGGCGCTCAGCCACGGTACCAGTGCTTCGGTAACGTGTCCAAAGTCGACTGATAACACTCTGACTTGTATTCAGAGCTAAAGCCACAGTACGTTGCCGGGAACCAGCTTCTATCATTCCCACGGCTCTGAGCATTTCTTCCCTGCTTAAATGACGTCGCCGCTCCATAATAACGTTGGTTTTAATCAGTAGTAGGGAAACAGTAACACTAATAATGTCTTCAATGCGTTGTATGTTTTTATAGGGAAAATATTGACAGCTGATTTTCATCTTTTACTCGAATTTGATTCACAGTTCCTGATTCGAATTATGAAATGCACCAAAAAGGATCCATATAAATTTATAAAATCATAAATTTATTACAAAGCCACATCTCAATCTCAAGAAATCCGCATAAAAATGCTTGATCCCTAGACACTTTTGATGTGTGTATTTAAAATAATTGTGATTCTTATAACTTAACAACTGCAAAAAATATCTATATGACAGTCGGGACCAAAGGCTTAAAGTGCTTTCCGAGGCACGGGGATGTCTCGATTTGTTTGTAAACGGTCACCCATCCACGGACCAACCGCGGCAAGCGCAGCTTAACCCTTATTATCGATGAAACCGTACGGCTTACACTTAGCCACGAGCCCCTGTATTGAACATACAAACTGATGACATTTTTTGACGCCAAAACCAAATTTTTGACGGAGCAATCATGACGGATGAAATCGAATTTACACGGTGTTTGTTTAGTTTAGTTTATTATTAATGTTACTTTGTTGGTCGTGGTATGGACATGTTATGAAGAGGGATGAAAGACACAAAACTAAATAAGTTATGAGTATGACTGTGGATGTATACAAGCAGAGGGAGACCGAAAAAAACATGGATGGTTTGTGTGAAAGATGATATGAGAAAGAAAGGAGTGGATGCCGCGATGACGAGTACCTAATAATAGAGAGGAATTCAAGGAAAATACGCAATGCGCCGACCCCATATGAATGGGATAAGGCAGGAAGAAGGAGAAGATTATTAATGTTACCATTATTAACATTAATAATCTTCTTCTTTATGTACATGTTAATATTTATGTGCATAGCTATAAAGTAGCTATTATGATACAATTTTGTGTGTAAAATATGATAAAAATGATCTGATACTATGCCACAAACCTACAAGTCTGCAGAGCTTTAAAATTTCAATAACATTACACAACAACCACTCAATAACAAGTCAATTACTTAAAGGTTACCTCAATCTAACAAACAGAAATTGAAGACCGCAAATACTTTGGAAATTTGAAGAGCTCTTATTTAAGTTTAACTTAGAATGTATACTGAAACCACTTAATTTTATAATCCGTTGTAAAGGCGAAACCACACATCTTTAAGCCAACGTCCGAACGAGCTTGTAACATGGGTGTAACAAATATTAACGTAAATGTGCTGTGACGCGCGTGGTATCCAAATTCTACACCCCTGTAGGAATCTCAGGAACTACTGGGCCGATTTTTTTTTTCACTGTTTTATAGCCCACTTATTGAGGAAGGCTGTAATTTGAAGGCTATAATTTGCCGCGGTAACCGACTCTCGCGGGCGGAGCAGCGTGCAGAAGCTAGTATACGATATTTTTAGTTATGATACCTTGACCTGCAGATCTTTGGTTTTTTTGCATTTTGGTCCTAATAAATTAACATGATTTTTTTAACATTTATAAAGTTCGCGGACCTTTTCAGCGATTGCATAGGAACCCCAATGTCTGTCCCCAACACAATATTCGTCTGTTAAATGTTTATCAAAGAGCCACAATCCTGTTCCAAGTTTATCTGAATTTTAATAAACTTTATTTGTAAGATGCCTTCTTCTTTGAAACTTTTTTACTAGTAATGTGGGTACTAGTATTCTTGTTAAATCCTCGTGCTAAGCTAAATGCTTGTGTTACGAGTGGGTTCACGTCGGTAGTATAATGGGTGGGATTTGAACCCCCTAGGCATTAGGCTACCGCCGCTTCAAAACTTCTCTAGTACATGATTTAACACAGATAATAATATAAAGTAGTAGTCGAATGGTTGCCATGTAGAGACATGGCAACCATTCGACTGATGAACATACTTTTGATTGCACGGATAGCCGAGTGGTATAGGTCACCACGCTAATTACCACTGTGCGCGACATGCTGCGGGTTCGATCCCCGCATGGGACAAGCATTTGTATGATCCAAAAATGCTTGTGTCAAGTCTGAGTGTTCTTTGTGCATGTGATTTGAATGTTTGTGAAACCCCCGCGACACAAGGATTAAATTCCTTAGTGCAGGCGTCTATTTTTTAAAAGAAAAAAGAGACAGAAAAAAATTGAAAAGCTTGCAAAAAATTTTGCGCTTGAATTTATCAAGCTACAGCTAGGCGTAAAATCCTGTAGTTTTACAAATAGCCAGTGTCAAAACATCTACACTTTTAAGAGTTCAATTGATTTAATGAAAACTTCTGAAAAAATTACAGTAGAGCGCAAGTTACACATGACAACGACAATGAACCTTACTTAAACTCTTCGACAAAGAGACGGTTTTAACATCGTAGCTTTACTACTGATAGATACGACAATCGGGGATCGAACCCGGCAGCGCAGCGGCAGTTAGCTTGGTGTTCATATAATAATTCTTGGCTATCAGGATAATCTAAATTATAACAATCAAGAGGGAGACGTATGTAGTAACTACATACAGAGTATGAAAACAAATCAATTTAAAACAAAAACCGGTCAAGTGCGAGTCGGACTCGCCCACCGACGGTTCCGAAAAATGTCCATATTTTTTATGAATTCATTAAAAATTTGTAGACTTCTGTCTTTTTCTTTTAAATTATATGGTTATACTTTCTCCTGTACTGATAGAATAACACCATATTACCTGCCAAATTTCCTAGTTCTAGGTCAACGGGAAGTACCTTATTAGGTTTTTTGGTTTCCTTAAGAGAGTTGAAACATTCGTTTTTGCGGTATGTTCGGCCGTATCTTTTAACTAAGAAGTTTTATTCTTTTCACAGCATCAAAAGGCTTTAAGTAGATCTAAACGCATTGTTTTAATTTAACTTGATACTTTCATGTTTCCCGAGATAAAGGGTCTTGATAGACAGACGGACAGACAGACAGATAGACACACAACAAAGTCTATAATCTTATAAGACCAGTGTTTTTCTTTTAAAAATCAGAACCCTATAAATAAACTACATAGAATAAATGGTTAAATATCACCTCTTTTCACAGAAATACTTCTTTAATCCAAAATCTGGCATCTAAAAAGAAGTATACACGACAGACAAATAAAAAGACGAATACACAGTAATTAATATTTATGTCATTATTATGTCAAGAAAGCAAAATTTTCTTACGTGAACATATGTAATTTTAAATCAACTTGTCGAAACGTAAATCTTGCGTACTTCAGTTATATTGGAAAATGACTTAACATTCAAATTTGGTAAGTACCATTCAATATTATTTTTGTAACCATAAGACATTCTAGTACTAGTCCCATGTGTGGCACTGGATTCGTACTGGATTTCGGAATATAAGCCTCCTGCTTAGTCCTTGAAAATGTATGCTACACATTTTTAAGAAAATACATGGCATTTTGTAATATTGTAACATGCAGTACGTGAAGGATTTCAATATTAGTGTAGTCTAGGAGTATTCTTCACACAACAGCACAACTTTGTAAGCATAAACAGTACTTAGTTTTCCAAACAGAAAAATTATATATTTATCGTAGCTAACATTATTGGAAACACCGATTTACCCTTTCCCTTTTAAGAATAAAGAATTCCTGCATTACGTTTAGATTTCTAATATTAATAAACTTTAATTTAAAATAGGTATAGCAATTCTTTAAATATGGTGAAGTACTGTAATCTTCGAACTTCGTATAAAATCATTAACAGTTAAAAATCAAAACTACAAAACACCGGCTCTGTCATATATTGCAGAAGAAATTCAGATTCATAAAGAGATTACTTAACAACGTACAGAAATAGCTATAGAATAGCTAATAGCTACAGAAAATAACCAAGATGAATAGAATACAAATGTTTTTGCTTACAGAAGAGGAGAGAAGTTTGTTGACATGGGCAAAAGCATTGAAGCGAAGAGCAAAGACAAAGATGGAGAAACGAAAATTCTATTCAAAAAGTCAAATAACACACTATGCACACATTCAAGAACATGTTCAGGTGCCTCACAATCCTACACACGAAGCGGTATACTACAAATTAAAAAGAATTTAGAAAACAATCACAATAATTATTACATGGACAGTGGTAAACTCAAAAAGGATTTCAGTATAGAAACTGATGTTTGTATTCTAAGGAGGTATTGCAAAAATAAGAGAAATAGAATCTCTAACCAAGGAAGCTCGGCCAAATCTAGGTACTCGACTTTAGTAGATACTGAAGTAGAAACTATAGAAGAGTTCCCAGATACAAGTGCTTGTGGGGATAATGAAACAACTGAGTTGAAAAGCAACCCGACATTAGACATCGCGTCGCTGATGATTGACAATTTAAAGGATCTTCTAAATCAATGGATTCAAAAACATTTGCTAGAAAACAAAGATACGAAACAAAGGATTGATACAGTTTTAGATTCTTTAATCCAAAAATTGGATGCAAAGAAAAATCTGGGTTCATCGTCCGGATCAACTTATGTGTTACATAAAGAAGCAGCTAATCAAGCAGTTAAAAACAAAAAAGTCGCAACCGCTTCTATTACTTGTCAATATTGTAAAAACAAACAAAGACATTTCAAACTTGCATCATCGAGTAATAGTAGTCTACAGGAGTCTTCGTCCATTACCATTCCTTTTCAATACAAGGACATTAGAATAATCTCCACATTAAGTATCCCCAGGAGTTTCCACAAACGAGGTATAGAAGAGAAACCAAATCAGCCAAACTCATGGTTTAAAATGAAGAAAATAAAACATAAGAACGTAATACTATCGATTGACAAGTCAAACAAATTGCTTGAATCGTCTAGTTATGATCTAGTAGCCATATCAACAAAGTCTCTTACAAGAAGATGTGTAAACTATGATAATATGAATGTCAAGAAGAAAAAGCGACACATTGTATTCTTCCCAAAACCATTTTACAAAAGTGCTACAGATACGTCAAGCACAACAAATAATGAAAATATTAAGCTGGATAACATTGAAACAAATAAACACCAACTCGATGATATGCCAAGTGTTCTAAAAAGTATTTATGCTAACGATCCTGTTTTGATTACTAACCTTGATAAAAATATACAATTTGACACGAAAAGCGATAATTCTACTATGACTGATAGGAAGTCTGAAATGATTGATGAAAAGCGTAATTTATTAATTAATGAACCAAATGATACTAGTGTTACTAACAAGCCTCTGAAAAGTGTACACGACAGAGTTCAAAGCGAAACTATGGCTACTTTTGATTTCATTGATCAAAAAATAGGATTTCCGAATGTTGAAAAATCAAAAACAGATGTCAATAAACAAAGACCTAAAATCAATAACAGAAAGCCAATCAACCGAGGGAAAATTAATAAACGGCGGCGATCTAGAAATACAATGCCACCGAGTTTTAAAGCTAAGAAATTTAAATCTTTTCATAACAAACAATTCACTTTCCTGTATAAAAAGGCAAAGAATCAAAAGGCTCAGGGTAAGGAATTCCTAAAACATTGTCATAACTTATGGCAATACTTTGCTCACTATGAAGGTAACAAAAACATTAAATTAGACGTTTGCATCAATGTGTTCCCAAATTATGAAAATCAAACAAAAGATGTGTGTACGGATATAAGCAATTCTGCAATGTATGATATTAATGGAGGCCAAACTTTGTTATACAACGTACACCCTACTGATATAGATACACCACAAATCGATGAAGAATCATTAAAGGATCCCAATGATAATGACAACAGTTCATGTCAATTTACTCCTGATATTATTCCTTTACTTGATGGTGCTGTTAGTCAAGCTAAATATATATTCAATGTGAACTCACAAGAAAAAACGGAGTTTAACTCAAAACCAAATAGTTATAAAGAACGCAGTACTTTAACAAGCGAACTCGAAATAGTCCAAGAAATAAGTGAACTTCGTGCAGTAATTAAAGATTTAGCTGCTGCAGCTGAAAAATTTGTAAGTGAACATCTAAGAAGGGATTCTTTTAAATCGAACGCCGAAACAAACGTATCACGTAACGTTAGCAATAACTTTACTTCTAGCTCCAAATGTGAGGCAGTCATCAATCTGAGAAACCCATCAAAAGCTATACAATACTCAAAAGATTTCGCACAGAACCAAAAAATACAATCTGGGTTAAAAGTAAGCAAAGAACCGAAAAGGAAAGAAATTTTTGATTTTTATAATAGGTTAGCTAAGAAGAGCACCTCATATCGCATCATAGACAGTGAATCTGTGCTCAAAGTCACTGACATGACTTCTAAAGCTAACGAATTCCATGAATACAGGGTAACTGATGAAGCACTAACCTGTTCATTGCCAAAATCAAGATCATTATTCGAAATGACTTCAACTCAAAAGAAGAAAAGAAAATTAATTGCTTTATATTGCGACGGTTATCATAATAACCAGCATTGTTGCAATTTGGATTTGTATCATGAAGCGACAGTCTACCCATCCAATCAAAAAAGCAGCAAGAAGTGGTTCAATTTCAATAAGAAAGCCATCAAAGAAGTTGCTCCTGTCCATTCTAAAATCAAGCAATCCTGTATATGCAAAACTGGCAGTCGTTCTAACGACACTTGTTCTATACCAATCATAGCCCCCGAGTATAGATATTCTTCTACTGTGTGTTATCCTGAAGATTGTGATGAAGAACAGACAAATACAACCGAAGTAGCACGAAAATGTTGTAAACTTCGGAAAGGAATGGGCTTTGGTGAGGGTTGCGTATACTGCATGTTATTGTGGATTCCTGTCTTTATTATTGCTTGTTTGTTCTATGGATACGTATTAAAGGACAAAGTCAAATTTTCTGAGTCAAAGAAGGTCATTGGACGACATGGAATGGACTTGAAACACGCAAACCTAGATCGTCGTAACCAATCAGTATTTTATGTGAAACTTTCCGACTTAGGATTTTAATACGTTGTATATTTTATACGCTTATATTTTAATAAATAGTTCATCTTGCACGCTAGTTTAATATTTTTCACTAGTTTAAAATATAACTAAAGAAATCAGTGTCATTGCTCTATGACGTCAAAGTCTACGTGTACCTTATTTCATATTTGTTTCAGATAAGCAGAAGTAATTTCTAATTAAGATGGAAACAACAAAAGAATCAGTTTTGAAAAAAGGAAAAAGACCAAAATCAGCAACAAGATATCCAAAAAGAATGCCGACATATGTAGTTGCCTACGCTGTTCAAGAATCTCGTGATGACCCGGCAAAAAACTCGTCAACTCATAGCAAAAGAAGTAGTGAAAACAGTGCATCTAGCCTCAAGTCCATCTCCCCCGCTGAGTCTACCAATTCGACAAAAACTTTCACTATTACTCCAACAGAAAAACTTTCGCATGTCTTTAGCAAACCAACAATTAGTGAAGTCAAAATAGATATTCAGGATGACAACCAGTATGGAGATGTTGATAAAAAGTCCCCTCAAATAAGTAGCTACATCGTAGTAGATAATATCACGGAGGACGAACAACCAGAAGTAATTTTTAATGCATCTAAACACATCAAGAGATGCAAAGATAACAACAAGTTCCTAAGGAAGAAACCTAAAAAAAACAAACGCATCATCAAGTTTAAAAACATACATTTCAAGTATAAGAATCCAAAAAACAGTATTAGTAGACGTCTGGAGAAGTACTATGAAAAAATGAATGCCCCTAATTCCGAACAAATTCAGAATCAAATTTGCTCTGACGGCTTATCGAAGGTTGTTTGCAAATCGAGAGATCTTAAAAAAGTTTTAGCTAAAGAGAACTTATTAGACGACTCAGATCGGATTACGTTTTACGATGAATTTGATGTGAATGAATATGATGACGGATCTCTCAATTCTTCGCCTTCGACAACAAAAAAATCATTCGTAAGTTACACAAGTCAGAACACCTTGGTTCACAAGAGCTCTTCATCATCGAGGAATGAAGACTTCTATAGCATAAAAACTGCAAACTCCATAATTCAGGTGTCTTCAGAGGTAAACCCTTATAAAAATGATGTTATCAATGTCGCTGTAGCTGTAGCTTTTAACTCATCAAAACCAAACAATCAAAGCGACAGTAGTAATAGTAATGAAATATTCTTGCATAAAGAAAATTTAACAAGTGATGAAACATTTTTACTTCCTTATGTAGATCTTACGTCTGGAACACCATCCCATGATACCTCAAAATTCATAAAAAACAACAATAACTCAACTATACTTACACCTATAATTCTTAATGAAAAGGATTTGAGCAGTGTTACTCTTACTGGTTTGGAAAAAAAATCTGTTTGCAGCGCAGACGATACGTTTGTCATCGCTCGGACAAGCTCTGACTTTAACAAATCAAGTATTCATTCCGATTTCACTATAACACCCAACGACTCAACAATGCATGCAGATTCCTTGCAACCCAATTTAATCAGTAAAGATGAGTTTATCTTTGATTTTCCTAACAGAACCACCTTGTCGGACACAGTTAAAACACTCGGATTTTATCCTGGAATGGCACCATCCACTAGTTATGATGGTAACCTCAAACCAGAGATAAACGACGTCATTGTTACTGAAAATTTGATGGCAAACTTCTCAATAAATTCCAAAAATATAGGTGATTTACCTAACGATGTAAAAAAAAAATTGTCAATGAATATTTTGCGCAAACCCTTTGATGTGGAAAAGATAGCATGTCTTCAAAGAAATTTAAATTTGCCAAATGATGTAACTATAAAAGCAAAACTGAAAGAAACGGATATAGGACAAAGGAAAGCGTGTTTCGAAGAAACCAAAACTAACAAACCATCAGATTTGTCTGAAATGTGGGAGCGACTGACTTTAGTTTTAGATTTAGCTGTGACAAGATTAGAAGAAAGTTTAGCTGATAAAATTTTAGGAGAGCTAAAGAAATCATTAGAGGTCTTTAATCAGCTGGAAAATAAACCAAAATTAGAAATACAAGCTTCTGAAGTTATACCACCAGTCATAATTAAGGAAACTGTCGCGAAAATGTCTCACAAAGAGGTATCGGTATTACAAGATTTTTTTAAAGCGGAAATTGATGAAAGTCTACAGTGCGACTTGGTACAGAATCAGGTGATCGATCAGTTGATGCTTAAACTGAGTGTGGAAGCGCCGAAACCTATACCAACTTCAACTGTGTCTTTAAAGAAATTGAATAAGCCTCAAATTGTGAAGGATTACTTTGAGATATTGAAGCCGCCAGCAGTTGAGAGTACCTTGATTGAGGTCGGCAGAGGAGACACTGTCACTGTATCAACTGCGACTGCTGAGTTCCGAAGTGAAGAGGAGTACCACGGTCTCAAACGTTTGAAGGTACTATTTTCTGGTCCTATGTCATTTATCAGAGAAAACGTGTTTGTCATAACCAGTGTTCCCACTTTTTTTATTGTTCTACTATGTCTGTACGGTATTATTGTAATCATAATGAAACCTTGGTAATTTCGGTGAGTGAGTTCGGTGTTTTATTTAATTTTTTGGCATAACTAAATAGTGCCTTGTTGTTAGTAATTAATGCCTTGAATCAATTGACTGCACGGATAGCCGAGTGGTATAGGTCACCACGCTAATTACCACTGCGCGCGACGTGCTGCGGGTTCGATCCCCGCATGGGACAAGTATTTGTGTGATCCACAAATGCCTGTTCCAAGTCTGGGTGTTCTTTGTGCATGTGATTTGAATGTTTGTGAAACCCCCGCGACACAAGGATTAAATTCCTTAGTGCGGGCGTCGTTAAAAAAAATCCTCTATGTAAACTGCAGTTAGTTGAATTTGGACTGCTATATTTTGATGGTTATAACCAATCAGTCTGCTTCGTTGGATACCGGGCCAAAAATTCAGCTAATGATTAAAACTAATAGGAGAAATTCAAATAAATAATGTATATTTGTTCCTTACAAGTTTTAACATAACTACTAGATATTTCATATTGTGTAACGGTAAAATAACAGTAGTTTCAATTGAGTATTTAAAGCTTATTACATTATTTTCTGACTAATTTAACATAATTAACGTACATATTAAGGTATTTAATGTGAAATTGCTTAAAAATATTCCAAAAATTGCAAAGTTTTAAAACGGTTATTCTTGTTCACAAACTTAAGAAAACTTATTAACCACATTAATCCTATCATTGCCAATTAAGTGTGAAACTGTGAAAATCAGTGCTTTTTCTTTCCTTGCAGTGGGAAATAACAGAAAAGTAGCCTTGTCTGAATTATATTTAGTTTGAATACAAAACTATTATGATTGCGTTCCAAATTAATAATGTATTGGCTTTGTTTTAAGGTCTATTTTCCTTTACGACTTATTTATTTCTACTGTGACTGTAAAGTTCCTTTGTTACAAGGGTTTTCACTGTCATTGTTTTGGTAGTTTTGTTTATTGTCCTTGAGCTAAAACTAAATGTCCGGATCTGTCTAATGTGAAGATTGGACGAACTCGACGACTCCTGAAAAGAAAAAAAGATCGGTAAATTAGTTATATGGTTACCATGTAAGTTAAAATAGAGGTAACACTGGAAATTAAATAACCCATCCATCTGGGTTTTTCTCTGAGACAAGCCCGACAATTTTTGAGGGTTCACCTTGTCACACGACAGGCGCCCACGTGATGGTGACGTCATACTACCCAGGTTTAGTTATTCATAAACAATATTATATGTACTTATCATACTAATAAAGTGAAAAAAGTTCCGGGTGAGCTTTTTTAAGATATACCCACCCGAAGTTTAACGTAAGCTCTTTTGCGCTGGTACCAAATGGTACCAGCCGGGCCGTAGTGGTTTCCTAGTTTCGTAGTTCCTTACCTTAGTTTGGAACTCTTCTTTCGATTTCCATCGGCAATGGCAACTGCTTGTGCCACCACTGGTCCTTGTTCAGTTACCTCCTGAAAAAAGTCGATTATTAGCTTTCTGGTGAATTACGGTGACTAACTCATAAAGGGCAGTAAATGTTAATAAAATGTAAATGCCGACAACATCACATACATTGCTCTGATCCCAAGGTTAAAGCACTTGTGTTATGGAATCAGAGACAACGAAGGTACCACAAACACCCAGACCCTAGACAATGAAGAAAAGTGGTTTTCTACATCAACCCGCCCGGGGATCGAACCCTGGACATCAGAGCTGGTGACACCTTGAAAACTAGTGTGAATGCCACTCGACCACGAAGGTCGTCCATTGTCGGCTTTTTAAATCAAATTCAAACCTTTTTACTAACATAACTGATCTGGAGCTATAGTTTGGCAAATTGATACGTGACACTGCCATGGCGAGTAACAGAATACGTAACGCGTCCTATAACCATCACTCGCGCGATGCTGCGATGAAACGGTCAATGATCGTATCGCATGATCGCGCGTCCCTCAATAGGATATTCGGTGGCCCTCAGTGTGTTTAAACGCACGGTCACGCGATCATTTTCGTCGGAGGCACGCAGTATCGCTCTAACGATGGCAATATGACGACGCCTAAGGCAGAGGGGTTATTCTCTAAGTCCAAACAAGAACATAAATTGGCATAACGCAGACTAAAGCTCAAGAATCCCGAGTCGTCAAATCTTTTTTGTGTTCTGAGAGTCACCGGGTAGTGTTAGTATATACGTTTTAGGCCATTTAACAGTTTTTAAGTATAGTTAGACGATTGCATGCAGCGGAAATGAGAATGCTTCGATGGATGACTGGAGTGACGAGATTAGATAGGATAAGGAATGAGTATATTAGAGGAAGCTTGAAAGTAGCGCCTGTGAATGAAAAGGTGAGAGGTAAGCGTTTGTCGTGGTATGGACATGTTATGAGGAGGGATGAAAGTCACATAACTAAACAAGTTATAAGTATGACTGTGGATGGGTATATAAGCAGAGGGAGACCGAAAAAGAGATGGATGGATTGTGTGAAAGATGATATAAGAAAGAAAGGAGTGGATGCCGCGATGACGAGTAATAGAGAGGAATGGAAGGAAAATACGCTTTGCGCCGACCCCATATGATTGGGATAAGGGCAGGAATAAGAAGAGTCGAAATAGGTAAAACCTTTTCTCCGCCCTGGGGAACGCGGAGGGGTATGCCGGACTCTTACCGGCTAAAACCGCCGGAGTGCTTCTCCTTTCCTTATACTGAGGATCATGCGGGAACGCGTTGCAAACCACCGCGAGAAATAGGTAAAGCCTCTCTTAACCCGTAGGGTTGAAATAGGTAAAGCCTCTCTTAACCCTATGCGTAACAGCACGTTGAATAAGGCCCCAGCGCGGGTGGTTAAACATGCGTGTGAGATGGTTCTACTCATTCAGGCGCTGGCATGCAGTATTAACGTCCTTCACATTCCTTGCTATGGGATACTTATTGTAATTTTATTTAATGATACTTCATTAAAAAAATTTACAGGATATAGTAACATCAAACATATGTGCTATTTGAGCAACTTATTACCTCTACGGCTGAGTCCGTGGTGGTGGCTGACCCTGGAGCAGCCTGGACCTTTGGTACCGGGAATGGAGCACCATATTGCGAGAATACTCGAGGTTGAGTTCTGAAAATAAAAGATTAATTCGTTTGATTGTGCTCGACCATTGAAGTTCTCGTGGCATTTTTTTTTATAAAGATTACTAGCAATGTGGGTCGCACATTACTAGTAATCTCGTTAACCCATCGTGCTAAGCTAAGATGCTTGTGTTACGAGTGGGTTCACGTCGGTAGTGTAATGGGTGGGATTCGAACCCGCAACCACTTGATCGCAAGTCCGACGCCCTAGCCATTAGGCTACCGCCGCTTAAATCATTGAAGTCCTCGTGGCATATTAATGATTCGTAGTGACACGTGCGGTTTATATTTCACTTTCTTCAACATTAAGAATTAAATTTTTGATCTGAAACGGTTATAGACCTCAAAATAGCAATAAAATTCTGCTAATCTATGTGGCACAGCTTTTGTAAAGTCCTCCGAAACGACTTGACTGATTTTAATTATTTTTTTTTGTGTATATTTGGTATGTCTGAGTTCGTGAACCATTTTTTATACCTCTAAGTGATATGGGCCACCCCATTCTTTTTATTTACTTAGGCAAAAAATCGAATTTCGGGTCAACTATTTTTTACTTAAAACTGAACATTATTGAAAAATTTCCAAAAAAAATAACAAATAGAATGTGGGTTATTTATTTCTTAAGTATCTCGTTTTCTTTCTACACTACAAAAATTAAATAGGTCTTCAAAGTTCCACTATAAACAAAGGCCTATAATTATGTGCGGGACGTATTAAAATACATCAATATTCAGCCACAAAATAGGGTAATGTCGCTATTGTTACGATAAAATTTACATTCACTGTGGCATAAGTACGTGACGGTAGTGTTAAGCTTTATACAGACATTGCGACTAATAGTCGAGTGACTAATATGTCGCTAAGATTTTTTATGCTCTTAATCACATAAAATATTGCTCTACTGACTAATTTGAAACTGTATTTTTTGTTATTTGCAAAATTAAAGCACACTTAGTCTATAAGTATACACGTTTGTAAGGAGATTTTCGATAAACGAATGGTGGAATTATTTTGTTGTCACCAATTTCTTAAGTTCGTAATTTCATATTTTGATAAAAATCATTTTAATTTGACAGTGACAGGTCACGTGACAAGTTCGTATGAAAAGATAATTTTCAATTTTAAGATTTCGACCTATGTTTCTTGGGAAAAGTTGTTCAGTTTTATGCACCTGATGACCTCGTTGAATATACGCACTCCATAAAAAATAATACTGTATATATATTTATTACACACATGCTAGTTACTTATGAGATGACGTCAGTAAGAGAAGTATGAAGGAAAAAGACATGCGCCGCCGACCCCAAATAAAATTTGAATAAGGGCAGGACGATGATGTACAACACATATTAATTCATTCACCTAATAATAACCAATATACTTGGAAGATAATAATGAACCAAACAATATTCACATCACAACGACAGTTACAAAGGCAACCTTGATAGTCGTATATCTGAATAAGATCTTAGGCACATTAATATTCAAAAGGAACTTTAACTAACCTTGCTCCAAAAGCCGTAGCGACTGCTGTAGCTGTTCTACCTTCATCTTGGCCCTCATCTTCTTGATCCTGCTCCTCAATATCATTGCCTTGCTGGTTCACATCCAGACCACTTTGAAGAGCATCCGGACTTTGACTTTGAGGTTGGAATTGGGAAAACTGAGTTTGCTGTTGGAATTGGGTCAAGTCCTGGCCAGGGTAGTTGATTAATTGGGCTTGGATGAATCCTGGTTGAGGTTGGAATTGTGGTTGGTATTGGCCAGCTGGCTGCTGGACTAGAAACGGTTGCTGGTATAATTGGTGCTGGAGAGAACTGTTAACATTAGTTTCAACGTCTTGACTATCTTGGTTGGATTGGGGTTGGAATTGGCCTGCTTGAGGCTGGAATTGATCTGGTTGGGGTTGGAATTGTGCAGCCTGGGGTTGATAAGCAGGTTGTGGTTGAAACTGAGCTGGTTGAGGTTGAAATTGAGCAGCCTGGGGCTGGTAAGCAGGCTGTGGTTGAAACTGAACTGGTTGCGGCTGAAACTGAGCTCCTTGGGGTTGGTATTGAACCTGTTCGGGTTGAAATTGAACAGTCTGAGGTTGGAATTGTCCAGGCTGCTGTGTTTGCGGTTGATACTGAGCTGATTGCAGTTGGTTAGCATCCTGAGGCTGTAAAACTACTGGTTGCGCTGAAAACTGAGGGAGAGGTTGCAATTGAGGTTGTTGTGGGAAAGCGTTTGCAGTTTGGTACTGAGGCTCAGTATTAGGTTGACCGTAGAAAGCCTGAGGCTGGACGGCCTCTACAGGTTCAGCTTGGAACTGGGGTTGTGGTTGATAAGCTGTCACTGGTTGAACAGCGGGACGTCTAGCAACCAGCAGCGCAGGACTCTGGTAAGCTTGCTGTTGTAATTGTTGTTGAGCCAACACTGAAGGTAGTGCAGCAAAGTGGGTCTGAGCATCGAACCCTGCCACTTGCTTCTGAGACTGGGGTTGAAGGTATAGAGACCTGATCTGTTCAAACTGTAGAGGAACAAATTGTGGCTGTAATTGAAGTTGAGCCAATGAACTTAGAAACAGTTCTCCAGGGTATTCCTGTATCTTCTGTTTAGCTACTTCTACAGAAACTTTAGGATCTTTGGGATCTTCGAGGGTTTCTCCTTCGTTAAGGCTTATTTCTGTGGTAGAAGCTTGTGTGGTAGCTTCGGTAGTGCTCGATTCTGTAGTTGTTGTGGTTCGTGGAGCGAATTGAGCTGGAATTTGCGGTCTTGGCACTCTGTTTGCGTTGCTTCGGGCTTCTAACTGCTTCTGTCTCTCGAATTCACGATAGCGCTGTTGTTGTTGCTGGAACTGAAGAATTTGCAAGTTATTTTTAACTAAACACCATAAAATAATATATGAACGTTTATTTATTATCTGAAATAAAAGAGCAGATTAAGTATTCAGAAAATAATTGTTTTATTTTTAAACTAGCTAATGTAAATAAAATTATTGAGAAAGTACATATAACTTTGAAACAGTCACATTGGTACTTGCCTGGGTTCGAACCTGTAACCATGTGCATGTGAATCAAGTGCTACATCTAATAATGTAGCACTTGAAAGGAAAAATAACATACAAATAGAGGAGAAGGAAAATATAATGAGGAAACCTGGATTCCAATAATTAGAATTTCAAATAGCCAACCCGAAATGAGTTATCATGGTGATCAATGCTCATTCATTCTCTCTCCGGGAAAAGGCTTATGCCCAGAGGTGGTGGTACTTTTAAAGACCGGTATTATATATCTATATACAAATCCTTACCTGAATCATGGAAAATTTTATGATAAATTGTTAATATGATAAAACACCTATTACCTGTGTCTGTTTTAATCCCTGATCCAAATTATTGATATCAGATTTAAAAGCAGGTCCAACATTTTGCTTTCCATTGACGGGTGACCTCTGGAAGAAAGGCGTCTCCTCTTGAGCAGGCAAGCCTTGGACCGAGACATCTTCTTCAGGGGTTCCGTATTCTACATTGGGTGTGCCAGGGTTCCGAGGGTCGAGGGGTAACGCTGGTGGTAAGTATTGTGATGGCTGCTGTAATAAAATATGTATGATAGATGTATGATAGAAGAGATAAAAAGGTGCACAATATTATACCGTACCAAAATATTTATGGAATAAAACAGAATTATTAAATCGAAAGAAGGTTCAATTTTATTTCAATGAAGATACTTTTCAAACTCGACATTTTTCTTTATGGCTTTTCTTATTTTTGTTAAACTATCGCATTGCATGGTCATTATAAAATAACGTCATGATAATGAACACATTTACTCTATGGCAAAAAGCCAACTGATAAACACACAAAAGACATAACATATGATCGTGCTCATCCTCATGATGCAAAGATTTTTCCTGGGTGGGAATCAAACCCACGATATTAGGATTGGCAGTCAGGGTCACTAACCACTAAACCAACAGGCCAGACAACAATAATTTACCTGTTCTTGTCCCCTCTGCGGTAATTCGAAGGCTGGTCCGTTAGGCCTCCAGCCACTGGGCGCGTAGGGCGCCGGGGGTTCCGCTAACGCCCCACTTACTATCAACGAAATCACAGCCAACAATTCCTGAAAAAACACATCAATATTGTAAGTAATTTTTTTGCATTTCTATTCCCCATTTTCATGTTAATTATTTTTCGTTAACATTTCGTTGAACGCGATGCAGCCTTCGCCTCATATTTTTAATAGATTGGTTTACAAATCCCTAGATTATTTCGATTTTAATTCCGCTCTTTGTCTTCCGCTAAATATTTCACCGAATACTATTAGGCTTACTACCGAAACTGGTTTCGTTCTGTTCTTGATTCTATTTAGAACTTGATTCGGTTCTCGATTCAATCATGAATTGGTACTCCCGAACCAAACCGAATCGAAAACCGAGATCCAGATTTAGCCAGATATAGTGTTATTAGCAACGTTAGCGGTAAACATATAAGTACTAAGTCTTTGGTTTATTCAGTTCTTCATGGTATTTAATATGTTATAGGTTACAGGTTATTCTCAATACAGTTTAGTTACAACTCGTGCCGAATGCACGATTTAGGCCCAGTTTTTTTTCCCTAGTTAACTCAACCAATGGTTAAATATCCTTACTAATCGTACAGACTTCGGTAGTGTACAAACTACTGTTTATTCATATTTTATTATTCTAACAAATGGTTAAATAATTACTTCTCCGACTTATTTGACCCTTTGATAGACAAACAAAACGCGTTTTACGGAAATTTAATCCATTAGTTAGGATATTTAACCATTGGTTGAGTTAACTAGGGATAAAGAAACTGGGACTTAGCGTGTCAAGTTGTAGAGTAAACTTGATTTCAATCGTTTGAAACAGAACTCGCCGCCGTCGGGAGTAAGGCCCCAGTGTACTCCCGCAACTCACACCCATGACCCATTTTATTTTTGAACTGTAGTAGTCTTAAGTAGATACCAAACCTTAATATAAACTGGATTATACTAGACAACTTCACAAAATTTCGTTAAACCTAAACAGACTACAAATTAAATAGCCTGAACAAAATCTTCGTAATATTGGCTAACCGAAGGTATTAACCCTTATAAGTGATTAACCCAAGGTTAATAACGGTTGGTTATTGACAGACCCTTGACCCAAGCCCTTAGGGACGGAAATTAAAATTAAAACAATAAAGGAACGCGCGAAAGTTACTTTTTGAGAAAGGGACAATTATGGCAAAATTTTTACGAATTTATATTTTCTGATGTTGTTTTTTTGTAAACTTAGTTGAAAATGTTAGGAATTGGCTGTATGTAAAGAAATATTGATTTTCATACTGGAACAGCCAAAATAATAATAATATAAGTTAATTCTGTAGTCCTACGAGTACTCAATTCAATATTTTTCATTGTTCAGGGTTTGGTTGTATGCACGCGATTTTTATTTTATTACTTCGAAAATGTTTCTTAATTGATTCTCCTTTTATTCTTGCTACACGATAAATTCGGCTATTGAAATTACTTAAAAAAATATTCTGTCATAAATAGGAGTAAATACCACTTAGGTGGCGCTTATATTTCATTAAAATCGATTCATTCGTTTTTGAATCAAAACATTTAGAAAGTGTTACCATTTATATCTAAACAAAATTGCATATTTTGAACTTTAGTTTTTTTTTTGTAATAAGTAAGTAAGTAATTCTTTCAATTCAATTCTTTCTGTATTGCACTCCATAAGTTTTTACAAAGGTTTTAAAAGTAATGTTATACCCGAATGAACGTTTCCGAAACTTATTAAATACATAAGCGCTCATAAACAAAACTTGACTAAGAGAAGTTAGTTTTTAGTATCCGTTATAGTTTTTTTCGTGACAAAATATCATGTATTTTACGCACTGAGGTTTTTTTTAAAGGATGACTAGAGACGTCCCGATGTTTTTTATTGGACACAATAACTCATTTTTACTAAAATATTCCAAAATGTGGACATCACTCAGACTCGAACTTAAACCATTATAAAAACGAGATTGCTCTTCATAAACTTTTTATCTACATAATGTTACCAAAAGAGTACATCTGGTATAGAGTCGGTTCATAAAAATTCATCTCAAAATGAGTTAGTTAAATAATTTATATCCAATTTTTCACATCAATTTTTGATACTAAAACTCATACCAATGTTTGGTATGATTTGGTCACTTTATTACTAGGGTCATTGTTTTATGACCGCACTGCGTTATGATCTTTGAAATTAAATATAATAATTGATTGTAAAAAAATGGATACCAATTATTTTATAAATAAACACAAACACTATCAACAATATAACACAAACAAACACACAAGCACACAAACACTTAATAAACGTGTTATCACCTTCATTTTCGTTGAGTTTCGTACGTTATGTGACTCCTGCGCATTGCTTTTATAGACAATTTGTTCACACATTGTCATTCGATGCGCGCGCAATATCGACCTTACATGTGTAGGGATGGCATAAGTATACAAGGTAAGGTTCTAGTGTCTAATGATATCAGAAACGATGATTTTATTTGACACTAACTTCTGCTCGCTGCTCCGCCCGTGGGGCTTTAGTTATCGCGGCAAAAAGTAGCTTTTAGCTTTTTAAAGGGTCATTTCCACACCTGCTACCTCGCAGGAGTAGATAACTAACTAACTTACATCATATAAGCATTAACATTTATTCTACGTTTGATAATTAGTATTATTTTCATACATCATAATGTTGAGAAATTTACTCTTAAGTGGAATGGGGCATCTAAAAGGAACCATCCAACCCTGCTCTATAGGAGAAAAGGTATGAACGGCCCGAAGTATATGCAGGACTATTGCAATTAAGTTTACTTAAAGAAATCGGTCTATGGGTGTGTAGTGTTGGGTATATTGGTAATAGAAAATTGTTGTTATTAACGTGTTTTCGATTTTAATGAGTGAGGTATCAATAGATTCGTAATAATGGCCCGGGTAACCCACTGTATATATCTACCTACTAAATTTATGTGGGCGTAGGTACAGTCACGAGCATAAATATTTATACACGTAGCGAAATTGTAAAACTTAGCGAGAAAATTTTGTTGAAACTCAAAAATATGATTTGAGAACTGTTATAATTTTATGTTGTTAAATGATTAAAAGTTGAATATTGATGGTGAGTTACTGTTAAATTATTGTTTTACAATTTCGCTATGTGTATAGGTATACATATTTATGCTCGTGACTGTACACCTCAATTAAGCAGACAAGACATGGAGTGCATAGTTAGTATACAGAGGGTGCGACCACGGCTTGAACAATTTTTTTCTTGTTTCGATCTTTTGAGACCCCTTTTTTTACGTAGTCGGGTTTATTTTTATATTATTTTATATTATTTTTATTATATTCGGGTTTATCTTTTTTTCCCAGCAAGTTTATAGATCACTAAAGCAGTAAGTTCACCTACTTAAACATTTGATATTCCGCATTCCGCTAACGTTATGAAAACCCTTTGAGATTTAACACACGTCGCGTACTTTGAGGCCTGCATTTTGACATAGTTTTTTATTATGTCATACACTTGTAATTACTGCCGGGTTTGTCTGTCTGAATTTATAAGGTAGTATTAAATCTAACAATAATATCTTGGTAGCCTAGCGGTTCATTGAACGGATTTGTGTGCATAATATTGCAGGTTACTAAGTACCTTTTTTATTTATTTATTTTTGTTCGGGGGGAAACCTTCAAAAGGTCTTGTGGGGATTAAGGCTGAGCAGTGTGGGATTTTTATCTCACTAAAACCACCCCGTTGATCACCATCAGCACATGTAGGAGGGATCTGTTACCTCTTAAAAGACCAAACCAGAAACCCTCCTGTGCAACGCCTGTTATGGCACTTCTCTGGGAAGACTGTAATAGAGTATTTCCGGACTCTCACTAATTACAGTAGCATTGACAACTGCTACCGCCTAGGTTACTAGTAGCTAGTACCTAAGTACCTAGTAAATGTTCGTTTCTTAAATATTCTAAGACATAATTGACGATTGGTGAAGGAAAATACCATCAGCCGGGTAGTATGCGCCACGGTATAATTTTGTTGTGGCCTTTTATCGAATCTACTCGTCAAAATATATTCGTTCTAACATTTTCTCTTCGATTCTAACATGGCTGCATATGGCATATGCGGGCTCTAACGACACGCTCAAGCTAGCCATGTTAGGGCCGAAGACAAAACAATATTTTGACGTGTAAGACTCGATAAAATACCAAGACAATTTTATCGTGGCGCGCATGCTAGCCTGGCACTTTTTTTTCTTCGGGGTGAAAAGTCAATGCATTTTTCCCATGATGAGGGCACTGCGTGGGGTGAATGCATAAGCTTTTTTCCAGACTATGTTGGGGTCAGCTACCAGTCTTACCCGATTCAGCTGAAAATCGTATTTTACACGGAGAAGCTGTCTATCTGACGACCTCCACAACCCATTGCTGGGTTACACAGTATCCCATATTCTGACTGTTTTTCAGAATTGTAATATATTAACGACTGCTAAAAATCACTGTATGACAATCGGGATCAACAGCTTAGCATGCTTTTCGAGGCACTGAGGAATCTCGGTATGTAATGGTCACCCATCCACGAACCAACCGCGGTGAGGGCGGGTTAACCTTTATTATCGGTTAAACCGTATAGCCGCGAGCCCCTCCTATACCTTTTGTAGTTTTTTTAATTAATAAGAACACACAACACATGCACACAAGTAGCCATCTTGGCGTGGCCATCGTGTATAGCGTGCGCCGCAGTGGAGCAGTGCCTAGGGTGGTAACCAGTAGACTTATCAATGCCTACACTATACGCTTACTTAGTTTCCATACGTATACTTGAATTTATTCAAGCGTAAGGCTCAGTTTTTTTATCCCGAGTTAGCTTAATCAATGGGTAAAATTAAATATGCTAACTAATGATTTCAAATTTCTGTAGAACGAGTTTATTCTTAATTTTTTATTCTAGGTATAATAATTTACTCTTCACGACCTCCGTGGTCGAGTGGCGTACACACCGGTTTTCAAGGTGTCGCCGGCTCTGATCGGTTCGATCCCCGGTCGGGTCAATGTAGAAAAACACTTTTCTACATTGTCTCGCGTCTGGGTATTTGTGATACCTTCGTTGTCTCTGATTCCATTACACAAGTGCTTTAGCTACTTAGGTACTTTGGATTCGGAGCAATGTATGTGATGTTGTCCACATTTATTTATTTATATTATTTATTCTTCAACTTATTTGACCAATTGATAGAGAAACAATTGATGGAAAAACGATGTGTGTGAAAATTATGTTTTAACGAAGTTTGAAACCATTAGTTAGCATATTTAACTATTGCTTGAGTTAACTCGGGATCAAAAAACCGGGCCTTAGTTACTGTTGAGAGATTTCCATCAACCAGCTGAAATTCAGGTCGCGTCCCATGAGCTTACGCGTTACCTAGCTCGCTTCAATCATGAGTATTATATAATATGTAACTGTACTTATACTACATATTTAGAATAATCCGAATAATCTAAAGGTATGTTCATGTGTATGTTATAAACAATTGCTATGCGGACGAGATAATTATAGATAATCGAAATAAGTAATAAATTAATAGTTTAAAAAACACTAAAAAACACGCTTTTACAAATGCACGTAAAAGTCAAAAATAAATTACGGATCGTTCAAGTTCATGTCTCAATTTCTGGGCTGAAGTGTAAACTATGTGCTTTTAATTATAATATTTGATTGTAAAAGCGTGGGGCGCTGGAGCAGGAAAGACTTTCTTTCAGACGTGCTGCAACTCTAGTTAGAGCGCCGATCTCTGTATTCTGCTTCCCGAAACATCGCTTAACTTGATTTCTCAGCAAGGTATAGAAAAAATCTTTCCTATTCCAGCGCCCCACGCTTTTACAATAAAATATTATAATTTATTTTAAACATTTATTTTAAATAGACGAATGAGCCCGCATCCTCTCCATCTCCGCCAGTGCGTCTGTATTGCATGGTGTCTTACCTGTCAGCTTAGAACAATGTAGCTCTTCAATCTGGAGACCACTAAGTGATTTTACTCGACTTAGCGCCACATATGCCTGTCCATCCGCAAAAGTACGGGACCCTAAGTACACCACGGCGTGGTCTACCGTACAGCCTTGCATGTTGTGCACGGTAGATGCCCAACTTGCGCCTTTACACCGTACTGTAGCTGTACTTGGCCGGGAATGGGATGCCTATAGGCTGAATTGGGTGCTCCGAGTAGAGAAGCAAGGCTACTTACAACAGGGTTTCGCCCGGTTCCCTGAGGTGAAGCGACATGACATTTGTAACCACCTTCATGCCATTCAGCCCTCGGCACGTTTCTCACCTTGGCTTGGGTGGGATCTTTAACAAGCTACCACCCCATTTACACGTCAATATACATCGTATGCATCCATCATGAAGTTCCAGTTCAAATCTTCCGGCTCCATCATCAGATCAGCTCGATAGTACCATATTATTGTATTCAGACCTTGAAACCTAATCGTGGTCAAAGTTCATTTCGGGGTCAAAGTTCATTACAAGACCTTTCTAACACGTCCAAACACGGCTATAATACGATCATCCATCATGAAGTTCCAGTTCATATCTTCCGGCTCCATCATCAGATCAGCTCGACAGTACCATATTATTGTATTCAGACCTTGAAACCTAATCATGGTCAACGTTCATTACAAGACCTTTCTAACAAGTCCAAACACGGCTATGATACGATATTTCATCATGGAATGCTAGTGCCTATCTTCCGGCTTCATCATCAGACCTTGGAACCTAATCATGGTCAACGTTCATTACAAGACCTTTCTAACAAGTCCAAACACGGCTATGATACGATATTTCATCATGGAATGCTAGTGCCTACCTTCTGGCTTCATCATCAAACCTTGAAACCTAATCATGGTCAACGTTCATTACAAGACCTTTCTAAAAAGTCCAAACACGGCTATGATACGATCATACTTCATGAAGTTCCAGTTCATATCTTCCGGCTCCATCATCAGATCAGCTCGACAGTACCATATTATTGTATTCAGACCTTGAAACCTAATCATGGTCAACGTTCATTACAAGACCTTTCTAACAAGTCCAAACACGGCTATGATACGATATTTCATCATGGAATGCTAGTGCCTATCTTCCGGCTTCATCATCAGACCTTGGAACCTAATCATGGTCAACGTTCATTACAATACCTTTCTAACAAGTCCAAACACGGCTATGATACGATATTTCATCATGGAATGCTAGTGCCTACCTTCTGGCTTCATCATCAGACCTTGAAACCTAATCATGGTCAATGTTCATTACAAGACCTTTCTAACAAGTCCAAACACGGCTATGATACGATATTTCATCATGGAATGCTAGTGCCTACCTTCTGGCTTCATCATCAAACCTTGAAACCTAATCATGGTCAACTTTCATTACAAGACCTTTCTAAAAAGTCCAAACACGGCTATGATACGATCATACTTCATGAAGTTCCAGTTCATATCTTCCGGCTCCATCATCAGATCAGCTCGACAATACCATATTATTGTATTGTCATCAAAATCACATACAACTGCCAATTTCCATAACGCTACGATCTTTAGAAGATGGTTAAATTAGTTTTCTTAGATTTGACTACATAGTTACATACATACAGGTCGACCGAATAAAAGCGTGTTAAAAAATATGTTTAGTCCGTAAGTTAGATAATAATAATAAAATATTAGATACGTATTTTCTCTTTTTTCAAAAACAATAAAAAAATACAAAGATAAGGGCTTATTGTGACGTCATAAGTTGAAACATGGACGGAAATAGTAGCCACTAGTGACGTGGTGGGCGGATACCTTAATTTAAATTCGCTGTATTCGTACATCTCTCAAAGTGATAACAAATTACGATTATGTTTTACTTATTAGAATATTTATTATTAGTGTGTCAACATCGGGACAAACCTATAAAGGTTTTTATGATGTTTTTGTAACTATTTATTGTTTAATGTGATGAAATAAAGAAAAAAAATGTAGATATTCTTTATTTCGAAGAAGCAAAAAATACGCGTCTTTTATTTTCACTATCAAAACATCGCACATGAAAATAAAATTGTCCGCGCTCCTATTTTTCAAAGTAAGTATTTTTTATTGAAGAGCCAGCGATGAAAATGCATCTATAGTACTAATTATACATTAATGTAAAAAAATCGACTTCTATTGCACGAAGTTACAAAATACGCGATTTGTTTCTTGGTAACATTTATAAATATTTTTAGTGCAAAAACAGTCTGATATTCAAATCAAATCAAATTTATTTGTTAAACATAGGTTGTTTGTTAAACAATGATGTTCTAAATAAATTAGGTACGCTATGTTTTATCATAGAGACAAACCAATTAGGCGATAAAAATATATTATTCATGCAGCAATATTTTTATAGAATTTAAAATAAAATTAAATAGAAAATATAACATAACACTCACAACATAAAATTATACATAATCATTTAGCAAAATCATTTAAAAGTTTCTTAATATATTTCATATTGTAACATTTTAAGCGCTTTAAAGCTATGTGATACGCTTTAAAATTTATTGGACCTCAAAATCTCTCACAAACTTGATCGACTAGCAGTTCGGTATTGAATTAACCACAAAATTTTCTAATCTAGCCATAAATTAATTATGAATTAAGAAAGAAGTATAAAAAAATGTCTAGACTGAAAAATAACCTTGGCATTTAGTTTTAATATCGCGTTTAGCATTAAAAGTGCTTTGTAGGTCTCAAGAAATGTTCTAATTGTTGGTGTACAATAAATTATATTCTATTCTATTCTATCCTAATTAATAGATTTTACATGTTTAGATCACAAAAGAAATTGTATTTACATCTAACAAGTAATTAGATAGCTATACCTACTAATATTATAAACAGGAAAGTTTAGTGTTTTTATTTTTAAAGATTATTAGCAATGTGGGTTTTACTAACTATTTATTAATCTGTGGTTTTACTAGTAATCTCGTTAACCCCTTTTGCTAAGCTTTTGCTTGTGTTACGAGTGGGTTCACATTGGCAGTGTAATGGATGGGATTCGAACCCGCAGCCACATGATCACAAGTCCAACGCTCTACCCATTAGGCTACCGCCGCGCGCCCGCCGCTTCAAATCTGTTTGCATTGAATAGGATCCGAATTTACTAAACCTATTGAAAAAAATCAGTCACTGTTCGGAAGCTACACGATCGCCGGGTAACATAGGCTATATTTCAATAAAAAAAATAAGGCTGCGGGCGAAGCTGAGGGAAACAGCTAGTAATTTATAACTTTTTTTTCCTTTAATTTTAAACTAGCTGTTGTCCCCAACTCCGCCCGCAGTCCCTATAAACATTTTTATAGGCAGACAGGTCACAGACATTGAAACATATATGTTTCAATGTCTGTGACCTGTCTTTGCATTGAATATATTCTATGCATACCTTGTAATATACTGTGACTACAAAAATATTACAGTACATTTCAAATTAATAATCAGCAAATAATATAATAGAAAATACGAAAAGCAAATTTTAAACACCTAAATTGAACCAACAAAAAGCCATCCCTCATCTTCAAATCCGAACCCGCTCATATCTTTCGCGTATTTATTAAATTTTCATTTAATATAAGCGAGTATAAGAGAAAATATTAAAATGTGCACTGGCTTTGATCCAAGTGAATCCATTGTACTGTTTGGCTGGCTCTCTGCATTGTAAACAATGGCTTTATTCATACTAAGGCCAATATTTGCTATAATGTTTGATCAAATGTTTGCTTGGCTCGAATAATGATTAGCTTAATTTATATTTATATCGGTAATTTAATAATATTCTCTTTATTTAATTAAAATACTTATAAAATACATTTTTAAATATATACTACTAAAAAAAATGTACATTTAAAAATATAAAAAGAGTCCCCAATCGGCATCGGGAACAAGGTCCAGGCTGCCGGTGGTTAGGGCTTCAGAGAGAGCAACCTCCTCTTGATACGCGCCGTGTCGAGAAGTACCGCTTTCTGAATCAAACCCTTGACCCAGACGCCTAACGAGAGCCTCCTAATTGTTATTATTATTATTGTGCACAAAATTAAATATTTTTATAATCTTCTTCTTTAAGTGCCACTCCAATTAATGAATTTCGGCACAACTGCTGGAATCTATCTCTATCTTTTGTGAGGTGGAACAGTTCACTTGCGCTCGCGATCCCCATCCACTCCCGGATGCTGCGGCACTGCCTTCAACTCGTCTTCGCCCCGCGACCTTGCCCATCATAATTACTTACTTATCTATCATGCCTAAGCTCGTGACCTAGATATTAAGCTTTTTGTATCTTAATGATGGACAAGAGCTTACTCTCCTGCTAAGCTCTTCGCAGAACTTCCATGTTGGTCACCCTATGTGGCCAGCTTATTCTCAACATACATATATATAAATAAAGTCTGTATGCCCACATTTCAAAAGCTTCAAAATGTTTCCTGAGATCTTCTTTTATTGTCCATGACTCGCATCCGTATTGAATTGAAAAATTGAACTACGGGCCATATGTTACAGTGTAAGAGACGAGTACGCAAGGCAAACTCCGATTGCATAGAACAATCCCAATGGCATACTTCAGCTGCGTTTCTCAATATTTGTTGTGGTCGGATTACAGTCATACCGGATTTAGCTGAACACCGAAAAGAGAAGCACTCCGGCGGTTTTAGCTGGTAAGAGTCTGGCATACTCCGCCTTTCGCAGGGCGGAGGAAGTCCATAAAAAAAGGCACTTATGCCACTTTCGTTTTCGTGTAGTAAAGTTTTATCAATTTATTTTCTCCCTTAGAACCTACAAGACACGAAACTATTATAGCCAAAGTACTTGAGCAGAACTTCTTTTCCAAAGTTAATAAAATCCCAAATCCGAAGAAACTTTCGCATCAATCATATTAGCTTGTATAGTGATGATTCCCTAACATACAATCTGCGTCACAGGCCGGATTACAGTCCTCGTTGCAATCTGTCTCAAAGCCCTCTTGATTGGCCAGTACTGAGGATAGACGTCAAACAAACAATGTGGAGTGTTGGTTAAGTCCTTTTCAAAGATAGGTTTAGGTTTAGATGTACATTGAGATAACCTAGTCTAGTCTGAATAATCAATACGTAGTAGAAGCAAATACAAAAATATGTCATAAATAAATTCAGGTGTTGAATTAAAGCTACTTTTAAATGGATTCTGTCGCGGTTTATTTTGGTTTTAGTTCCCGTCGTTTTTTATTTCATACTGCCCGTGACAATGACCCCTGCAAAGACATCGGAACTTCGGGAACTAAACTCAAAATAAACTGCTATAGAATCTCTTTAAAGTTATAAAGTAGTTTTATTTCAATGTCTAACATTCGCGTAAACCTCAGTAAGCAATAAGTTCAGGTGTCTTATTATAAACTTTTTTTTTTAATGCAATTGTCTCTTGAACCTACGCAATTGTCAATATCCTATTGTGCTGACAGACTGGTTAATTTGAAATAATTTATTATATGACATTATTATTGAACGAGATTTTACTAATTCTACTAAATGTGGGCGTTTAGATGTAAGTAAGTACGTAACCAAATAATATATTCTGTGGCTATCTCTCAAAGTAACTTACTGAGAGTAATAGAAAAAGTAAATCGATATGTTCAGCCAGCAAATAAGTCGAAACACAATGAGATATACAAAACCATCTTCACTTGATCAAATCTCGTAAGGTAAACCTTCGTGAAAAGATTTTTTCTTTAATTCCTCCGAAAAGGATTTTTATCATTTTTTGAGCTATATTTGGTATGTCTGAGAGTAAGTCGTACACTATTTTTAAACCCGTGATAGGGGTTTAAAAATAAAAACTTTTCCAAAAAATGGCAAAACATTGTTTGCAGGGTCAACTAGTCCTTTTATAACTAAACGCATAATAACTTTCAATTTCTACCGAATGAATCAGTAGTATCTATTAGTATGCACCAGTCACCATGTATACATTTGGCAACGTCACTCCTTTGAATGCAAACATCAGCCAAGTACTACATGTTGCGATGGTCAGGATATTAGAGGAAAATTAAGAGTGAATTTCCATGTTTAACATTTCCAAAAGGTCACAGGACTAGCCCAATTTCTTGTAAACAGACAAGTATATTGAAGGTTGGATCCTATATCTATCCTTTAAGGAAAATATGTGATCAGCCTTAGATATTCTAAATGTTACGAGACTTCAATCAGTCGATCAAATTAGCCTGCTTTGGTCTAATGGCAGGGCGTATGGCTCTTCCATTCTGCGCCAAAACACCAGGTCCTTGCAGTCTGAACTCGCCTTTCCATAGTATACTCACTGGAAGGATTTACACTGGGGTAGCTGGCGAATGCATTCCGGGGTGATCAATTGAATAGACTAGAATATCTTTATTTGCTAGAGACACGGTATATTACAAGGTTTCAAAATACATACATATTTCAAATACTTACATATCACCGTTGAAACGGTATGCAAATTTTTGAAACAGGAAATCATTTTATACATGTTATACTACCGTAATTACCATAATTAACCCTTTCACTGTCCCGTGAATCACATATGAACATTTCCATTGTTTAACTATTGTGTCTTCTGACGGGACAGGTGAGGTGTTAAATGTAAATAAATGTCGATATAGAAAACAGAAGCACCCTGGTGATTTAGGTCTAGAGTCTGGCACACCCAGCTTTTCCAAGGGGAAAGTAAATTAAGGTTACTACCAGAAAAAGAAGTAAATATGTATTTTACAAAAAAATATCATATCTGTAGCTCGTTGTACAGCGGTACCTACTTAGTGTTAATTACTAGATCTTGACCAGGAATGCAGCATTGAGTCAGAAAGAAGCAAGCATTAACCACGAAACTTTTTTCTTGGTAATCCTCATGGAGTTCCTCCGTTCTGGGGAAGGCGGAAGAGTATACCGGTGCTTGCCATAAATAAATTTCACAACCTATTGACAGTCTAATTGGCATAGTGACAAAGTTATTTTTTTTTTTTTTTTTTTTTTTTATAAAGATTACTAGCAAAGTGGGTCGCACATTACTAGTAATCTTGTTAACCCCTCGTGCTAAGCTAAGATGCTTGTGTTACGAGTGGGTTCACGTCGGTAGTGTAATGGGTGGGATTCGAACTCGCACCACATGATCGCAAGTCCGATGCCCTAGCCATTAGGCTACCGCCGCTTGGTGCTTGGGTGTAGATTCTTGCACGTAATATTTATTTATATGGCTTGCCTATTCGGTAGATTGTAGATACACTATGTTCATAATATACCTACCTATGTAAATTTTCTCAGAGATGATTTTTCAGACAGAGTCTGGCCAATCAGTTCATGGAGAAAATTTACTTTTCAAGCCTAAACGGAACTTTAACACACTTTTGTATATTGTTATTATCTACACTAATATAACAAAGCTGAAATGATTTGATTTGTTTGTTTGATTGAACGCACTGACCTCAGGTCCCGTAAAATGTTGTTTTTGTCCGAATTGTTTTTTTTTTCAGTGTTCGATTGCTCATTTATCGAGAAAGGCTATAGGCTACTTTTACCGCGATAATCAACGCTTACGTAGGCGGAGCCACAAGCAAAATTTAGTAATATTTTTAACTCCTTTCACAAAATGCATGTGGAATAAGCTACCCATATTCATATTCTTTATTGCAATCCATAATGTACATTAATGGTGGAAAAGGAAATATAAAAGTCACAATTATGGACCCTGATGGGCACAGCAAGTAGAAGAGAGGAAGGCGTTTTATGTATAGGTACTATATAGTAGGTATATAGTTAATGCAAAAGTAGATAGCGTTACACGATATTTATTTTAAATTATTTAGCTATGGAATAAAGGTATATATTCATGCCTAATAAGTAAAAATTCCTAAAGATATTATCTTAAATCGTGGCACTATTTGTATATTGTTTCAAAAGTTCTGATTGGACCACGTCAAGGGACCAAACCAACATGGCGCCACCAACATTGGTGCTAATATTGGCCGTTGGCCATAACTTAGCATAATAGTACCAACGCGTTACCGAATTCAGTAAAACGAAAATGTATTCTATTTTTAGATCGTAAGGGTGATGTGAATTTTGAGACTTGCCATTTTTCTCACTTGATTTATTAAAGTAGTTCAAGGCTTTGCGTTCGTGAACACAATTTATGAATTAGAGTAAGGTTCGGTTCTGTTCGGTTAGGTTCGGTTCTTTGGTACGTCGTTTCTTTTTACCAGCTGATAGGACGTCGTAAAATCTTGTTGCTTTAGATGACACTTGAAACTGACGTTAAATCACTTATTTTATTTATATTCAGTGTATAATATACTAGCTTTATCTCGCGGCTCCGCCCGCGTCGGATCGGTTAACGCGAAAATAACACCTTACCTATGATAATGGGCTTCCTCAATAAATGGGCTATCTAACAATGAAATATTTTTTCAAATCGGACCAGTAGTTCCTGAGATTAGCGCGTTCAACCGAACAATTTCTAGTAAAAAGACAAGTCTAGTATATTGAAGGCTGGATATCGTTTAAGAATAGTATGCGATCAGTCGGAAGTCGGAATACAAAATTTCAGCTGAAAATAAGTTAATTAAATATTTTTATCAATTTTTTCACATCAATTATTCGACATCAAAGAAGATATTTTTTCCCACATTTCAGCCAATTTGCAAAGGCCGTGTATATGTTCCGTTGTTATATAATATGTTATAAATATTTGAGATTTTGTTGTTACATCATGTATTACTTACCCGGGTAGTCTACCCGTGACCCTACCTTTAAAGTACTGGGTAAAAGTTAAAATTAATCGATTCACTGGTCTGGTTATGATTTATTGATGTAATAAAATCAGTGTACTTATCATAAGCACTATTTGCCCCTTTTAAATAAATAACGACGGGCCTGTTGGTCTAGTGGTTAGTAACCCTGAGTGCTAAGCCGGAGGTCGTGGGTTCGATTCCCACCCAGGACAAATCTTTGTGTGATGAGCACAATCATTTGTTCTGTGTCTGGGTGTTATTTATCTATAATATGTATGTATTTAGAAATATATAAGTATGGTTATCAGTCGTCTGGTTACCATAGTACAGGCTTTGCCTAGTTTGGGATCTTTTTTTTAAAAAAAAGTATACAGACGGTCGAGCCAACAGCAGTCATCATCCGTGGATGCGCGTAGCAGGCTGTAGTACAAAAACACTCGCACACTGCGCCGCAAAAGAAGTTTTCACTTCAAAAAATGACACTGACACCCATTGACATATTATTTCTACATTGACAACTTGACACCCTCAGCTGACACCGGATGACATCTCACACTCGCGTAAGCGCCATGCGCTGCGTATTAGGATCAGTCACGTGACCCCTAACGCGAGTTTAATTTTTTTACCCACCCCAAAAATGACAGCGCCGCTAAAGAAGTTTTCACTTCAAAAACAAACACACAGACGAACATAGAACCTAAGTCGATTAATAAAAGCAGGTCAAAGACCTCTCTTAATAAAAACCTATTCTTTTCCATAGTAAGAATTAAGTTAAAGCAGCATTGTTTTCGCTTGTTCACTGTTCAGGCTAGTCGTCAACTCCAGAATAATAATTCCAGGTTTTGTAGAACTTTTTAACATTAACTAGTGACCATATCGTTTTAATATTTCCGTAGTGAATTGCTTCTTCTTTTTCTGTACATGAAAAGGCCTTTGAAATTAATAGTTACAATATAAAAAAAATAATTAAATGTATTCAACCTGATTGCCCTGGTGAAGTGGTTAATGTCTCTGACTACTAATCCGGAGGTTGTGGGTTCGATTCCCACCCGAGACAAATCTTTGTATGTTGAACAACAACATTTGTGCTTTGTCTGAGTGTAATTTATTATTTTTATGTTTTTATGAATATTTATCAGTTGTCTAGTTGCCATAAAACAGGCTCTGCATATTTAGGGATCAAGTGACCGTGCTTGAGTTTTCCTAAGATATTAGTATTCGTATTTGTTTTTACTACTTTTATCTTAGAATAATATTAAGATCTGTGGGCTAAAACTATCCCAGAGTGACCCCTCATAATTCCTGAAAGGTCTGGCTCCTCATCTACTATAAGGGCTTATTAGATTGCAGACCAGAAAAGACCAAGTCTACCCATAAAACCTTGAAACATGGCGCCTCGAATCAGCCACTCTGGTCACCCCGCCACCTTTTCCTGGGCCAACCTTGGCGTGTTCATATGCAAACACCCATAATTTAGGCAGCTGATTCGTTTAAAATTCTTCAATTACTTCGCTGACACTGACTTACCGAAGATTGCAAAAAGTAACGTGAAAATATGTCCTTACACGTAAATATTAACACACAATAAGGTTACAATTCTATGGTAATTAAATTCGCGAATCTCGTACTTTTGTGTAATCAAATTTTTTTTCTATTAGTCGTTGTTGTATTCTGTTCACGGCGCGATATTGACCTATACGGGGTCCGCATTTTAATTAATGGCCCCGAGTTCTGGCTTAAATTGATAAACATAGTCATGAACATTGTTTCGAAGGATTTTGGGAATGTTGGGGACAGTTTCCTTAAGGGGAAACTTTATTGGAAAATAACGTTGTGTCATCTTTATTTTAGTATGTATAATGTTTAAAATATGATAATTAATACTTTCGGAAACGTATTTTAAATCTACTTTGTTTTCATCAATATTTTTTTCGGAATAAATTAGATTCAGAATACACAATTAAACAAAGTCTTCACTCTGTGGCTTAAAAGATTTTATTAATGATTTTAAATACTAGTCCTTTTGTATTTTATTAACCGTATAGAAATACTTCTTTACTATTTATAAATTTCTTACTTCTTTATAAATTTTCTTACAAGATTTGACATAAACAAATTAAAACGCTTATCCTAAATTACTTCCTAATGAAAAAACTATTCGGGAACTGAATTAAAAAGAAATTGAAGATAGTGTTTTTCATCGCCTTTATTAAAACTCAACGATCGTCGTTGTGGAGGTCAGATAGGCATTCGCTCCTTGTAAAATATGGTATTCAGCTAAATCCAGTAAGGATCCTAAAATCAGGATAGTGTTCAGTGCCTTACATAACTACAGTACAAGTTATAGATCGTTTTAATTAATAAATTAGAGCTTTATTGTAGTCAAAATATTTTAGATCTAAAATAAAACGAAAAAAACATATTAAAAAGTATTTATTCTTCATCCATTATAACGTTCGGTACGTCTTCGTTTTTAGTGTCATCAAGCACGGGTCTTGACCACGCACCTTCCACTTCGAGGGTTCTCTCCAGACCGGTGAGGAACGCGAAGAACTTGTCTTCTCTTATCCTGAAAATACCAATAGCATAATATTGAATGGTTAAAATTCTATATACAGGATTAATTTCAAAAGGAGTGCCTCAATACAACTAGGTAATCAGGTGCATAAAACTGAACAACTTTTCTCAAGAAACATAGGCCGAAATCTGAAAATGAAAATTCACTTTTCGTACAAAGTAAAAGGTCACGTGACTTATGTTTGTATGAAAAGATGATTTTCAATTTAAGATTTGGACGTATGATTCTTGCGAGTTGTTCAGTTTTATTCAGCGGATTACCTCATTAAATATACGCATGCCTTTTAAATTAATCACAACATTTGTATTAAAAAAAAGTAAGCAGCGTGAATTATATTCAGTTCAAGACCCAAATGACCTTGGAAAGGTTGGAGCCGCGCCATAGCACGAATTTCTAATCGTTTTTGTTGCGACTTCCATCGTTCCACGCTGACATCTTTCGTGTTTTTGACGTTTCCGAGGGAGGATACGCGGTACCTAGCAGTGCAACACGCCACCGAAATCTAGAGTAACAGCATTTTAAGTTTATAAGTTTTGATTTATTGAGTATTTTATTTCTATGGGCCTAGTTATTATAATTAAAAAAATATTCTGAGACAACATTGACAATCCCTGAAAGGAAAACTAAGAAAATATGGATTACAAAAATTGGTATCTGAAATCGCCAACCCGTAATGAGCAAACCGCGGTTATCAGGACTCATTCGTTCTCTACATATATGAGAAGAGCCCTATGCCCAGCTGGGAAACATTTATTAGTCCACTAGCTTCTGCCCGCGACTTCGTCTGCGTGGACTTCAGAATTGGGTCCAAAAAGAAATGAAAAATGTTAATGTTATGAAAAATTGAATGAAATTTTTCACCCGTGTTATAGCTGGCGATGTAATAGAGAAAAGTAACAAATTTCAAAGGAGTCTACCCCGGCTTAGCTCGAAAAAAAAATTCAATTTGCCCTCGGGAACTACTTAAGGAATCGGGATAATAGGTAGCCTATGTTCTTTTCCGTGTCAAAGCCTATATGCATGCCAAATTTCATCCAAATCCGTTCAGCCGTTTTTGCGTGATTGAGCAACAAACATCCAAACATCCAAACATCCACACTTTCACATTTATAATATTAGTAGGATAATATATTGTTAACTTTTCAATACTTTAGTGCCGTTTAAGTAAGTCTTGGCATTGGAGTATCCATTGGTCATTGCTGACATCATTATAAGATGTTTGTAGAAACAAGTCATGTGCAGTTGATCAGCAGTGAAATATAATTTATCCTGTCCTTGCCTACTTACGTTTTATTGAACTCTAAACAGAACAATTTTAGAAATAAACTCAATGTAATATGTATTATTGTTGTTTATCATGGGGTTGAAACGCTCGGGACATGGGTACCAGGTGCACGAATTCTTTTTAAAGATCACGCGAAACGTTTGGTTGACTCTACCCATAACCGAAGATGTACTGGCATATTGTTATCACAAAGAATTAGCATAGCCGTTCAACGTGGCAAAGCTGTCAGCCTTTTGGGCATGTTTGACAGAAATAATGACGACGACGCCTTATTTGAGAATGCTGCTGCCTATTTTCCTTATTTCTATTGGCCTTAGTCGTCTCTGAAGACATCCAGGGGTAGTCACTGTCACGGTGACGGCCACGGTAAATACTTTTATTCACAAACTAGCTGCCCGGACAGACTTCGTTCTGTCAAAAGTAATTTTTTTTTGCTTATTATTTATGTTTTACACCTTTTAAACCTTCCCTGGACTTCCACAAACATTTCAAGATCAAAATCAGCTAAATCGGTTCAGCCGTTTTCGAGTTTTAGCGAGACTCACGAACAGCAATTGATTTTTATATATATAGATAAAATTATGATTAGTAATATGGTGATGGTAATACGTACTCATGGGTATCTCTTTCGTCTTCTATTTCATTAGCCTGAAAAATAACACAAAAAGAATGGGTTTAATTTCATAAATAATGAGCGTTTACCCACCGTCAAACTGGGTTAGAAAAGTAGTAGTCATGACTGCATGACCAATAGCAAAAAAAAAACTCTAATAATTGAGTACTAGTTAAATTGAAGGCACGCCAAGCCGAGTGGTCTAGGGCGCCGTCATACGGAGGGGTGTCGGCATGTTTACTAAAGGTCACCTATCCACGGACCAACCGTAGCGAGCGCGGTTCTACCTCTATTTTATTGGTCAAACCGTACGGCTTACACTTAGCTACGAGCCCCTGTGTTTAATATGCTCTGTTCTTCTGAATGTCCTATTAAAGGTCGCGCGATCATGCGATGTGATCATATACTTTTTCCTTTCACGATGAAATCGCATCGCGTATCGTATCGTAATCTAATACTACTACCACTCGTATCATCACACGGGTGATCGTAGTGTTACGGTGGTGATAGCAGTGGTCAATGCTAGCGTAAATAATGAGGCTCAGGGAAGACTCCTTTACAGTCTTCCCAGGGAAGTGCCACAACAGGCGTTGCACAATAGAGTTTTGGTGTGGTCTTTTAAGAGGTAACTAAACCCTCCTCCATGTGCTGATGGTGAGCATACTTCTCGGTCTTAATCCCCATAAGGCTGGCCGCATTTTGAAGGTTACGCCACACAGTAAATAAACGCTAATTGTTACTCTACTCGATGTGCTGCAGGTTCGATCTCAGCATGAGACAAACATATGTATGATCCAGAAATTACTGTTCTTAGTACATGATATTTGAATTTCTATGAAACCATCCAAGACAAAAGGATGTGGGGGAGTGTTTAAAATAAACCTGAAGGTTTGAGTTACCTGTAAGCTCGTTATCTCGCTGTCGGTATTAACAAGGAGATCAGCTAGATACTGCGTGACGTGGTCCGCTCGGTCCACCACATCTATATCCTCGCTATGACTCGCTGGCCGCTTCTTAATATCGTTCGATAAACCAGGAGAACGCTGTGGAAGTTCTAGCGAAAAAACAAACGAATAGACAAATATTATGTACTCAGTAATAGTCAGACCACCGAGAACTTTTATTAGTTCAATATATATAGATTTATTAACCTAAAATTTACTAATTTCACTTAAGTTAACACGGGATAAGAAAAGCAACCCGAACGTAACTTGGAATTATTTAGGAAAAAAAACCCGTGTGATAATTTTATTATTATTAATTTTAACGTAAAATTTACAAATATCTTTGTAAGCCATTCATAAAACCATTTATGGATACAAATCTGGATGAGTTTTGATAAAAAAAATTGGGAGAACAATTCCTTTTTTATTATACACCCAGTTGCATAATCACAAATGAAACGAAAAACTCTATATAACTAATCTCTTTCTGAGATCGGGTAAAAAGGCTATAGATGCAGTCAGGTGGAACAGTTACATTAATTACAGAGCTTTATGGTTCTCGATCATTATGAATCGTTTCGTTCACTGCACGCCGCTACCGTCAATTATAGAGCAGAAAATTAAAAGCACAAATTCTAATAGAATTCAAGGATATTTTACCTTACCTTAACAACAGAGTGAATGTAAGCGGATCCGTCATGCTGACGTCATGTGTTAATTTGGAAAAACATAACTAACATCTTAACTACCTTTGTATTGTCTAAGTTTCTAATATGGTTTATTATGGCTAAATACTCTATTAATAATTCTAAGTCGCTTTTAATTCTCAGCCAAGCCCTCATCTATCCTCTGGCAGCGGATGAATTAGGGCTGCCCAAGACAGATGGATTGCGCTCTTTGAGGCAGGTCTATGTTCAGCAGTGGACGGCCATAGGCTTATAATTATGATGACGATGGTTAAATCTCACGTTTTCCCTGTCACTTCAAGGCATTTCAATCATCAATCAACTCAGCTTATCACGTATACTGCTGGACATGAGCCTCCATGAGAGGTCTGTTTAATTTTAAGCAACCCTACGGCTCCCCACGGCTCAATAGACATTTAAGAACGACTTAAATTTTCGTCGACAGAGTTCAGATTTTTACTGAATGATCCTGTTCAGGTCTAATGGTTCGGATGTCACGGGGCCCTTTTTGAATTATCTGCAACTCTTATGGAAGCGTGTCTGTTTACCTAGTACAAGAGTTTTACTACTATTCTATGCCATAATGATTTCTGAGGAGCACGTTACACATCTTTACATGGTATAAAAGAAAGTCGCTGCCGCTGTCTGTACGTTTAGATGATTTAAGCTACGGAACGAATTTTAATACATTTAGTAATAGATGGGTAGAGTTTAACAAAAAATATGTATAATTACAGGCACTTATTACTGTGCTACCCGTGCGAGGCTGGGGCGGGTCCGTTAGTCATATCATGACATTTTTAAAGTGAAAAAATTTTGAACCAAAAATTTAATTAGCGAATTGTGTAAAATTCGTGTAACCTATATAAAGTGTTTACAATATGGAAACTGAACAAAATACATCTATTAATGCTATTCTTATTTTACTAGTTTTCACTTCTGCCGGCACTCCCTCAGTGCAACCCGTTGATTTTTTTTAATTAACGGCTTTGCACGCGCACATTTATAAATACCTTTAATTGTACACAAAAACCTTCCTCTTGAATCACTCTATCTATTAACGAAAACTGCATTAAATCCGTCGTGCAGTTTATAAGATCTGAGCATACAGCGGGAGTAACTTTGTTTTACACTATGTAAAGGCGTGAAATATTGCCAAGTACTTCACAATTCATTCTAGGATCCTTTTTGGACTTTCTGCTACTCTTAAGCAAGCGTGATTGGTTTGAACTAGGTACCATAGTTTTACCTTAGTGTAGCACTCATCTCTACTAATACCATAATATAACCTGTACTTTTTTCCTCGAGTTTCTTCGGAGGGTCGTACTTGCTGTACCCGTCCCTCTTCCTCATATCTCGGTCGTGGGTAACGTATAACTTTTCCGTCATATCGTGGGTCATATCGTCATCACTGTATAGTTTCTTCGAGTTAACTACCTGAAATTGTATCCACTATTACATAATGGCCCTGATTCTGTTAAACACGTACTAAACTAATTTTAGTCCAACGGTATCTTTTTCACTTGTACATATTTAGAAAAGGACAAATTTAGTTCCAACTAAAATTCTCATACAAAATTGACGACAAGTAAAAACGTGTGCTCTAAAAACACTGTGATGTTCAAGGCGAAAACTAGTTTGACATTTCTAACTTAGTTATTATCTGTTGCCGCCCTTTTCTCACGCTTTATGTTAGTAAAAGACAGCAATGATTTAAATTTAGTTTAGTTTGCGTAAAGAGGACCATTTTATTTACTTAAAAATGTGTAGACAGAATTTAAAAAAGGACAGCTTTATTCAATTTTTTTTTTATGCTGGAAACAAGTGAATGTTAGTGTGTACGCTAACACAATTGCTTTATTCATTCATTCTCTTAAGTCGACCAGAAATTTATCAGACGCATGATAACGATCAGGCGCAGGAATACAATGGCCCTGATTCTGTTAAACACGCACAAAACTTAATTTAGTCTATCGTTATCTTTTTCACTTGCACATAATTAGAAAAGGACGGGCGATTTGATTTTGAGTTGTCGAATTTAGTTCTGACAAAATTAGCGCAGTGTGTCACGCAAAAAAAAAGTGATGTTCAAGGTGAAAACTAGTTTGACATTTCTAAATTAGTTATTTTCTGTTGCTGTTCTTTTCTTGCGCTGTATGTTAATAAAAGATAAATTCATACACAAGAAACGGATATTAAATAGAATACTCACCGTTAAGGCTCCTTCATTCGATGGCTTTGTGTGTGCAAGACTTATCCTAGATAGTGCGGTGGCGACCACTAGCATGGCCAACTGTAGAATACAACAGAATAACTGTAATATATAGAATACATATTCTATAGAAACAATTTTGATACATATATTACGCCAATTAAAAAGATGCAACGTCAAAGCCAACAACTAAATGGTATTTTTTTTTAGAGTAGTAGCAATGTGGGTCACACATTACTAGTAATCTTGTTAACCCCTCGTGCTAAGCTAAGATGCTTGTGTTACGAGTGGGTTCATGTCCAGTATGATGGGTGGGATTCGAACGCGCAACCACATGATCGCAAATCCAACGCCCTAGCCATTAGGCTACCGCCGCTTCTATTTGATTGAAGTAATCGGATATGTGAGACAAATATGTATATTTTTGACGATGTTTTTAGATAGCTACAAGATGTTCTGAACAAAATGGGAGGTACGGAAATGATAGGTCGTAAAATTACTAGGAATTTTTCCTCGATAACTCAGTAGTTCAATAATAAACTTTGATTTAGCAATTATATGCAATTCTTATACAGGGTTAATTTAAAAGGAGTGCGTATATTCAACGAGTTAATCAGGTGCATAAAACTGAATCACTTTTCCCAAGGAACATGAGTCGAAATCTTACAATGGAAAATAAACTTTTCATACAAAGTGACAGATCACGTGACTATGTTTGTATGAAAAGATGATTTTCAATTTTAAGATTTCGACCCATGTTTCTTGGGAAAAGTTGTTTAGTTTTATGCACCTGATTACCTCGTTGAATATACGCACTCCATAAAAAATAGCCCTGTATAGGAAATTAATCAGATTTCGTTAGCCTTAAATTCAATCTAAGTCTGGGGAAACTTCAAGATTGGTCACAAGAACTACGCCTTCCTTGGTATGTGCTTGTGCTCCACCAGCCAGAAGACCATAGTGTTGTCATTGTGTATGCACTGACGTGAATTGAGAACACACTTGTTTTTTGGATGAAATATCACAACATATTGTTTTCTGAGGTTTATGCGAATGTTAGACATTGAAATAAACCGCGATGGAATCCGTTTAAAAGTATTTCAATATCACTATATTTTCTATAAATAATTAATTGGCTTTATGTTTTCTATCCTTATTGATTTTTCACATTTTGTGTAGCTGTTGGTTTTCCTTAAAATTTTCTAGAAATAACGCGTTTCCATATAAATACCTAAAGACTTGAATATTGTGACCGTATTATGACGTCATCATAGTATTCACTATACCTGCGTGAAGTCGTTATTTACAATTATCTTTGATGGCGTAATTCTTATTAAATAGTACACAATCAAATACTTCTAATGTAACCTCTTTTGTAATCTTACATTACGCAATAAAGAATTGAATTCCTTTCAATTGGAATTTCAATTGTATTGTATGAAAATTCCATACATCAATGAAAGAAAATATTTCATAAACATGATATACCTAAGTACGAATTACAGTTGACTTTAAAATTTCGAAATCTGTCAACCGATCTTAAGGAAATTCACGAAGAGGAAGTGTTTTCATCCGACTTCAAAAACAAGAGGTTTTAAATTCAATTGCATGGTTTTTTCTCTTTTCGTATGTTGTTATGCGATATCTAAAGAGCCAAGCAGGAGCAGAAACTCTTTTCCATCATTAAGAAACAAAAAACTTCATATCTCGGCCACGTGCTTAGGCATGATAGATATCAACTCCTGCAAGTAATTTTGATGGGCAAGGTCGCGGGACGAAGACGAGTTGGACGCAGAAGAAAGTCGTGGCTTCGCAACATCCGGGAGTGGACGGGGATCGCGAGCGCAACTGAACTCTTCCACCTTGCAGAAGATAGAGATAGATTCCAGCAGCTGGTATCCGACCCTCATTAATTGGAGTGGCACTTAAAGAAGAAGATGCGATATCTTCGGCAGTTACCTATGTATCATTTCATTTATTTTTCTTCTCCCAACGGTTACTTCTTAGAGATTTGGTTAAGCAACTGGAAAATGTACCAATAAAGTCTAAATAAAATTACGTAAAACTTTCGTGGAATTGTTTTTGATTTTTTTAATTTATGTGATATAGAAAACAACAAGATGCACAATTAGTGTCTCAACGCCGTCCTCAAAGACCACAGAAATTTAGTAATTTCAAAAAGATTATTAGCGAAATAATAATGTTTGTTACAAAAATTTCACCACCATGTATAATTGAAAATAGTTACGGCTGTGACGTTTGGTCGAGACTGTGGAGGTATCCAGGGATTTTTATATGTGCATTATGCATTTAAATCGACTGCAGAGATACAAATAAAATCTTTAGCCGACCCGGCAAATGTAGTTCTGCCATGTTATATAAAATCTGGAGAGGGCCACCCTTATCATTTAGCAGTATGAAAAATATGGTTGATTCTCAGACTTAGTCGATATGCACACAAAATTTCATACAAATCGGTCCAGCCGTTTCGGAGAAGTTTGGTAACAAAGATCGCGACACGAGAACTTTATATATGAGAAGATAAAGAGCTAAAGAGTTTGTTTCTTGGTTGCGCGCGCTATTCTCAGGAACTACATTTCCGATTTGAAAAAATATTTAAGTGTTAGATAGTCCATTAGTTAAGAACCCATTTGCTGCTTTCACCGACGCCAACTCGGGCGTAGCCGCGAGAAAAAGATAGCGTTATAATAAATTGACATACAAAACCAAGTTACCAAAAAAACGAGTAAAAAACATTGACAAAAATATCCGAAACTTGAAATAAAAGTATTTATTTCTAAAAGCCACTTACCATTAGAAATATTTTGCGGACTTGGAATAAGTCGGGAGAGAGTTAGGAACACAACTGCGGCTGTATCGTTCAACATAAAACAAACCTCTATTGGAGAATACAGAGAATAAACAATATTCGGTTTAGGCCGGCGACAGACGGTGCGACTTTTATTTTATTTTACTTGAATAAGGAAAATCGGATGCGGAAAGCGGAGGACCGGGTGTTGTGGCTCAACTTGGGAGAGGCATAATATGTCCAGCAGTGGACTGCGATAGGCTGAGTTGAAGAAAAATCCTATCCAGTATAGTTCTGTGGATAACTTTTGTGACACTGGATAGATGTTTGACACGCTTTTACACAAAGACTACTCTATGGATCTTGACGAAATGTGAGCCGCTCACTAAATATAAACAGAAATTGGTTTTTTTTTAATACTAACTTACAAAATTTAATTATTTTCTGCACATTGCAGGCGTTTGGATCGATTTAAAGCACGCAGTGCTCGAGCTGTCATTGCCACAGGTGGCAATGATTCGGGTATTGCTTCTCCTGTGTTTAATGGTGATGTACCCTCAACCACACCGTAAGCACTTGAAGCAACCTCAACTTCATTTTCTCTACTTACACGAAGGTGGGATGACAGTAAAATTTGGCTGTTTGCGACATTTTTTTTTATTACGTTGCTATGACAACAAACACAGACAAAACTTAAACTCTACACTTCCTTTCATAAGTTGCGTTTTTTTTGTCGCTTAGTCGCATGATCTGCGTAAATCCTTAACCAATGTTGATGTATGCCGCTTTTAGTTTACATGCAATTTGATATTGTTAGGAGCGTATGACATAACAAACGCTGTCAAATAATCGGTCCTGACATAATTCTGGTGAGAAACAAACGTGTTTATCGCAATACAGAGAAATATATAACATTAAATTCGTGTAATAACTTTGAGTGGTAAAAATAACTACCACGTCAGAAACTGCTTGAAGACCACGCATGATACAAACATTTTTGAAGTCTATCATTCCAAATCTATTGATACGGTGTTTTGTTATGATAGCACAATATTCAAATAGGTATGGATTTATAAGAATATTAAAACAGTACTACAATTTATATTCACTTATTAATCATATATCAATCATCATTCATATTCATATACTAATACATAGGTAGGTATATCATTTTCACAATATTTATCTGTCTGTCGGTTTGTTCCGGCTAATCTCTGTAATGACTAAACCGATTTTGACTGGACTCTCACTGGCAGATGGCTGATGTAATAAGAAGTAACTTAACTACTTGTATTTAAGAAATTTCATTTAATTAAAGTTAACGGGAACCGACGAAATACGTGGGTAAAATCGCGGGGCACAGGCTAGTATTTATGTATAGGTAAATATTAATTATTATGCATTATTATATTCTTTTTCAATTTGCACAATATTTGCACAAAAAATTTGCAATATTTTGCACAATTTTATCTTGTTATTGCCTACACAAGCATTGCAGATCTGCCGGAAGAAAACTTAAGAAATAAACCGTATCTTTGTAGGTACTTGTACTTTATTGATCTAATATTGTGTTTTTAACCGACTTCTAAAACGAGGTAGCTCTCAATTCGACTGTATTTTTTCTTTACTACACTAACTAGTACAATATTACAATTAATATAAATCATGTCATTTCCAAGGTTCTGTGTCACTTCCGTGGACCTAATACACTTCCGTGAAAATACATTTTCATTTATTTTTTCATGAGAATTAACATGAAAATAGCTCGACTCATAATTATAGACGACCTCCGTGGTCGAGTGGTGTACACACCGGTTTTCAAGGTGTCGCTAGCTCTAGTTTTCTCAACACTTAAATACTAGCTTACAAAAAAATTATCGTTTGCACGCTCCATGCGTTTGGATCGATTTAAAGCACGCATTGCTCGAGCCGTCATTGCCACAGGTGGTGTCGGCAGTGATTCGGGTATGTTCGTTAAATAACTTCTTCTGTGCTTAATGGTGATTTTTATACTCAAGTTACAGTATATGTAGATACAAACATTAAGTCAGTGATTTAAAAAAATATTTATATCTGAAAACTTAAAATTGTTTACTATTTACCTTGACCCTTCATACAATAACAAGAAATAAAACAACACAAACGTTTCCTCCATATGTTTATAAAACTATAGATAACAGTATAAACAATATCGAACCTTTATCTAAACTTCCGCGAGCCAAATGCTGCAATATTCGGCTTTGAATATTTAAATCACAATCAGCTGAAGGCCGAATACTGAATAGTAATAAACTTTTGTTTACTATCATTCATAAAACGACGACACTTTCTTCTTTAATGTCTTCCCTTTCCCTTCATTCGTTACTTTACAGCGTCCGTAATTCGGCGTCAGATAATATAGTTTGTCTACGTCAGCATCATAATAAATGACATTATTATAATTATCGAATACTGTCCGTATTGGCGCGCCGTTGTCAAAAGCACCGATTTCCGTCAATCTTCCTGTCCTGTAATTAATTTTGTACAATCCTCTATTCTCTCTCTGCACGAAATATGCATTATCCTGTATATCAGTAGTCAAAGAATAAATTATACTAGAGAAAAATGTTGCTTTATTATCCCCTTTCTTCAGTTTGTACACAGTAAAATTACTCAAGAAGTAAATATCATCTTTCTTATCAACTATAAAGTCATCAATGTAAAAATCTTTTAACGCAGGGATAGTCTTAGATTGCTTCTTCTCAAGCGTAAACAGTCCTTTCGTCTTGAATACCGTGTAATATATCTTGTCTTTAAACTGCATGTGCCAGATAGTCTTGTCTGACAGACCGTAGTGGGAGGTTTCATTTGTAATCGAATTATATTTGTAGATTCCATTAGCACCCCCTATGTATACATCTCTTGTGGACTGGTCTACCGTTCGAGCGAACGAGAATTGAATATCCGGAATATACAAGAATCTTATGTCGTCTAAATCAAATGCAACAGTGTGATCCGCTGTGCGAGTGTCTTCGTAGTGAAAATGTACTACATTGGCAACCCTGTCGACGGCTAATTGGCCGGATATTGGATAGTTTTGAAATATTAAAGCCTTAGAATAGCAAATGCTGTCGAAGCAGGCGTGACAATGGCTTTTACCGGATATTACAGTCGTTAAAGCCGAAAGGCCAAATAGGATTAGAAGGTATTTCATTTTCGTTCCTGTAAAGAAAAATAAGATTTATTGAGTAGGCTTGTCGATGTATTTATTTTGCAGTTATATCATTTTCTCCGAAGGCACAGAATCTGTTTAGATTGGTATCGTCACGATATAATCATAAACAATTTTTTACTAGAAAAAAACTCGAGTTGCATATTACCTACTTTAAGCTACGCTAAATGCTTGCGTTACTAGTGGGTTCACAAGTGCAATGTATGTATGTAAGTAAATAATCGCAGATGTGACTCATAAACAATCAAATCAAATCATTTATTTAGCTTACAGACAGATGAAAAGAATTTGTCAAATTTAGACTCCACACAATTAGCCCTATGTGGTGTGCGAAAATTACACATAAGTTCTATGTTAGGGCAATATTTTAGAAATATTAAAAAAAAAACAAATAAAAACAATAGTAATATTGTGTAAAACATGTAACAGTTGACATGTGATTATATCACATCAGGTGCCTTAGAAATGGTTAAAGTGTATCCAAATAACTTTAACAAAACGCAAAAAGGATGTGTTTGCGCACAAGTGTGTGCGTATGTAAATGTGCACTCTCTGTTCCTTCACTCTCATAGTCCGATGGGACGACAGACCGACACGACCGGAGAGAGATCGGGCGCAGGACAAACGGCTTTACATGCTCTCCTAGGCATGAGACTGTAACACCGCCACACATCCTGACTTCAAGCAGCACTGAATATTTCTAAACAGAGAACCTAGTACCTAATTATTTTTGGATTGAACTGGGTTTCGAACCCCAGACCTAGTGCACGACAGTCGCCCTTACGACCACGAGAGCTTGACTACCGAATGATCCACATAATCTCAATTTTATACGAAACGTTTTGTAGTTATGGAATAATAAAAAATACTCACGAAACACACAAACATTATCAATCCCTTAATCCACTGTTTTAAAACAATTCAGTTTTTCATTCTTGGTTTTATAGTCTTTTACAAAATTGTCTAGATATTCTCATAAACAACTTTATCACTATACGTATCAATTCCACTGAGTTCTAGCAATGAGTGATAAATAATATTATTTGTAGTATCATGTCAATATTCAGAAACATACTAAATAGTTTCGCGCTAGATGCATATAGGCGTAAGTGGAAAATATGCTAAAATTATCCTAGTGAAATTTTTACACACACAGTAGCATTCTCTATTCTGTACAAGACTTGCTGGATGGGATAGCTACTCGAAACTAGTGGGGTCCAGGATTGTCATTTGGCGCGTTGGCGGGTTGACCCCACTGTGGGATCTAGCACTGGTCGCAGATTTGCAAAACATACACGAAACACACAGAACAACAGTTGAAAATTAAACTAAAAATTTTAATATTTTTTACAGCTTACTATCTATGTGGATCGTCATAACTAGTATTCTTGTTAACCCCTCGTCACAGATTACTTAATAGTTGACCTCGTGCTAAGCTAAATACTTTTGTAACGTGAACCTATAATTATACAGATTAATTTAAAAGGAGTGCGTATATTCAACGAGGTAATCAGATGCGTTTAACTGAACAACTTTTCCCACGAAACGTACTTAGGTCGAAATCTTAAAATTGGAAATCAGCTTTTCATACTAAACATGAGTCACGTGACCTGTCACTTTGTATGAAAGATTCATTTTCCATTTTAAGTCGAGTTTGTTACAACACTGTTATCTCGAGACGGGGGATGATGGGGAGCGATTTTCATGATCCTTGTTTTGTTGGGTTCATCTCCGTTCCAAATATTAAAAAAACGGAAAGTTGTCTGAAAAGTAAATTAAGGGGACAATTCATGCGGCAGAAACCGCGGGATACAGGTAGTAGAATATAATACATAAAAATATAGAAAATTCACATGCGCCTTTATTTCGTTGGAGCGTGCGATGTGCGCGTTTTATGTAATGAGACCTCAATATGATCTCTGATACGATTGGTTGACCTTTGACAAACATGTCGCCTTTGATCCTAAGGGCAACGCTCTGATACAGTAGCCATTATTTCTCTTCATCATCTGATGCTTTTGTCAAAGGGGTTTTCGATTTTAACAGAAGATATATATAAATGATGAATACTGAGACTGAAACGTCAATCAATTGAAGCCGACGTTAAGACTCATGTTGTCTCAGTTAATTTAAGGTGTTTTATAGAGACAGATAGACATTTAAGAACTTCTTAGGCCCAGTTTTTTGATCCAGAGTTAACTCAACCAATGGTTAAATATGCTAACTAATGGTTTCAAACTTCGGTAGAACCGTTTATACCTCAATTTTTATTCTAATAAATGGTTAAATAAATTATCTCTCCAACTTATTTAACCATTTGATAGATAAACAATTGATGAAAAAACGTGTTTTGAAACCATTAGTTAGCTTATCTAACCATTGGTTGAGTTAACTCGGGATCAAAAACTGGGCCTTAGTATAAGTACAATGTCGGTAGAAAATTATAACTTGTTTCGATCATGTCATAATTTTGAGATTGACTGAAAGGGAGACAAAGAATTTTGAGATTAGGTTCAAAATTACGACTTATCCGAAAAAGATACCTTAATTTCTGTTCTGTTTCAATTTTGATGTAACTTTTTATTAAAGTTAAAATATCTAACAAAAATCGTATGAATATCGATCTGTAGTTTCTAAAATATAGGAAACAAAAACATAGAATCCTACCTAATATAATAACCTATTCTAGGGATATGGTACAACAATCTTCGACAGCCAGATCAAAACAAATATTATTATCTCAGAATTTTATTTATGAATTCTTTGAAATTAAGTATGCAATCTAGTTAGTAGAAACAATATACAACTGAATATCATCAGATAACCCTAATTGACCTCGACACTGAGATTAATTTTATTGTTGGAGTTGAAATTTTCCAGGATTCACAACGTTTGATAAAAATATATTTAGTCTTACCAAAGGGCATTGTATTACCCAGTTAGGTTGTAGAGGTCAGATAGGCATGACTAAATGTAAAAAACTAATTATAATAATACACAGGGAGTTACCGAATATTTAGCAAAAGGGATAGTTTTTTTTTTTATAAGGTTTACTAGCAATGTGGGTCGCACATTACTAGTAATCTCGTTAACCCCTCGTGCTAAGCTGATGCTTGTGTTACGAGTGGGTTCACGTCGGTAGTGTAATGGGTGGGATTCGAACCCGGAACCACATGATCGCAAGTACGACGCCCTAGCCATTAGGCTACCGCCGCTTCTGATCTGAGAGTGCATCTGGTTTTGTAAAATGTCAGCTCAAAATGAATTTAAATATTATAAACTTCGCATTTAGTATGTTTGTTACCTCTGCACGCTTAAACGGCTGGACCGATTTGTATTTTTTTTTAATCTAAAATTTTGACTGACACCCTGGACAACTACACAGGCTAGTTCTTATCCCGATAAAATTAAACTATAAAGGGCGACAGGGGGATTTTTCTCTAAATCCAAACAAAACAAAAAGTGGCATAACGCAGATTATAGTCCAACTACGCCGGGTCGCCAAATCTTTTTTGTGCGCTGAGTCACTGGGGTAGTGTTAGAATGTATTATTTACACAGATAGTTCTTTTTAAAATTACCACGATTATATTTTGTGTAATTCGTGAACATGGTAATGGACAAACAACATAACAAGTAGGTAACTGTATGCTTTTGTAGATCTTTTTTTAATATAAATATTAGTAAAAACATCTGTACCCAGGCAACACTAAGATACAATTATTGTAGATTAAAAAAAACAACCAAATACGTAATAAACATTTATTCTAAAACACATTGAGCGTTACATTATCTCTTGATAAAATAAAATACAAACAAAATCTAAACGATTATAACTACGCAATAAAAATCTTAAAATTACAAATATATATAAAACTGACATAAACTCTGGAAGTTACCAACACATTGTAGGAAGCCATTTTGTGAATAGTTTTTTTTTAATTCCGTATAACTTTAGTTTACCTGATGGTAAAGTGACACAGCTACCCGAGAAAATTTTCAAACACCAGAGGCCATAGATTCGTTTTCAACATTTTTAATATGTTTAGGCCAAGATTCTAGACTTTATTCATGTTAAAGGGTCAATTCACCTACAGAAATATCGAAGTGCTTCAAAGCGCCAATCTAAAAACGAAAACGGGAATTTTATTCCTATCCCAACAACATAAGGTTCATATTTCTCCTGCTATAAAACAAAAGAACATTCCGTAGAAAGTGCACGTTTAAGGGTGAATTTACTATATTAACTGCGCTTCGACTCAGCTGTAGTATGAATTGACAAGTACATAGATAGGGTTGCCAATCAAAAAATGCAATTTGCAACTACGTTACAAAAAAATCGACATATGTCTATAATCAGAAGCATCAATTCGAGTTCCATACAAAAAGTATGGCCACATTCAACCGCGTGCATTCTTTATTTTATTAAATAAATCCCCAACACACGACTTTAACAATCAAGCCAAAAATTTCTAATTTCGGCTTAGCAAGAGATTTTGCAGCCTTAGATTTTATTTTAAACAATTTGGGATCATTTACAACCATAATTATACAACTTATTTTTTTTTTAAAGCTAATTGCTAGTCTATGTAGCAATCTATTGGTCCAAATAACTGAAAAAGCAGACCTTCGTATTTGAGCTGCATTTTTTATTTATCTATTGGAATTTTATATTAAAGCCCAATAACTTACAACCTTTGCTTTTTAAAAAGCTAACTCCTATTTCACAAAGGATTTTAAACACATAAATGATTTAATCAATAAAATATCGACCTTATTTAGTTGCGTTAAGATTTTAAATACAAGATTAAGGGCTGATTTTTCCATCGTCAGATAACTTTATTCGGGGAATAAATTTCAAAAATTAACAGTTGTCAATCGTCAATTTTATTCCTCGGATAAAACTTATCTGGCAATTGAAAAATTAGCCCTAATAAAAACTTGCTAACTCGCTAGATCGATCGATTCCGCGGTACATTTGCGAACATATGGTTGTAGGTGCATCGGCACTTATTGGTACAACTGTATTCAACAGAACCTCCTTTTTTGAAGTCGGTAAATGATCGATGCTAGCTAGAACATACAAGCTGCTATAGAAATACGTAGATTTTATATGTAATGAAGCTCAACAGCTTTACATCATTTTAATTTTATTTAGATCTGAGTTCAGATGGCAGATATAAACGCAATATTTTTCACGTCTTTTTATTAATTATGAATGTAAACAACACCATAATAATATCGATTAAATTAAAAAAATATCGATTGAATACAGTAAAAAAATATTTTACGCGATTTAAGATTGCCGTCTGAACTCAAACTTACATTATTATTATACTATGTTTAAAGTCTTTAATATATAAAATGCAACTTGTCATGTAGGGTATAATGTTAGAAACACCGATAACCCTAAAAAAAAGTTTATAAAAATACAACATTTATATTTATAACAATCAGTCCATATGTAGTATCCAATCCACTGACGATAATTTAAGTAAAAAGTTAAAAAAAAAACAATCTACACTGATAATATAAAGAGAAATTATTGGTATGTTTGTCACGAATCCCGAAAACTACTGGATCGATTTCAAACATTCCTTCACCAATATAATGCCATATTATCCCTGAGTAACAAGAGATATATTATTAACTAGAAAAAAAAATTGGGGGCGGGGCCGCGGGGTACGGCTAGTGTAGAAAACTATTAATTTCGAAAATAAACTTGCGCTTGTCAGCCGATATTTAAAGCAAAAAATAAAATATTACAAAATGGAAAAAATATACTTGATACAAAATCTAATATAACTATAATACTAAAAAAACGTATAATCGTCTTTTAAATTCGTCGTTATTAAAACAACTTAACTAGACCAATATAAATAAAAAAGTTCAAGTAACGAAAATGAAAATCGTTAGATAGGTTTAAAAGACTAAGGGGCCGTCCATAAATTACGTCACACTTTAAGGGGGGAGGAGGAGGGGGTCGACGTCGTGTGCGATTGTGTGACAAGGGTCCTAAAATTCGTGACGTCACATCTCAAAATCTAAGTAAAACACGAACTTTGAAAATTATTAACAAAAAACGCAAAAACATAAACTTCATTTTTAAAACATTAACGAAATAAAACAAATTTCGAAACTATTTTTATTTCAATTATTATTTCTTGATGTAAAACTATGTGACGCCTAAATAGGGAGGGTCTCACAAATGTGACCAGCTGTGAAAAGGACGGACGGGGTTAAGGGACTAACTGCATGAAATTCATATGACGTAATTTATGGATACCCCTAATTTCCAACAATACCATTTTTGTTCAATTGTTTAACACCGCGAAACTATTAATGTATCTTTTCTTCTTAAGAACTTTGTATAGTTCTTTCCCTCTCACTTGTCATGCGAACTTTACTCACTCACTAAGTAGGTCATTAAGAATTTTTGACCATATTTGAAATGATTTTATTTTTTAACAATGTTTTTTTGATAATTTGTGTCAAAATGACGGATCGTAATTTTTATACTATGTAAGTATAGGATAAATCATTTTGAATGTTTCGATTTTTAATTATATGTTTGTTTAACTTTAAAGACTTTTTCTGGATTTTTATACAATAGCTATTAACATTTTTAATAACATATTTTCTGTCCATATTGTCTCCATACCACTTCAGTTTACTCTTTCATTCAATGAACATAAAAGCGAAACGTTCAAATTTACGATTTTCAGTTCACTCATTCATTCAACGAGTGTTAGTTTTGAATGATTCGTTTAATATTATATTTTGAACCTATCTAACGGATGGCATCCAAGTCTCTCTACCTATAAAAGATGCTCAAAAAATCCCGAGTATCGAAACTTACAATTTCGCTTGCCTCGCATCCAATGCGGGCTTAGTTCAGTCTCATAGTTTACAAAGTCTAAGAAAACCGTCAATGTATTGGATACTACACCCAGGTGCGTTTACATCGCCTGTCCGTCCAAATCGTGTGGATTGGGGCGAGCGAGTGCTCTTGTAGGGTCAGCAACCACGGCTTAGGGTTTCGCTTCTGGCTGGAAAATGGATAATTAGTGATGTTCAAATTAGTTGTTCTAACTACTTTTTCTAAAATACTTAATGAGTACAACATTATAGTATACTGGTGGACAAAAAAAGGCCACACTTTTTTCAAAGAATTTTTTCACTCATGACGTTAAAAAAAATTATGCGTTTTTAACGTTCATTTGTATTCTTATATGAGGGTCTTTCGATAAAATTATTGAATGTAATTATTTCAAGGGAGATTATTAGTTTTGCTAGGAACCCACATTTTAGTTACTTTTTTTCGACTCGTTAATAGGCAGTCAAAAACTGTTTTACAGTTTATTTTTTCGAAGAATAAGGATCTAAGCGAAGCACAAGACGTTCGACTTGTGATATTAATACCAACTGGTCTAATTTTTTGTCCACCATTTTAGTACACGATGACACACATCAAAGATTTGAATTATTTATTTAGTCGTCTCCTTCCTCTATATAAATCCTTGTTCACACTCAAATGTTTTAAATTTAAAATATTAATGAGAAATATCTAATCAAATAATCCTATTATTTATATTTGAAATAAAAATCGGAGCCCCATTTTTTATTGTTAGTAAAAAATCCGCTAGGGTGGCTAGTGTTGCAGTTACTAATATACAATATATAAATGATTTTTAATACTTTAAGAAATACTGTTATTGAAATACACAATATTATTCAGATAATATTTATGAAGGTATTAAATAATATTTTATTATTTTGTACGTACAGTGCACTCCTTTTCCTCGGGTTTCTTGTTCGCCATTGTCTCTGGATTGTACTCGTTTTCGAGACCAAAGTGCTGGAATTATACACAATGAATATAAACAATAATTATATTTTAATTTGAATCCGTTTCGTTTGCGTTATTGTTCGGACTAGTGAAATAGCTAAAGAAAAAATTGTTTCCATTTGTTTTTTTCTCTTATAACATTATTTAATTATAATTTTTTGTTTTTAATTTATGTAGGTGCATATTTTTGATGCATAACCTTAATATTCACGTTTCTGTTTTTATGCTATGTTGACAAAAAAACGTGGAATTATTATTAAGTCAACTCGAGCTACTAAAATGACATGTAAAAGTGATGATATATCCAGAGCTTACAGAACCTTCATCTTCTTTTTTTTTCTCAAGGAACTTCATCCCATAAGTATTTACTTGTTGATTAGAATATTCAATCTTTTTTTTGTAATACAAACCTTCAGAATATCCTTATTGGACAAATGATCAGCTGGTCCCGACCGTACAAAATGGCGGAGAACATTCCCGCCCTTTTGCACCAGAAGCGCACCTCCCACTTGCACCCAATCACCTTTCGTATCACCACCGAGTCCTATTCATACAAAAAAAATAACAAAAAAAATGAAAAATAACCTCTAAAATGTCCGTATTCGGTAATCGATCGGCCGGTCCCATTTGCACGAAGTGGTACAACAATTTCCCGCCTTTTCTGTACAATAAAGCGCCGCCATTTTGTAATCCGTCGCCGATTAGGTCGGAATCCAGACCTGCGATGCACTTACGTTATTACCTTACTAATAATATGCTACCAACTGATTAACTAGAAATCTACTCACAATTAAATTTTTCTATTTTTTTTAAGTGTCAATCGGCAACGGATACACAGTCTTAGCTACGCTTTATTCTACTTATTAAATATTTCAGGCCAATTATTGTCACCAACAAGCTAATAATATATTATTTTTATGTCATAAATTGCAGAAATATAATCTTTGATCTATTGGATTCGTCTCCATCCCGAATAGCAGAATAAATAATCAAAAACAATTGAATATTCACAAAAAATAATGAAGACGCGAACAGCGCCAACTTTCGCGAGTGAAACCGCGAAGCACAGCAAGTAGTTTCTAAAAATTAAATTTGTTTTGCTTCAAAAGCCTACAGGATTAATTTAAAAGGAGTATATTCTACAAGGTAATCAGGTGCATAAAACTGAACAATTTTCCCCACGGAACATAGGTCGAAATCTTACAAATGGAAAATGAACTTTTCATACAAAGTAAAAGGTCACGTGACTCAAGTTTGTATGAAAGATGATTTTCAATTGTAAGATTTCGACTATGTTTCGTGGGAAAAGTTGTTCACTTTTAAATTAATCCTGTAAAATTGCATAATAAACAATAACTATTACGGTTTCGGACCTCTGGAAACCGAATAAATGTTGGGACCGCGCAACTAATAATAACATAAATGTTGCGAAAGTACCAGCAAAGGTCTACTTAAAATTAAAATAATTTGATATGACAATAACTGGCCTTTACTACTATACAAATGAAAGTTTGAAATTTTACTTCATCTGGTAATGTCAACATAATTCGTACTTATGTCCAAATGAACAAAATAAATTATTCAAATTGAAACATTTTGTACTGTTCAGACTTTCATACATGTTAACCGTACGTATTGACGTCACTGACCCATGCCACGCCCCTTAAAGATGGCGTCCCGCGACTGTTTCCAGAACAGTGACGTAATAATAGTGACCACGTTGAATCTCTTGAATCCTAGCCGCTGATATGTGGATAAGTCCTCGACGTAGTATAGATCTGAAACATAACAACAAACAAGTTGTATTAATGAAAATTAAACTACACTGGCAACAAATCGCTTTGTTTTGATTCAAATGAGACAGGTTTTGACTAAAATAATGGCGGGATATTTCAAAATTAAATCAGCCATTGTGTTTTTAAGTTTGATATACCCTGTGTCACTCTCACAGTTGAGACGAATCAAACTAAATCTCTAAAGCTTGCGAAGAAATATTGTAAATCTGTGACAATAGAAATAAATCGTTTCAGACGGCTGTCAAACAAACAGGTGACACACAAACACGAAAAAAATTTTTTTCCTAATTCCACCTAGTAGGTCTACCTACTTAAGTTTTAAAATGAAATTCCATGTTATTATATACCGCTACGAATTTGATAGAAGCAGTAATTTATCCCTTGATATAACTAACTCAAACATATTTCAATCTTTAAAATTTGTTTTTTTTAGCATTTTTTATTCCAAATTAAATGTAAACTTACACGTTGTTTATTTTTTGCTACGCACGAAACCCTTATTTTAATAACCCACTCGATATTTTTAGGGAAACAAAAAATATATTTGGCGCCAAAAATCCGTCATTTTTATGTACTTTTTTGAAGACAGTATACGGCGCCAAAAGTCCGCCATTTTTTTATCTACAGTGTGACAGTAAATACGAATCTAACGAGACCTCTCGAGCTAAAATCGTATTATTCATAGACCCATTTAGGCTACAGAGCGTACCAAACAATTATACATACATACACTTATCTGTTTTTGTATCTGTTGATCAGCCTTTCAGAAGGTGTTAATATTACATGCTTTATTTATATAACAAACATGTTTTGATATAAATTTCAAGGTCTTACCTCCATCAAAGAATTTTCCGTTAACAAACTCCTTGGAGCCCGCTTCCTCCACGCCAATACCAATCAACTTTATATTGTGTTTTGTTAAAACTGGAGCAATTTCACCCAACTGGAATAAAAAAGAAAACATTAATTATTGGAAAGGTTCAACGGTTTAGCCGAATACTGAAACGGCAATCAGTTTGAAGCCGTTAAGTCTCACGCTGTCTCTGTCACTTTAAGGTGTGAAGTAGGGATAGATAGACATTTAAGAACATCTTAAAGATAATTAGCGTTTCAGGATTCGGAGATTCTGAGTTCATAATTTTATTCAAAGTTCGACTCAAGAAACCGTCGTCGCTGCGTTAGTTCATGATTAAGGACCTATTGAGTCTGAAAGAGTCGTGGTGGCCTAGCGGTTAAATGACACGATTCATACGCAAATGGTTGCAGGTTCGAACCCATGCACGCACCAATGAGACTTTTTCAAAGTTATATGTCCTTCATAATTATTCTAAGACACCATCGACAAACGGCGAAGGAAAACATCGTGAGGAAACCGGGATTCCAAAAATGTGAATCTGAAAGCCAACCCGCAATGAGCAAGCGTGATGATCAATGCTCATTCTCTATATGGGAAGAGGCCTGTGAGTGTGCCCCGCATTGGGACATTTATAGGCCGATAGTACCGAGTCCGAAGCTAGCCGAGCGATCCCGAGAATGCGCGTGAAATCAGTCTCAAAAACCAGTGTAGAAAGTTCATATTGCTAAAAACAACTATTATGTTTATTTCAGTTTTACTAACATGAATCAGTGCTGGTGCCGTGTATGCATTATCATAATGAATGGATCATTTTGGACTTTGTACTATTTACCATGCCGGTGTAAAAAAGTTCCACGCTCATAAATAGATATTATTCAATAACAATCAGGCAACAACAGCTTCCTACTACAAAATACAGTAGAACACGCATACATGCCTATATTATTATCAAATTCTTTACGTTCTAGAACAAAATTGTTTGTGTCACATCTCTATATTTTTATCAGGCCGATAACGATTGAATTAGGAGATTATGACGTGCAAATAGTTCAGATATCAGGTATGGGAAAATTTTTGAAATATGTTTTATGACGTGATAACTTCTTATAAATCGTTGAACGCCGGCTGCACGCACGAAAATTGTCACGTACCGCCTGAGCCGAGCGTGCAAGCGAGAGCGCGGATCAAGCGATCGGCCTAAGCGTTCGGCTTGTGACGCAACTCTCTCTTCCACTCTATCGGCCAATGCGCTCGAGTAGAAGAGATACAGTATGCTAAATTTCATCAATATCTTCTTATGAACTATCGTCCGTAAACCGACTTTATAGACCAATTTTTCACGATAGCCAAGTCACACCCATTATCAAGGTGCGACGTGCGTGGTTCGAGCGCCGCGTGAAACAAGCATTTGTGATCTACAAATTTTGGCTCCAATTCTGGCTGTTCTTTAGGCATATGATTCGAATGTTTGTAAAACTCCTGCGATACGGGATTTAAAAAAAATGCGAGAAAAGTGAAAATTTTTATGTATCTGAACTAAAATATTGTTTTGATAATAACATATTACGTATTCTAAAATAGATTACGTAAAATGTTTGTAGTTTTTAACCAATTTTATTAGAATAACTAGTTTGACTTCATTGCTGAACTTGTTAGAACGAGAATACAAGACAAATATGTTTTGTAATATTGTCCTCGATAATTTAAAACCTAACCACGTATTAACAGAAGACGGAAACTATTGCGTAGTTATTTTGGTCACACCTGTCTTGTCATTATAGTGTTGAATCATGACCTATCCCACTTTGAATCTAAACTGTACCCTCAATGAGCTGACCATCGAAACCCACCACCTGCATACGCCGAGGTGCTGTGGGCGAGTTCGCCTACGGGTACCTACGCGATCGAAACTTCCGTGACATACGGCTCTCAGATTGGTTAAGAACGTGACGCGGGCATATCATAGCTCCACTAAAAAACACCGTTTGCGTTAGAACATTAGACTGCTTCTTAAACTTATATTTTACTAGCTTCTGCCCGCGACTTCGTCTGCGTGGACTTCAGAATTGGGTCCAAAAAGAAATGAAAAATGTGAAAGTAATAAAAAATGGAATAAAATTTTCACTCGTTTTGTCGCTTGCACTGTAATAGAGAAAAATACCGAATTTCAAAGCTGTTTGCCCGCGGCTTAGCTCGTAAACAATTTCCAATTTTCCCTCGGGAACTACATAAGGAATCGGGATAAAAGGTAGCCTATGTTCTTTTACATGTCAAAGGCTACATGCGTGCCAAATTTCATCCAAATCCGTTCAGCTGTTTTTGAGTGATTGAGTAACAGACATGCAAACATCCACACTTTCACATTTATAATATTAGTAAGACTAGTGAACCCAACCCAGCTTTGCACCCATATTTAGTTCTTACCTCTTTCGCCCACAACCTGCAGAGCATGCACCCCCAGCGGCGGAAGAACACGATAGCCACATTCTGATCCTCCCAGAAACTCTTCAACTCGAAAGCCTGAAACATAAAACTTCATGTTACTATCCATTATCCTTGCCAAGAGGAATAAAAATAAATAAATAACAATGGTACATACACACATTTATTATTGTTATGTTCTATTTTTAAATTTATCTGTGAAAAACACTGCATTCAGATAACCTGTTAACTTTCATTTTATTATTTAGATAACAACTCTCAGTTTACAATACTTTCTACATTTGCTGTGATAACCACAACTAACTGGCAACTATGAGAGAAATGAGTCATACAAACTTATTCTCAATTGAAAAACTTTATTTTTCTCATTAAAAGAATAATATTCAGCCAAAGGTGAATGAACAAAGGTGATCAAATTACATTAAAAAGACCGATGATGACACAATACATCCAGTAAATAGAGACAAACATTCAGAAAGCACTGAGAAAATAAGCAGTATAAAAAAATATGAATTAAACCCCTTATAATAATCCTATTGTTGTCCCTTTCACACTGAAACAATCATGCACCAATGAGGGTTACTATTACCATGTAATAGTGTAAATATTATTATTTTTTAAATAATTACTAGCTGTTTCCTGCTACTCTACCCATTATACAATTTGTTTTTAGTCTAAAACCAGTCTATGTTACTCAGGGTGAATTTAGCTTTCTATTGGTGAAAGAATTTTTGAAATTGGCATAGCAGTTTTTGAGTTTATTCATTACAAACATACACAAATCTTTCCTCTTATAATATTAGTATAGATATGCTAATTGTGTGGTTCTTTGGATAAACAACAACCCACGATTAGGCTTCCAGCTGCAAATCTACATATTATTAATGAAGTAGATGTTTTTTAAGTAAGTCATTTTCATGATAGTAATTTTTTTAGCCTTTTATAAAATCCATTAATTTCTGTGAGAACCTAACACAACACTGAGCGGCATAACATAACATACATAGACTATAATAATTTTATATCATGTGCAATAGATACAATGATATTTATTATATTTTCCCATAATAAGTTAGAAAGAAACCCATAAGAAACATGAATGATTTTTATTAAGTCATGTCTTTTATTGAGAGCATATTTTAAGTTATAACATACGTTTTAAACATGGTAACATTAATCTTGTTAGTGTTTGAAATTTTTACGAAGCTCCATACATTTTTTGTCACATCAAAAGTTTTTTTAACCACCGCCGACTAGAGCATAATCATAAAAAACATAGTAAATGAAAAAACATGTTTTTAATGAGTTCACATAAAAAATAATGTTTTTCCTTGTATATCATAACTAGATAATTAAGTAAATTCAATGGAAGTAATTAATTGCTAGAGTTCACACCTATTATTCGTGTTATGAAACTTTAAGTAGGTACAAGCCGGATAACAATAATTAAAACGATGTAAACATAAATATATATTTTTCCCTACTTTTACAATAAGTATAATACTTAAGCTTATCTTCCAAACATAACTTTAAACTAATAAAGGCAGAATAATGAATACTGTATGTATAAAGTATAAACCCCTCAATCAAAGAAGATACTACAAAAAAAGTAATAAAATGAGAATACAAAGACACATTACCTCACCGGTAGCGACGCTTTTTACTTTTTGCAATCCAATTTCAGAAGTATTTGTAGACATTTTTGCTTTGTAACTGTTGTAAACTTTAATTTCGTGAAAACTCAAAAAACCTGTTCTATACGCCGCGAAGTGAACAACATGAATGAAATTATGAAATTATTATTAAATTTCTTTGACAGGTGGCAGCAGGGCGGCCAGTATATTAATTTCGTTTATACGGCTCAGTAAACAAAATTATACAAAATTCAGTTGCATTATACACAATTATTTTTATACCTATTTTTTTTTTGCATATCATAAAAAAACACTGCTAAAACCTATTTATAGTGCTACAAACAAAATTAACTGACCTGGAAGCGGTCAAAACTGGAAATAAAATGATTAAAAAAAATAAAAAATTACTTAGGCGAGGGCAATAAAACACGAAAATTCTATTGAGTTGAAAACTTGAAACAATAAATTCAACATCAGCAATGCTGTCACCAAGTCACATAAGTTGTGGCACTGCAGTTTCGTTATGGGCCTGCCACACACTCGACGAGTGGCATGGGAAGTAGCGAGGAAAGCAGACAGAGACGTAATGTGCGGCATGACGAGTAACGTTGCCACACTACGTCTCTGCCTGCTTTCCTCGCTACTTCCCATGCCACTCGTCGAGTGTGTGGCACGGCCATTAGATCATTAAACTATTTTTATTGTTCATTTATAAATAAAATGAGATAACATAAGAATTATCAAGTTGGTGAGTAAATCCCCATCAGGGATGGAGACCATCTCTCATGTATAATGATAAGTTCATCCTAGACTCCCTAGATCCTAGAGTATTAGTGTTTTGCGACCCTAGAGGAGACTTATCTTTTTTGTATCCAATTATACTAAAGGACCGCCTATACATATGAGATACAATGAACAGTCCGATTATACAGATTTTGTATCCAAATATACGATCTGGCAGCCCTGGGTGGCAGATAGCCATTCCGAGCATTCGGCAATTCCACACCACAGATTATAATTTTAATATGAAAAATGATGAACCAATGCAAACGCATTAAATTAGCCCTACTTGAGGCCCCAACGTTAAATAAAATTTACTAAATAACGATCTATCTCCTTGAGAGTTTGCTCTTTCACGATAATTTGGATCGGGGCCAAGAATGTGATGATGACAGATATCGCTCTTCTTTGGAATAGGTGTTTATAAAACAGTTGGATGTAATTTTTATTCGTATTCAAGGAATACCAGGATTGATAATTGTTTCTTCAATTTGTGGAGTCGTTGAATAACATAAATATCTCAGATGTTTAGTTTCCTTTCTTGGACGACCTTTGTCCATGAATGGATGAATGAATGAATGGAAACTAAATAAACTTGTGGGAAAATTAGCGAGATTTGACAGTCAAAGAAAAAATGTTCTTAATCGATTTGATAGAGGCCAACACTCGATTCGAATCGATTAGTTTTATGTGGGATATGAACCCGCAACCACAATATGATCGTAAGTCCGATGCCATTGGTTCAAGTTACTAGTTACTTAGGTCATCAAATGAATTTGTAAAACGACCTTAATTAAATATTTTATAATGTTGACATGGTACAAGCTGATACGAGACAGAAAAAGTGATATAGATTAATGGAGCGATAATCAGTGTGCAAATTTTTCCACTATAGCTGTTTCATATTTTCAGTTATTTTTCCTATGACTGTCTCACTGCAGGGCAAAGCCCTTCCTCCATTTCTTCCTTCGTCTAGGGCTGCGTTGTACGAATCTTTAGCAAAGGAGTCCAGCTCATAGCACTTTCTCAGTCTGAACCACCGCGATGTCATTTACTTTATATGGTCAATTTTGGAAAGAATGGAGGAACTCGGAAGCTTGTTAAATTAAGTGGAATCCATTGGGTCGTTAGTTTGGGTCCAGCAGTTCCATTTTAGCGTAGCAGCTTTTCGAGTGACATAAGAGATTTTTGTACCACGGGCAAAGAAGCGTTGGCGAGAAGATCAAGACAATTTCCTCGCCGATTGGCTACAGCACGCTTCCGATAGGGAAGGATGGAAGAGTATGGGGGAGGCCTTTGCCCAGCAGTGGGACAGCACGGGCTAACAAAAAAAAAAGAGATTTTTGTTATGGTTCTGACTGTTGTATTCCTAATCCGGTCTCCAAGTATAATACATACAAGTCTGTGACGTAGTTCTCTGGCAAACCTCGACCTCGTTTTTAGGGTTAAAAATACTTTAGCTTTTAATGAAAAATACAAGTTTTTTTTGCTAAGCTGAAATGCGTTGAGACAATCGATTTCTTTAAATCGATTCAGACACAGTGTGGAAATTACGCGGATTGCGCAACTCTATTTCTATTCGTCTGCCTTGATTGCTTGTCACCGCGTGTCGCACCGGTTCTAAAACTTTAATATCCATCCTAAAACCTGGTGAGTATTGTTAATATTTGCTATCTTTTAGTCAATTTAAAATGCTCTTTTGTGTGGACATAAATTTTACTGATTTATCCAATTTGATAGGTGTTGTATGACCTTGTACACTAAAGGCATTTTGATTGATTTTTTGTACGCGTATTAGTCAGTATTTACCGTTTTATTACGTTGTATGTCTGCTTCCGTGAGAAAAACTCATTATCTTTTTAGTTGTAAGTGTTGTAACTTTATTTGCTTTTCCAAAACTATTTTTTAAATTCTGTTAGAAGGTAGGAACTTATTGGAATCTAACTTGCATTTTTATTTGCTAGTGCGTACATCATCATGTTAATAACTTGATATGTAATTAGGTTCTTCCGGATCTTGTGATTTTTATAAATATTACTTCCCCTGTAACATGGTCAGTTCAGTAAAATTGAGTAGATAGGTACCAAACCCAATTTAGGGTTTTGTAGCAAGATTATTACAATTGGAGGTTAAATACTGTTACAAATTGTATCTGGTTATCATAAACAACAGCGCTTGGTACTTGAATACCATGTGGAAAGTATAACACATTTTTATGTGGTCATATTTTTTTTAATATTTCGGCTAGATCTATTTGTGATAGTGTAGGTATTTAAAAAGAAAATATACTATAAACCAAGTTCATTTATGCTGTAATAAATATTGTTTTATTAAGTATTCACCTGAAAATATTCAAAGTACCTTTCATATTATGTAAAAACAGAAAAAAAATCCCTTGCTGGTTAGGTAACAAAATAAATATCATGTCAGTAGTTTTGAGGGTAGATGTGTAATCTCATTTAAAGCCAAAGTCATATCTGATTAATGTTTCTCGCCCCGCATGGCGACCTGTTGTCGGTAATCAGTATTTTATAACTATTTACACAATCGCACGAAAAATATCGCAAGTATCACAAAATAACTCATAATTCTGATTTCATGATGAGGGCAGAACACTGAGGCAGTTCAGTGCACAATGAAGTACTGTTACCGTCAACGCACACTGAGACAGAACAGTACAGTTGCGTCAATGTTCTGACTGTTATGCCTCACTATCCTGTGATATCATTATGAGGTATTTTGTGATGCTTATATTATTTTTTTCTTTCTTGTCACCAGTTTAAACTCAAGTATTTAATGATTAAATACTTTAAACCCATTATCAGCATGATAAAAAAAATCTAATCATTGTTAATGTTATCCATATATTTATTTCCTATGGCTGTCTCATTTTTTATCATTATGTTTATTAAGATTTTTATTTTCATTTAAAAATGTCCCCCTCCCTTTTGGTTTTCAAATTTTTTTTTTAAGTCTTTAAATACCATACGAGTTTTGAGCGGCTCATGATAATTTTGTTTTATAGTACCTAATTAATTTTTTTTCTTGGGTATTACACTACCCAAGTGGGACCTTTTACTGTCATCCTCATTCGCTACCTATCCCACTGCTGGGCAAACTCACACATATGTCCAATCCCTGTTGAATACAATGCTATAAAAAAATCACATGTCACATGTCGATCTTCATCAGTTATCAAACGTTTTCCATATGTCAAACACATAGCATATTGGATCCATAGAGGTTGTGACTGTGTAAATATGTATAGACAGCAACAAAAGTTTATGGGCGTAATGTGATTTTCAAAACTATTTAACACAATATAACTTAATAAATCTACTTGAAAGGATACACTATGTTATCTCTTCAGGATAAGTCCATTTTGTTCTAAATCTAGACTTTATTAAAAAACAACTCGAACCTACTTCAAAAATCAAATGAATATATGGGTCACAAATCGGCTAGGGTCACTAGTGTCGCATATGGTCTATCTGTCATCCTCCACCAATGAGATTGATCTAAATTGACAGATTTATGCTTATGCTATATGCTGTCGGCGGCAACTTGAATATAAATGCGTTGTTGCCGTAGGTGTTCTGTAAAAATGATTATATTTCTAATTTTCTTTTGCTGACTGTACCCAGTACTGACCAGTCTCAAACAAGAGATTGTTGTTTATGATGAAGAGATGATTTTGTTAGCTGATATAGTGGACTACATGTCCATAGTTATTACACATTGATTGAGACTTTAATACAATGTTTTAAGGTTGAGGTTTCATAATCCAATGAGAATACCAGAATACAAGCCATTATCGGTAGTCTCAGCTGCCTTATAATAAATAATTATCTTATTTCATTGTTAAGAAATTTTTTAGTTATAGAAAGTTAAAAACATTGTGTGAAATAAAAATATATTTATCAGCTACTTTCAGTTTTTCTGTACATGAAAGCGAATCATGTTACTGATAATCTTATCACCTTAATAGATTTGTTATTTTATCTTTAATACAATTATACTTTTAAAAATAGGTCATTTCTACAAGGTAATTGTAATTGCCTGTACTAAATATTTATGGAACTTATCAGGGTGTGATCATGGAGATCATGGATTTGTAGGAAAAACAAAGACCAACGCACCAACGGCCTTTTTTCTGGTCTATGATAATTAATGTATGTTCATTAACATACATCCGAATCCAAATATCGTTGAAATATTGCTGACTCATTAACATTGTCATCGTGACTTAGGATAAATGTTGACATGTTTACGATTGCACGTCAGTTGCGACTTATATAATTTTATAACTAGGTACTGAAAATCTCTTCCGACCTAAAAATTACCGCAGAAATGCAGTTATTTCCATTGTCATTTAAGGTTGGTCGCAATTCTTTCGTAAAAAAACTGTGCCAAGCTGTGCCTTTGAATTGGCGAAAAAATATGTTCGCTTAAAAAAAGTCGCCACTCATGTGTAATTGAAGACATTTTTGGCTGTGACGTTTGTTCGACGTATCTATGTGTCCAATCTATAAATTTCTACAAACAGACTACCTACCTATATCAATGTTTTGCCAAATTGCTTTCACCCCAAATTGAAAGTTACTAGCACATCATCAACCTACAAGGTCTGTTGTTACTCCGGTGTTTTAATTGGGTATGGGGATAAAAGCTAACCTAATGGTAAGTGCCCATGGCTGGTCACGACAACCGAGGCCTTGAAAATGCGTTGCTGGTCGTAGGCTCTTAGAAGAGACTTAAGTCGGAGTTTTTTGTTTAGAGAGACGACGAAGTGTCACGTCCGCACCCTCTTCTATATGTGTGCAGTAGCATGGACACATCGAATGTATTCCATGCTACACGTTTACGACGTTCAGATTCCTGATTGGCTTTTGTTTTACCCGGGGATATCTTACGGACTTCCTCCGCCCTGGGGAAGGCGAAGGGTATCGTGAGCCGTGATGACTCTTACCGGTTTGAACCACAGAGTGCTTCGCCCGTCCCTTATTGCCGGGGCCATGTGGGAACGCGTTGCAAACAGCGATGGCCCTGATTGGCCTGCTCCAAGTACTTAACCGATCAGAGAGCCAAACGCGGTAAAAGTATCGAACGCGTAAAAGTTTAGCAATTCGAGACTTCGTGCTATTTGTAATTTTGTATGAAAGTACATTACTATGGCACCCCGTCCGCGCCCTGTCGCCGCCTTACGTCATTTCTGTCTGGTTCGCGGTATTAGTCTAGGCATCCAAATATTTCTCGAAACGAACTAACAGATCTGCTTCTTAGAAATAGAACGAGTGAGAGAAGTGATACAATTTGGCTGCTGACTCGAGTTAGAGATCTGGGATTGTGACAAAATAAAATCGACGTAAATTTATTGGGTTTGCCATAATACAAGACTGCATTTAATTAATTAGAAAAAGTTAGGATCAGCCTTGTATGCTTAAAAAGGACTAATTTGAGACAATAAGAGCGATTATTGGACGTATACTGCCCAGCCAAGTCATTTATTTCTCACACCTCTGAATAAGGAAAATGGGAAAGATTATACACTGAAGTGCAATTAAATCTATCAGCTATGTATCGGTAAACGTCTGACTAAACAAATACTTAGAAGAAATAAACATTACACATGTTTATTTATAAAAACCATCCACCTATTATGAGTTCCCATGTCGAAAATATTCTGTAGGACCATATAATAATCGTAATAAATGTCTTATTCAATGCTTGGTAAGTAGCCATTAAATATACAGGATTATTTTTTATGGAGTGCGTATATTCAACGAGGTAATCAGGTGCATAAAACTGAACAGCTTTACCCTAGGAACATAGGTCGAAATCTTAAAATTGAAAATGCAATACACATACAAAGTGACAGGTCACTTGACTTAATTTGTATGAAAAATTGTTCTTAAATTTTTATATTTCGACCCATGTTCCTTGGAAAAAGTTCAGTTTAATGCACCTGATTACCTCGTTGAATATTCGCACTCCATAAAAAACAATCCTGTATAGGAAACATATAGTAAAACGTCACCGTTACGTTAGTTTTTAATTTCCGCTTGTATTCAACACTTATTGTAAACCTAAACAAACGTCATAAAGATTAAAATTTATCGCATCACCTACGTCATAAACGTATTTCTTCAGAGAATCTACTATGAGATCATGGTGTCACTGATAGGCATATTAATCTCTGCAGATATACCTATGTCAATGGGTCATTTCTCTATGACTTTTAACTGTGTTGTGTGACTGTCAAATAGCAGCATAATAGGATCGGCAGTCTGGGTGCCATACCACTCCATCATCTACGCGTATTTCCCATGCCATGTTGAGGTCGACTCCCAGCCTAAAAGAATTTTGCGTGCATTAAAAGTTAAAATATTTTACACTAAATTGTGGGTTAAAATGTCGGACAATATTCTCATGAAAGTTTTACAGTTCTTTAAACTAGCTATTGTTTGTATTTTTATTTTCTTTCACTAATTGAATGTAAAAAGTTACTATTACTCCATTGTTTGTTGCCACTTGAGTGACGTGGTACACAAAATTGTTGTGTCTATATCAGCTGCGACTTCTGATACATTTGATGCACTCTATCTGAAGGAAAGATAAAAGAAAAAATAATTTATTGACTCCACGAACTCGTGCAAACGAAATCAATTTTGATGTCACCTAGTAAATTAATTTTTACATTTCTACAAATAAGTGTTGTAGGTTTTTTTACTTCTGTGCCGTACCCACACCACTGAGTGTGTGAGGTACGGGGACAGAAAAAACAAAGAAAACTGATTTTCAGTGTGAGCCTCAAATGACGTGAAGAAATACCTCTACAAATGAGTTTTTAGCATCATCAGTTTGTAATTTTGATGAATATTATCGCGGTTTATGCACCCTTTCTTCCTATCAATTTGTACCCAAGCCACGATATGCGGCTGAAAATGTTAGAACTTTTCTGTACCTCTCCTAAAAATGTCTTATAATTTGTAGTATCCTTATTCCGGTATTTCCGGTACCGATTTCAGATATTTTTATTCACGTAAATTACCGCTATAAATACGTTATTCCGCCTATTTATTCCAATTTCTTTTATGGTTTATTTTATACCATAAAAATGTACTCCCATGATATCAATTAGACTTATCATCTCCGAATGGCAAACAGCATGAATTTTTTGATAAAATATACGCCAATTTCCGCTAGTGATGTACTTTCTATGGTTATCATAAACCTTTCTTAACTTCGATTTCATGGTATCTCATGTATAAAAACCTTTGTTTTTCCATTCTCAACAGATATTACTTTTGCGCTCACTATATGCCGCACTTTTTTTGTCATCGAACTCCAATAAAAAACTCTTCTGAAAATCCTATTTATGAGTGGCACATACTGTTATTGACGATTTTTTAACATTTGTTTCACTAAAAGGAACGACGTTATAAAAATTGCCATCTGTGCCTATATCTTTCTTTTTTAAATAGTCAAATGGCCCGTTCTAAATATTGCCCCATTGCGGAATTCCTTGTGCCCTTATGGAGAACGCGGACGGTTATGTCCAATTCCTATCTCCCAAAACTTCTGGAGTGTTATACCCTCTTTCCTGGAGACCTGGAACACATTTCCAATTTATTACCCCTGGATTCTGAAATACTGATTTGTTTAAAAATCGAGGCTGGTTAAACTTAGCCTGACGTGCCTGGTTTGACTCGATGTTGATCAAAGTATCAGAAATCTCTTCTAAAAAGCTTTTTCCTGAGCAATGTTGGGGTAGGCTGAATTGAAACTTAACTGAATAACTAACTTGAACTGAATTACAGCTGAATACCACCGTACTTTACGTGGAGCGACTGCCTATCTGACCTCAACAAACCCATTTCTGGGTAACACAGTCTTCTTCTGCCTAGCCTTTTCCCAAGCTATGTTGGGGTCGGCTTCCAGTATTACCGGATTTAGCTGAATACCATATTTTACATAGAGCGACTGCCTATCTGACCTCCACAACCTATTTCTGGGTAACACAGTATACTAAAGTAAATCTGATTGGCAGATTTGCAAGACTTAACGACGGCCAAAGGTCACTGTAAGACAATCGGGACCAAAAGTATAACTTGCTTTCCGAGAAACGGACGGGTCTCAGTATGTTAACTAATGGTCGCCCATCCACGGATCAACCGTAGGAATCGGGGCTTAACCTTTATTAGTGGTGTACGGCGTACCTCCTCCAATGTTTCTGAAAACGAGGGTCAAATATTTTTCTTGACCCCTACCACGTTTAAGTCATTCTGCCTTTAATTGTAATTTGCTAAAGTACTGGAAACTTTAGGGAGTTATTGTGGTTACTGTTTAGTCATAGTTTAATCAAATTAATAACAGGACTATATTTGTTTATCACTCTCCGTCATACTTCTATTTGTAGTTGTTAACATTTGAACATATAAGGATATTTACTTTTATAATTCTAGCTACTGAGGAGATAGGTACATTATTATGGAAAAACAAGTGGATTAATTTATTATTTAATTGAATAACCATTTATGTACAGTATTCTTTTGACCTATTTAACTTCAAGATTAGACATTGAAATAAAACTACTTTAAAACGGATTCTATCGCGGTTTATTTTTTTATTTTAGTTCCCGACGTTTCGACGCCTGTGCAGGTGTCATGGTCATGGGCCGACTGTAAACCGCGATAGAATCCGTAGTAAAGTAGTTTTATTTCAATGTCTAATATTCGCGTAAACTTCAAGATTAGAGTTTAATTCAAGCTCAATAATACCAGCCTTTAAATGTCCTATCCCTGGGCATAGGCCTTTTACCATATAGCAAAGAATGAGCATTGATCACCACGCTTGTTCATAGCGGATTTTCAGATTCCAACTTTTGGAATTCAGTTTCCACACGATGTTTTCCTTCACCGTTTGTCATTGTGTCTTCGAGTAACTATGAACTTTGATAAAGACACTTCGGTAGTAATCGGTACATGGGTTCGAACCTGCAATGATCTGCATACGAATGCGGTCACTGAACCGAATATTGCACTACCGACGTGAATCCACTCGTAACACAAGCATATATTTAGCTTACCACGAGAAGTTCAACAAGAATACTAGTGATGTGCGAACCACATTGCTAGAATTAATATAATATATCCTTTATTAAAAGAGCTAGGATAGTATTTCGATCTCCTTCTATTATGTCTTGACCTAGGTATGTTATGGACAAGAAATAATTATGCAAGTATAGTATATCGGTATTTTTTGTATCATTTTTTTTTTCACTTAGTGCGATTTGGTTTATAATAGTTTTAAGCTAATAAGTAGTAGCTTAAATAATAACATTTAAGTACTTATGTTCCCTTTACTATTAGAACAACTTTATTTAACTTTATCATGATAATTTTATCAGTTCATTCATTCACATAATTTATTGCGCTTCACGTAAATCTAACGTAGTGACGTCATTTCGTTTTTATTTGCAAATATCAGCGTCCTGTGATGTCTAAAACACTGTAATATATCGTCATCATTAGGTATACCATCGTTTTCTCAAAACAAGCATGACAAGCCAACTAAGAAGGTCATATGCATGATGATTCATTAATAAAAAAACTAGGTGACGTCATAATATCCCAGGAAAGTCAAGAGTACCACTCCATAAGCGAAAAAGCGATAGATTCGTAATTTTGTATACCCCGACCCCGTCGCACTGTCCTTGTCACAAATACCAATAGCTTGAAGTGAGAAAGAGAGAGAAATACATTTTGCACGCGATCTTACGATACCGCGAATGAAACAGCGCAATCAATTAGCCCGCCAAAACACAACTACATATTAACTTTTCCATAGACTATGGAAGTCAGTATTCATTCGAACGCGAGACAGAGTGAACGTGTGAAAAGTTTCAGCGAACATTGTTGTTTTGTCTGATTAAAACTGTGATATTATTTCTAAGTTATTTAAACGGTGAGTAAAGTGACACAATGTAGGGTAATTAATAACTTAGAACAATGTTAAGTATCTTTGTTTATGGTTGGTAGCACGTAATATCATCGTTTTATGTTTAAACATGTTTTTTTCAATTTGATCGTAAAAACTCAAGGTGATATTATCATTGGCTTCTAGTTTTTACATTAAATAATTCGAACACAAAAAACTTCTGGCGTCGCTTTTTATACATCTATTAGGTTATTAATACCATGCTTATCTATAATAACTTCTATAATACAGTGTCTTAATTAAACAGAAACTATTAGAAATAGTAAATTACTATAGTGACTATTTTTATTTGTCACGCATGACTCAATGCCTTTTGAAACACTGACTAATCAATTGGAAATTAGAATTACAATGTCCCTGAATTGAGAATTCTAGAACTGTGGTGTCAATGCTATAAACGAGTATTTGTCTTTAATAAACAAATAATTGTTTGAGTTTTACGGATAACACATACCTACCTACCTGCTTTTTTTGTTAATGTAAAGTATCTGTTGACCTGTTTGTTACGATTTCACGACTAAACCGCTCATCCGAATGGGATGAAATTTGGAACCACAAGAAAGGTCATTGTATATCACGGTACACTGGGTAATTAATGTCCGATAGCAGCCGGTTGCAAAAGCGTTTGTTTAAATTCTATTCTAATATTAACTTGAATACATGGATTAGGAATTTAGACGGAAATGGGCGAACCGGTCAAGCGCTGTATAACATGTCTTGAATGGTTGTTGATAATAAATTTTCCTTGTATTACACTTTAAACAAGGAAGAACATGTCATAAACAATTCTATGCACTCTACTGCAAATGCAGTTTGTAGAACATAATTTATAGAGTAATAATAATAATAGTAATAGTAGTAATAATACCAACCATGTTTTATGTTACCTTCATGAAGGTATTCCAAATAGTTCGGGTTCCAAAATACATAGTTTTTTTGCCAATATGTTTCTTATTTTACTTTTTGAATAAGGAAAAGAAACTCCCGCTCTTCAGTTTTTGGTCCTGTATTTCTACTTTTCGTTTTTTAAATTCTGCGAAAATAGTACAGTCAACAGCAAAAGTAGATGATCAAAATCAAAAATTAATTACTAATGAACGGAGTTCGCGTCAGAACTGTGTGGCGTCGAAGTGATTCAACGTATGTTATTGTAAATTTATTATACAATAAATTTACTACAAGTACAGTTGCTATAAATGCGTGATTAGTTTTGACTCCAAAAGTTATAAACTTAATTCATCATCTACTTTTGCTGTTGACTGTATAATAGCATTTTGGACTTCAAGTCGGTTTTTATTTGTATTCTCGTTGAATATATTACCGAATGGTACGATTGTTCAAGTGTTATGATAAATTGTAAATTAACATGAAACGTGTCAATTTCATACGATTATATTTGCATTTCGTTAAGGTGGAGCTGTCTTCTAAAGCTAAAGAGTTTTCTGTTCGAATACGCTAATCAAAAGAATTTTTCAAACCCGATTTTGGTAGATTGTGAATCTACCAAAATTCTTCTATTTTTTTTTGCATATAATAGCCCAATTTTTGTCCTGTACATCATAATACATTATTGTTATTTATTTATCACGTAATTCATGTGGTACTTTTAATTAATTACAAATCCAAGTAGCGGAGGTTCGGAGGTTCAATATTTTTCCATTTCCTTTCTATTTGTAATCATATTTCATACCACTTAATAAGAACCCTAATAAAACATCAATTCCAAATATGTTAAGTGGCGTCATTTGTTTTTTTTATTTTCATTTTGTTTTTCTCATTTTACCAAAATTACCAGATTAATATTATAATTATTAATTCTGATTTAGGAACTTGTTTTCTGTTTTTGGATATCTTTTCAGTATTATAATATTAAAATAAATACTAATATTCGCGTAAACCTCAGAAAACAATACTTTTCAGTATTGTCTACGATCTAGAGTCTAGATAGTAGACAATATTTAATGAAGGCAGGCTTAAAATCAGTATAGTTTATGTTCCTTTCTGTTTAATTCCAGCTAAAATGTCGATCCACATCAAGGACTCTGATGACCTTAAGACGAGGCTGGCTGAGGCCGGCGAGAAGTTGGTGGTGATCGACTTCATGGCGACCTGGTGCGGGCCCTGCAAGATGATCGGGCCAAAACTGGACGAGATGGCCACGGAGATGGCTGACGCTATCGTCGTTCTCAAGGTAAGGAACACTACATGTGGATCCCGAGATCATAGCTAGATAATGAATCCTTCGTTCTTTCGTCTTTCTCGCACAACGCTACCTCGCCATCTGTTTAATCCTTCCCTCCCTTTCACACTTTCTGGTTGATTCATTATTCTTACGTTTCCTTCCTGCACGTCTTGCGTTTATTATATTAAAACAGCCGAAAAAGACTTAAGTATTTTGACCCGCCTTTACCATGTGAATCCAACCCGCAAGGAGACCACTCTGCTATCCGAAAGTCTTATTAATTAAAAACAAGCAAGCTGACAAGGTTGAAAGAACTCTTCAACTATTCTGATATGAAATTTGTCTGGTATGTCTTCTTTAAAAAAAGACTTCGCAGTTTCAACATTATAGAAGATATCACAGGTTTGGCATAACAAGTTTTTTCAGCAAGTTCGAACCAATGTGACTTTTGCGACAACTGTCTGAGAGGTTAATCGTGAGTAAAGAGTTAAACTTGAAAATTAAATAAAAAGGTATCAAAAACCATTAAAGTAATATAATAAATACTACAGCAGAGTCGCAACGCGCCGATGCGTCAATGTAAAAGTTGATATAGCAAATTAATATTTAACTCAACAAGATAATGCTCATAATATTTAAGTGTATGAGTTAAGCTAGGGTTAGCTATAGTATCAATTGAGCCTTAGGCAAGGAGAATGGGGGCTCTATGCTTACTTACAAATTAATCTCTTTAAAAGAAATTACTTAAACTCTGCAGTTGTAAGTACCTACTTATAACTACACTCAGCCCTGACTAATTTACTATTTACCTACAGCTGAAAACCCAACAACTTATTTCTAGATATTATCCTTCCTCAATATTTAGGCATTCCTAGGAAAAATACCAATTAGTTCAGTAGGACAAACAGGAAAATATGTCATTGTACCGTCCAACATACGATATAAATACTTTCAACTCAAAAACGCCTTTATTTTAAAGTTATTGAGGTTCATTTTATTAAAATTTTATCAACAATGACTGGCAGTCGACTATAAAAGTTATGAATTCGGTTCCTAAGCTACGCTGAACGCAAACAAATGTTTTCATATAATTATATTCAAATTAAAATAACATAACATTAATTCTCGTGGGTACAAGGACATTATGTCCGAAGTAATTGCCTTATTATAATATAATCGATGGAATTCGTACTGACTTGTATTTGTAAAAAAAAAAATGAAATACTTGCAACAAGCAATTTCGTCCATGCATGGTATCATTCAACTTAAAAAAACAAATGAAAAAAAAACATATAATTTCGGGCTTCATCTTAATCATGGCTATGAACTAACCGAATGCCAATTTTCATCATGATGGCAGATGATCTCTCAACTTTTTATTGCTAGGACAAGTAGCTAGATAGTTGTAGCTAGGCACACCAGTGGATCAGATTCGAGCTCAGCACTGAGTGTCGAATAATCCTTCATGGATGAACGGTTAGCCGAAAATACCCTTCGTTCCAAGTCGGTCTACAAATTACAGATCACCGATGAACGGTTCGTCGAACACTCCCTTCGTTCCTTAACCATTCATCGATGAAGGTTAATTAGAATAGAAGTTTATTGTTTCCAGTATTACAGCAAACAGAAAAATAAACAGCATGGAGGCTATAATACCGAAAGGAAAAGGTTCGAGCGTCAGCTTATACTCAGGCTTCCCCAAAGGGGTCGCCAAGCGCTGGTTTTCAGCTCGAACGCTTGACTCCCGTTTACAAGAAAATTAAAATACAATATAGTTACAATTTTAAAGCTGTGATCATACATTACAGGCAAGAAAAAAGAAATTAATAAAAAAAAATATTATGTCGGATGTGGCTTTTTATTTACTTAAAAAATTAGGATCTTAGTGTAATAATAATATACTTAATATAAATAAGGGATATAATGTGTATGTAGTTTGAATGCACAGTTTATAATATGTTTTATGCATTTATTGTTTCTCCAAAACTAAATGACACTTGTTTTTAAAATTCAAAATTCAAATCTTCATTCATATTCAGTTCAATTGAAGTTGTCACAAAAAGTTCGATTAAAAAAAAAGCTTACTAGCTATGTGGATCGCACCCTACGAGTTAACCCCTCGTACTAAGCTAAATGCTTGTGGTACGAGTTGGTTCACGTCGGTAGTGATGATAGGGTGGAATTCTAACCGGGAACCACATGATCACAAGCCCGATGCCCTAACTTCGGGTATCGCCGCTTCAGTATTTATTTAATAGTGATATTGAACAGTTTGGAAACCTATTATGGTACAAAACAAAAACGAAATTTCCTCATACAGTTTAAATACACATTTTATGTAAAACTAGCTGACCTGACAGATGTTGTCATGTCAAATAACTAACAGATATGTCAAAGGTTAAATTAGAAAAGTTAATATTATCATCAACTTTTCTTTAACTTTTTTAAAATTTTCGCGCAACTTTTTTTTTTTTTCTCCATAAGAACCTTCTCCTGATAATAAACAACACGACAAAAAAAGAATGAACGAAATTGGTCCAGCCGTTCACGCGTGATGCCATGACAACGAAAAACGGGTTTCATTTTTATATATATAGATAATGTTTGAATATTACAATTAAATAATATGGATGGTTTAAATATTATGGATCTATTTTTGTGTAGTTATCTCACTTTACAGAATGTTTATTATAATTATTATCGTGGCGTGGTTTCTGATATCTTTTAACCACAAATTCATATTGTTTTTCACAAATAAAAAAAGTTATGTAGGTACAATAATAATATGGCAGTAACTATCATATAAATAGAATTTTGTTTTAAATTTATCCCTTTAATGAAATTGTTTAAAGCTAGAATTAATATCAAAGTATATAGTTTTCCCGCTTATGGGCTTATATTTTTTCTAACCCCATGCAAATTGGAAACTAGCTGTTCTCTGCGGTTTCACCCGCGTTAGTTATCCACGCTCCCGTAATTTAAATTAAATACATTTTCTAAAATAAAAATAGCCTTCTGCCACTGAAAGTTTCGTCAAAATCAGTCCAGCGTTTCAAAGATTAGTTTCAAACAGACAGAAAGACAAAAACGGTAAAAAAATATATTTTGGTCTAAGTAAGTACCATGGCCGTGTCCATATTAAGCTTTTAGTAAAAAGCGGTCTATTTTATTTAGTAATTTCGCAGTTTTTACTATATTGCTGTAAGTAAATATGAATAATAAACAAGAAATACAATCGAATTGAGTCCTCTATAATACCTCATTCAGTAATTGCCGTCAATAAATTAACTGATCAATACGAACAACGTCGCGGTTACATCTAGTTACTTTAATAAATCTTCTATTGTAGTCAAATAGGGTACCTATTATGTCAGGTTATTATCTCCATCTATAGCATATAAATATTAAATGGACATCACAAAACACTAAATTCTAACAATGCTGGTTTTTATTCAACTTCTATACCAAGTCCTACGCTTCACTGTAACTACTTAAAGAATAATTTGGTGTACCTACTTGACCTACTGTCCTAGATCGCATGTTACTTCGGATAATCATTGAGAATCGTTATCGCTAACTACACATCGATTCGAATTTATGGTGTATATTCTAGTGGTATAATAATAATAATAATACCGGCCTATATACGTCCCACTACTGGGCACAGGACTCTTCCCATATACAGGGTTATTTTTTATGCAGTGCGTATACTACGAGGTAATTAGGTGCATAAAACTGAACAACTTTTCCCAAGGAACATAGGTCGAAATCTTAAAATTGAAAACAAATATAAGTCACGTGACCGTCCTGTCACTTTGTATGAATATTTCATTTAATTCAAGTACCTAAATATAATTACATGTCTGATAATATAATGTATTTTCTCCTATCAGGTACTTAGTGACGTAGGTATTATGATATACACGACATGATTAGGACATTTCGCATGTCGGTGCGAATTGTACTAAATTTTTGAGAATTGTTAAATTCCACAACTCGATATTTTTTATACAATCTGTTTTACACGTTTAGTTTGAAAAATTACTATTTATAGATATTTATAGTCCGGTGAAGCATTAACAGTCAGCTAAGGCCCGGCGCCCACTATCGGCATCGGCACGGCTGAGAATTTTAGGTGATAAAAAGCATTATACCTACATCAACTTCATGGCAATAAAGTCGAAATTTCCATCATATATGATCGTAGGCACAAAAATACCTAGTAAATATAATATTCATGGAAATTTCTACCTAAGGCTCCATGCGGTACGTCATAGTTACCACTAAACTCTGATTAAATACAGCGTGTATTGTTTCGCGATACTGCATGAAATAGGATTAATTAAAATCCCAGCGACATATAACTACTATTTACAATAGATTAAGGCAATGCCACTTCGTAAGCATTAATAATCTTTATACCTATATAAAACAAAGTCGGGTTTGTTACAACACTTATAACCCGAGAACGGGTGGACCGATTTTCGTGATCCTTGATTTGTTGGATTCGTCTCCGTCCCGAATAGCAGCAAAATTCGGTGCGAATAGATAAGATTTAATAACCCTCCTTCTGGCTCCGTCGGGTAAAGTGTTATTTTTCCCGGCAGACTCAGACCATAACACCTGCAAAGGTGTTGAAACGTCGGGAACTAAAATCAAAATGAAACGCGATAGAATCCGTTTTAAAAGTAGTTTTACCTATTTCAATGTCTTATGTTCGCGTAAACCTCAGAAACAATATCTATGCAGTTCTCCTTTTAATGTATGTTATCCACGTATCCTACTAATATTTTAAATGTTAAATTGTGGATGTTCGTTACTCAATCACGCAAAAACGGCTGTACGGATTTGGATGATATTTGGCATGCATGTAGCCTTTGACATGGAAAAGAACATAGGCTACCTTTTATCCCGTTGCTTTAAGTAGTTCCCGAGGAAAAATTGATTCCGAGCTATTCCATGGGCAGACAGCTTTGAAATTTGGTATTTTTCTCTATTACAGCGCAAGCGATAACACGGGCGAAAATTTTATTCGATTATTTATTAGATTTACATTTTTCATTTCTTTTTGGACCCAATTCTGAAGTCCACGCAGACGAAGTCGCGGGCAGAAGCTAGTAATTGTATATTCCCAAGATATGATTCAACACTGCTTCGACACTACTACAAGTACTATAAAGTATTCAAGGAATTCTGTAATTTTATATTCTGTGGTTAGTCATGTGCTATAGAACCTTAAGGTCATTATAGTTGCGCAGTATGACGTAATGATGACGTCACACTCCGTACCAACGGTGGAATTGTATGGGGGCACTGGGGCGTTAAACTTGTTTCTTTTCCTAAGCCTTATCATTCCAACAAATAGTTTGTGAGTTGTAAAAATGTGTTTTAATCTCGTTTTCACGTTATCTTTCTCACATTATTATGTAGTTCGTGTATCAGTTAGTTTTACCATTAGAGTGGTTGTCTGACTCCATAAAAATTTTATTGACAACCGTCGGTTTTTATTTTTTGAGAACTAGTTGACCAGAGATATGTTTTCATGTCAAACAATTACGAATTGTTATGTGAAAAGCTTTAAAAAAGGTTATATTAGAAAAGTTAATAAGGTCGTTTTCTTTACTTTTTTTTAATGTTTCCTGCAAACTTTTTATATTTTTACTTTCGTAAAAATCTTCTACTAATTATGAAAAACACGGTAAAAAAAAATTAGCGAAATCGGTCCAGCCGTTAACGAGAGACGCACCAAGGGAAAGAAAGATTCATTTTTATATACTTAAATAGATTCCAACTAGTGAACTTCTCAAACTCTGGTCAACCTATCGCGTGACATTAATAGACCAGGGGCCTTATTCTGTACGTCCAAGCAGTTAACGTGTTTTACTTGTCGCGTTAAGAGAGCCGTTACCTCTTTCGAATTACTATACTTATGTATATGTTAAATGCTCTAAAATACTGTGACTCAGAACACAAAAAATATTTGCGACCCGGGGTAGCTGAAATTATGCTGCGTAGTGTGCCACGTTATATTTTGTTTGGACTAAGCGAATAACCCCCCTGTCCCGTGGCATAAGTACAGTTTAAGAAATGACAAATTGCAATTCTTAAAAAAATATGACGAATTATTATTTGAAACACAAGAGATATAGAAAAAAAGAGATCTATAATAAATATTTGGCACGAAAACTATATCGAAATCACATTTCTTAGTATGCATTTTGATAGTTGGCAACGAACACAGATCAGCAACGGTGCGTCACGCCAAAACAATGTTTTGGTTGACCTACAGGTCACTTACTCGCTTGTTAGATAAGTGATTACAAAATAATATTATGCATTATTATTTTGTACATTTTCAATTTTAAGATTTCGACCTATGTTCTTTGGGGGAAGTTGTTCAATTCTATGCACCTGATTACCTCGTTGAATATACGCACCTAGAACTGTAATACAAATTATGAGATTGTTTATAAATGTGTGGTTATAAACAATAAATAAAGCCAATAATGTAACACTTAAGATCTTTTCATGTTCAGTATTGTATTGGGCTCAGCCGTATTTATTTATCATATGAAAAACAAATAGCTGTACAAAATTTGCAAAAACAATAAGAATAGAAAACATAAAGCTATTTGTCAATGCCAATGTTTAAGAAAGCACATACAACTTTGAAAAAGTTACATTGGTACTTGCCTGTGTTCGAACCTGCAGCCATGTGCATGCGAATCCGATCTGTGAACCGCTAGGCCTTCACCACATTATGCTTAATGTATTGGAAGAGTATGTTTTGAATTCTAAGGATAATGATAGTTATAGAATGTTATTTAACCGTATCGTTGAACATGACATTAAAATAATAACAGACAGTTAAACAGACAAGTTGGATCTATAAACATATGTCCGTAGTCACATGGAACTCGTTTCGTGTAAAAAGCCTTCAACGAAGGCCGAATAACTTGATCAATAAAATAAAATTCTTTAAACTATTGACAGACATTTGGAAGAGTATGCCCCGATTTCTGTAACCTGTAAGGCTCTTATCATGTACAAAAACAACGTCATAATTAACGCGGTGATTGGTTGTCCCTTTTTTATGTACCTCAAAGGTTACCCGATATTGAATAATAAAAAAAATTAAGTCACATTGGTACTAACTAGTTTTTTTTTAAAAGCTTGCTAGTTATATGGTTCGCGCATTACACCTTCCCCCCTAGCCAAGAGACATTTCTACAAGCGATAAACGATGATAGAAATGTCGACCTCATGTTCTTCTACAAATTGCTGAACAATAAATTAGATAGTATTAAACTGATAGAAAGTGTTGGACTAAGAGTACCATACAATATTCCTAGACATCCCATAACCAACCTATTCCATACTCCAACAACTAGAACCAATATAGGAGTAAACTCGCCACTGGTCAGACTTAGCAGAGAGATGAATGCATTAATTAAATCTTCACCCGATCTTGATATTTACCAAGTTTCGTTTAATATTTTTAAGGCCCGATTATTGGAGTCCCCAAAAATCACAGCAAAATGTTGAGTGTGTTCAGTAATTAAATACTATACATAAATATTTATATTGTATCTATGTTAAATTATTTATTAGTATTAAGTTCAGTTCCGATCTCAGTAGGTTTCATTATTAGTTAAGTCATAAGTTTTCCTGTCGCGAAGAGACAATATTGTTTTTGTTCTATAAGTACAATATTATGTTATGTTTTAAGTTTATTGCAATATTATGTTTTTAGTTTGAAACTCATTTAAGTCTTTAAGTTAGATTTACTATTCATTTTAGTTTTATATTCTTTCTAGCACTTATCACTTATCACTTATTTTGTGAATGCTGGTTAACCAGTAATTGGCGACTGTGTAAGTCTTAGACATAGTTATTAATATACATAAGCATTACAGTACACAGAAGCTGTTGGTAAACCTTAATAAATAAATAAATAACGATTATAGAAATGGCTTAAATGACATATGTATGGAAATGACATTTGTTTTCAATAAGTCACGTGACTTAGACTTGTCACTTTCATAAATTTAATGTCATTTAAGCGATTTCTATCATCGTTAACGCTTGTAGAAATGTCACTTGGCTAGGGGGGCTTGTCTAAACAAATCCAGTCATTAATAATAATAGTTGCAATTAAAATGTGCCCCATCTACTTTGGGCCGTTTGTGCCAGTTCGCCCCTAGAGCAGGGTTGGATGGTCCCTCGTAGATGCCAATCCCAAAAGTACTCAACAAGGCCACTGCGTGTGGAACCTGTGTCCTCACAAAAGCCTTTCGAACCCTTAAGGATCGTGTCTTCATCGTTGCTGTTATACCGAAACAAAAAAAGAGGTGCATTATAATATTAATCCTTTGTTTCAAGCCATTAAACCAATAGAAATTATAGAGTTACTAGCTGTTTCCCGCAGCTCCGCCCGCGGTCTAAATTTTTTTTTATATAGTTAAGATGCAAGCTATCCTATCTTTTAAGTTGGATCAAACTGCACCCGGTGTGCAAATTTGATTTAAATCAGTTAAGTTGTTTCGGAGTTCATCCCGGACGAACATCGTGTCACAGGAATCCTACTAATAGCCTTTGACATGGAAAAGAACATAGGCTACCTTTTATCCCAATTCCTTAAGTAGTTCCCGAGGGAAAATTGAAAATTGTTTCCGAGCTAAGTCGTGGGTAGACAGCTTTGAAATTTATTATTTGTCTCTATTACATCGCAAGCTAAAACGAGTGTTAAATTTTATTAAATTTTTCATTTCTTTTTGGACCCAATTCTGAAGTCCACGCAGACGAAGTCGCGGGCAGAAGCTAGTTTTATATAATAGATATTATGTATGTACTAAATTCTAATTTTCTTCATTTCCAGGTTGATGTCGACGAATGCGAGGACATAGCATCCGAGTACAACATCAACACAATGCCTACCTTTGTGTTCGTCAAGAGCAGCAAGAAACTAGAAGAGTTCTCAGGAGCCAACGTTGACAAGCTCAGGAACACCATCCTCAAGCTTAAGTAGACCAGGAACCATGGGTTTTGTACGCTAGCCGTACACCCCACGGAAAGCCTCACAGTACGCATTTAACGGCATTTCTACAATCAAATTATATTTATGTATCGATTCTAATCGGCATGTTTAGTTGCTGGTTGACTAAAATATACCTGTGTACGTAAAATAATAGTCGGTTGACTAAAACATACATCGATGCTTACGGACGGACTGCTGCCCCAATATAATTATGTCAGATCCCGTCCGCTTACTAAGTGACGAAGCACCGGCAACTTTTTAATGTTTTCAATACTCTGTAAGGTTTTCCGTTGTGGGTTTTGAGCAGCTGGTCAGCACACGACACTAGCATAATATAATTTCTCAGCCATCGGAAGGATCACAATTTTTTTGTTTTAAGTTTTTAAAAGCGTTGACGTATTTTTCTAATGCAATAGTGTCTTAGCACTAATAATGTGTGCCTATTATTCAGCACGTTTCTGTTGGTTATGCGTACAAAATCGTATATTTTTCGTATTTTTTTGCCGTGTAATTTTCATTATATCTATGTTACAGAGTATAGTTACTTGAATAAAATATTGTCTAAAACATTCTCTGTTTTCTTTCACCTCGACGCATCAAGGGAAATATTTTATGATAACTTTATTACCATTACAATAACAAATTACTATTACATAACTGAATGTAATAACTGTATGGTTTTTATTACAAAATATGCATCAAGGTAAATGGTACGGAACAAATAATCACAATAAGACTATTCGATATGAGAATACTTGTTTAGCAATAAAATAGATTGCACAGTATCGCGGATCTTATCTAGACCTGCTACAAAAACTAAATAGCATAGCTTTGATAGCAGAGAGCTGTGAATACAATGAGTCCTTGTGAAAATACTGTATAAAAGCCTAATAAATAGTAACAATGACATGAGTAATTTTTTTGTGACGTTGAACGTTTACTTATGACGTACCTACATCAGTTCTATTTAAATCTATCTGCTCAATACAAAATAAAAGGGCCAAGTGGGTTTTATTTTCAAGTTTAGATTAAATTTTTATTTAGACATCAAAGTGGTTAGACCTATATCTCCAGCTGTGATAGAAGGAATTGTTACCACTTTGTTGTCACATACAATTACAAACACTTGGAATTGTTGTAACTTAAACACTAATTTAATTAATTCTAAAGGGAATCTTTAAATTCTGATAATAGAAGCTTAAAACTAAATTGTAAAGCAATAATTGTAAGATGACGTCACTTGGTAAGTAAATATAGAGATTATACATATAATATAGGTACATAATGCTTGGAATTTGCTAGTTGACTGGCCTGTTGGTCTAGTGGTTCGATTCCCACTCAGGACAAATCTTTGTGTGATGAGCACGATAATTTGTTCTGTGTCTGGGTTGTTATTTATCTATAATATGTATGTATTTACTAATCTAAAAGTATGTTTATCAGTTCTCTGGTAAACGCTCTGCCTAGTTTGGGATCAGATGGCCGTGTGTGAGATGTCCCAAGATATTATATTATTAATTGATTTCGAGAGGCTAGTGGTCTCTAGAAACAAACGGATAGAGACACTACGGCACAAGAGGATTGGAACATAAAATAGTGTACGTAGGGATCGCAAATCACTGCTCGTTCTAAGCGACGCAGCCTCTTATGCAATTGTTATCAGTGACCATACTATCAGGATAGCTTGACGACTAACAGATCACTGAGAGATACGAATGCTCAAAACTAGCACGGACACATGTGTGCATAAACGTTGCTAGAAAATAGCACGCCTATTTGGAATTAAATTGCTATTAAGCATGCTAGTTTACTAGCATGTGTATTTGTAGAATTTATTTTTGTACGCTGGAGACATAGTATATACAAAAGGTGTTTAACAAATAAAATATAGTTGTTTACACATCTCGCCTTCAGCAGCTATGCGAAAACTTAAAATAGTGTGGTACAAAACAAAATTATCTACATCTATTCTTTTAATCTACATAATATAGAAGGGCAACAATTAATATGAATAACTACTTAATGCTTGTTCCTTTTAACAGATGCGAGTGTTAAGTGTATTTCTTTTTTGTTATTATTGTCGCATACTGTGGAGAAGCAATGGTAATCAGATTCAGAAACACATTTAAAAAGAAACTCACTGCTATTATTGGATTGATGTTATTACTCTATTTAAGATTTTATATAGGATTCTAGAATTTGACAATAGGTACATTGTTTCAATTTATCTTTTACTAAAAGACTCTTCGGGACTTCGCACGGTAGCACAGTAATAAAGATCTTAGCCTACAGACAGCGGGACTGACGATGATTTTTATAAAGAATGTAAAGAAATATTTAGGCACATCCATGCATCACTATAAGGTTATGTAGAAATTAATGTCTTTGCATATAATTTTTTTAGTTTTCAAAACAGTATAAAAGAAGGTAGGAATGTCAAATTAAAACAACTACGATTATTCCGACCAAATTTATTGAACTAAAAATAGCAAAATCATAATTACATATTATAAACTTATAATAATTGCTCTGTACAGCATAACACCATTCACAGAACGACTTACGGTTATTGTACACACAACGGCACCTCGCCGACACTGATCAAACGCAAATCAATTTTAAGTAGCCGCTATATCGTGCCTTTAACATCATAACCGCATAAGTACAAGAATTTTTGAATTTCTTGTCTCAATGCATTTCGCGGGCAGTGTTTATGCACTTATAATTAATAAATAAATGTGGACAACATCACATACATTTCTTCGAATCCAAAGTAAGTAGCTAAACACTTGTGTTATGGAATCGGAGACAACGAAGGTACCACAAACACCCAGATCTGAGACAATGTAGAAAAGGGTTGTTTTTTTTTCCTACATTGACTCGTCCGGGGATCGCACCCGGGACGTCAGAGCTAGCGACACCTTGGAAACCGGTGTGTACGCCACTCGACCACTGAAGTCGTTATTATGTCGCTATATATTAGCGACAGATACCCACGAATACTGTAAGTTGACATTGAGACGACCTTAAATGTATATCTATCGCTACTGTACACATTAGAGTGACAGAGACAGCATGAGACATCGGCAAATTGATTAAAAAAATATTAAAGTTTATTATTGCGACCAACAGATATAATTATAATAAAGTGTTAGTTATTTTCGTCTGAGTATTCCGAGGATAGAAACAATACTCTTTCATTAATCTTTATATTTCATTATAACTAGCCTTTTTACACTATCAAGCAACGGTAATGACAAACTTTGCCCAGCAGTGGGACAAAAATAATAACAGCCTTACCCCAAGCTGTATTGGTCGGCTTCCAGTCTCACCAGCCCCTTAGACAAGGTACATTTCTACAGTCGTTAACGCTGATCGAATCGCTCAAATACATGAAAGTGACAATTCTAAGTCACGTGACTTATCGAAGAGAAATGTCATTTCCATACATTTAATGTCATTTAAGCAATTTCTATCATCGTTAACGCTTTTAGAAGTGTACCTTGTATAAGGGGCGGATTCGAATAAATACCAGTACTTTACGTGGAACTACTTATCTGGCTACCAACACACGTTAACTAGGATTTAAGTGAAGCTCCACTGAGTCCACGCGGGACACGATGACCACGCCACGTTGGATGCATACTACCTCGTTTTTTTTTTAAATTTACTTGTCCATTATTAAAAAAAAACTTCTTAGTGTGTTGATCAATGGCAGTATATTACATTTTGTAAGACCAGTACTCAGCCACGCAGACAGCGTTTTAAAACACTTTTTTACACTTCAAAATGTGGTTAGTGACTATTTACATTGGAGTCTGTATATTAAGACCCCGATAGCACTGTATTATCAATAGTAAAAATAATTAAATATGAGAATCATTTGCTTCATGCGTAGCGTGACCGTGGGTGCCGTGGCCTTTTCTCATAACATAACTCTAAAGGTATCTTACTAACGACTTGTAATCGGAAAATTAGGCACTTGAGCTACAACCATTTAAGTGCTTTTGAAGGCACGATGCGATAATAAGCACACAATCATGTCATATAGATGAAATAATATAGATTTTTCTTAGCTACGAAACGTAGCAATTTCTTTGGATGCGTTGTGTGAGTGATAACTTCTAATCCTACCTACAATTAACTAGCGTGTTTATAACTTTATATACAACGTCTGCATCTGTAACAAGAAAAAAATCAATTATTACATTTTTCAGAATAAATTCAAAATCAAAATATTTTTATTTCAAGTGGGCCTTTCCAGGCACTTTAGAAACGTAAAATGACGCTAGTTGCGCGATTCCAAAATGTCATAGGTACCTATGGGGAAGAACCGGCAAGAAACTCCATAGGTTACTCTTTTAAAAATGGTAATTGATTTACAGAGCTTCAATGAAGAACATACATAAATTCATTTAAAAATATGTGACAACAACGTAAATAGCAAAAGTTTTGATGAAAAAGATAAAATTAAAAAATTTACCATTAATTTTACAAGGATTTACCTTGTTGACACATTTACAAGGGTTCTGGTGCAAAAGCGTCACAGAAAATTATATAAAAAGAAAAAAAAAAGGTAAAACGTTTACATACAATAAATATGTGGTCCTAATCGACCCTAACAGGAATGTCAAAAGCCTTCTAAAAATAGAGGCATAGAATAGAACCTCACCCTCTCTTCCCGTGGGTGTCGTAAGCGACTAAAGGATATAGAAACAAGGAAAAAGGACAGCAGCGGTCTCCTAAAGAACTGAAAGTCGATCATAAATCCTAATAATATTATAAATGTGATAGTGTGGATGTTTAGATGTTTGATACTCAATCACGCAAAAACGGCAGAACGGATTTGGATGAAATTTGGCATGCATGTAGCCTTTCATATGGAAAAGACCATAGGCTACCTTTTATCCCGACTCCTTAGTAGAAATATTATATTCCTTAAGGGAAAATTGTTTCCAAGCTATTAAGCCGTGGGCAGACAGCTTTGAAATTTGGTATTTCTCTCTATTACAGCGCAAGCTATAACACAGGTGAAAATTTTATTCCATTTTTTATTACTTTCACATTTTTCATATATTTTTGGACCCAATTCTGAAGTCCACGCAGACGAAGTCGCGGGCAGAAGCTAGTAATAAATATTTTCTTACCACATTTTAGTCTCTCCGCTTCTTGCCGTGTTGGTCGTGTCGGTCGTGATGGTCACGCTTGCGGCCGGACTTGTCGGCGCGCTTGGCCTCGCTCAAGAACCGGTCCAGACCGAACGGGTCGAAGTCCGCGTCCGGCTGGTTGCTGCGAGACTGCTGAATATATGTTTTTTTATTAGATTTGTGGTAGAATTTGCTTTTGTATTTTTTAAGGTTAACTTTATCTCTAGTTTATGTCAGGGAATAAAATATTTTGCATCAAGGCATAGTTACAGCCATAATAATTTTGAAAAACTGTCCATAATTGACAGTTATTGGAGTCCAAACCTAAAAAATATACAGTCGAACATGGAACCGGTTAAAAACTATCTTTAATTACATAGATGGTGGTGACATTTTTGAAACGCACTTATGTTTTCGCAAATTCAACCTTATCCGCATGGTACAAAGTTGGTTTTACAAAGAAGGGTACAAAAACAATACAATATTACCACCGAACTTATTGCAATGTCAATTAATTAGTATTGATAGGTTTTTTTCTATTTTTCTATTCAGCTGACACACGGTCATCTGATCCCAAACTAGGCACAAGCAACCAGACAACTGATAAACATACTTACATATTTCTAAATACATACATAATATAGATAAATAACACCCAGACACAGAACATATGATTGTGTTCATCACACAATGATTTGTCCTGGGTAGGAAGCGAACCCACGATCTCCGGCTTAGTAGTCAGGGTCACTAACCACTAGACCAATAGGCCCGTTAGCGCAACTTTATTGGTATACGTATGATACAGTGTTCTGATATTATGTATGAGACATAAATATACTATATATATCGATCGCTTCTTAAGCGATTGGCGTCAAGTGGCTCAAGACCGGAAGGTCTGGAGCCAAGCAGGGGAGACCTTTGCCCAGCAGTGGGACAATAATTAGGTTATGAAAAATATATATGTATATATACTTACGGGTTCGTCTCTAGTGGGAGGTGCGTCTTTCTCGAACTGCACGGGGCCGGCGCGGGTGTTGCTGCTGCTGGTGCCCGCGAACTCCTTGTCCGCCACGAACCTGAAGGAAACGTACTCAGATTCAAAAACTACAAAGTACAACAAACGTCAAAAAAATTTTTTTTTTTGTTTTTTAAAAAGTTACTAGTTTATGTGGGTCGCACATTACTAGTAATCTCGTTAACCCCTCGTGCTAAGCTAAGATGCTTGTGTTACGAGTGGGTTCACGTCGGTAGTGTAATGGGTGGGATTCGAACCCGCAACCATATGATCGCAAGTCCGACGCCCTAGCCATTAGGCTACCGCCGCTTTCATAAATATAATAATACATATACATATTATAGATAACTTTCATCATTATCGCGCTCATCACACAAAGATTTGTCCTCGGTGGGAATCGGAACCACGATCTCCAGCTTAACAGCCAGGGTCACTAACCACTAGAGCAACAGGCCAGTCGCTATATACAATGGTTGATTGCTGGCAACGGCTGTGATAAAAACCACCATAGTTGTACATGAACAGACCTGCGAGTGTTAGCGATGGCGTCAATGTCTCCTCCGTAATTATCTTTGTCAGCGTTCCGGGAGGGTCTGTAGATGTGAGCTCCCACGTTCTCTTGGTTGCGCCACGGCTTGTCGTACACGTTGTAGGCTTCGTCATCGCCGTAGCCTGCGAAAAATAATGACGTCATTAACATCTTGGTCATCTGATCCCAAACTAGGTTAAACTTGTATTATATGGCAACTAAACATGGCATGGCAACAAATGAAATATTCATACAAAGTGACAGGTCACGTGACTTATGTTTGTATGAAGAATTAATTTTCAATTTTAAGATTTCGACCTATGTTCCTTGGGGAAAGCTGTTCAGTTTTATGCGCCTGATTTCCTCGTAGAATATACGTACTCCACAATAAATAATTCTTTATAATAATAATAATTATGTTTTTGTGAAAAATTATGTATGTTTACCAAGCATTTAGAAATTTGAAAAAAAAAAAAGTTGATTAAAAAATTCCATCCTGTATAAATTATATGATGTTATGAGTTAATACGTGATAGGTTTTGATAAGCTAGAATGTCGCAACGTACTTCGCCAATATTAAAACACTCTTTCTAAAATCAACACGTAAAGAAGAATGGCTTTACCCACATTTTTAATCCAACACCTTACTCACTCAATACTCAAGTCCTTATTGCATTCCATAATTATGTATTACATAGATGGTCTAACAAGGTAAAAGTTCATTATGTTAAAGTTAAGACCCTGTCGGGCACAACAATTACAAATTAGCAATAATAAATTGAGTATTGAGTACTCAATTCATAACCTTTGTAACCATAACTTATGTTTAAAAAATAAACCATGATTTGATGATATAATATGTACTCACCACTGTCCATTCCCTTGCTGTTATTAAATAGTCTCTGGTCGAACATATTCTCGCCTCCCTGGTTCGTCTTGGCGGGCAGACCGAGCGCAATCTGTTCAGAAATATCACGCTCCCGGTCCTTGACTAGCTTCGATCTGGAAGTAATATATCAAATATGAATTATTAATAATATAATAATATCTTGGGACAGCTAACACAAGGCCATCTGATCCCAAACTAGGCAGAGCCTGTACTATGGAAACCAGACAACTGAAAAACACACTATATTTCTAAATACATACATTTTGTAGATAAAGGGGGTTTGGGAGGGGGTCTTAATTCTGGTTATCTGGCATGTATTTTTTAGAGTTTCCAACACCGATGACGAGTAATAGAGAGGAATGGAAGGAAAATACGCATTGCGCCGACCTCATATGAATGGGATAAGGGCAGGAAGAAGAAGAACACCATGTACCATGCTATAAAAAAAATATTGCGTGGTAATGTCCCCCAGCACCCCACCGGGCTATGCAAGTCTTCTGCCTAGCCTTTTCCCCAAGATATGTTGGGGTCGGCTTCCAGTCTTACCGGATTTAGCTGAATACCGTATTTTACATGGAGCGACTGCCTATCTGACCGCCCCAACCTATTGCTAGGTAACACAGTATTCCAAAGTAAGACTGGTTGTCAGAATTGTAATGACTTAACGACTATCAAAGATCACTGTATGACAGTCGGGACCAACGGCTTAATGCGCTTTCCGAGGCACGGAGGGGTCTCGATATGTTTACAAATGGTCACCCATCCACGGACCAACCGCGGCGAGCGCGGCTTAACCGTTATTATCGGTCAAACCGTACGGCTTACACTTAGCCACGAGCCCCTCTATGCAAGTGTCACCAACGAATTTGACAGGCTATTATAATACTTCACCTCTTATCAGGTGCCGCCCTGGCCAGGTTTCTCTCCCGCTGCCTCTCCTTATGTCTGTCGGCCCTCAGCTTGTCTCTCTCGGCGACCGTTAACCCGCTTTCATCAACTTCGGCTGATTCCGGTTCCTCATCGGGCGCCCGAATACCTGGAATTGGAAATCTGATTGAGATATTGAAGAAATACTGTTATACCATGGATAATGACCCCCGTCATTTCAACGCAAAGATAAATCAATTTAGTTCATAAATAAAATTTTAAAAAATATTATTAGACAAGTATTTTAGGTTTTTAGAAATAAGGAAGAACTACCTAGTTTTAGCGATTTAAATGTTTTGTTTTTTACGGATTAATTTAATTCTTGAGTCGAGGAGTATCAGAAACATTCAAATCAAATGCCTCTAGTTGCGCGGTTTGAAAATGACATTTCTATTGAGAAGGCGAAGCACCGGCAAGAATCTTCGTGCCGGCGTTCACATCCCATGAGGGGCTCACAGCACATCGCACAGTGTATAAAACTTCAGCTTTTCAATACACTTTGTCGAGTTATACGCTCATAAATGTATGAACAGGCGATTTCAGTCTTAGTCCCAAAGTGAAAGTTGTCCATAATGACTGAATACTGTTACACATCTATATATATAAAAATGAAACCCGTTTTCCGTTGTCACGACATAGCATGAAAACGGCTGAACGGATTTGGCTGATTTTGATCTCGAAATGTTCGTGGAGGTCCAGGGAAGGTTTAAAAGGTATAAAACATAAATAATTAGTAAAAAAAAAAACTGTTCCTAAACTCGGGAATTACCTTAATTAATTTACTTTTGACAGAACGAAGTCTGTCTGGGCAGCTAGTTGTAGATAATGTTAGAGGAAGCTTGAAAGTAGCGCCAGTGAATGAAAAGATAAGAGGTAAGCGTTTGTCGTGGTATGGACATGTTATGAGGAGGGATGAAAGTCACATAACAAAACAAGTTATAAGTACTGTGGATGGGTATACAACATGTAACAAAACCCCTGTCAGATTCAATAAAGGCGTATTCGTGGTACAGTTCATGAACCGTCTCGCATAGGCGGCTTCTTTGACACAAAGCTGTAGGTAGTAAGTACGTGAACTTTGAGGAGCGGTCAGTGATGCTGTTGCCTTGGATCAGTTTTTATTTGTATTTAAATATTTTGACTGGGGAAAAATTTTATTCTCCAATCCATTAAATGACTATTTATATGTGTTCGCAGTATGATACCGAATAATACTCTCAGGGATCGGACAGGGTTTTTGTTACACGCTGTATAAGCAGAGGGAGACCGAAAAAGAGATGGATGGATTGTGTGAAAGATGATATGAGAAAGAAAGGAGTGGATGCCGCAATGACGAGTAATAGAGAGGAATGGAAGGAAAATACGCATTGCGCAGACCCCATATGAATGGAATAAGGGCAGGAAGAAGAAGATTGTAGATAATATTAGTAGACTCACCAGCTCTATGGTCTCTCGCTCTCTGCGCCAACATCCTCAAATGCTCTTCTTTCTTCTCTTTCTCCCTCTGCGCTAGTCTTCTCTCGAGCTGGGCGCGCGCTTCTACTGCTTCTCTTGCCTTTCTATCAGCAATATATAAGGCTTCGGCCAGTTTGGAGAAGTTTTCGTTGATGTGAACTTGCTGGAGACCTCGGCCATCGGCGGCTAGACGTTTGTCCAACGGGATCGTGTAACCTGTAAAGAATATTTGTGTTATAGTGGATTTAATAATCCTTGCCTCGGAAATCACGTTGAGCCGTTGGTCCCGACTGTCTAGCAGTAATCTTTGACAATCGTTAAGTCATTATAATTCTGACAACCAGTCTTACTATGGGATAAGTATTACCCAGCAATGGGTTGTGGAGGTCAGATAGGCAGTCGCTCCATGTAAAATATGCTATTCAGCTAAATCCAGTAAGACTGGAAGCCGACCCCAACACAGCATGGGAAAAGGCTAGGCAAGAAAATGGATTTGATACTAAAAGAGAATAATATAACAATACCGACCTGTAAATGTCCCACTACGGGGCAATGGCCTCTTCCCATTTACACAAAAAAAAAAAGAAAAAGCATTAACTCGCGCCACATCGTATAAAATAAGAAAAAAAAGCTAGTCTAAAATTTTCGGCGAAATATGCGTCACATCTGTTCGAAACGGGCATCGCTCAGCATATGCTGATATTTCAAATCCCAGCGCTGGTTTTAAGCGATGGCCGGCCTTGTTGTGATGCCGTCCACCGGAGTATCTACATTAATAAATGTACAGGTCTCCCAAAGTGATAATGCGCATAGAAATTTTCGTCACTGTTCGCCAACGGTCGTATTCCCCGAGCGTCGGAAGACGATATGTATATAGAGTGGTTAAGTGCATTTTCTTCATGCATAGTTTAGTAGAATTATGTGTTTTGTGCTAAAAGAGATAAATATTGATTGATCAGTAATGAAATTTGATTCGATAATTCCATGTAAGCGAGGAAAACCACACGATTGCGAATATGCTATGCACAGCCTTTGAAATTAATAGCTTCGATCAACTTTTTTCTCAAATTATTTACAGTTGGGAGTTCTTTGAGCGTCAACTGAAAATTGTATATCATATTACGAATAACACAGTAGTCGAAATCATCAAGTCCCAGACGAAATCTACTTTTAGGTTTTTTCGGTGTGGAAAATTTCATTGATTGATTCTGTTTTTTTTCGTTTAAGATTTTACTCAAAGTTCGTCGTGAAATTCCTGTAGCTTTTGTAACACGGTCCTGATTTTTTTTTAAAGAACCATCATGTTCTCTTTTGAAAACATTGGCTTCATTTAAGAAATAAAGGTACACATTAAATACCATTTGCCGTGCTTGTGACTCAAGCGGCTTTCCACGTTTAAATTTATCCATTCTGGAAGAATTCGTCTGAAAGAAAATGGTATGGACAGAGTTAGGCATATTTTTTATTTATTTGTTGTATTTTTGCATCATGTACTTAATATACTTGATATTATTATTTATTCCTATATCTATTTGTTTATTTTATCTTTCTATTATATTAGTATATTTAACTATTTTACAAAATTATTTAAATTTGAATAAGATAATTAAAATTGAAATTAATTTCACCTTTGAAAACAAAACCAACACGAGAGAACACGAGCAGTCACCACCAATATTTAAAGACGACTGACGGACTTTTGACTGACCGGCAACCGCCGCCGACCGCCCGAATTGTTTTCGATTGTGTACACATGATATTGACTCCTATTTCTTTTGAACAAGGTGCAAAATGCAAGTGCGTTGTTTAGGGCTCTTACGATTCAATTATTCGGGTGTTTCCGGGAATACGACAATTAGCGAAGATCTGCATGTGCATTATTAATTTGGGTATACTGTAACGATCGTAAATCAGGCGGCCTGACAGGATATTCGTGTTATTTACGAGGTGTAAGCTATGACTTCAAAACAGCGTTGAAATAAGGTGGATTCTTATAAACACCCGTGCCTGTCTAGCCAGTTAATTCAATTCTAGCGGACCTTCTGTAGTTTTTACGAGGGGAGGGGGTAAAAAGGTAACCCTCACTTCTTCTGAAAACAATCCATCTTCTTCTTGGTCTGTTTAATGTTTGGACGTATCAAGTGACCCTGGCAGCCAAGGACTGGATGAAAAGTACGAATATTCGAGCCGATATAAAAATCAGGAAAAGTGCCATCTGGTTATAATGATATTCTCCGGATAGGAAATCGGCTTCGGCAACTTCTTTCGACAAATCAGCTGAAGATATTTCAGTGCACGACCGTGTGCGTGTGGTGACACGCGGCGCGGCGGGGAGTGCAGCACGTTGTACATGTGGTGACGTCACTCACCCTTAGCGTTCTTCCAGTGCGACACACAGGGCGGCACCTTCCAGTCGCGCTGCTGCTTGACGGACACGCGGCGCGGCGGGGAGTGCAGCACGTTGTACATGTGGTGACGTCACTCACCCTTAGCGTTCTTCCAGTGCGACACACAGGGCGGCACCTTCCAGTCGCGCTGCTGCTTGACGGACACGCGGCGCGGCGGGGAGTGCAGCACGTTGTACATGTGGTGACGTCACTCACCCTTAGCGTTCTTCCAGTGCGACACACAGGGCGGCACCTTCCAGTCGCGCTGCTGCTTGACGGACACGCGGCGCGGCGGGGAGTGCAGCACGTTGTACATGTGGTGACGTCACTCACCCTTAGCGTTCTTCCAGTGCGACACACAGGGCGGCACCTTCCAGTCGCGCTGCTGCTTGACGGACACGCGGCGCGGCGGGGAGTGCAGCACGTTGTACATGTGGTGACGTCACTCACCCTTAGCGTTCTTCCAGTGCGACACACAGGGCGGCACCTTCCAGTCGCGCTGCTGCTTGACGGACACGCGGCGCGGCGGGGAGTGCAGCACGTTGTACATGTGGTGACGTCACTCACCCTTAGCGTTCTTCCAGTGCGACACACAGGGCGGCACCTTCCAGTCGCGCTGCTGCTTGACGGACACGCGGCGCGGCGGGGAGTGCAGCACGGGCGCGGGGGGGGAGGGCGCCGCGCGTGGGATCTTCTTGTTGATCTGGAAGCGAGGCGGCTCCATGGGGTCCGACTGGGCTTCCACCATCCTGGGGGAAGGAGGAATCAGTTAAGACTGAGGTTTTGCAAAATGCAGCAGTAGCCTGTGACTATGACTTGGCAAATTTGTACGTGACAGTCTCATAGTCTGCGACGAACGCAACGAACGTAACGAGGTACGCAAGGCAGCGGGCTGGTGACACATGCGCGCGAAACGGAGGGAGCGGGGTCAAATGACGAAAGCGTCACCCGGCGCCGTCAGAGGGTATAACGTCCCCTGCCACCCGCGTGAACCATGGGAGTGTTAACAACGAATTTGCCAGGCTATAGGTGCGGTCTTACTGGACACAAATCGGAATAACAAAAAGTGACTCGAAATACACAACAGCATAATCAAACAGCAGTGTTAGTCATTCAACCAGTTTCTGAATTAAGAATTTTTTTTTAACTAGAGAATGTCTTAAACTCTGATCAATCAACCCTGAGACAGCGTGTCATTGCTCGACCAATCGACCAACATAGCCTAAATATAGTTGGAGATATAGTCTAATTGGAATTCGCAATTGAGAAACCGGCTGTATACTTATGATCCAAAATGTATATTTAAGAAACCAAACTACTTCATACCACCGATAACTTAGTAATTGATTGTAGCAACTTAAAACAGTTGTCTATCACCGAAAGTCGCAATTCGAGTTGCTACGGGTGCGCAGTTCCATTGAGATATATGTAAACAGCTAGTATTATTGCTACTTATGAAAGCATCTAAAAAAAGTAAAGTGTTAAAGAAACAAACCTGATAACTCTCTGCTTAGCCCCTGAGTTGAACTGTCCACCTTGTTGCGCAGGCGTATACCTGATGTATTGTGCTGGAGCCTGCGAATTGAAGGTACTATCAGAGCGAATAAAGATGTGCTCTTCTCAAGTGGAGAAGATTGATGTTTAAGATAGTACTATCAGAGAGAATAAAGATGTGCTCTTCTCAAGTGGAGAAGATTAATGTTTAAGATACAAGTGATTAGGGTTATTGCATTACGACATTGGAATGGTAAACTGTCCCAGTCATCATATCTGACTAGGTTTTTTTAAGAGCTATGTATGGGTCAGCTTCCAGTCTAACCGGATTTAGCTGAATACCGTATTTTACATGGAACAACTGCCTATCTGACCTCCACAACTCATTTTACTGGGTAATACAGTATCCCATAGGGCTTAACGACACCCGAAGGGGGCTCAGTATGTTTACTGTTCACCAATCTACGGACTAACCAAGGCGCGCGCGGCTTAACCTCTATTAACGGCTTACAATTACTTGATAAAGCTTTACAACAATGGAATAATGAAAAATGGTTAACGGTTCTACTATGAAAAGGACAAGTTTTTACTTATATGTTCGCCGTTTTAACATGAACCATACAAGAAAAAAAAATAGAATAAAGCAATAAATAAATCTGCATGTGATGTCTGTAACTCTCTCTTGTATGAGATTTTTTCAGTTCAGAATTCTGCTATAATAATGATACTTTCTATAACACATTAATTTCAGCCCACTGCTGGACATAGGCCTCTTAAGTATAAGATCGGAAAGAGATCAATGCAGCCTATCATGTTCCACCGCTGGTTACAATGTCTTCTAAATCAAATGTATCTGCTATCAAGAAATATCAACAATATATCAAAGAACTTCAACTTACAGCTTTGGGAGCAGCTTTAACAGGTAAAGCAGCAGATATCTTCGCATTGGTGAGCTTCTCCAGCGCTTGCTTGGTCTTCTCCGTGATATCCTGAATATCCTCATCATCAGGCTTCTGTAGTGTAGGATCATCTTCTGCTAGGACCTCTGATGGTAGAAGGTCTGTTAGTTTTGTGTATATTATCTGAAAAGAAAAATACAATAAGTAGGTTTATATAATAAAAAATAATACTAGCTATTCCCCGCGACTCCGCCCGTGGTACCAAATTTTTTGTATAAAAATATAGCCTATGTTACTCAGGGTGATTGTAACTTTCTAATGGTGAAAGAATTATTGAAATTGGCTCAGTAGTTTTTGAGTTTATTCGTTACAAACATACACACTCACTCACACAAAAATACAAATCTTTCCGCTTTATAATATTAGTGTAGATATAAAATACCATCTTACTATCTTTTTAGGTATATTAGCACAAAATATATCCCTAAATAAATCTGTAGTTATGGTTAACAGTTTGATCAGTCTAAAAACTAGCTCTTTTTTGTCAAAAATTTACTCATACAACAGTTATCATATTGGATAATAAATCGATATTTTCATGTTTTTATTACCAATATAAACAATATACTATACAACAAGCATTGTTCAATTCTAAAACAGAATATTAATTACTTTCATATTGAGCTAGTTACAAGTATTCCAATATTTTTAATAAGGCAGAGAGAGCTAAAATGTTTTGTGATTTCAATATTTATTTCTCCATAGTATTCTGTGACTGTACCATACAAATAGTCGTTTTGCGCAAAAGAACATGCATTATCAACAAGCTTTTATTGAATTTTATTTTTTTAAATGAAACTATTTTTGATTAAACTTTTATGAACTTGTACATATTTTGTAGTTTCTAACAGTTTTACTTAAATCTATGAATTTTATAAGAAACAAATATCCAGTGAGTAGGTAAATTTTAAATGAATACCATTCAAACTCGATCAGGTGAGAAAAAATAATTACCTTATCTGCACTGTGCCCCTGCCTAGCGATTGCAGAGTATTTAACATGACCTGACTCATCAAGCTGGACTGCAAGGGCATTTGATGTGCTCTCCTTGCCCCTCGCACCCATGCCCAGGGGGTACTGAGCCACATGGATCTCGGGAAAAGCACCACCATCTAGAACAGATAGAAAAGAAATGGCCACTATTTTATTAGATATTTATAATTTATAACAAATATTTATTAATAGTTTAATAGCATGGCATATGTGAAATTGAATAAAACTCCTCAACAAAGGTACTACACAGGTCGATAAATACATAAAAAGATGATAGGGGATATTCACCCTTAATAAACATCTACACAACATACTGTTCATAACATAGTATGAAAATGTTTTGGTTTAAGGGTTGTAACTTAGTTTCACTTTGTTAATATTGATGTTTAATGCCTTTTACAATAGTAAATAAGTTTTCCTGACCTCCAAAATCTTCCTCTGCTCTAGGAATCCATCCTTTCCTTTGACCATAAGGTGGTACACTGGTTTGTGACACCACCAAAGCACTACCGACTCTTTTAGCTTTTCTCTCATCATCACGGTCCCACACTTGCTGTGTGGGCGCTGGTAACAAGCTGAAGATACAAAAAATCACATGGACATAAACAAAGATTGAACTTACTTCACAAACAGAAACTTTAGTCACTTTCAGTTGATTTTTATGACTTAATAATAAGAAAAGAATCACATCAAAGATTATCACATAATATAAATATTTTAGCTTAGTCTCAAATAGTTTTAAATTGTGAAATTTGGAAAGCCCATGCAGTATTTACAATACTCGATATGTTTATAAAAAATATTTTATCACCGCACTTGTTTATAGCTCACACAAAGGCAATTTAAAATTATGTAATAGTGATCATTTAGCAAGAAATAAAGCCTAAGTAATAATACGATAAATAGAAAATAGAGTTTATCAGAAACAGCACAACGCACCTGGATAGCGACGCCATTTTAATTTTAAATGATGACTTTTTAAGATTTCGTTCATAAATAATAACTATGAACTTTAACTTTCAAACACCATGAAGATAAATCAATTATTTTAAATGTGTCTCATTTATTTACGGTTCATATTATTTTGTTTTTCAAATAACCATTTTATAGGTTTCTACGTTTTCATAAAATTGCTGTACGTTTTTTACCAGGAAGTTTCAAAACGAAATATCAAGCTTTTAAATAAATGTTATTGCCGAAGACCAAGTAAAGCTCATTCAGCCACAGCACACAAATAAGTTTAAATATTTTATTAACGGATTATTAGTATTGTTTCTAAATATCTTATTATGAAACCTTGGCTGCCATTTGATTAAATTTTCCATGAGTTTTAATTGGATTACGTGGATAATCTTGATCTGGCTATAAAAAATGGTGGAGAAACTGTCAAATTCGTATATAAATGAAGTAGGCTGCGAACGTCCCCCTTTTATAACCTCAAAAATGCGCGAGAAGTATTAACATTCTGATGGTGAAGTGAGCTAATTTTATTATTTAATTGGTGTTTAAGTGAACGGATTATCACAATGCCTTCTAAAAAGAGAAAATACAATGCAAGGTTTCCTGCCGTAAGTAAAAAACGTTTATAAACAGATCAAACAAAGAGAAATTTGGTTTTGTTTTCGTCAATAATTTTAGGAGATTGGTGATATCATGACATTGTTTGTTTGTAGGGGCGAATCAAGAAGATTATGCAGACTGACGAGGAAGTGGGGAAAGTTGCCCAAGCTGTGCCAATCATAATCTATATCCTTTTCAAATATCATTCTAATATTATTGTGTCATTCTAAAATACGTAAGATGTGTTTGCTGTATTTACATAGGTCCAAACTTTTTAATAGAATGTAGTATTCTATTTTCTCTATAGGATAAATCTATAGGGCAATATTCATGCACTATATCAGAAAAATAATAGAACTTTTTTCTGTTTTTTTAAGTGCAACAAAGTAATTTTGTTTGTTTGTTTTATAATGACTGAATTAATAGTTAAACTAATGGTGCTTTTGTTCCTTATTAGGCACAAAACAATAGAAATAAATAGTCTCTAGTATAGAATTCTCATAGTCCACAATCTTTTTGGATTTATTTAATTTTACTAAATAATGTGGGGTATGTGTATATCACATTAATTCCATTCACTTTAATCTTTCTTTTTTTATTGTTTTGGAATGAGGCTAATGTGGAAATCTGATGGTAATGATTTCTTTATAGCATAGCATCTGAAAGTTAGGTGACCTAAGATCAGTAGAGTCCATATTTAAAAAGGGTATTAAAGAATGGAAGGCAAAGAAATTAAATCTGAACAAATGTTATCTGACTAGGCTGTACTTAAAACCTTTTCTGTCCATGCCAGTTTCACTGAGAGATATTGATTTTTAGTGACCGACTAGACGTAGCAAGATCCAGTGTAATGTTTAAAAAATTGTGTTTTTTTGCATTATAATACAGGCCTATAAATGTTCCATTGCTGGGCACAGGCCACTTTTCGTATAGAGAAGGAACAAGCATTGTTGTTACGTTGCGTAAAGTTAACTAATGGATTTATTTACTGAGTAAAACTGAGATAATTCTTAGGGGCGCTTAGCTCCACTGCTATATATGAGCATAAAATATGCAAGTTTCTCCATTTGGACCTTTAGTAAAGTTTAAATATAATAAATATCTTGGGACAACTCACACTTGGCCATCTGATAGACAAAGCCTGTACTGGCAACCAGACAACTAATAAACATCCTACTAATGTACTGATCACACAAAGATTTGTTCTGGACAGGAATCAAACCCACAACCTACTTAGTAGTCAGAGTCACTTCAACAATAGACTAACAGGCCAATCATACTAGTTATGTACTAGTTACAAATAATCATAATTTAAGTCATTCATTGTTATACATGGCTAAATTCAAGCATAACCTGTCTTTAAAAAATCATTGAGATCATTATATTTATTCTTTCTCTGAATGTATTACAAGTAACAAAGAAAACATGTCCTAGAATGCTATAACCAATATCCAATTCTAAGTTATTGTAATAGCTTGATATGGTAAAGCGATTCTGTCAAAGTCAAGGTTGTCTGGGGCAAGATAGTGGGTTATTTCAAGGATCGTATTTCGAATGATAAATACAATTTAACTAATGAAGACAAATTACTATTTAATTTGTAGTTAGTAAATTAGACTAAATTAGAAAAACTAATGAATAATTTGTAATGGAACTTATTTTTCGGTTGATGGTTAAAAGATGTATTATGGTACACAAGTATGTCGCGACATTAATGGCAAAATCATTAGCGCGCATTAAGTCGTCCAAAGTGCAGCTGTCTGGGCAGTTTGGGCAATTCATTAGGTCATGGTCTGTCTGGGAACACCTAAAACAGACATTATAATTATTATACATATCAGATGGATACTTTCTGAATAAATGTATGTGTCCAATCATGCCACTAATGAATCAAATGATACTATTGTTCCAATTAATAGAACTGACTGGTAATTAAAATGTTTTTTGTAAGGCTTTTGACATTGTAGATCAATGCACCTTTTGTTGTTTATACAATGTTTCCCATTTAGTTATTTTACGCAATAATTACAAGTATTATGTTATTTATTTGCACTATTAAAATATTAACTTCTCATTTTATATGGTACTTTCTATTTGAGTTTGACCATTTTAAATCTCACTCTACTAAGTTGGAGTACCCCAAGGCTTAATCTTCGGCACTAGGTTAAAAAATTTATATTCAAATATTCCCGACCATTTCTTATTGGAATGACATTGAACCATACTCAGTATCATTCATAAGCGTTCCTAAATGGTTTTCATGAATATAAAACCATTGACTTTGTTTATCCTTTAAGTTGGCATCTTGCCAGTACCAAAACTATAATTAATTATGTTGTAAAAATGCGCATAAAAACCTATAATCGTAGAAAGAATAATCTATTATGATCTTATTGAATACAAATGGCATTTGCATTTTTGAGATGTTTCCAATTTTGTCTCATAAAATGTTTTGTATTGGAGGGGCTCGTGGCTAAGTGTAAGCCGTACGGTTGGCTGATAATAAAGGTTGAGCCGCGTTCGCCGCGGTTGGTCTGTGGATGGGTGACCATTTGTAAACATATCGAGACCTCTCCGTGCCTCGCACGTTAGGTCCCGTGATAGTCGTTAAGTCATTAGAATTCTGACAACCAGTCTTACTATGGAATACTGTATTACCTAGCAATAGGTTATGGAGGTCAGATAGGCAGTCGCTCCAAGTAAAATACGGTATTCAGCTAAATCCAGTAAGACTGGAAGCAGACCCCAACATAGCTTGGGGAAAAGGCTAGGCAGAAGGCAGAAGAAAACATTGTTGTAAAAAAGGTTGGCAATAAATGTTGGTTCCTTTTCTATATGACAAGATGCCTTTTACCTTCCAGTAGGTTTATAGTTAAACTCTTACACGGTAGTTAACAAATTGTTTCCCGTTGTCCCCCGTACAGCACTTGATAAAATAATCTCATTTTTTAAACTTCGGCTAAAAAGTAAAAAACAATATCTCGATCGCTAATAATTAGAAGATATGACAAAAAAAATATTAGCGTATCCCGAACTGTATTTAATTAACAAACAACGAATCTTAATTAACTATTTAATCGGATAAGAGTAATAACATTCATGATTTAAAATAAATTTACTCCACGAGAACTAATTTTATCATTTATTTAAATTGTACAATTTATACAGCAGTTGTGAGTTTTCAAAATATAAAAATATAATAACTATCATTTGACCTAGTTTACAAACAATTGTGCCATAATGAGTAAACAGATTAATAATACTTTTTCACTTTACTTTGAACGTGAAAATAACTTAGATGACCGCATTCAGTCTAAAGCTATAACCATATAAGCTGACCTCCACGGACCTGACCTACTAACACAGTTATATAAAAATATTGCTATTAAAAGCTTTGATGCCGCGGTTATCAACGATTTTGCAGACTTACTTGAATGAATAAAAGCTCATTTAAGACTTACTACATTAACTAAAGTCGACGGTTCTCCATTCGGCGGTTCATCATTCCACCTTTTGACGGGGAAGCTAGTTTTAAATAAAATCGGATATCATCCTTTTCCTATCCAATGAACAACGAATTCATTTTTATTTCGTACGAACGACTAATCACTTTTAATCTTCATGGATTTCAAGACAGATTTTTTTCTGAAATGATTCCGCCAACCTACACTGTTTCACTGCCTTTCATCTAAAAAACGTCGTGTTTGACGCGGAGATTCCTTACAATTTTGAGTTTTCGCCTACGGGCCAATTTTAAGAGGTTTCTTAAACTTGTGCTTTTCCATTCCCTTTTCTAAAATACTATGCGGAAACAATTTTACAATCTATCTGTGAACGGCCCCTGTAAAGCTTTAGAATATCTTTACGGTGCGATTCCCACTTAATGCTCATGTGGACATGAGAGCTGCGGCGAGACGCTGCGCAGAGCAAACTCATGCACCAGCTGGTGAGGTACTGCGCAGTGTGTAACCAACTACAAGGCCGCAATTATGTTTGAATAGAACTACACAACGTCTTGAATCAACCCTCACGATACACATCTGATGTCATAGATTAAAATAAATGCTTTTTACCACACTCCTATTAAAGAAATGACATCATTACGATAGTAAGTCACTACAGTTCTGACGGCAGTATTTTCAGCGAACTTGATATTTTTATCCAATATTTTATCGCATAGGATTGTGTTCGGCGGATGCTGTTTTGGATTTGATAAAAACATTCTGGTCTAAATATAGCATCGGAGTGAAGATGGGTGAACTTTTGAAATCCAATAGATAAGACTATTATGGTTTCATATGTATACGTTATTCCGAGCTAATTTCTTCTTCTTTCTTCTAAAACTTTCTTCGGGATTCCCCTAATAGTGTCCAAGATCCAACGTATAGCTGTTCAAAATCTGTTTCGTTATGTTTTCGTTTTTTACAAATTGTACCTAATATTCTCTTGATGGTTGGTTGCAAATTTTTTTAATCAAAGATATAACTTGAAAAGCTGCATTAATAAAAATCACTGGTATCAAGAAACAACTGTTTTGCTAGTGTACTTTTTAGGGTAGTCGGCGATATAATCTTTATATCTAGTGAGAACATAAAATTTCACTTAGGAGAAGCCTTAGTTTTACGGCAAATAATAATTTGTCATACGTAGATTTGGTCGTAAACTAGTAAGCTGCCAAAAACTTTTAGTCAGGTTCGTAATAATAAAATGATTGATGCTCCTGTGAGTATGTTTTAAAAGTGAAGTAAATTGTAATCGTGATATCATTCAAAAGGGATGTGCATGACGCGAGCATTTCTCATGTATATATTACATCTGTACCTATGGATTTGAGAAGTAATAATAGATTTTCACAATCCCTGTTTTACCTACGATCTTCAAATAGCCCGTTTCCACTTCAAGTAAAATAGCGGTATCCGATTTCACCCGCGTAAGTTCTCCCTGTTCCCGCCTTTGTTATTAATATTCATTCTGCTTTTTGAGACGGACACGAATCCAACAAACAAAAAATCATGAAAATCTACCCGTTCTCGAGTTAGTAGTGTTGTCACAAACCCGAAATTGTTTTTTATATATAAAGGTATGTTTGGAGGTCTGATATGAAGTAGATTCATGTAAAATTCTGGCATCATAAAGTCCTGGAGTCTTAGAAACTGTCATCAACATATTTGGAACACAAAAATTGTACCAAATAGAACGAACAATATTTTTCGTAATTTGGAATAACTTTTGAGTCATTATTATGACCCCTGACCTCGGTCAAGATCGCTGCAGTATCTTTTATCAAATGGGATCAAACGTATAAAGTAAAATCAGTCATAAAAAGACAAAGGGAAGCTTATGTATGCTGATAAATCTTGCTTTGAGATCCCTTGAATACATTTAAGATAAGCAATGTTCATGCGTCATGTTCAGTTACGGATGCTGTCTGTGACTGTTCGGAGTGAACAGATTTATGCAAGGTTATCTTATCAGTTCCAATTGTAGGCTTTGTTCGTTTTGTAAACATATTATCAATTTTATTTTTGGCGAAATTAGTAGGGTTATGTTTTGGGTATAAAAAATGTCGATCGGATTCTGGTCTTACTAATAAAAGCTGGACTTTATCTGTAGGTTTAATGAAGATATTGCCTTTTGTCCTCCATCTCTTTACTGTTCTTCATCTATTTAATGACAAATATGAGTTTTCCAACTATAGCTTCCTGTTTTCCTGTACTATAGTAGAGTCAGCTTGAAAATCGAGGTCAACAGCTGATTATACACAAAGGAGTCTTATATTAATTGTGTGACCGATCATCATGCCAACCAGCCTAATGTCTAGGGCGTCGGACTTGCGATCATGTAGGTTCGAATCCCACCCTTTGCACTGCCGACGTGAACGCACTCGTAACACACGCATCTTACGTTAGCACGAGGGGTTTACTAAAATACTAGCAATGTTTGACCCAAATAGATAGTAAGTAATTAAAAAAAAGTTCAAGGCTCTTTTTTCGACGATTTCAACGCACACATTTTTCATGCAAGACGTGGCCTAGGTTTGGATGTTATCACTATCATTTTCATACATAGCGAAACCCTCGTGCGTAGCCTCTCCGTGCGCCACTGTGGAGCAGCGCCTTAATTCTTCATACCATTATGGTCATTCAGTTTGCTCTTTTACTTACCAACAAACCATAGTGCTCTTATTTAACTGTTCATAATTAATTCTGGCAAGCGCTGTCACATGGATAGCTACGAATGACATAAATGCGGGCAATTACTATAATTGTTAGCTTAATGCTCTGATGACACTAATTGCCTGCATACCATTCAGCATATAATATTATTTGATGCGTGCTACGCCAAAACGATACATAAGTTAGCATGTTATGGCTGGAGATTTTATTTATTTATAGACTCCGCCGGCGTGGGTGTCGGTTATTGTTGCAAAAATTAGCCTATACCTAGCCGTCTTCAATAAAAAGCTATCTAAAACATTTTTTTTTACCGGACCAGGCCCCCTAGCCCAGTGACATTTCTACGAGCGTTAACGATGATAGAAATCGCTTAAATGACATTAAAAGTATGAAAATGACAAGTCTAAGTCACATGACTTATCGAAAACAAATGTCATTTAAGCGATTTCTATCATCGTTATCGCTTGTAGAAATGTCACTTGGCTAGGGGGGCAGTAGTTCAAACGCGTTCAACCAAAAAAAACTTAACTCTTCAGCTTTTTAGTCTGCCTATTAGAATTTTGCATGGAACATCAGCTCATCTGATATCATCAATTAATTAAACTGGGCAGTCCAAGTTATTATGTTTAAACTCACGTCCTAACGTGCTATGAATCATAGTGCTCCATGCAAGGAGTCGTATACCTACGGACGATACAATTAGTCATGTAGACCAACATAGGACATAATTGCCGATTACATTCAATCTACACTGAATTTAAGTGCAGATGTATGTACTGTAAGCTTATAAAAAAACAATGATATCACTGAAATAAAACAACTTTGTAAAAGGATACTATCGCGCTTTAATTAAATATACCGCGATAGAATCCGTTTAAAAAGTACACAGCGTTTATTCAATGTCTAAGTTTCGCGTGCACCTCAGAAAACAATAAAGAATTCACAACTCAATTCAATTCACTAACTTTGAAGGGGCGGTAACCTAACCACATGGCTAGGGCGTCGGACTTGCGATCATTTGGTTGCCGGTTCGAAATCCACCCATTGCGATACCGATCTGAACCCACTCGTAACACAGGCATTTAGTTTTAGACGTGTTAACAAAAATACTGTTAACTAGCGCCCCACCCCGGCTTTGCACTTTCTATTACCTCCTACAAACAAACTTCACTATCGTAATTTGTATGATGTGCGACCCACATTGCTAGTAAGCTTTTTAAAAATAAAACACAACACTGTACAATCATGCTATTTGCTAAATAATTAGCGTCGAATTTAGCTATAATTATTTAAATTTGAGTCCAAACCGTATAGCATGAAAGAGTTTTCCCTTCCCCCGTTTTATCTCTGTAAAATCTTATCTGAAAAATAAATGATTAATTTAGCTGGTAGAACGGATATTTTTTTTAAGTTATGTTTTTTGGTCCTTATAAACAGTAATCCAAAAACCCCGTTCTATTTTGTGGTACATTAGTTATTTACGCAAAACATTTTGATGGCACATGACACGTCATTTTGGAGTTTTCTGCTTTCGATGTTGACCATAGAATAATAACTAAAGTAATTATTTGAATTTGAGTCCAAACCGTACTATAGCATGAAAGAGTTTTCCCTTCCCCCGTTTTATCTCTGTAAAATCTTATCTGAAAAATAAATGATTAATTTAGCTGGTAGAACGGATATTTTTTTTAAGTTATGTTTTTTGGTCCTTATAAACAGTAATCCAAAAACCCCGTTCTATTTTGTGGTACATTAGTTATTTACGCAAAACATTTTGATGGCACATGACACGTCATTTTGGAGTTTTCTGCTTTCGATGTTGACCATAGAATAATAACTAAAGTAATATGCTGTTATTATTTTGGCCGTAAAGAGCTTATTTGCTAAAAATTTTGTATAGTCGACCACAAAATAAAATTTTCCTATAGGAATTCCACTGTCTTGGAGAAAATTCTGTCGCATTGGATCATAGATCTGTAATGATAGTGTAGGTAAGATTGTTATAAATAAATAAAATATTAGATTAAAGCCATAAAATAGGTAAGTACTTGTACTAGAAAAGTGAACATTTTCATAATACTGATGGGTTTCTTTGGTAAAGTGTGAACGAAAAAACCCAACACTTCGTAAGTGCAATAACCGGGATTCTCCATTTTCATTAATACCACCATCAAACATCAAAACACTGTTATTTCTTGGCTAATGTTAGTATACACTTACGTATGAAAATTTGAGGTTAATCTATTTGCTAACATTGGTAATTTCTCGTTCGAAAAAATCACTGAACAAGTCTACAAAACTCCAAAATTTTTGAAGTTGTTTGAACTATAATAGTACGACATCAAACACTTGTAAATATTAATATTATTACTTCGAAAATAACTGGCTGTTTGAAACGCATTTCATGCTAAACTGATTCTTATGAAATATTGTAGACTAAAAATACAAAGTTGAATTCCAAAATGGAACTTTGGCAGCTTTTGCCGCCAATGGCTAAAAACTAATCAATTTAAATGTTATCGTCTGCTGGGGATGACTGGGACAAAGCTCTTCCCCCATAGTACATTAAAAACTACTTAGGACCATTTGCATGATCTTTTAGGTCAAACCCGAGACTCCATTTGAGAATGAAGGAATTTTCGCAAATAAACGATTTGATTTGATTTAATTATTTATCTTCATAAATGAACCTCCTTAACTCAGCACTATTATCTCCAACACCGCGCACATTGGAGCTGTTTGTAGAGTCGTTGCTCAGCAAGGCGATGCAGGTGACGGTGGCGCGAAGTGCGAAGACCCTCAGCCCCTCGCATGTCAAGCAGTGCATCCTAGCAGAGTCCAAATTTGATTTCCTAAGAGACCTGGTGAGTTTGCTATCCTGAATAAATTATAGTGAAACTTAAAAAAAGTGTGAAGAAAAATGTTCAAAAGGTTGGGTCGGTCTTTCCTGAACAATTTAGAAAAACATCCTAAAGAATTTGAGGATAAATGTCATGTTTAAATAAAATGTCTAGTTATCAATATTAAAAGTAACTCCTTTGAAATATTAAACACTGAATTAGATCTTAATGAAAATTGACTATCAGATGGCCTCTGATTTTTTATTGCAACAGCGTATTTGGTTATTTGGTGTATGTAATTACTACGAACTTATTTACCGATTATTAATTTTATGTAATCATACGTTTTGGTGCTCCTCTTTGCGCGAAATAAACAAATCCCTCGCTACGCATCCTCGCATATCTCTTGTAGATACATAGCCTTAAACGTGCTTATATTTATCGCGGGCAAGAATCAAAATTTTATTGATTATCATGAATAAAAACTATTTTTTTTTTACAATAATTTTCAGGTAAAAAACATCCCAGACGTATCAGCCGCTGAAGAGAAAGAATTGATGAGTGCGGAAAGCTCGCCAAATTCCTCTAGGTATGTATGACGCTACCAATCATGAGTTTTACAAGTCAATGCAGTGAAGGTTCATAAATTAATAATAGCGGCCTTTAAATGTCCCACTGCTGGGTACAGGCCTCTTCTCATATAGAGAAGGAAAGAGCATCGATCACCACGCTTGCTCATTGTGCGATTACAGACGCCAATTTTGGTTTCATTACGCGGTTTTCCTTTACCGATTGTCAATGACGTCTTCAATAATTAAAATACCTATATAACCTCAATGTTATTTTTAAATGTGACGTGTAACGTGATGTGTTTTTTTAATAAACCTGCCACCTAGTACATAATTCCGTTCATTAAACGACAAGACTACCACGACATAGTGAAGATTGTTATTCGACAAATCATGTCATGAGTACCTACCGAAACTTTAGTTTAGACAAGTACCTGTCTGGATATCCGCCCCGAAGAAATTAATATTTTTGAGTACCAATTTTCCTATAATGTTGTTTTTATTTTCTAGATTTTCAGACATGACTGTTCCACCTCGACGAATAGCGCGGGAAGACTCAAATAGTTCAAGCAGTTCCGACGTCAAACTAGTATCCATTCAAACCTCTAAGGATCCGCTAAAACGATCACAATCAACAGAAGCCGATCTACCCTTAAAAACCGTAAAAACAGAAACCATAACTTCAACCTCAATAGAAACAGCCATAGACCTATCAAAGAAGTCTGTAGAAGAAAAACCGGTTGTTACCGCAAACTTTTACCAAGAAACTTTATTAACAGATGAAGTTCAGCATAGGAGTGTAATTAAACTGAATCCAACGTATACGAGTCCTCAACCATCCACAAGTTATACGCCAGAACCTTTAAAGATAGAAATGGTACCAAAACCAGCTGTCATTGAAAAGCCCATTGTGACACCAAGAACTCCAATCACTCCTGTCACACCGATATTAAATATAGATTTTACTAAAAACTTTGCTAACCCAGAAATAAAGGTTCTGGATACGGCTATAACTGTGGGTGTACCGAACGTACCTAAAAAAGATACCATTAAGGCACTAAGACAAGTTCTTATACAAAACTCTAGAACAGCGAAGCCTGAGGTTAAAAAAAATGAAATTAAAACAGTGCAAGCGCACCCCGTTGACATTGACAGTTTGAATTCAGGCAACCTACAGATAGATGAAGACTATGATACCTGAATATGTTCGTAAGTTTTTTTGTTTTTGTTTTTTTTTTGTTTGGCGCGGCATTTGTTGTCCGTATTCGATTTTGAATGCTGGCTGCATTAAGAAGTTTTATTGCTATTTTTACTTGTTTGAGTAAAAGAGGTAGTGCTATCTCGAATCGTATGTGCGTCGCACTAACTTTGTTTTAAAACGTCGTAATACGTGGGTAGCCGTATATTCTGTAAGATATTGATACAGAAATGAGTTTTAGGTACTCCTTGTGGAATCTATTGTAGATTTCTTTTAATATTTAATATAATTGAGAGTAAGATAGGACGATTATTTACAGTCAATAATATGTCCAATGTGAATAAAGAGTTTGTGGAATCGAACTACGATTAAAAAAAAACTAAATAGGTATACATAAGTTTATCCATGCATTCATACTTATAAGTATGTCAGTTATATTACACGATTTTACGTTACCATTTTGTTTGTACATCGAATTTTAACTATATTAACGTTAAATTATATAAGATTACATTTAAATATGCAATACATATACATGGGAATAAATATTTCTACGAATCGACTTTAATACCTATTTGTATGATTGACCGCACATAAGTGGTAACAATGAACTACAAAAATCGAACTTATTACATTGATATAAAGACGCTATTAGTGTCAAAGTGTTGACACATATGATCGGTTGATTGTACAAATTTATTTTGAAAATTTTCGATATCTAAAACCGGCACAGACGAGATAAAAAACGTAGATTGTCTTAGAATGAAGCAGTATAAAATTAATAACAGCGTTTAAAATGCACTAGTGTCGCATTAGGTCTGACATTCTCCACCAATGAGAGACAGGGTATAGATAGACAAAGAATACCTGATATTACAACCTACAAAAGTGGCACCTCCCCCTCCCTCCCCCCGCCAAATTATTTCCCCCTTTACAGTTTACTGAGGTTGTAAACTAGGCAGTGAAGCTTTGCTTACGTCACTTGATTGTCACTATTGTCAGTGCCCAATGCACCTCATTTGTATTCTTTTTTACTATTCATAGAGTGCATATAGACGTAGTTTTTTAAACACGAATAATGCGCTACGGAAAAGTGTCAGCCCTGCTCGCTCACGCACACATTTAACGCATGTCACGTATGTATTTATGTAGTTGTAGTAGGTTATTACTATGGAGGGTAGAAGTAAGGAGGGCGTACATGAAAATTGTCCGTCAAAATGTATTAAATTAGGATGGCGCCACATTTGCATCAGGGTAAATTTTAAAGGAAGCTAATAAAAAGTCAATCAACGTACTATTCACAGTTTACGAAATAAAATCACTCCAGCTACAAGTTTTCTCATCAAAATTCTTCAAGGTTATATTTACTACATTATTTTGAACTACGCAAGTAGTTGAAATTTCAATAAGTAACTACTTTGGTCGATAATAATTTAAATTGTTTAACTCGACATACTTCACTTCGTTTACAAATTGCTACATTCATACCATACCCTTTTGACACACCAGCGCCATTCTGGAGGAATTTGGAACTGTTATTTAGCGCATACAACTGGACACTTTTTCAACTTTTCTCCCATATAAGATTGCCCTCCTTACCTCTACCCTCCATAGTTATTACGTGCGGGGGTTTGTATGGAGTGTCGCAGGGATGCTACTGGCCTGTCATTTTTGGATATTGACAGATATGATGGGAGACTATGGACCCTGGTTTTCTTAGAACAATTTTATTTCGCCTCGCAAATTCACCTTCTTTGTTTGGTCTGAGCCGCGATTTTCAATATTTGTAAAGAAAAAGAGTGTACAGGAGAAAGCTACTGAAAAAGAAGACATACGTCGTTCAAGTGATGTATAATTATTTTTTTTACAAATTTTTTGTTTCTGAAATAACATGATGGAACATGAATAGTGGAGCTAATTCCTCTGTACGCAAACTAAACCAAATTTAAACCATTGCTATCTTTTACTAACATAAAGCGTAAGAAAAGGACGGCAACAGATAACAACTTAGAAATGTAAAACTAGTTTTCGCCTTGAACATCACTGTGTTTTTAGAACAAACGTTTTTACTTGTCGGATAATCTGTATGGGAATTTTAGTCGGAACTAAATTTTACAGCTAATTTTCGTTAGCTAATACCGATGGACTAAAATTTGTTAAGTACGTTTTTAACAGAATGCAAATGTTAATAAAGCGTATGTTAATAAATAAACGTACATTTTTATCCGGATACATTATTTTCTGTCCCATCGTCATACGCGATGACTTCTATCTCCTGTTTTCGGGACCGTTCCTATAACACCGTGTGTATTATAATTACCTTTTAATTAATTGAACAAATACCAAAATGGATTTGTATTAATTATCTTTATACGGATGATAAATGTCGCATCGAGTCAAGTTGTTTACCAATTTAGAATATTGAATGGTAGATTTCAATGTAAATTGTTTGTTATTTTAATTGTTCGCTGAATTTTGTAAGGTATTTGTGAATGTTTTTTAGAATTTGATAATTACGTCATGAATGTATGTATAATGTTAAAAAAAACTATGTAATTTATAGCTGTAATGAAATGAGTGTATCTTTATGTGTAGCTTTTTGCTCAGAGTTGCCAAAATATTATGAATTATGGCAACCCAAAATTGTTTAGGATAGATTGGACTTTTTTTTATTGTTGAGTTGTGCAGGCTCATTACGTTTTATATGAAAATGCTTTCATTCTATAGGTGTTCTCAGTAGAGATGTAATTTTCAAAGATTTAGTATTGGAAACATTACTATACACTTAAATTCTGTAGGAAATAATCTTAGAATTGTCTGAAACATTAACAAATACCAGATGTTTGTGCGTGAGTAGTTTTGTTTTTAATGTGCGAATGAGATTGTTTATTTTAGAACCACACTATGGCTAACGTATCTGTTCCATGTAATTATGTGAGTTTGATAATGAAACGATGACATTAAAAAGGACTGTTTTGTAAGTTATGTGTAGTTGAAGTATATCGTTTGTTCGGCAGCGGTGTTTAACCGTTTCAGTTGATGAACTGGAAAAGCAAATGTAAATAAAGAATTAAATGCTATGAATAATTTGTATTGATGTTTGTTTATTTATTTTCCTTGAAGCTAGCCATTTATTCAATTTGGCTGTGTAACTATTTTTGTTTAAAGTAAAACTTGAAAGAAAAATAGCATTTTTAATAATACCTACTTTATTACACTTATTACCTTGGCCCCTAAAGGTTTAGTAACTGGCTGGATGCTGCAGCTGGATAAGGCCGCCCCAACTAGTCTGGATCCTGTCTTCCGCATCTCAAATAACTTCTGAACCGTATAGTATAATTATTAAATTAAATAATATCACTTTAAAACACAACAACAATGACCACGGAGGTGTCGTGGTCGAGTGGCGTGCACACTGTTTTTCAAGCTGTCGCCAGCTCTGAGGTACCGGGTTCGATCCCCGGACGGGTCAATGTAGACAAACACTTCTACATTCTCTCTGGTCTGGGTGTTTGTGGTACCTTTGTTGTCTCTGATTCCATAACACAAGTGCTGTAGCTACTAACTTTGGATTCGGAGCAATGTATGTGATGTTGTCCACATTTATTTATTTACTTACTAGCTGCCCGGACAGGCGTCGTTCTGTCAAAAGTAAATTAATTAAGGTATTTTCCGAGTTTAGGAGCAGTTTTTTTTCACATATTATTTATTTATGTTTTACACTTTTTAAACCTTCCCTGGACTTCCACAAACATTTCAAGATCAAAATCAGCTAAATCGGTTCAGCCGTTCTTGAGTTTTAGCGAGACTAACGAACAGCAATTGATTTTTATATATATAGAAGATTGAAGCCCACGAAACAGAGCCATAACACAACTGGTACATATTAATGGGAACTTACATAATACTATATAATACCAGTTACATACTTACATCACGTTCGCGTGCAACTCCATCAATTGTAAATTTGTAATCGTATCACGCGAATCATTTCACTTTTGATCCATGTGCTCGATTGATCATCATTTGAATAATATACGGAAAACGTAGGTATAAGGGCGCGTACAAACAGAACGTTTAAACGTATGCGTTATTAGCGTATGTAGCCGTGTGTGCGAGTTCACACATACAGTACTCTGGACCCAGATAAAAAGACCGATCCGTGAAAAAATAAGCAGCAATCCGTTTTACAGGTCCGTTTAAACGTTTATGTTAATAGCGTACGTAGTTGTATGAGCCTGTTTAGACACATGACAGTATTCCCGATCCAGTGAGGAATCCCACACACAACGGAAAAAATCTTTGCTAAAATGGCTATGTAGGCTATGCTAAAAAATCCAAGTAACGCCGGGGATTCCTCCGATGCAGACGACGATAGTACCTCTGATAGATACACTGAATTTAAGTTAATTCCCGTGACGTAATTTTATTAAAAGTTCTATGTGTACGCGCCCTTAGGTGTGTGGGTCTGTGGTAATCATAACGTTGTTGCTGTTTATAATGTTCCTATCTGGACACAGCAACAAAATTTGATGAACACAATGTTTTTCAAAACATACAACACAATTCTTACATTATAAATACGAAAGTAACTCTGTATGTTACGCAATTGCGCTTAAACTACCTACAGAACCGATTTAAATGAAATTAATTGATATAGAGATAGTCTAGGACCTGAGAAAAGACAGGTTACTTTTTGCCGCGATAACAGAGAATTCATAAATTGATATTGTGAATACGAAATCAAACCAAACCTCATCAGGAGGGCTTGATTTTTTTAAAGCTTAGTCAATTTGGATCGCAAATTGGTAGTATTCTTGGTAATGCTTCGTACTAAGCGAAATACTTGTGTTACGAGTTGAATCACGACGTTAATGCAATGGGTGGGATTCGAACCGGCAACTACATGATCACAAGTCATATGAGCTAGACTAAATTTTATTGCATCATGTGTTTTGCCCGCTCTAGTTAGAATGTTGATCGAGTGAGATTTCTTTCTTATTTCGAGCGTCGAGCTAGTGAGAACACACGGAATTCAGAAAGGTATTTAAATTGGTTTGTAAGAAAAATAAAAACAGAAACTTTGTCATCATGTACAAAAATAATTCATTTTAATGTCGTTATTTTAAATTAAATTATTGTTACTTGACAATAACAAGTACTTAATTACTGCTTATAAATACAAACATTTTAATTCCCCCGTCATAAATCTAAGTACATAATTCAGTTTTATATAGATGCCAAATGTTTGAACATTGAAAGTTAAAAAATAAAAGGACTTGAAAATGGAGCAAAACTAAACTTTTCAGCCTCTAAGAAATGGTCTGTGGATGAAGGAAATAGGATGGTAGTCCAAATAATAAAATAGAGTAACAAAATCAAGTTATTCTTAAATCATGAATCTGAGGATACATGAAATGTTTAATATTGATTTTAAATTTATATTAATTAAACATAGGAGTTTTCCTGCCAATATTCCCAAAAAAGGTGTAAATATCTTATTTAAAATTGTAATTAAAACATAATTCCCACAATTTTATATTTATTAAAACTTCCCAACTTTAGTTACTTCTTAAATGGACTACAGACATACAATTTTGAGATTCAGAAATCATATCAATAACCCATGAAAAAAACCTACTATAATAACATCTTATAACTATGGAAGTAACAAAATGGACACTTTTATACCTACATAACAGTCTGTTGTCGTTCTATCACTTAAGCTATAATATAACATAATATAAGATCCCGTAGTCGCAGTATGGTTATTTGCTTGATGAACTTATAAAGAGAGATGAACTATACATGACTTTTTTTATATTTTCCGATGGCTGAAACGTCAATCAGCTTGTTGCCTCCTCTCTCATGGGCAATGGCCCAATCGAGGGGCGACCAATAAAACAGTCTCATGGTGTGTCTGTAATTTACGGGTGTAACAATTAGTCGTTGACCGCGGCTCCACCCATGAGCGTCGGTTATCGCAAAAAGCAGCCTATAAGCCTTCCTCGATAAATGGGCTATCTAACACTGAAATATTTTTTCAAATCAGACTAGTCGTTTCTAAGATACGCGCGTTCAAACAAACAAACGCTTCAGCTTTTGATTAGTAAGTGTTAAAAATAAAAAAAGGAATATTTTTTATCTTTAAAAACTCCTTGTACGTCTGGCGTACCACTGCTGCACCTTACAATTAAAATCTTATAAATAACATTTTTTATTTGTACTTCTATTATAAGTTTTATATGATTTGAGCCATAAAGTATAATATGCATACATTTAAGTATGTTTTAGAAAAATAAGTTATATTTTTAAAATAGTTGCAATCCTGCAAGTTAACCCAGTTTTTTTAACTCATTCTTCTGTTCTACAATAAGTTCACCAAGCAAAAATTATATTTATTATATTATAATGTCGATATAAATTAGGATATTGTATTAATACTGATTACATTTACTTATAAAATGGTAATTGATGGCATTTATGTACATCATTGTGGCATGGAATATAATTTAGTTAAAAACAAAACAAAAATTTATTTAACCCGCATTTTATATGCAATATCAAAACTAAATATATAATACAACCAGATAACTAAAAACTAAAATAAATTAATTCTAAAATCGCCTAAAGGTACAATTTAAAACTATTATGGAAATAGATATAAATATTTTTCTTATAGAACATTATTTCTAAATAAAACTATGATTACTGAGCACCTTATTTTTACATAATGGTAAGGCACATTATTGGGTATTTCAAATCATGATCAATATATAAAATATTTTGTTGAATTACCAAAATATTTCAAGTTTATTTGAAATGATCAATAAAAAAATGTATATGAAAAGAAACGTCGTTCCATTATTAAATTTATTACATTAGAAGGAACATACTCTAAGAGGAAGACCGAGTAACATAATTACAGATAAACTTAAATCAAATCATAATATTACAAATATTACAACACTACATTTAAATATAAATTAATAATAGCTAATAACTACGCGAAACTAAGGAAAGTTTGGAATGTAAAATGAGTTGGCAGTCTTTGTAGATACGATTTTTTATTTCATTGGAAGAATATGTGCTAGACTTTAGTATATCATTTCATTACTTTTTCAACAGTAATGTATAAACTTCAGTGAGATAATGAGCATGATTTTCTCTCATTATGGGATGGACAGTTCTTAATATACACATGTTAGCAGTCCAGCACTTCTAGATACCTTGTTTTTGTATAATACAGAACAAAAAAGTTCACTCCGGTATTCAGCTAAACTCATTACCCTCATACAGGCTTTCACAGACCTCCAACAAGCGCAACACAGGGCTTATATTGTAAGGGAACAGTGATTTTGACACCAACCTACTAATCTGCAACCTCAATCTTATAAGAACCCTCATGGTGTCATCAAGACCTCTTGTCCCACCGGAATCTGTTTGTTGACAAGTCTCCAGAAACTTGGGCCAGTTTCTCCTCACATACTTTAAAAATCTCAGCAGGTATAGTAAGAAACACGTCTCGTTGCTTACAAGATAGTCAAGTAATACATCACTGTCATGTGACACAACTTTCAAGAACTCAATAAATGAGGATATTGGGTTCAACATAGGTATTAGATCTGGATACATGGAATTTCTGTACACAATACCAACAGTAATATCAAGAGTACACACCATGGATTCTATTAGATAGTCATCCTGTTCACTGAACAAATGTATCAGCATTTTCGTGAATGGTGTTTCAGGATGAAATTCCAGGCTGTTTCTTATAAAAACATCCAGTTTTTTAAGCACATCGCGAATAGATCTCTCAACGATTTGCATGTCTTGTATTGCATTATAATCTGAAGAGTCTATTGAGCTGTCTGACGAATCACATCGCATTTCTTTTACCGTGACTGCAACTGACTTTAGGACAAGTAATGACATTCGTTGCAGCATTGTTTTATCGACTTCCCCTCTCGATTGCTCAGAATCATCGTTTTCATCCTCACCATAACTCTGGTCTACGAGTTGGATCGAGGATGACAAAGGCGCGATTTCTGGTCCCAAAGAATAATCTCTTAGTATGGTGCATTCATGTCCCAAGAAGCCAAAACTACTTCTACTCGTCTGAACACTAACATCACTTAGTAACCTGAAGTCTTTCACAAACCTCACAATAGAATGAGCTAGACAGCATATCTCTTCGGGTAAGATATCCTGCAAAGCTAAAGTTGAACCATAACACAGGACTTCATTGAACAAACTTAGTAAATGAGTATATATTAGACTGGGCATCACTGTATTTCTTAACAAATCAACAAAGCTCTGCAAATCAGCATAAAAAGGCTTTGTGTCTATAACAGAGAGATTCGCTTTTACACTTATAATATTCTCCCATAGTGAGAAAAATGTTAATATACAGTTTTCAGCATTAGCTAAATTCAGGTACCTTAGTAGAAGGAGCTTCATATTTTTAACCAGCACAGGCCAATGGTGCTCTAACGTTTTTATTGTTAAGCATTTTATGTGTGATGTGTCAAATGATTCCGAGTCTGTTAAAATGACTGTGATACATCCATGTTCATTAACCCTTTCTATCCTTGACTGCGGAGGTTCAGGGGACTCTGATTGTTCCATCTCTCTTTGTTCATTAGATGATAACTTTAAAACTGGCTCATTAAGTTTGAAAGAAGATGGTCTTTCCTGTTCCGAGGACGTTGATGGTGCACTGTGTGTTTGCAGATTCGAAAATGCATTATGTAAGTTGCTGTTAGAACTTGATGGGATCTCATTACCACTACTGTAACCCACGCTGGTTCTAAATGGATTATCTTCCTGCACATGCATGTTTCCTGATGAGTTACTATAACTACTTTCTTCTAAAGGATGTTGCTCCACATCCTTCCACTCAACTATCCTCTTTATTATATCTAGACTGAAGTTTATTTTTTGTACTGTGATCCTATTGATTCTATCAAACAGATAGATGTTTTCAGCAATCTGCTGAAGCCAATTCTCATCTACGGTATCCTTAGAGACTATTAGAAAACTAGCAAGTACTCTACAGGCTACAAATGTGATGAATTTACTCTTATGATCTGCCAATTCCACAACCTCTGTTATCCAATCATGCCTATTTCTAACAAATATGTCACATGCTTGCATTATTTTCGAACATATAGTGCCTGTACTGTTTTGTTTTAAATATATATCAAACATAAGTTGCATTGTTGATAAATAAGTGAGGGAACATGTTAGCGGCCATGAAACAATATTTAGCTGTCTGTCAAAGAGTTGTGAAACTGCTCTCTCATCATATCTACATAAGCACTGACCAACAAGGGCATCCTGTAGTATCCTCAACTCGGCAAGAAGTTTGTCATCATCTGAGTTCCAATGTGGTGTAGAGTTTGAGCAAGATGGGATGATTTCCACATTGGTGTCACTAGGAAGTCTCAGGAGACTCGAGCAGTCGACAGCATCTTCACTAACAGTACCACTGTCTGGAGACTCACCATTCCTTGAAGGGAACTCCTCCGACGTCTCAGCAGGAGTGGTCTCAGCATCAAAGATATCAGTGAGCACATCCTCCGTAGACCTGTCGCTACCATCGTCTATATCGGGTGCGTCGATCCGCTGTTTCTTCTTCACAGGTTGATCTGAGGCCATACCTTCATCTAACTGTGGTCCACAAAGGTGCCCTCTCAAAACCATTAACGCAAGTCCTGGTTCGCAGCCGAAACTATGAAATGCGTTGTTCACGCACCACAATTGCTTTTATATAAAGACGTTCATCGCTCTGGAAACAAAAAGGTGAATATGAATGCATGACCTTTCCGTTTTGCTACTCAATTACGCGGGCGACAAAGCCTTCGAATTTTTGTACGACTACGACATTGCACGTTATAACAAACTAAAAGAAATCACTATTTAGGTCGTAAACAAAGATATTCAAGAAGGATTTTGCACTTATAAACGATTTATAACTGATATTCAATTAACTTTCCAAAATATTTTGATGTCACACATACCATTGATAAAACGAGGTTGTTTAAAAGCTTATTAGTGCTTGTGGTATCCATAAATTATCTATAACCATTCACTGCAATCCAATAATACACAATAACAAACAGTTTTATGTGATATTTCGTCGAAAATTATATAATTATTTCAATTACAACTCGTCGAAATGAACATCGACTCCATTACGTACAAATGACGCTCTATCAATAGAGATACTTTTTACGTAGGAATGTCATTGATTTTAAAGGAAAATAGTAACTGTCTGTTCAGTAATATACATAAATAATTTAAAATAAATATCGTTTTCATTTCCAACAATTATTTTTAGTCCGCAATCAGTAAAATATATATTTAGTCACTATGTTGGTTAATCATCTCAAGTATTTCCGACTCCACATCCGGTAGAGACGTTGCCAGTCTGACGACTTCTGTATTTAGCAAACAGTATAAAGCACATTTTTGAGTCGAGTTTTGCTTTATTTGGTAATAAAATTATTTCTTCTTACGTTTGAAATCTTCTCTAAAAGTTTATGTAAAGTAATAATTAAAACCATTTTATACGGTACAATACTACTTTATATTACGATGCCTGCTGTTGAACTCTAATTTGTAATATGAGAGCAAAGTTTGAACAATTTGTTTTATTTTTTATAACAATTATGTTGATATAATTTAGGATTTATTCAATAAATATTGCATATTAATTTCCAAAAAGAGAGCAACATAAATATTGCTATTGTGTGAGTTAAAATTGCAAGTTTTCATGAAATTGATTCACAATTTCACATATTTTTCCTTCTAGCAATACTGTCAGTCTCCCGAGCAAAATGTCTGCTTCGAAAGGATCGAAAATAATTTATACAAAATGACTTAGTAGCCATTAGTCAAAATCAATTTAACTTGTCGGAGTATCCAGGTGAATATCGATAAACTGGAGTCTCTTTATACAATAAAAGCGTAAATGATGACTCATCTATGTGTTTTTGCATAACAATCGATAGAAAAAATATAGGTTAAGATCTCAGTGGTATTGTGTTCGGTTCGGAGTGATATAAAAATATATTAAGAATAGAAATGTATCAGCGGGATGTTATATTAGCTGCACGCAAGTATATGTTATTGTTTATTTATAGTCGCGATGCGGAAATCGCATCGATATGTCATGGTGTTCATTATTCTTTTTTTGGTATAAAAATGTACTAAAAAGTTCAATTGTAAGGGATTGCGAAAGCGCTCCAGTATTGTGTGACACCCGCAACCTTGCATTGAGCGAATAGAAAGCAGTTGTCGCCTTTTAATGTGTTAGACAATAGCTAAATAGTGTTTAATTTCCTGTTGACCCTAGGCGTTCGATTGTAGGCAATTGTAGGTAGCAGCCGCAAATGCGGCGACAATGCCACAACAGTGAGTTTATTTGCAACTAGATTATAATACAGCTTCGTTTATTTTCCTGCTACGATTTGTATGTAAACTCTATAAAATATTTACGTGAGTCATTTTTATTATTAAATTTCGTTTATTTCAGCACGTAAAAATACTTTCAATACGCGTTCGTACCGCCCTTTCGCATCAATATTTAACTTGAACTTGTAGACAATTTTGTGTTTGATACACTGGTAATTGTGTAAAAAAATAAACAGTGATAATTTGTAAATAGAACACTGTGTTATGAGCCAACTTATCAGGTAGATAAGAAAATTAAAGCACTGGCCCTTTAGACAACTATTTTTGAGATAACACTAATTAGATGTGCAACTCATACTATTTCTTGAATGTAGGGTAGGTTTATAAATAAAGAAATCTCATTTTGCTATAAAATATTCCTATAGACCTATTTATAAGACCAGTGACCTTCTCAGATGTGGAAAATATAACAGAATTGTAACATCTATATTAATAATTCCCTGGTATAAAATTATAGGTTTAGTTTCTATTTTAGAACTCACAAAAGAATTTTAACTCATTATAAAATTAGCATTCAAATGTATAGTTAAAGAGAAACTAGGTTCTTAATTAGGTACCATAATGTAATGTAATTTTTAATTATCTTTCATTAAATAAACTGCGGGTAATTTGGAGTAGCACTTACTACTGTAGGCATTTAGGTAAAAAAAGAAAATGAAATTATAGGCGCAAGTCAGATCAGTATACAGCCAATGTTATACCTCTTTTTCAGATGCCGAACATCATACATACAATGGAACACATTTATGAGACAAACAAAACAATAAGCTGCATGCCTTAAATTGTTTTTTTTTAACGTAGATTTTTTACATGAATCTCGTAGAACTTAGTGTAAGTGTAATATGAAGTGATTGTCGCACAGTGTTGACATTAAAGTGAGTGATCAATGGTTGATGGTGTAAACGGAGTCAAAATGTCTGACGAGGAGGATTCATCGCCCGATCGGGCATTGGTGCCCATCAATAATGTACCAGGTAAGAAATCTTATGTTACATTTTCTTGAAACATGTTTATTATAATAATAGTTTACTATCAATGGAAATGTTTAAAAACCCATTCAAAGTATTGGTTACTAACTAGATGAGCATACAATAGGCACAAAGAATAGAAGTAGGTGATGAACACTGGTAACCATGGTAAGAGTTAACTCTTAATATGGTAACAGCACTTACAAATATGTATATCATCATCTGCCTAGCCATTTCCCAAGCTTAGTTGGAGTTGGCTTCCAGTCTTGTGGATTTAGCTAAATGCCGTATTTTACATGGAACAACTGCCTATCTGACCTCCATAACCCATTGCTAGGAAAATACAGTATTCCATAGTAAGACTGGTTGTTAAAATTGTAATGACTTAATGACTGTCAAGGGTCACTGGATGACAGTTGTGACTAACGGATTAACGTGCTTTCTGAGCACGGAGGGGTCTTGATATGTTTTCAAATGGTCACCCATCCACGGACCAGCTGCGGCGAGCGCGGCTTAACCTTTTTTAATATCGGTCAAACCATAATGCTTACACTTGGCTACAAGCCCCTTTTTAAAAAAGTAGGCAAGTAATTTTATATAGCCTCTGGATTGAAACATAAACATTTAAATATTAAGCATAAATATCCTGTCTTGCGAGTAAGATGAACAATAAAGATAAATTTATTTGCTAATATGTGTACAACATGACAAAGAAATATACTTAATTCGGCCATATGCTTTGAAGTGTGCACCAATACAATATTTAACCATTTAAGTTTACAGCTAAACAGTACAATGGTAATTTAGTTAAATTAATAAACATTTTCATTGTTTAATTATTGTGTCTACTGGCAGAACAGGAAAGCTATTAAAAATGAGGTTGCAGCCAACCCAAAATGTAGCTATTACATTTTTGGAGAAAGATACCTATTTGTTTAGTAAAACAAGTAATTTGTACAAATGGTGGTGAATTATAAAATTATAAAATTATCTACATGTTAACTGGCATAAAAAAATATTAGGATTTTAATGCACAACACATTAATATACAAAAACTATAATAATTAATAACTTATCGCAAATACTTTATTCTACTCAATAAAGTTCATTCAAAAAATGTTAGAATCTATTCATTGTTTTTATATTTCTACATAAGGCATTATGTCTTCTATACTACTAAATCAATTTCAATACATATGTAACATAATTAATTTTAACAAATATATCCTTAAGTGACCCTCATAATATAGTTTTCATGTTATGGCAATTATGTATAAAGTCTTCAAAATTGGAAATGAAGTAAATTACCTTCCCTAAAATCATCTAACTTCATTTTGTTGTAGCCTTGTAGGTGCAGTCATTGGAAATAAGTTCATAAGCACAACCTGCATTAGCAGCAACATTTGTATTCTAAATAATATAATTTAGAATGTATTGATTATCAGCAATAATTTAAAACTAATTATGTTGTAATTAATCTATTTCATAAATGAATTTGTTGTCTCATCATTGTTATTAGTCAAAACAGAACCTAATGGCGATTTAATAACTATTACTTTACCTAATACATTATTTAAATGCAGTAAATTTTAAACCTACAATTGTGTTAAATTACAACACATTCTCACCCGAATACTGAAACGCAAATTAACTTTGATACATTCTTAAATGTCTATCTGTAGCTACTTTACATGTTAATGTGATAGAGACAGCATGAGACTTAACGGTGGCTTCAAACTAATTGATGTTTCAGTATTCGACCATATTTCTTCTAAATTGAGGGTAACACCGCAGGTCGTAGCCAGTCTTCTATAATTCTATAGAAAGGAGACTCCACTCAATCTACTCATCCAAATACCTAGAGTTTTGTGTAGGAAGGTAGATTGACAGATCACTTTTTTCTTTACAAAAAAGGCAACTACGTGCTCTTTGCGCTCGCTTCCGAGCATAGACAACGGTCGGAAGCTAAAGTGCCGCTACTTCCGTCTTTTTTTACTTTATCTATATATCCCTTAGCTTAGACAGCGCCAATGTGACTTGGTATATTTCTTTAAGTCGTGTACTGAAAAGGAAATATTACATCTTTTGCCTAGCCTTTTCCCAATCTTACCGAAGCGACTGACTAAATGACCTCCAAAACCTCTTACTGGGTAATACATGCCATAGTTAGACTAGTTGTCAGAATTTTAATGTCCCAACGACTGCCAGATCGAAGTATGTATAACAGTTTAGCGAGCTTTTTGAGACACGGAAGGGTCTCAGTCTGTTTACGAATGGTCACCCATCCACGGACCAACTGCGTGGAGCTCGGCTTAGTCTTTATTATCGGTCACTAAATACACTTAGCCACGAGCCCCTCCGATAAAAGGAATTAATACAGTCGCATAATAATATAACGTTTAGATCGAAATACAAAAGCATCGAAAAGTTGTTTACTGTTGGATTTTTTGTCACGATCTATTGATAAATTTTAAAGTATAATAGGTAGCCGTATATATTAAAGCGAATGATTTGTAAGACAATTTGAATTTCCTGTTGATACGCTATAAAAACAATAATATTTGGTATAATCAGTCAATTCATACAATAGATTTCAATGACGGTCTGTCTGTTTATCAATCGATAGGTGAAATAGATAATAATTATATATTTTATATCTATTTATAGCTCATATTATCATCTATGATTATACTAACCAGCAATAGGTTTTTTTTAATGGTTTAGATATTGATAACATATTAGACACGTATGTTTTGCAATAAAACTACATTTAAACGGATTCTATCGCGGTTTATTTTGATATTAATTCCCGGCGTTTCAACACCGTTGCAGGTGTCGGGTGGTCACGGGCAGTTTCTCCGTCGTACGAACCGCGATAGAATCCGTTTAAAAGTAGTTTTATTTCAATGTCTTATTCGCGTAAACCTCAGAAAACAACGCGTATGTTTTCTTTCGATTTGTAAACAGATAATTACTGAGATACAGTGAATGGTAAATTCGCGAGATGTCACTCAGTCCTACAATTTTTACTAATGTTGTGACGTTAATAACCCCCACTCCTGAACTTAAAAACGTTTCTTCTTTGGCCTTTTTTATTGTTTTCGTACAGGAAAAACAGTGAAAGTTTTTTTTTATTATCCGACTGACAACAGATTTTTACTTTTCACTCCCAGTACATGTAAATACGAATAATTTATTTAAATCAAAATATTTCTGCGCTACTTATAATTGTATTACTTTCATACACGGTTTTCGTTCATTCAACTTTCTCTAGTCGTATCTATACTTGTAATAATTTTGATCCTTGCAATTTTTATTTTGTCTTATACTTATACTTATTTTTTATTATTACCACTAAATAATATACCTTTGACTATAACAAGTTTCAATTCAAGTTTTGGTTACAGTTTCGAACCCTCGTTTTTATCATTTATTCCTAGCTCTGAGAACAAAACAAACATCTCTCCTGGTCTAAGATCCCTAATACAACGACCTTCACCGAGATGCTTATTTGATGAAACGTATTTTATATTTAATTTAATATGTCAATAAATATAATCCATATGGGTTGCCTAGCAAATTTCAGTCCAGATTATGTTTAATTAATAATTAAAAAAATTTTTTTTTTTGAAAATTTCAACGGTATGTTTATTAGATAAATTCTATACCAATCGAAAGTACGAAGCCCATAGAATATGCAAACGTTAGGTTGCCTATTCTTTTCCGGTCACAACTATCGGGTTGCCAGGTATAAACAGGTAAATTAGTACTAGCATTTTGCAACGGTCTGTTTATTGAATGAAATTGAAATGAAATTAAAGATTATTTTATTCTGAACACGGTGGTATAGGGTTGCCTGCGAAAAATCAGTCCAGAATTGCGGTTGTCGAATTTTAAAAAGTAAAATATTGCTCCCGAACTGCATACATTACCGTGTTAGTAGTTCGGGAGCAAACTTTCAGGGCTATCTTGTGTTAGTTTAGTTCTTTTTGTTTTAATAAATATAAAATAATTTTATTAAAATGGGTGCCAAGAAACCAAGATGGCGTCGACGACAATTTGCAATTTTTTCTTCATGGGTGTCATTTTCATGGTTCCCAAGGTCGCTAAAAACGATTATGGGGTCGAAATTAGAACCAAAGATGGCGCCGAGGAAAAATTGCAAATTTTTCATCATGGGTGTCATTTTCGTGGTTCATTGGGTCGCTTAAAACGATTATGGGGTCGAAATTAGAATCCAAGATGGCGCCGAGAAAAACATGCATTTTTTGTGATTAGTGTTATTTTTAAGATTTACGAGGTCGCTCAAAATAAAAATGTGGTCTAGCTTTCGCGGAAATGTCTATCGCGCAAGTGTTCCTAATCCAAGATGAAGGACATTCCTCTAAATGAAATTACATGTGTTCGTCTCAATCTCAATCTAGAATTGTATATTTTTGCATGTGAGACCATAGACGAAGCACATTTGCATAATAGTTACTGTGTTACAAATTGTGTATCTCGCTATTGTTAATTATTGTAACAATATTTTTTTATTTATTTTAGATAAACATTATTATTAAATAATAACTATTAAGTTAATATTAAGTTAAAGTTAATGTTGATCAAAAAAAATTCGATTTTTTTTATTATATATTTTTTTAAATTTATTTTTGATCAACATTATTATTAAATAATAATTATTAAATAATGTTGATAAAAATAAATTTAAATAAAGATTGTTATTTTGAGACAACCCTGGCTGTTGCGACAATTTCTACACACTGTCGGCATTTACAAGGAGATCAAAGGCGTCGTCCTACTGTATGTTTTTATACTGTGATGATGCATAGTATATACGAGTCTATCGCTATCCTTTTCTTTTCCAAGCCCAAATAGCATGCGCACTCTCTTTCTTTAAGTGCGCCCACTTAAAGAAAGAGAGTGCAATTCTGGACTGGTTTTTCGCAGACAACCCTATACCACCGTGTTCAGAATAAAATAATCTTTAATTTCATTTAAATTTCATTCAATAAATAAAATAAATAAATAAAAATATTTTATTTTCAAGCATCACACGGCTCATAGTGTGTTAGTACAATTGCTTAAGAACTATGTTAGTAATTACAAAATATAATAATTTACCTAAAGAAAAATAAAAAAAAAAATATATAAAAAATAATATAAACAGACCGTTGCAAAATGCTAGTACAGATTTACCTGTTTATACCTGGCAACCCGATAATTGTGACCGGAAAAGAATAGGCAACCTAACGTTTGCATATTCTATGGGCTTCATACTTTCGATTGGTATAGAATCTATCTAACAATCATACCGGTGAAATGTTTAAAAAAACATTGTTTTTTATTTTCAGCGACCTCGCAAATCTTAAAAATAACACTAATCACAAAAAAAAATCATATTGTTCTCGGCGCCATCTTGCATTTTAATTTCGACCCCATAATCGTTTTGAGCGACCTTGGGAACCATGAAAATGACACCCATGAAGAAAAAATTGCAAATTGTCGTCGACGCCATCTTGGTTTCTTGGCACCCATTTTAATAAAATTATTTTATATTTATTAAAAGAAAAAAGAACTAAACTAACACAAGATAGCCCTGAAAGTTTGCTTCCGAACTACTAACACGGTAATGTATGCAGTTTGGGAGCAATATTTTACTTTTTAAAATTCGACAACCGCAATTCTGGACTGATTTTTCGCAGGCAACCCTATACCACCGTGTTCAGAATAAAATAATCTTTAATTTCATTTCAATTTCATTCAATAAACAGACCGTTGCAAAATGCTAGTACTAATTTACCTGTTTATACCTGGCAACCCGATAGTTGTGACCGGAAAAGAATAGGCAACCTAACGTTTACATATTCTATGGGCTTCATACTTTCGATTGGTATAGAATTTATCTAATAAACATACCGTTGAAATTTTCAAAAAAAAATTTTTTTTTAATTATTAATTAAACATAACCTGGACTGAAATTTGCTAGGCAACCCATATGGATTATATTTATTGACATATTAAATTAAATATAAAATACGTTTCATCAAATAAGCATCTCGGTGAAGGTCGTTGTATTAGGGATCTTATACTATCCGTAAATAACTTAGATTGCTTTCAAGATTAAACATTACCATTCCACACAAACAAAACTTTAAGTTTCTATCTGAGATGATTGGATTGAGAAAATATAGACTATATTCTATTCGTATAGATAGGAATCTATCTGTTGGCGTTTATTTAATTTATAAAAGACATTATTTCTTTGCGACCTGTCTAAGTATACAAATTATTCGTAATTGTGTAACAAATAGACAGACACATTTTAACAATATTAGTAGGTACAGATACGAATAAGTAAGGATGTTTTTACATTGTGAATTAGATCAAAAGCAATCTATAACATGCTTCGTTCCGCAATTCGTCGCCGTAAATGTCTTTCCTAGCTTTTCTGTAGTCCGCGAAAGGGGTAACTTTTTTAACGAAGCCTTAGATATTTTCATGGGGTCTAGCTCTAGGCATGAAAATTAAAAATCGATTTACTCCGAAAGTAAAACGATAAAAAAATATTACAAACACGTATAATATGTAGGTATTTTGTCGTGTTTCAAAACAATAGAATTTGACAAAGATAAGGCGCTTGAAAGTTCAGGAGTGAGGGCTTGTGACGTCATAAGTAGGCGAAAATAGTAGTCACCACTCCATAAGTGACGTGGCGCGCCCCCTCGCCTTAACTTATGTAAATACCCCGTCTAACCCCTGAATACTGAAACGCTAATTAACTTTGAGATGTTCTTAAATATATTTGTCGCTACTACACACCTTAAAGTTACAAAGACACCATGAGACTTAACGGCGGCTTGAAACTGATTGATGTTTCAGTATTCGGTCATAATCTACTTTTTTTTTTCTTAACCTAATTATTGTCCCACTGCTGGGCAAAGGTCTCCCCTGCTTGGCTCCAGACCTTTCGGTCTTGAGCCAAGCATAATCTACTACGTGTCTAATATTTTTTCATAATCCACAAAGCCGGCATTGAAAAGAATGAAGTCCGCACACCTATTCAACAAGTTTACGTTTTAAGAAATCGTTGTTAGTACTATACCGAGATAACCTATTTAATTCTATGTCTGTATTAAAAACGTTCAGACTTCTCTCATCTCATACGTCAATGACTACAAGATAAGGGTGAACGATGCGTCATACGAGCGTGTCTGTACGCGAGCTGGATCTTAACATAGAAAACTATTTAGATGAAAACATCTGAATGTTTTATGAATAACTAGCGGTTTCCCGCAGCTCCGCCCGCGGTCTCAACTACTTATTTCGTGGGGGATACTCACACACCACGTACTGGCACCGTTGTAGTACATGCTATGTCGATGGCGCTGTATGTGAAAAATGATTTTCCCTTCCTGCTTTTCTATTGAAATTTTTCCTGAATTTTCTTTACTATAAACCTCACGGAGCCCGAGACCTTTCCAACGAATGCAAAACCGTGGAAACCAGTTCGTGCGTTTTGGAGTTATAGCGTCAGGAAGGAAAACCCGACTTATTTTTTTATAGTAGATATATTATTCTAGGGTTCGTTATCCGATAGAACTTTCATATCCTGTTTCATTACATACCCTTGTACCCTGTTCCATACCCTATTCATGCTCGTACTAAGACTAACGTAACGTTCTGGGATTTGGGAATAGACATTTCTTGTACCATTAATTTTCTCCTTATGGTTGAGATTTTAATTAAATGTTACATATATAATAATAAATAATGATGATAAATAAATGTGGACAACATCACATACATTGCTCCGAATCCAAAGTAAGTAGCTAAAGCACTTGTGTTATGGAATCAGAGACAACGAAGGTACCACAAACACCCAGACCCGAGGCAATGTAGAAAAGTGTTTTTCTACATTGACCCGTCCGGCGATCGAACCCGGGATCTCAGAACTGGCGACACCTTGAAAACCGGTGTGTTCGCCACTCGACTACGGAGGTCGTCAATGTATTGTCCTTTACGTATTTTCTGTGCATAGTATAAAACATATTCGGTCCCGGTGTCTGTGAGATTACAGCTAACTACGCTACGGATTTGCAGTTATCGGTAATAGATGGAGTTATTCAAGAGGAGGATTTTTATATAGGCAAATATTACTTTGATACCCGCGCGAAGCCGGGGTGGGTCTGCTAGTGTTAATCCTACTAATATTATAAATGTGAAAGTGTGGATGTTTGGATGTTTAGATGTTTGGATGTTTGTTGCTCAATCACGCAAATACGGCTGAACGGATTTGGATCAAATTTGGCATGCATGTAGCCTTTGACATGGAAAAGAACATAGGCTACCTTTTATCCCGATTCCTTAAATAGTTCCCGAGGGAAAATTGAAAATTGTTCACTAGCTAAGCAGTGGGTAGACAGCTTTAAAATTTGGTATTTTTCTCTATTACCGCGCAAGCTATAACACTGGTAAAAATTTCATTCCATTTTTCATTACTTTCACATTTTTCAATTCTTTCTGGACCCAATTCTGAAGTCCACGCAGACGAAGTCGCGGGCAGGAGCTAGTCATTAATATGTTTTGTAATGAAGTGTATGATGTATAGTGTTGTTTTTTAATCACTATGCATTTGAAAACGTCAATAAACTTCTACTAAATTCTTATTAGCAAAGCGGAATCAGGGTTAAAATTAGGGTACAAGACGTAAATGTACCTTGCGCTGCAGTAGGGCAGTATTTTTTGGAAAAAGAAACTCATCTCTTCCCACCAGAACAAAAGTCCTCAACATTATAGTTCAGTGCGATGCCGTTACTATATTATAAATAAATTTTAGATACCAATCGGTGCATGAAATCACAATTAGACAAGAACAGATGTATCCAAGAAATAATAGTACCTTTTTTAATATTCATCACGGAGCATCAGATTTGCGAGGGTCTCAAAACCTTTCGAGTGCCCCTCATACAAATCGATGGGGATTAAACGTATATAATTTGACGGTGCGTGATTTATCTTGAACCATCGTTACGGGTTTGTTTATTCCTATGTGAAGATTAATTCCCATAAGCGTATCTCCTGACATTGCTTGTATAATCGACCGCATATTATTAGAAGAAATTTTTTGTTGAGAGGGTTTTTATTTCAGCTTAACATGATTTTCGTATTCATTTTTCTTCACTGAAATGTTCGACCGTTTCGTTTGAATCCGACTAATTCATAAGTATTTTCATTAATATAAGTTGAAGGACACAAAATTGTCCGGAAACGCCTAGAATTGCTCAGAGACTTAACACAAATATGTATATTTGCATTTTGTTTACAAGAACTCCAAAACTCTCCCACATTGACGAATTATTCCGATATAAATTCGCGCCAGACGTGGGCTGTCAAAATTTTATTTTAATTCACACTAACCCAAGGCCATGGTATTCACATAAACAGCCAATTATCTAACTGACCATTGTAAACTAATTAACATTGCAGCAACTGATTCATTGTGTTATTACGTGCGTTATGTTCATATGCTCACGTATATTGTTCTTTTTAGTAATAGGATGTCCTTTTAATTTAACCATGTGGTTTCCTGTATGATTGTTTTCGTAGTGAGGTTTTTAGAGTTAATATACCGGGACAGTTCGTCGACATTTTAATTGATGTATAAATTATTTTTGCTCCGGTATAAGCTGCTCGTTTTTTATATTTTGCAAAATATCCATTGATCTTCTATTTATCCATCCAAATTGACAATCATAGTAGTGAGATTTTTTGCTAGTTTCAGTCTTCAGGCATGCGTCATATTGGCATAGAATTACGCTTGAAACAGCAAAAACGTTTTGGTTTGGTTTCCATCCAAATTTGCAAACCCTTTACGGAGTAAAACCTTTTTGGTTTATCGCCAATTCGGTCAATCGGGGCTTTAATATCAGTTTCCCTCGGTTATTTGACAGTTAACCGTCACTTTAATGAAATAACCTAACTTTGTTATCCAATCTATTATCTTACGATTTATATTAATTCCAATAATTTAGCTTTGCTCTTAGTCAACTCGTAGCTGGAGAAGGCTATCATATCCCCGAAAAAGAGTAAACAAATAATACCACTCGGGCGAAATTGAGGTCAAATATGCAACCCAATCTGTAGGTACGAAAAAACAAAAAAGTACCTACCTACTAGACGTACCTATACAATATCAGTAAGGTTATTGACTATCTCCAGTTAAACCCAAGCGATGTTCACTGGACAAATACAAGTGTCGGCTAACATTGGAACCAACTCTGTTGTAGTATTTCTACGTAGAGTACGTAGTTACTTATTGTCGATCAATAATTTACTAAATTTGTATTCTTAGGGTTCCGTACCTAAAAATAATTTTCCGTCCGTCTGTCAAGACCCTTTTTCTCAGGAACGCGTGGAGATATCAAGCTGAAATTGATATCAAATACCTACTGTCCCTTGGAGCTGTGAAAAAATGAAAGCTTCAAGTCAACGAAATTAATAGATACATACAGCCGTATATCTAGATTGATTTCGTTGGCATGAAAGTTTCATTTTTTTTTAATATTTTCTTAGGTTTGTACGGATCCCTCGGTGCACTTGTCTAACTTACACTTGGCCGGTTATTTATTCCTATTATTGCTTCATTTGATACCCATTTAACCCAATACGCCTACTCGTAGCGTAAATTTGTATTAAATTGATTTTTAAACATCACAAATTCCTTTATTCATGTAACATGAATATAGTACAATGAACTTGAATAAATTCCCTTTGTTCCCATCGCATGACTTTAAAATAAAAAATAACGGGATAAAGTGTTTACCGGTTTGAACGAATTCTGGATTAATAATTTATTTATTTTGCTTTACATTCACCCCAGACGTGAAGTAAAAGAAAAATATCGTATAATTTTCTTTGCAAGATGTAAACAATCGTATTTACAAGATGATCAAAGAAGTGTTATCGATGTGTCTTTTTCCGACAAAATAGCAAATCTTTTAAAAGAATAGTCGTAGAAAGTATACCTAATTATTAAGGAAAGAAAATCATTAAATTACCACGAAATGCGAAGCATAAAAAAAACAACTAACCAAGGTGAAAAAGGGATGGGGAAATAGTGAGTTTTTTCAATTTTATTGACTACTAGCTGTTGCCCGCGGCTTCGCTCGCGCGTAAAGTAAGGAGTATGAATAAAAATTTTCATTAAATATGATGACGTTAAAATAATAATCAAAGTAAGGCAAGTAGCAAAAGCATTTGTGTTATGGAATCGGAGACAACGAAGGTACCATAAATACCCAGACTCAAGACAATGTAGTAAAGTGATTTTCTACATGGACTCGTCCGGGGATCGAACCTGGGAACTTAGAGCTGGCGACACCTTAAAAACCAGATTGAACGCCACTCGACCACGGGGGTCGTCATTATAGATATTATGTCTTAGATGGTCACTATCTTAAATCTACTTATCTTTTCATCTGTCTATCTTTGAGAATACCGAACTTCACATACCAACTATTTCTGCCCCTATTTCACCCCCTTATAGGGTAGATTTCTAAATTCACGGAAATACATCTTATTTATTTCTAACTAATAACCCTTGTATGAAATTTTATGTACTTATCTATCTTCGAAAACGACACAATTCATATGCCTTCAAACTTCCAACCCCTATTTCACCCACTTAGGGGGATGATTTTTAAAATCGCTGAAATCTTTCTTTATTTATTTCTATCCAGAAACCCTTATACGAAATTTCATGTGTCTATCATTGAAAATACTGAACTTCCCATACAAACTTTCAACCCCTATTTCACCCCCTTAGGGGGTAGATTTCCAAAAGAAAAGTAGCCTATAGCCTTCCTCAATAAGTGGGCTGTCTAAAAGTGAAAGAATTTTTCAAATCGGACCAGTACTTCCTGAGATTAGCGCGTTCAAACAAACAAACAAACTTCAGCTTTATAATATTAGTATAGATAATATAATAATATAATATATATAAAGTATACATAAATAATTATAGTATCTTAGCCGTGTCACAGTTTAATAAATAGTTATTTGGCCGTGTGCAGCGCCCCTTATTGAACTCCACTGCGGGTGACGTAACCTACGACAAACTTATTATTTGCGGTTGGTACAGTATTCGGGTCTAGGGATCGAACCGCAAATTTAAGTTCGTTTTTTTTTTATATACTTTTCCGGGATAAAAACTACCCAGTGTGGTGCCCAGGATATTAAAGAACAATTATACCAAGTTTCATCGAAATCGAACCGGTAGTTTTTGCGTGATGCCTGAACAAGCAGACAGACAGACAAAAATTTTTTTAATCACATTTTTGGGTTCGGTGTCGGTCTAGTAACACACCCCGCCATTAATTTTTTTGATATTTTCAATGTACAGAATTTTCACCTCTACAGATTTATTATAAGTATAGATGTACTATCTGTAGAATGCGACTCCGCCCGCGCGACCTCGTGGGTGTCGGTTATTGCAGGATAAAGTAGCCTATGTCCTTTCTCAGGCTCTAGATTATCTCTGTACCAAATTTTATTTAAATCGGTTCAGTAGTTTAGGCGTGATTGCATAACACACATTTCATTTCATTTCATTTCATTTCATTTATTTATTTTGTAAACACAGGTTACAGAGATGGTATAATAAAAATAATACATAAGATCGCCATGTTTCGCCAAACGGCATACAAAATAGTCATTAAATATAATTTAACATTAGCCGAATTCAAATATTATTCACAAGGCAATTAAATATTAATTCATAAAATTAAACACATTTAGAACCAAATTAAATTGAAACAATGAATAGAATTAAAGTATTGATTGATTTCACAGTTTATCACTCAAAAATTCTGACACAGAATAATATGCTTTTTCGATAAGTAACTTCGAGAGGATACGTTTAAATGCGATTACATTCTTGCAGTCTTTAATATGTTTTGGTAAGTGATTGTACAATTTTGGTGCCATTGCATAAACTCTTGTATAACAAATTGGTTTTGGTTTTAGTTAAATGAAGTTTATCAGATCGACGTTGACTTTCAACAAAACTGTATAAATTTAAATTATTTCTCACAAACATAATCACCTCAAATATATAAAGTGATGGTAACGTCATAAGTCTTAATTTTCTAAAGTGCGGTTTACAGGTATCTGTGCGTTGTAATTTACAAATCGCCCGAATACACTTTTTTTGGGCAATAAACACGTCTTCATTAGTAGTAGCATTACCCCAAAATATTAGCCCAAATCTCAAGGCAGACGAAACGAAACCATGATAGGCTGCTAGTAGTGCATTTTCATTGGCTATTTTTGCTAACATAAATAAAGCGTAAGAAAATTTATTTAACCTATTTCTTATATGATCAATTTGTGATTTCCATGACATGTCATTATCAATATATAAACCTAAAAATTTTGTTACGTCAGTTTCTTGTACGTTTTCTCCTTTATATGTAATATTAAATTTATGTGTCCATTTATGTCTTATTTGAAAGTTCATTAGCTTAGTTTTAGATATATTTATCTTTAAATTATTAGTGTTTAACCAACTTATTATGTGTTTAATACTAGTGTTAATATCGTTCTCAATACTTTGAGTAGTGCCATTATTAAATATTATGGAACTGTCATCAGCAAATAAGGACATTTTGTGTTTAGTACAGTTAGGAAAATCATTTATATAACACAGAAATAGCAGCGGGCCTAAAACACTACCTTGGGGTACACCATATTTAATTTCCCTGACCTGAGATGTATGCACTATTTCAGTTTTACTTTTAAAATTTAAAGAATTAATCTGAGTTATTTGTTGCCTGCCCTCTAAATATGTCTGAATCAAATTGTATATATTTCCACGGATACCAAATGAATAGAGTTTGTGTAGTAATATTTTGTGATCCACGTAATCAAAGGCCTTTGTTAGGTCCATGTACATGGAAATAACTGGTTTTCGACCGTCCAAGTTACTGTGTATAGTATTGAGGAACTCGTAAATAGCCATATTTATATTTTTATTCTTTCTGAATCCCATTTGTTCTTTACATATAATATTATGCATTTCCAGATAATTATTAATATTATTGTAGATAATCTTTTCAAATATTTTAGAAAAAATTGGTAGTAACGCCACGGGTCTGTAGTTAGATATATCTGTTTTTGATCCTTTTTTAAACAGTGGTTTGACAATTGATAGCTTCAATCTTTCCGGAAATATTCCACTCTCTATACATTTATTAAAGATTTCACACAAAACAGGTGATATAATTGGATTTACAAACTTAATTACTTTGGTATGTATTTCATCATAACCAGTACTGTTGCTATTTTTTAAATTATTTATGATATTCAAAATGTCCCTTGTAATGACAGGTTTCATGAACATAGATTTAAGTGATTTTAAACAGTTGATAGGTTTATTGCTACTATTCATTGTTACATGATTAACTTGATCAATGTAATAGTTGTTAAAATTTTCTGCAATTAACTTAGGATCAGTTATTATTTTACCATCAAATATTATTGAACCAATATTTTCTCTGGGAGTATTTGATTTTATAGAATTGATAACTGTCCAGGTTGCTTTAGATTTATTTTGACTTGTTTGTATAAAATAACTATTTTGCGCTTTTTGCGTTAATTTTATTACTCTTTTATAGCGTCTAGTATAAGTCTTAAATGCTAATTTTGTGTCTTCATTTTTTGTTACTCTATATGCCCAGAGTAATTGTCGTCTTTTCCTGCTACATAATTTAACACCCCGCGTTATCCATTTTTGTTTTGTAGCCGTAGATATTTTATATTTAATAGTAGGGAAGCAAAGATCGTAAAACAGTTTAAACATATCTAAAAAAGCATTAAAACTTTCATTTGCGTTACTCAATTCATATACCTCAGAAAAACTTAGACTTTGAATGCATCTTTTAAAAAGATTCATGTTATCTTTACCATAGTCACGTTTAAAATAATACCAGTATTTTAGTATGCATGTTTTTTTAACAGGAAACTTCATCAATTGAGCCATATGATCAGATACACCAAATTCCAATAACTCGCTTTGACATCCCCTTAAATTATAGAGGATATTGTCTAAACAACTACCACTACTGGGACGTGTAGGTTTGTTAAAAGCAAATTTAAAATTAAATTCTGTGACAATGCGCTCAAACAATATGGCATGTTTAGTTTTCTTTAGCGTGTCTATATTAAAATCACCGCAAATTATAGTTTTTGATCGAGTGCTCGTGCAAAGTAAACTTAAAATTTTACTTAAACATGAAAAAAATACACTGATATTACTCTGAATCGGACTTCTGTAAATACAAACTATTGAGATATTTAAATCTATTAGTTCTACTGCACAACATTCAAATATATTTGGGATATTGAAGTCTGCTATAGAGTGAAGAACAGAAAACTTCAAATGATTGCGCACTAATATACAACAACCGCCGTTTCGATTATTTCTAGCAAAAAATGTTGCTAAATTATAATTTGGAAAATTCAGAAAGTCTACGTCTGTCGATAACATGTTATGCTCAGTAAAACAAATAATATTTACATCTTTTCCATTATTAGTAAGAGTATCTAACTGTTCCATTATAATTTCGGATTTATTTAAAAGTCCATTTATATTTTGATGCAATATGTATAGGTGATTATAAACGAAAAAAAGTCTGACCGTCGATTTTCAATTTTTCATTGTCATGTATAGTCTGACATTCATTTAAGCATTTATCGTTTGTAGTTACATGCTCCTCAACTCCTACCAACTCCAATCTTCGAATTAGTTTGTACACAGACGGACATAGTTATTTTCGCATTTATAATATTAGTAAGGATTGTGTCAAATTAAAATTTACCTAAGAATGTCACTTGCGAACTTTATTTTTAAACTTATCATCTCACAGATATAATATATATCTGTGAGATGATAAGGAGATATACGGAACCAAGCTAGCTTTACACTGCTATTACCTATATTTATTACGTCTAGAGAAATGAATTCAGATGCACTTTATTACTGCATAACCATATATTTCATCCAAGTTTAATTAAAAGCTTCCCAGAAGTATTTTTTATTACTGACTGCAAAATGCGCAATGCGTATTTTTGTGTGATTAATAAACACAGAACATCAGGTGCGTTGTACTCATATCCTAAACGAACTTATGTATTCATGCATGTTTTAAAATTACATACGACATAGCTACGTATTCGTACGGGTTTCGTGGCCGTAAGCCGTACGGTTTGACCGATTTTCCAAATGTCATACAGTAATCATCGGCAAACATAGTGTGGGATGCCCCCCAGCCAGATGGACCGATGACCTGAAAAAGGTAGCTGGGTCGGACTGGATGTTGAAGGCGGAGGACCGTGTGTTTTGGGCGCAACTTGGGGAAGGCCTATGTCCAGCAGTGGACCGTGATAGGATGAGTTGATTGATACAATAATCTATGACAGTCGTTAAGTCCAAACCAGTCTTATTATGGGATACTGTGTTACGCAGTAAACTGGGTTTTGGAGGTCAGGCAGGTAGTCGCTCCATGTTAAATACGGTATTCAGCTAAATCCGGTAAGACAGGAAGTCGACCCCAACATACCTTTGGAAAAGTTTAGGCAGATGATACATCTTCGTACTCATTGTAACATTTACTTTACCTAGTAATTGGTCGATAGTGTTCATGGAATTGCCATTATTAATCAATTAATTTCATACACAAACAAATATGAGAAAAGTGATATCGATATGAATTACGTTAAAAGCATACCACCCTATAAGAACCAATACCATTACCTAATTGATGTACCTTCTTCGTGTTTGTTTGTGCTAAGCCACTTCTAGTTTATTGCTTCTTTGAGTGACAAACGCGAATGTTAGGCGGAGACTGTTGTGTTTTGTTTTTACTTAGAACGCGTCATGGGAAATATTCCTAAGGTTTTTCGTATGTAGGGTGATAGTGTATTTTATTATTTAGTAGCTGACCTGACAGTCGTTGTCATGTCAAACAATTAACAGTTATTTCAAACGTTATAAAGATTACATTAGTTACAGTGCCACTGCTGGCACTGGTGCGACTGCCTCGTGGGTCTAGTGGTCGCAAGCGCGAATGCCGTGCACGAGGTCTCGGGTTCGATTCCCGGGTCGGGCGAAAAATATTTACTGAGTTTAGAAATTCTCAGTACCGCTCGAAGTCACACTTTCTTTCTTTCTTCTTTCCTTCTTCTTTCTTTCTTTCTTTCATTATGTAATTCGCCTTATGCACTTGTGTCACGTAATTATTGCGTTAAAATACACATTCTTTGATGCTATTTGATATCATCATTATATACAAGAAGCCATTTTGTTATTTGTAAACAGCAATCAAATCGATAGACGGATTATTTAGTATTAGTTTAACACTTAAACCTAGGTTAAACATAACTTTGGGATGTTTATTTGAAGAATTTGAACCAAGTACGGGTCCACACAATTATTTCACATTCCTTCTCTATATGAAAAGAGTCCTGTGCCCAAAAGGACCTTTATAGGTCGGTATTATACACCCACACATACTTAAGTTATCATAAAACACTTCATGCCAAATTGCTTTCCTCAATTTCGAAATTTCCCTTTTTCCTTTGATCCTCTTGATCTATTTTTGTCTGTCTATATCAGATTAATTAGTTACATATTTGCTTTGAAATATCAAATATCTCGATCTTCTTGTTTATTTATAACTAGCTTTTGCCCGCGGCTTCGCTCGCGCGTTGATATTATGTAAAGAAATTTAGTATATTAAATATAGCCTTCTAGCTTCTGCCCGCGACTTCGTCTGCGTGGACTTCAGAATTGGGTCCAAAAGGAAATAAAAAATGTAAAAGTAATGAAAAAAGGAATAAAATTATCACCCGTGTTATAGCTTGCGCTGTAATAGAGAAAAATACCAAATTTCTAAGCTGTCTGCCCACGGCTTAGCTCGTAATTTTTTTTAATTTTCCCTCGGGAGTTACTTAAGGAATCGGGATAAAAGGTAGCCTATGTTCTTTTGCATGTCAAAGGCTACATGCATGCCAAATTTCATCCAAATCCGTTCAGCCGTTTTTGTGTGATTGAGTAACAAACATCCAAACATCTAATATAGTAGTATAGTTAGTATGATACTCAGGGATAATGTCCGGTAATTTTGAGATTCATTACAAAACATATCAAAATAAAAATTCTTTATAATATAAGTGTAGAAGTGTGTAGGTATACTTCCATTATAAATTTACGTAGGTTCAATTCTATTTCTATTCTATGTATGTTATATTTCCTACTTCTATTTTCCTAGTTAATGTCTTGTGTAATATATTATATCGTTAGGACGGTATTGTAATACATTATTCATTACATACAAAATAATATTAACTGCACCTGTGCAAAATATTTACTTACGTAACGCGTTTTTCTCTAGACCGCCTCTGCGGAAGAAAACTCGGATGTGGAAATATCTTTCGTTAGTTTGGGATTTCGTATTGGATCTGTATCATCGGGATACCGAACTATAAGCTTCAATTTATACAACAGCAGAGATGTAGAGCATGAAAGCGACGATCTAGGAAAATATTATATAGCAAAGTCATCCTTATACATTTCAACAACATGATGTTTAAGATATTGCTCGTTCTACCTTTAAAACTGTTTTAAAACTACTTTAAGATTCATTAAAGCATTATTAATGGTGTCGTTTTTTCCCCAGTGCTGGGCATCAAACGTCTCAAGCAGATCGAGACGATGTTTGTATCGCGGCGTCTACAAGCGCCTCGGACTCACGGCCTCAGCGTGGAGACCTTAGTGGATATGCTACTAGTGCTTTACGACGAGTGCTGTAACAGCAGTCTTAGGAGAGAGAAAGCAGTCGCCGATTTTATATCTTATGGTGAGTTTATTAATAAATAAATAATAATAAATAAATGTGGACAACATCACATACATTGCTCCGAATCCAAAGTAAGCAGCTAAAGCACTTGTGTTATGGAATCAGAGACAACGAAGGTACCACAAACACCCAGACGCGAGACAATGTAGAAAAGTGTTTTTCTACATTGACCCGTCCGGAGATCGAACCCAGGACCTCAGAGCTGGCGACACCTTGAAAACCGGTGTGTACGCCACTCGACCACGGTGGTCGTCGGATTAAGGACTTATTTACTTTAGCAGTGCTAGTTTCGAATGTCTAGATGGTGTGACGTCCTATACGGACTCAGCGTTGGATCTTGGTGGATATTCAGCTAGAGGAGGGCGACAGCGGTCCTGAATTTTATGCTTTATGGTGAGTTCATTAAGTTTCCATTCGTGTTGACTAGATCCACGTTGATGAACAAGATCGCTATTGAAAAATGGGTTTTCGCCTGGTAAAGGGAAAGAGGTAATCGACAGCAAAAATTAATGCAATAATGGCAGGAAAAGATTAATGAGGAAATATGCCGTTTAAATAAAATATACCTGAATATCAGAAATATAGTTGCCCTAAAATGGAAAAAGTCACATGTTTTCTTTGAATTCGAATGAATGGGGCAATGTTAAATTCTATTTTCTAGTAAGGAAAACTTACCAATTAAATTATTATAAATCACCGATAATTTTCAAAAGCTAATATTTTTATGAGTTGTTTGTTGACCGATTTTCAAAATTGTAGTGAATCAGTTACCATATCGATTGCAATATTTTTACACCTAGTTAGATGATATGGAAACATATAGTCTGTTCATCTATACTTGTCCAAACATGTAAACAAATATGGCGTATGTAAGAAATGTCAATAAAATTAGTGATGGGAAACTTTGTGTGATCTATTCAGAATTGTAAACTAATTGTGGTAACATACATTGTGTGATTTTTGAGAAAAATCGTGATTTGTAATTGACGTCGGTTTGTTTACTATTTGTGACAAGTATAGATGAACAGACCTTACCAGGCATAAATGTTTTATCCCGAACAACAAAGCGAAAATACCATGCAACTTTGTGAGTTTTCATCATACGATTGTGATATAATGTATAGACTTTTTTACATGAAAATATTTGACACGTGTATCGGTTTAAGTATATACTAAAAATAAGGTTGTATTTTTGTATAGGCATGTTTATTGTTTGCTTATTGAGTTGTTTGTCGTTCCCAATTTGTACTGATGTGCGATCAGCAGTTGGTCAATTGAGCTCTCTGTTATCAATTGAGTAATTTAACCTATTTCGTCTAATATTAACTGATAGACAATAGCCCAAGGGATGCTGTATAAAAGATAAACAATTGTTTTAGTAATTAATTATATGAATATCTTGGGACGACTCACACACGGTCATCTGTTCCCAAACTAGGCAGAACCTGTACTATGGTAACCAGACAACAGATAAACATACTTATATATTTATAAATACATCATACAGTGGACCCCCGGTAATCCGGCCCCTGTCTAGTCTGGCACCCCCTATAATCCGACATGGTCTATTATTATGTATGTATTAATTATATCACGCATAAAGTCGCTTCCCGCTGTCTGTCTGTCCTTATGTACCTATGCTTACATCTTAAAACTACGCATCAGATTTTGATGCGGTTTTTTAAATAGAAAAGTGATTCAAGAGGAAGGTTTATATATGTAATACACGTTTGAATAAAATACACTCGGGTCCGCTCGTACAAAATACACACAGACTGACAAAAATGAAAGCTATTATGACTAGAAACCGATCCCAATACAAAGAAAGGCTAGGCACAGGAGAAATTAATTAACTAGTTATGTAAATAGATATTGAAGCACGCGGAAAGTTATAATTTGTAACATGATAGGTGATCACGATCTCTTTATATCAAGTAAGTAGATAGTGTGTGTAAAAGAAAAGATATCGTGTCGAATATATTTTCATAACCTTAAAACCCGCCATTAAAAATACAATCGAATACTAATCTTTACCCAAAAAACAATGGCACTAAAACCTAGTACTTGCCAGGGGGGCTGCCTCCCTGGCTAAGTGACATTTCTACAAGCGTTAACGATGATAGAAATGGCTTAAATGACATTTAAAAGTAGTTTTATTTCAATGTATCTTTCAAGTACACGGTTAAAAATACCATCCATGATCAATCAATTGACATGAAAATCTTCATAAAAATATATCATCCCTCTCTCCGGAGTATTGATTAAAATATTTATAGCACCACTTCCTATGTCTATTGCCGATACGCTTGTGCTATGCCGAGGGCCGTCAGTTGGTGCGCGGAGTCGGCCTTAAACGGTCCTTACACACTAATACGCGCTTGATAGAAACCGGTGGACTCTTATCATCCGCTCCAGGTGCAAACTTTATGCTGTCCAAGGTCCTCAGACACGAGGGAACATCAGAGAAAAGGGTACATACTATTAATGGATGTATAGTGCCAAAAACTTTTCCCAGTGATGGCGTCGCTGTTCTTGAATTTAGTGTTTCAACTCAATAGAATTTACGTTGTTTTAAGGGTAAAATTAATGCCCTCTCCCAATTGTATAAAGAGGAAATATAATTTTAATTTCCGAATATTTTATATTGCTATACGAAATGAAATTATATTTATAAAATTAGTTCCAGTTTTAGCCATCGGGTCTAATGAGTTCTGCCACTAAACAATTTTTTTCTGCTTAGCCTTTGTGGGATTTTGTGTTGGCGTTAAATTCTATATCACTGCATTCGTTTCCAAGCTACCCTTTTGTTAGGTAAGGCCATATTATGTGGATGGGGACACGAAGCTCTGAAATATTAAAGGGCTGGGGGGAGTTTGTCTCGCCGTTTCTTCTCCCCAGCTAGAGCACTTAGGTAGCGGTGAAGGGTGGGCGACTCAGGGCACTCAGCCTAATTTGGTTAAATGATTTAAATTTTGTTTTTTTTTTTCATTTGTCTACCGCACTTAGCCTGACCGGGGGCTTGATTACTTCGTCGGACCGAAACGTTTCTGAATTTACATAAATTAAGCGCGATCTGAAATTGTAGATTACAACTTTTTATTTCAGTTCCTTTTATTACATGCTTTTATGTGTGTCGTTTTACTTGAAACTCAATTTTGAAGCGATTGAGCTGAAATTTAGTTCACACGTGTAGTTTGACCGTGTGTGATGTCACGTAAAACCAAAATGGCGGTCTCCTGAACATGGCGGACTAGGTTTTTCTGCTTTTCTACTATATGGGTAACAAATGAAAGGACTTGCAGAGAATCCGAGTTGAGGGAGAGATTTTTTTTTTTACTTTCAATTTATTTTTCAGTCTTTTATTTCGTGGTTTCGGTAGACACATAATTAGTACTATTCGAGTGCTTATAAACGCAAGAGTTGTACTAACCCCCGTTCCTGAAAGATTATGTTGATATAAAAATTAACAACCAATCAAAACTTAGCTACTAGTAACTGTAACATAGGTTTTAAAAATGTTGAACTATTTTTTGCGTTGAACAATATTTTAGTACTCAACACTTAATATTTTATTGCACTCCATAAGTTTACAAAGGTGTTAAATTAACAGTTTTGAAGGTACCTTATGGACCCTAAAGGGCACGGCAAAACAGTTAAATAAGATTAGTTAAAACTTAAATGTAACAGATTAAAATACAAAAAAAAAATTGTCAACCAAATTATTAAAAAACCGGCCAAGTGCGAGTCAGACTCGCGCACCGAGGGTTCCGTACAAACCTGTAGGTATATAAGTAAAAGTTATGGTATTTTTATTGCTAAATGAAATCCATAACATAACAATGTGGAAAGCTGACGGTACCTTGTCAATACATATATGAAAACATTATGTATGTTCGGAAAAATCGGCCAAAATCTATTTTTTTATTTTTTTTTGTTAATCGCGGCTGAACCGATTTGCATGAAATTTTGTGTGCATATCGGGTAGGTCTGAGAATCGGCCAACATCTGTTTTTTTTTTTAATCGCTGAACAACGTTTGCTGGGTCAGCTAGTAAGTTTATGATTATTAAAAAAAATATACTATGTGATGTAACTAAAAATTTAAGATTTTCGGAATTTTTCCTATATGTGTACTTTATAACGTTGCTTCATGCCAAATTTCAAGATTCCAGGTCGTCTGGAAGTATCCTTTAGGTTTTGATTCCCTTGCGAGTAGTTGCGAGTTTCAAAATATGCGGCTTTAATTGCTGTATCTTTTGATTGCGTTGACGTAGAAGTTTGATTTTGTTACAGCTTAAAGATATTATAGACTTGAGTATTTGTTAAGAATTTCAATATAATACCACTACGCGTTCATGAGTAAAGGGGTAATAAGTTTAAAATTATTAAAAATATTTTTATTATATGATGTAACTAAAAATTTATGCTTTTCGCAATTTTTCCTTTATCTGTGTTATAAGACGTTGCTTCGTACCAAATTTCAAGATTCTGAGTTCACGGGAAGTACCCTGTAGGTTTTGATTCCCTTGCGAGTAGTGGCGAGTTTCAAAATATGCGGTTTTAATTCCTGTTTCTTTTGATTGCGTTGACATAGAAGTTTGATTTTGTTACAGCTTAAAGGTATTATAGATTTGAGTATTTGATATGAATTTCAATATAATACCACTAGGCGTTCATGAGGAAAGGGGTAGTAAGTTTAAAATTATTAAAAATATTTTTATTATATGATATAACTAAAAATGTATACTTTTCGCAATTTTTCCTATATCTCTGCTATAAGACGTTGCTTCATACCAAATTTCAAGATTCTGAGTTCACGGGAAGTACCCTGTAGGTTTTGATTCCCTTGCGAGTGTCGAAAATTTGCGGCATAAACGGGAGTATCTTTTGATCGCGTTGACTTAGAAGTTTGATTTTTTCACAGCTCCAAGAGACCATAGACTTGAGTATTTGATATGAATTTCAGCTTGATATCTCCACGCGTTCCTGAGAAAAAAGGTCTTGACAGACAGACAGACAGACGGACAACAAAGTGATCCTATAAGGGTTCCGTTTTTACCTTTTGAGGTACGGAACCCTAAAAATACAATAATAATAATATCTCATAATGTGCAAACTCTAATTTCTCTCTCGTAATGAAAGCTATGATTAGTGTTCGGGATTAAACGCAGACCGGGACGGCATGGCGGCATGGCAAGGGATTAAAAATGTTACCAATGGACATTCAGACGTATCAGTACAGAAATACGTCATAAATTGCTAAGGATTAAAATAATACCATGGCAACAACTTAATTCCGTACTTTCCCCTTCTCGAAACCCCACCTCCATATTCTATTATTTATTCTTTAGGGTTCCGTACTCAAAGGGTAAAAACGGGACCCTATTAGTAAGAATTCGCTGTCCGTCCGTCAGTCTGTCTGTCAACAGGCTGTATCTCAAGAACCGCGTAAGCTATACAGTTGAAATTTTCACAAATTATGTATTTCTGTTGCCGCTATTACAACAAACACTAAAAACAAAATAAAATTAAAATTGAAAAGGATTTTTTAGATTTTTGCGCGATATCCATAATTACAACAGGTAGGCACTTGAAATATTCACAAAATACTTAATTGTATAGGTATTTACTTTAATCACCAGGACAAGGGACACTAAAAAAGATTACGATATGAAATTCTTGTACCTATTTGTGTACCTACTGTTGTTTACCTAGTCAATTGCACAGAACCGTTCGTGCGCGAGCCCGACTCACACTTGGCCGCTAAGGCTTAAAACGATGCCATGGCAACCATTTAATTCCGTACAGTTACTCTTCTCGAAGTCCCCCCCCCTATTCCCCGTATTCTTTTGTTTATTATCTTTCTGATTTTCCTCGGATTCCTTTTGGGTTTGTAAACTTGTAGAAGTTATGTACCTAACTGTTTTTTTTTTCACAGTGAAACCAGTGGCGACTGCGTTAAAGAGGCTACGGTTATCCCGCGATGACTTCGAGCTGGTCAAAGTTATCGGGCGCGGTGCGTTTGGGGAGGTCTGTGTCGTACGAGCCTCCTTTATGCAGGTACTGTGCTTGGGTTTTTTTTATTACTTACATTAATTTAATTATGACATAATTTTTTTTGAAAAAAATTATACATTTGTCAAATATATTTTAATTCTGGCTTCTGCCCGCGACTTCGTCTGCGTGGACTTCAGAACTGGGTCCAAAAAGAAATGAAAAATGTGAAAGAAATGAGAAATGTACTTTTTTCACCTGTGTTATCGCTTGCGTTGTAATAGAGAAAAATACCAAATTTAAAGCTGTCTCCCCGCGGCTTAGCTCGTAAACAATTTTCAATTTTCTTTTCCATGGACAAGGCTACATGCATGTCAAATTTCATTCAGTATCAGCCATTATTGCGTGATTGAGTAACAAACATCCCAACATCCACACTTTCACATTTATAATATTAGTAACAGGTTCCAAAAAGAAGATTACGAATAAGAATAAAAGCACGCCACATTTTTCGATCGTTCTGTGATTAATTGCAATTATTTATAAGTTCATATTCTTAGGTGATTTCTTTTTAAGATAATAGCTAATTAAAAAAAAAATTCTTCGTCATTAATTCGAGACGACTATAACCCGTCGGTGTCAAGTGACGGAGGCATAGTCAATACCCAGCTGTGGGCTTTATAAGGATAAAGATGAAGAGTCAAAAAATATGTATATAGGTCGTGTTTAATTTTAGTTCTACTGCGAAGTCTAGTTAGAAGTATAGTAAAAATATTTTTGAACCCCACAGGGCACAGATAGTGGGGGCAATATGGCCGCCGCAACCGCGGGCACCACCGGCACCGGGGAACGGGTGTATGCCATGAAGATACTCAACAAATGGGAAATGCTTAAGGTATGCGCTTTCCAAAGTAATCTGCCCCCCTAGCCAAGTGACATTTCTACAAGCGATAACGCTGATCGAATCTCTCAAATGTATAGAAGTGTCAAGTCTGAGTCACGTGACTTATCGAAATCTAATGTCATTTCCATACATTTAATGTCATTTAAGCGATTTCTATCATTGTTAACGCTTGTAGAAATGTAACTTGGCTAGGGGGGCTGATCTGATGTTGATACTGCAAAGTAAGATTCATGATATCAACTTAATATATGCACAATTGCCAGTTCTTTGCAATGCAACAAATAAAGATTTAGAGCGGTAGTATTTTTTTATTTTAAATATTTTGTTGCGTTCACAGAGGGCGGAAACGGCATGTTTTCAAGAGGAGCGCGATGTTTTGGTGTTTGGCGACAGGCGGTGGATCACAAACTTGCACTATGCCTTTCAGGACGAACATAACTTAGTGAGTAAAACTTTTATATGGCTATGCCGTAAAAAAAACCAATCTTATTTAGACTTATAGTATATTCCAATATTTTCTGATATCACCTAGATGAAGAAAATATAATATATAGATTTTGAGTCTTCTCATCCCACATCAGAAAAGGTGTAGTAATTTGTTCACCTACATGGGTGGTGTGTGGAACAAATACGACTTTTTCATGTTTCAAAAGGACTTATGTCACCTACATGGGTGCTATCATGCTTATACCTAGGTGGACAGAGTGGTAAATTTCAAAAGTATTGGTCGAATAACGTTATCTGACGATGGAAAAATCCCTTATAGGTGTTGTTACTAAAACTACATGTCATGGTCACGGGCAAACTGTCCACCCGGCGTCAAAAGTCGGGAACTAAATCAAAATAAACCGCGATAGAATCCGTTTATAAGTAGTTTTATTTCCTTGTCTTAACATTCGCGTAAACCTCAGGAAATATGTTGTTGTAATTCGTATTTTTATCTGTGTTTAGTACCTGGTAATGGACTACTACTGTGGCGGCGACCTGCTCACCTTACTATCGAAGTTTGAAGACCGCTTGCCTGAAGACATGGCTAAGTTCTACATAGCTGAAATGGTACTGGCTATACAGAGCGTGCATGAGCTCAGATATGTGCATAGGTAAGATCATATTCTAACTAAAAAAAAACCAATCTGGAGAGTTTGGCCCCCTTATCAGCTAGGGCATAATTAGAAACTAGCCTACGACCTATTCTCAATCTTGCTGACCCGGCGAACTTTGTTCCGCCTCCGCCTTAGAGGTCTTGGTCGCGGCATGGTATTGTTATTAATGATAATATCGGCACAGCAACATAATATTAAAAACTTAAAAAAAATGCATCAACCGGTGTTTTTTTTTAAATATGTTCAACTTTCAGTTGCGTTTTGTTATATCACGTCCCACAGGAACGACGGAACAGGAAAAATTGTATCCTATGTCTTTTTCCTGGTTCTTAGCTCCCTCCCTACCTATTTTCAGCCGAATCGGTTCAGCTATTCTTGAGTTATAAATAGTGTAACTAACACGACTTTCTTTTATATATATAGTTAGATATAGCAAAATAATACCAAACAAAAATAGGTGCGTGTACTTATGTACGCGCGTGAGAAGTTATAATTTATAGTGATGCGCGCGCATATTTAAATTTCACTCTCATCATTTTTTTATAACGACCCTAAAGAAGTATAACTTCAAAAATTTGTATAAATCTGTGAAGTCATTTTGGAGGAGAGTGATTTTTATTTACATTTATATTTAACTTGTCTCCCTTTTTAACAGGGACATAAAACCAGACAACGTGTTGTTGGACGCGAGCGGACACATCAGACTGGCAGACTTTGGATCATGTCTGCGGCTCGGTGACGATGGAAAGGTATGTTTTCGTATTTATTAATTGCAGTTGCTTAAGATCAGGGATTCCCAAATTATTTGTTAATAGTTTATTTGGGAAAAGGGGGTCCCTTTTCCCAAATAAACTGATACCTCGGACCCCCATATTCAAATTAATTTCAAATCTTATCTATAGTTTTCTCATATTGATATAAAATACTTTCGTGGTTAGTTAAATGACTAAACTTGTCATCACTTTCTCATCATAAATATAAATAAAATTGATTTCAATAAATATGAAGTGTAATTAATAATTATTAATTAAAATTACGTAAATGTACTTATGTTGGTAATCAATAAAAAAAAAACTAAATGTTGCAAAGTAAATTTAATTAGAGACCTCTTTGACTCCAAAATCACTTTGAGAATCCCTGCTTTCAAAGGCTTAGAATTTTAAAGTCGAACTGAAAATAATGAAGATGAAATGCTTTATCGACAGGTACAAAGCAACGTAGCAGTCGGTACTCCAGATTACATATCACCAGAAATATTGAGGGTAATTATACTCAATTTTAATTTATTTTGATATTTTTTATGTTCCATTTAATTTTGTAACCAAGCACTCGATTATTAGCTAGTTAAAGCTACTAAATTATTTGGTGTTAGTGTTTGGTTCGCTTATATTATCTATTATATACTTTTTTAAGTGTGTAGTTTCATGTCGGTTCATCTCCATTGCAACCACGCTCCTTTAGTCATTAAGGCTTACATTTCTTAAGCACCAATTTTAGAGTAATAAGAATTTAATTTATGTTTGTTTCCAGGCTATGGAAGACGGTCAGGGCAGATACGGACCAGAGTGTGACTGGTGGTCTTTGGGTAATGACTTATTTAAATATGTATAAACATTTGCCATATCTTTTTTTTTATCTTACCATTAAAATGAATGTGACTTAACTAAAAGAAACTTGTAACTAAAGTTAATTTAAAAGGAGTGCGTATATTCAACGAGGTAATCAAGTGCATAAAACTGAACAACTTTCCCCAAGGAAATTAGGTCGAAAAATAAAAATGGAAAATCATCTTTTCATACAAACATAGGTCACCTGTGACTTTGTATGAAAAGTTCATTTTACATTTTCATTTTTAATTTTCTACGCCTCCTTTAAATTAATCGTGTATATTTCTTTTTTACATTCTATTAACATAACTCAATCCCATTATGATGTATAGCGTAGCTGTAAACGAAAATTTTATTAATAAATACATCATTCGCACGAATTTGGCACCCGGGCGGTCATTGACCTTAGCATCAACTGATTTATTTTGCGTTACGTCGTTGAATATACGCACTCCTTTTAAATTAATTCTGTATATGCACACAAAATTACATACAAATTGGTCAAGCCGTTTCGGAGAAGTCTGGTAACAAACATCGCGACACGAGAATTTTATATATCACATTAATAAATTTAATATGTGTGTAGGTGTATGCATGTACGAGATGCTGTTTGGCGAGACACCGTTCTACGCGGAGTCTTTGGTGGAGACGTACGGCAAGATCATGAACCACGCGCGCTCCTTCCACTGCCCGCCGCCAGACGAACATGCTGCACAGGTACTACATCATGAAATATATATGTCGCAGCCAACTGGTTAAAATAGCTGGTTAATCAAACAGTGGACTGAACAACGCCATTCAATCACACGTCTAGCTTCTTAATTGAATATTTGAGGCGCTCAAAACGTTCAACATTACAGCTGATTCAAAAACCGCCTTCTAATTGAATTAGTTCAGCTTATCACCGCGGCAGCGCTAGGTGCATTTTGTTTTTAATATGGCGTCAACTAACCTGTGTTTTTTATTGTTTCAAGATATTTTTCGGAAACAAAGTAGTAATATACGTTACTTGTGTTATTAAAGATCCAGAAATTATGGAGGCACATGCGAGTGATACGAGTGACTCAAAAGTTAAACAATTATTCGAAGAGAAATAACGGGATTATCAAGTCGGCTAAGCGACGTACAGCCGTGTGATTAAATGGCGTTGTTCAATCAAGGGCTAGCTGTTTGATTGAACGGCTATTTTAACCAGTTGGCTGCGACATATACAACATGTAACTAAACCCCTGTCGGATCCAATAAAGGCCTATTCGTGGTACAGCTCATGAGCCGTCTCGCATAGGCGGCTTCTTTGACACAAAGCTGCAGGTAGTAACTACGTGAACTTTGAGAAGAGGTCAGTGTTGCTGTTGCCTTGGATCAGTTTTTATTTTGATTTAATTCTTTTCAATTGGGTCTCCAATCCATTTAATGGCTACGTATATGTGTTCGCAGTACGATACCGAATAATAGTCTTAGGGATCGGACAGGGGTTTTGTTACATATTGTATATACTTACAATACGGCCGACGAATCTTAGCGAGTCTGTAAAGAGTAACACGACAGTTTACGTGAGATGCAAGTACACATAAACGGTGGGTTAGAAAGAGACGGCAATATCTTGTATCGCTTTTTAGGCTCGCCAAGATACATTGGCCGAAGTGTACTATGCATTAGAAATAGGTATATATTTATTTTTAAAGTTGTACAAAGAAACACTATGATCTCTATATCAACACATTATGTAGTACTTCGCCCCTTACCCCCCCTGGTGATGAATTTGTTACTGCGTAGCGACTCGCCCTAAATTCACAGTCGCCATTAAGTTTAAGTCGCACTATACTAGCGTACTTTTATAACGTACTAGCTTCTGCCCGCGACTTCTTCTGCGTAGACCTCAGAATTGGGTCGTCCCTCGGGAACTACTTAAGGAATCGGAATAAAAGGTAGCCTATGTTGTTTTCCATGTCAAAGGCTACATGCATGCCAAATTTCATTCAAATCCATTCAGCCGTTTTTGCGTGATTGAGTAACAAACATCCAAACATTCACACTTTCACATTTATAATATTAGTAGGATAAGCCAATTTTCGGTGTAATCTTTTTGTGTAATTTCTGTAATTTTCGGTGTAATTGTACTAACAAATATTGTATCGTGTTTAATAATAATTTTATTTGACAGGTGTCAGAAGAGGCTAAGGATCTCATCCGCAGACTGATATGCTCATCCGAAAGTAGGTTAGGAAAAAATGGACTTCAAGACTTTAAGGTAAGGTTGCTATCATAATTTCATATCTTTAATGCCAATTTTTCACGATCATCAGTATGGTCAGTGAAAGCTGTCAATTTCATACATACTGGATTAATTTAAAAGATTAAATAAAGATAAAATAATAAAATAAAACTGAACAACTTTGCCCGAGAAATATAGGTCGAAATCTTAAAATTGAAAATCAACTTTTCATACAAACATAAGTCACGTGACCTTTCTTGACCTGACTTTGTATGAAAAGTTGAGTTTAAGATTTACGCACTCCTTTTAAATTTATCCTGTATAATATAACATAGCAGTCAGTAAATTAAAATGTTCTACCGTAATACAGGCTCTGCCTAGTTTATGATCAGATGGCCGTGTGTGAGTTATCTCAAGATATTATTTTTATATCTTTTTGTTACAGAACCACGCTTGGTTCGCGAACCTTGACTGGGAGAATCTCCGTGAGATGCAGGCGCCGTTCGTCCCAGACGTATCCAGTCCCACCGATACATCCAACTTTGATGTCGACGATACTGATATCAGGTAAATAATCCACATATACCAGAACGAAATACCAGTATTGTAGTATCAAATATACTTGTTGTAATGCGAGTTATCGCGTGTCAAAAATTCCTTTAAAATAATACTACTTTTTAAACGGATTCCATCGCGTTTTCTATGGGCTACTAAGTTACCTAGTAAAGTCGGTTGAAGAGGACAGATCGACAGTCGTTTCATGAAAAATACAGTATTCTAAGTCCGGTAAGTCCGGTAAGACTGGAAGCCCACCCCAACATAGCTTGGGAGAAAGCTAGACAGAGAGCGATGTTCCGCGATATATTGCTCCGTTAGTCCTCTAGTGTATTTGAGACTTAATTGCCAGCATGTGTTGTGTGCAGACTATCGGAGGCGGTGCCGCCGCCGTCGGCGTCATCAGCGTTCTCGGGCCTGCACCTGCCGTTCGTGGGCTTCACGTTCACCGCGGGCTCGCGACTCTCCGACCTGGGCGCGCCCGCGCCGCCGCTCAGCCCCGCCAAGAACGCGCCCAGCCAGGTACACACTCTACTAGAACAGGCCCAGCCAGGTACACACTCTACTAGAACAGGCCCAGCCAGGTACACACTCTACTAGAACAGGCCCAGCCAGGTACACACTACTAGAACAGGCCTAGCCAGGTACACACTCTACTAGAACAGGCCCAGCCAGGTACACACTCTACTAGAACAGGCCCAGCCAGGTACACACTACTAGAACAGGCCCAGCCAGGTACACACACTACAAGAACAGGTCCAGCCAGGTACACTTACTCTACAAGAACAGGCCCAGCCAGGTACACACACTCTACAAGAACAGGCCCAGCCAAAAACACACACACTACAAAACAGGTCCAGCCAGGTACACACACTCTACAAGAACAGGCCCAGCCAGGTACACACACTACAAGAACAGGCCCAGGTAATTTTATTCTGTGCAAGTCCGACAAATCCCCAAGTTGTGTCTTTGATTGATAGGATTTGTTTTTACTCCAAAAAAAAGTGTACGTTAGTAACAATGTAAGCAAAATAATTTCGATTGACTTATCCTATTAATTACACATTTGTTATTTAACACAGGCGCCATCGAACGCGGGCGACCGCGCGGCGCTGAAGGCGTTAGAGCGAGAGAACGCTCTTCTCGCTCAAACTATCGCCGAGCTGCGAGCTGGTGGAGCTGCGCTAGACGCCGGCAGTGGTATGTCTTGTTTTACATACAGAGTGCACTTACTGCAGACAGTTGATTTTTTAACTGGACGGTTTTGAAAACTGATTGAATGCTGAGTTGATGAATCATACGAGATGAGTAGAAGCAATATATGCATTGCACCGAACCAGAATAGTTGAGATAATGTCTGGGAGATGATGATGATGATGTATTGAAAACTGAGAAGGCTTCAGTTTAGAAAAGGACAAAAAAATACTTAAATATAAATTTATATTGAATTTATATTATTGACTAGCTTTTGCTCGCGGCTCCGCCCGCGTAGGCGTCGGTTATTGAATACAATTTATAGCCTATTGCCTTCCTCAATAAGTGGGCTATCTATCAGTGAAATAATTTTTCAAATCGGATCAGTAGTTCCTGAGATTAGCGCGTTCAAATAAACAAACAAACTCTTCAGCTTAATATTATTAGTATAGATAAAATTGTAAAAAAAACATGTACAGAGAGAAGTCTCAGTAGTTGTAACACATGATAAATGTTTATTTACAGAAGAATTAATACAACTGAAGGATGAACTGGCAACACTATCGAAGAGGAATTCGGACCTTGAAGCACAAGTTAGGTGTTATGAACAACTCAACACTGGTATAACTACACAGGTAAATATTGTTTCTTCACTATGAGATTCTTATGCTGGGAAATTGCCCTTTCGCACATACACCGCAAGGCTGGAGGGAGGCGTGGATCAAACCGGTTATTTAAAAATACAGTACTAATTCCTTTTGTCTTCGTTTTTTAGTACATTAATATCTTGTGTCATGATATATACAAACATAACTCTAAGAGACTAAAAATCTCACTCAACTCTCTTTTGGCAATTATGCTATACATTTTTTCGTTTAGTATAAAGCCCAACTAATTATGTTGTTAATTACTTTGTTTATGGAATTAATAAAAAGTGAAAATATTAAAACAATATTGATCGGAACAATTGTGACACTAAATAATTATACAATATTGAATGAAATTATGTAATTTCAAACGGATTCTATTACGTTTTATATACATTTTAATTCCCTACGTTTCGACGCCTTTCTAGATGTCATGGACACAGGCAGATTTAAATAATATAATGTTTGTTACCAGGATATGCCAGCGACACCTCAAGAAATGACCACTCGTATTCGTGAAATGGAGGTTATAATACAAGCACTGAACTTAGAAAAGGAAGAATTAATTAAAGACAAAATGGATTCCGTTGAGAAACTTAGATTGCAGGTGTGTATAGATGACTCTCAATGAAAACAACAATAACATTGATTTATTTCACTTTTAATAAGTAAGGTTTTTTAGATAAAGATAAAGAAATATTTATTGCATAACTGTGTACATAAAGGTCTTATTATGAAAAAAAAAACATGTTTCTTAGGATCAAACAGTCTATCCATGTCGGATATGCAATATAAATTAGTTATTTTTTAGTTATGATGTAAGTAGATATCGTGATAATTACTTATTTTATGATTCCACCTAGTATAAACTATTTGATCAAATTAGTAATTGTTACTATGGCAACACTATGAGTTGTGTTTTGACATTATAGAAGGTTATAAAATACGGGCTTGGAACGTTTTGATTATGAGCAGTTGTCAGAAATGAAAAAAAAAAGAATATAATATTACAACAATGTCTGTTTAAATCTTTGTTAAATAATTCTGAGATAAAAGATTTGATCTTTTAAATAAGATAAGAGTTTTAATTTTATTCTACGACTTTGATAAATTCGTTAGGTTATTTTTCCTACTTCATACATAAATATCAAATTTAACCCTCTAACGCTTGAGTAGAAAAAAACTAACGAATTACCAAAAGTCGTAGAACAAATGTTGTTGCATATGGTGATAGTTGTCTACCCCTGCGAGGTTGATGGTGTTTTACAACATTTTTTTTACATGATCTGATTTAATTTTCAGGATAAAGAACTTAAAGATGCGCTATCACAACGCAAGCTGGCGATGGCTGAATACAACGAGGTCACTGAGCGACTGTCCGAGCTAAGGCAACAGAAACAGAAGCTGTCGCGACAGGTAAAGGAAAATATACCTTATTTGGCAGTTAATAAGATTGATAATGTATTCACAGTGCGAATAATATTTGCTTCAAGCTTAATTGGCGTTTCGTATATAAGGTTTTTGCTCTTGTAAACAGATTGTATACGTTATAAGTTACACCAATGTATCTTCTCGTAAGTCTTATTTTTGATTGGCGATAATGTAAGTCTGCTATTCTTAAATTTATTGATTTTTTTTATGTATAGCAATAAGGTCTGTATTTCATTTGTTAGGTTTACAAATTACAAATCGACCGGTAATATGACAGAGTAACGCCCTATCTTGATGACGGTTGCAGAAAGAGGCCGATGCCGGAGTGGCAGCGGCATTTATAGAGTATCCCCCACTCTTCTTATTTCATCTCCCACAGTAGGTTTATCAGTGATCTGGTTGCCATAGTACAGGCTCTGCCTAGTGGGATTAAATGGCCGTGTGTGAGTTGTCCCTAGATATAATAAATTATATTAACAAACGCCCGGCCCGCATTTGGACGGGTAGCACAGTAAAAAAGACTATAATTACACACAAAAACCTTCCTCTTAAATTACTAGCTATTCATTGCTGAAAATTGCGTAGTTTAAAAGATCTAAGCAAACAGACAGCGGGAGCGACTTTTTTATATACATACTATGTAAAGATTTTATATATTTTTTAATCTTTCTTTATGTCAATTTATCTATTTTTTTCCATCAGGTTCGCGATAAAGAAGAAGAGTTAGAAGTAGCGATGCAGAAGATTGACGCTCTACGGCAAGATATCAGACGCGCCGAAAAGGGCCGGAGGGAGTTGGAAGCGAGGGTCGATGCCGCCGTTTCGGAAGCTACCAAGGTATTAAATACTTGAAGAATTAAACTGTAATAAAATTATTATAGTTTGCTTGTACTGTCCCACTGCTGGGCAAAAGCCTCCTTCCGTTCTCTCCAGCGATCCCGGTCTCTAGCTTCTTCTTGCTAATTCCTTAGGAAGGCATCTAGTTCGGCCCGCTATCTCTTCCGTGGTCAGCCGTGTGCCCGTTTCGTTGTTGTAGGGCGCCAATTATGAGCTATTCGACTTCATTGCTCATTTGGCATAATATGCGGGTTGGCGATTTCAGATTGCAATATTTTGGAATCCAGGTGTCCTCACGATGTTTTCCTTCACCATTTGTCAATGATGTCTTGGAATGATTAATCTACTATATAAAAATAAGTCGGGTTTTCCTTCCTGACGCTATAACTCCAGAACGCACGAACCGATTTCCATGGATTTGCATTCGTTGGAAAGGTCTCGGGCTCCGTGCGGTTTATAGTAAAGAAAATTCAGGAAAAATTTCAAGAGAATAGCTAAAAAAAGGGAAAATCATTTTTCACATAAAGCGCCATCTCTGATACATAGCATGTACTACAACGGCGCCAGTACGTGGTGTGTGAGTATCCCCCACGAAAATAAGTACAATAAATGAACACATATTTTAGCGATTTTGGAAACCTCTCCCGAGTAAAATAGGGGTTGCAAGGTATTATATTAAAAAGTTAATTTTTAAAGATAGGGACATGCCTTTTCTTATGCGTGGTATTTCTGGTTCGATACAAATAAAAGCATATTTAAGCAATTTTGATAATCTATATCCGAGGGTGAAATAGGGGTTGGAAGTTTTTATATGAATTGTGTCATTTTCAAAGATGACATGATCTATACTAATATCAAAAAGCTGAAGAGTTTGTTTGTTTGTTTGAACGCGCAAATCTCAGGAACTACAGGGCCTATTTGAAAAATTATTTCATTGTTAGATAGCCCACTTATTGAGGAAGGCTATACGTTACTTTTCTTAGGAAAATCTACCCCCTATGGGGGTGAAATAGGGGCTGAAATAGTTGGTATGTGAAGTTCGGTATTCTCAAAGATAGACAGATGAAAAGATAAGTAGATAAGATAATGACCATCTAAGACATACCTATTTGTAAAGACGAACCCCGTGGTCGGGTGGCGTTCACTCCGGTTTTTTAAAGGGTCGCCAGCTCTAAGGTCCTGGGTTCGATCCCCGGACGGGTCCATGTAGAAAATCACTTTTCTATATTGTCTCGAGTCTGGGTGTTTATGGTACCTTCGTTGTCTCCGATTCCATAATACAAGTGCTTTGCTACTTACTTTACTATAATTATTATTTTAACGCATAATATTTTATGAAAAATTTTATTCATACTCCTTACTTTAAAAATCACAGAATACATCCATCTATCCTTTAATACTACTCTTTACTTGACGCGCGAGCGAAGCCGCGGGCAACAGCTAGTGTTATTTATATATTAAAAGAAAAGGTTACTAGGAATGTGGGTCGGACATTACTAGTATTCTTGTTAACCCCTCGTACTAAGCTAAATGCTTGTGTTAGGAGTGGATTCCCGTCGGTAGATGTGTGTGATTGGAACTCGCTCGCACATGATCTTTTTTTTTTTTTTTTTTTTTTTAAACGACGCCCGCACTAAGGAATTTATTCCTTGTGTCGCGGGGGTTTCACAAACATTCGCGCATACACAGTCGTGCACAGTGGTAATTGGCGTGGTGACCTATAGCACTCGGCTATCCGTGCAGTCAACTCGGGTTCATAGGATCTTCTACTTGAGTGTGTGGTGTGGTGTGTTACCAGGAGCGCAAGCTGCGGGAGGAGGGCACGCGAGCCCCGCGCGGCGAGGGCGCGGCGCCCGCAGCTGACGTGGCCCGTCTGCAGGCCGAGGTCGACACGCTCGAGGTACACCATTATACTGGGCTCATTGTTATGGACTGCCTATATTCTACGAGGTCATTACGTGCATAAAATTGACACAGCATTCCCCAAAGAACATAGGTCTTCTTCTTCTTTTTCTTTTCGAGTCGATGGTACACTTTTTCATAAAGTATTTAGTAGTAGTTCATAATGTAGAACATAGGTCGAAATCTTAAAATTGAAAATTAAATATTCATGCGAAGTGACAGTGGTTCCTTGGGAAAAGTTGACCAGTTTTATGCACCTGATTAACCTAGTTGAATATACGCACTCCATAAAAAATAATCCTGTATTTAATCTGAAAAATGTAAAAGACCGCGAATCTCTATTCACCCCATTTTATACGGTATTTCGCTTTATGTTTTGTATTATTATTGCTTTTTGACATTATGTATAGCTGTGTCCTTATAATAAATATATAAATAACAAACGACACAGCGTCAGGAGAAGAACCGCCAAGAAACTCCATAATTTACCTTTAAAAAAATAAGATTTGCAAGAATTAGGTGATGTACAAATTAGATTAATATGTGCGTCAACAACGCTAAGAACATAAAAAGATACAAAATAAAAAATCTCATATCAGTCTTTATCACAGAACTCGATTCTTATGATTTTTTTGTGTATATTCAATAGTTCTAAGAATAGGAGATAAACTATTTACACCACTGACTAATAGGATATGGCCTTCTACATTTTTTTTTAATATAACAGATGATGCATTGTTTTGTATTATCTAGATGCAATACAAAGAATCGTTAGCACAGCAACAGGCGAGGTTCGCGGCGGAACTGGCCGCGCTGAACGATCAACTACAAGAAGGAGACGCTTTACGCAATGTTCTCAATAGAGAGGTAAGCTTAACAATTAAAAATTATTTATCTAAACTTATAAATTTAATATCGTTAAAATTGCGGTCTATTGCTGTCGATAAACGATCACTTATTGCACAACCGGCGTATAGATAGACGCACTCGCGCTCGAAGCCCGTCGCATATTAAAAACGTTCCCCTTGAATCACTCGTATCAGTTGCTGAAAACTGCTTTAAAATCAGTTGCGTAGTTTAAAAGCTATAAGCGTACAGTCAGCGGCAGCGACTTTATTTATAGTGTAGAGATATTATATTAATTATTATTTCCAGTTGCAAACATCTAAGGAGAAGTTAGAAAGTCGTCGCCTGGAACAGCTGAGCGACAGTGAGGACAAGCAGATGCTGATCAGCGAGAACCGCAAGCTGGCCAAGGACCTCGATGCAGTGAATAATAAAGTCTATACCTTTATATTAACACTATTATAGATATTAGGTCCCTTATTAACCCCCCTCCACCTTGGTTAGGACACATAAGAATAGAGTATACGAGTCCTACTTCATCATGAGCCAAGACTTTTCCTAAGCAATGTTAGGGTCGGCTTCCAATCTACTCTATTTAGCTGAACACTATATTTTTATAGAGCGACTGCCTATCTGACCACCATCTGATCCCATAGTAAGACAGGTTGTCAGAATGGGGCTATCGCGTGTCATAAATCCGCTAGAGTCGCTAGTGTCGCATAAGGTCTGCCTGTCATTTTCTACCAATCGGAGACAAGCTACTGGCCTACGATTGGTCGAGATTGACAGACCTTATGCGACACCAGCGACCCTGGCGAATTTTTTATTCGCTGTAGCCCCCATTGCAATGACTTAACGACTGTCAAAAATCACTGTATGACAGTCGGGACCAACGGCTTAAAGTTCTTTCCGAGGCACAGTCGGGTCTCGCTAGGAGTTCAAATGGTCACCCATTCACGGATCAACATTCAACCCGGCTTAATTAACATCATCTTAAGTTTTGTTCCATATATTATCTCCAAGTAATACCTAAAAAAATAGTGATAAAGCTAAATAAAGCGAAGAAAACACATATCAAATTGTAGACAATATGATAGGTTTTTCCTCGCTTCGTTTTTTCTCTTCTCAAAAGAAATTTTCTTGTCCTCCAGTTGGCAGAAAATGGTAGAAGATGGCAGAATGAGAGGAGACAGATGGAGATAGAATTAGAAGAGTTAAGAGCTAAGAGAGATACCATGCAGCATTGGGAGACACAGGTCAGTGATGTAAGTTACACAACCTTATTTTATTCCTATTACTAACGTAGACATTTAGATCTAGCGCAAATGTGGCGAAGCGCAGCGCAGAGCAAGCCAAGTTTTCTACCTAAATACAAATCGTTTATTTGTCAATGTAAAGGTATACAGCGTGTAACAAAAACCCTGTCCGATCCCTGAGAGTATTATTCGGTATCGTACTGCGAACTCATATACGTAACTATTAAATGGATTGGAGATTATAATTTTTCCCCAGTCAAAATAATTAAATAGGTACAAATAGAAACTGATCCAAGGCAACAGCTGAACAACTGACCGCTCCTCAAAGTTCACGTACTTAATACCTACAGTTTTGTGTCAAAGGAGCCGCCTATGCGAGACGGTTCACGAACTACCACGTATACGCGTTTATTGGATCTGACAGGGGTTTTGTTACATGTTGTATAGCCGAATGACACATTACGCGAATATCTACCCAAGAGTGAGTACCCACCAGACTACGTGTAGATGACAACCACCGTCGTTCGTTTTGCAACTTTTCGAAAGTCCAGCCGGGCCACGGTAAAATTGTCTTGGTATTTTATCGAGTCTTACACGTCAAAATATCGTTTTGTCTTCGGTCCTAATATGGCTAGCTTGCGCGCGTCCTTAGAACCAGCCATTGCCGTAGGCCCCCATGTTAGAACAGAAGACAAAACGTTAGAATGAAGATATTTTGACGAGTAGATTCTATAAAATGATCGTGGTGCGCATGCAGCCCTGCATAGGTATATTTAATTTATGATCATGATGGTTTAAAATGTGCTGTTGATTGTAATACTCGATGAAGAAGAATAAAAAAGAGAAGTTCTTCCGGTCGTGTAGCGCGAGCCGGCGACCGAAAGTGGATACGCGGAGCAGCGAAGTGTCCGCAGTCGCTTCGATGCCCTCAAGAATTCATTGTTAGGATAATAGATCCCAAAACTGGGCAAAAGCCTCCCCTTTCTTCTTCCAAACCGCTCTATATTTTACGATTTCTGGCCACGTGCTTCCCGCATACCTGCCTAAATCATCACACCACCTTCGCCGAGGTTGATCTCGACGACGATGTCCTTCCTCCTGATAGTATAATTTTTAGGTTTAGGATATTATTTCAACGAGGGAGTACTTATGAAATGCTCTGCCTTGCGCTTCGCCATATGTGCGTCATCCTCAGAACCTTATATCTGCAGATGACGCATGTAACTTAAGTAACCAATCTTATAAGAAAATATTCCAGCTCCATGCCAGCTGTGAGTTCTTAATTTTGTAGTTTTAAAACCGGCAGCTATTTACAAGGTTCTAATATATAATACCCCTAACGCACGACCTTACCAAAACATCCAAATAATTATAACACTTATGTTTGCACTAATAAGTTCGAATTTACAAGCAACTCAACAATTACATTGAACGCAGAAAGCAATCATCAAACAATGTACAAAATGTTTCTTTATATATTCAGTTAATCTTTCTCCTTTTATCTCTTGTGTGTCTATCTATATTAATAGATAGCAGACATCATTCGCTGGGTGGCTGATGAGAAGGAGGCTCGCGGCTACCTGCAGGCCCTCGCCACTAAGATGACTGAGGAGCTGGAGTATCTTAAACATGGTGAGTTTTATTTAATTGGAGTATTTGGGTGGGTACATTCTTATGATTGGTCGGTAAAGCTGTTCATTATAGCATATTTTTACTTCTCGCCATACCATTAGTATAATGGTTGTGTATATTGACTCCATAGTAAAAAAGTATAGATTTTATTCTTAAGTTCGCAATTCTGTCTGCGTGGGTTATCGCGGCAAAAATAGCCTATGTCCTTTCACATGCTCTAGAGTGTCTCTGTACAAAATTCATTTTAATCGGTTCGGTAGTTTAAGCGTGCTGGTTGTGTAATACACAGACAGACAGGGTCACTTTTGCATTAATAATATTAGTAAAATAATATTAGTTTCAGATTTGTTTTGTGGCATTATAGACCCATTGATAGTTCGAGCGATACGTTGACATTTGCTTTTGAGACGTTATAAAGTAAAAGTATACGCTCGTTGCATGATTGTTAGTTCCTTTTGATGGACGTGACATGTTGTTACATAGCGAGTGCGTCCCGCTCGTCGCTGGTGGTGCCGGCGGGCGCCGTGGTGGGCGGCAGCGTGACGGACGGGCGTGGGGGCGCGGGCGCGGGCGGGGGCGGGGGCGCGGGCGGCGGCTGGCGCAACCGCCGCTCGCAGAAGCTGGACAAGATGGAGATCCTCACGCTGCAGTCCTCGCTGCACTCCGAGATACAGGCCAAGCAGGCCGTCGGCGAGGAGCTCAGCCGCACGCGCGCGGAGCTGCTGGCCAGCCAGAGGTACCACACATTATATTTTGAATATTATTATTATTAATTATTTATTAACATTAACGCTTCTAATTTTTTAGTATATTTTTCAAACGAGTTAAATTATTAATACAAGCACACATAAGCGGTGGAAGCACACATAATAATTTGAAGAAAAAAAAAACTTTCAAACAAAAAGTAATTACATTGAAAGAACAATATATCTGCTTCAATAAAATAAACTAAACCACGATTCCGGGTAAAAAAATAAAAATGATTTTTTGAAAAATAAAACAATTTTATGAAGTGGAATAACTACAATTATTATTTCTCTAGTTACATTCCGTCTTCGAGTCGCGACCCACCCAAGTAAGCTTACAGTGTTTTGCCCAATTTAACTGCGCCGTAGAAAGCGTAAGTTGAATCTATTGTTATAGTGGTTTTCGAACAGGCATGTCCATTACGTACACTTTCATTGAGAAAGAAATACCATCTACATGATAATATCTACGTAGCGTTGTATTTTTGTCGCATTCCATGTTTTCGAGATTTTTTTTAATGGTACCTACTTAGAACTTACATCTGTTTTATACTTTGGTTTTGAATTTTTTTAAAAGCTAGATCTTTGCCGTTTGAAAAATATGTTTTATTTTTATTTTCATACTTATCTGTACTACAAAGTTTTATTGCTGCAGTGTATCATGTATACTGGGTGCTACAAGTAACAAATTAATTATTAAAATTGAATTTTAAATGGTTATATATAAACTTATAAACAAAATTTTATAAAAAAATGTGTTACAAGTATCTGTCCACATTATTTTGTATGAATTTGGATATACCCATTCGTTAACACTCTGTGTAACTAAATATAAACAAACTGCAGATTGAAATCACTACAACAGCTGTACTCGCGAGAGAATATTTCTGATGGCCAACTGATTTGGGGCTCAAACGATTCCGTCAGTAAAAACGCTTTGGGTATTGTCTCCCTTAGCCAAAACCTTCATGTTGCAGCTTGGTTATATTTAGTTTGATACTTAACAACGATCTGAAACGTCTGTTACTATGTTGCCATCTCAATTCCATATACCATAATTTTTTTTAGATTTTTTTATCATTATACTTTGATCATGATATTTATTCGAGTACGTGTTTTGTGGACCCTTTTTTAATTATTGGTTTCGTGAATGTACCTATTGGATCTGTAGAATACTGAAACAGATTAAAGATAATACATAAGAGACTTTTATAATAATTATTTTAACTAAATTTAAAATTATCCCTATACTGAACAGATTTTTCCATTTATTTCAAAGAAATCATGGAAATAATTATAGTCTTCAAATCTAACTCAATTGCGTAACTCCTTTCTTAAAAATGCATGTACCCAAGATATCTTCTGATCCCTATTAAGTATAGCGCAATAGCTATAGTCGCGTAATGACAAACCTGGAACGATACCAAACCTGCCATAGATCGAAATCCGGAATCGCCAACACGCAATCAGCAAGCGTGGTGTTCAATGCTCAGACCTATACGGCAACAGGTCTGTGACCAGCTGTTGGACATAATTAGGCCGGTATTTAACACTTCTTCTTCTTCCTGCCCTTATCCCATTCATATGGGGTCGGCGCAATGCGTATTTTCCTTCCATTCCTCTCTTTTACTCGTCATCGCGGCATCCACTCCTTTCTTTCTCATATCATCTTTCAGACAATCCATCCATCTCTTTTTCGGTTTCCCTTTGCTTATATACCCATCCACAGTCATACTTATAACTTGTTTTGTTATGTGACTTTCATTCATTTAACACTTCTGTTATTTAAAACAGGGAGCTACTTGAAACCCGTCAACGTCTCGACTCCCTCGCGCATGATATGAAGCGAAAGGAGCAACACATCAGGGACATGCAGGCGAGACTCGACGCCCCCCACCAGCCGGGCAACTCCTGTGAGTATACACGCATTTTATATTCTACATACTTATATAGTCATATTAGAATTGTCCCTTGCGGGGTAAGCGAGGGTTAGATCTCCTTTAAGTTCGACTACCAATAAATGAAGGTCTGCAGGAATTTATCAATATCTTTTGCGAGGCGAAACTGTTCAGAGGCACTTGCAATCGCCGTTTTGATCTTGCTGTAAAGCTGCCTATAAAAATAGACGGCTTGCATCTTGAATCGATTTAAAAGGAGTAGGTTCTCAAATCGAGTTGACTTTCTTTTTGTATGTTTTAAACGCGATTTCTCCGGAAATTGTGGAAAGGTTTCAGGAAAGTTTCATGGATAGTCTGTAATCTGTTCTATAGTTTTTTTTTTTTTTAATCAAAATCTAATCATTCATTCCCTGTTATTTGAATTGGTTATACATACACTAACTTTACAAGTTTTTTATAAGAGTTTTCATCAGTAATAAGAATACCTGGTCCTTATGGATTAAATAATTTTTGGTCCTTTATAATGGTCCTTAGGTCCTTTGGGTTTGTGATATAAATATTTTGGACCCCCACAAAAGCCTTATTGAGAGTTTTAAAATGGGGTGGGAAAACTAATAATAATAAAACGCGTTCTACCGTAGATGGAAACCATTAGTAAGCATATTTAACCATTGGTTGAGTTAACTCAGGATCAAAAAACTGGGCCTAAGTCGAGGTCTGAACCCCGAAGGTGAACGTTGCTAAACTAGTTTTTCTATCGTTCTGGCTAGAGGCCACTTCGTTTTCCTTGCGCTTAGGGTAATATGGCTGTAGACCTCTTAAAGTACTTCGGAAACATTCCTGCTTTAAGAGCTTATAGTCAGTGGGCTGCATAAGAGATTAGTGATGTACCTAATTTAATAGTGGGGTAGTTTTATAGTCCTGGCAGTAGTTTGAGTATGTTAGTCTATGGGTTTATGTTGCCTTTACTAAGTTTTAGTAGTTTGCTTACCCCGCTTGGGATTTGTTTCGTATTTGGATACTATTCTCATTTTGCATATTATTATGAGTTTAAGATATTTTGATTATTTTGCCTTATGTACATTATGTTACTTTTATAGCTTACCTATGTTTAAGGCACAATATAGCACTATGAAAATATTAAAAAAGCACATAATGCAAAAATATTTATTAAATATATTTTCAGCACAATTCTATATATAAATAAATATGTTTATTTAGTGCACCATTTCTTTTTGTTTTCGTTACATGTTACCGCACATTCCTACCCAATACACATACGAAACTTATCCGTGACGTCACTATTCACGTCGATTACCGCACTTTTATCGACAACGGAATCTTGGCTCCCACCACAAAGTCCAACGTCGTCCGCGACGAAAAAAACGGAAATAAACGAACGGACTGCACAACATTATTTATAAAAAAAAATACAATTGTGTGTATATGGACTCTAATTGTGTTTGAAATTGGAACTGTGATTTGATATTCCAAAAAAAAACAAAAACGTTTTTTTTTTATTGGTTTTCGAAATTTTAAATTCGGAAATCGACGTTTTTATATAATGTCTGTTAACGAACATGTATTATCTGTGGCATTTAATGTGTTTATCGCGTTTAACGCGCTTTTTCTTTTTGTTATAAACTTTTGGTGTATTTTTTGTGTACTTTATTGTGCTGTTTATATTTTGAATGTTAGTTCGAACGTGGTTGAGGTGTAATATACCACTGTTTATAGGCGTGACGTCATGTATATGGGGTGTTGCCATGCTTATGTATCATCATATGTACGTCTGATACGCAATAAGCGGTTGATTTCTATAGCTACGAGGTTTTGTAATTTTCTGTACAATTGGGTATTTGACTTCGAAATATTGATTTATAAAAATTGTTTCTAAAAATAGTCGTAAATTTACTCAAACCTGCGAAAAACATTAACAATATATACAAGAGTATACAAGTTATAAGCTTTTGAAGTTAGCGGATGACACAATTTATATGTATTTTTGCAAAACGACGAATTGTACGATGCAACCGCAGGTTCGTATGGAGAAATAAATATTGACGTCACATCCCATTATAGCTCACTCTTGTCTAATTAGAAATATTGGCATACTTGTAAATAGCTCAAAGTAATTAGAGTGCCTATTATAATTTAACATAGCTTGTAATATAATGTTGTCAAGTACCCAATTTACAGTTCTTATTGTTATTTTTAAGAAAAAGTAATTTGAATGTTGCATCAACCATACTTTTTTGGTGCATCTATTTTTATGGTCCACCTTTTCGTTTTGAGGTAGTTAATCCCTGTTCCTCAAAAAAAGCTCGAGGTTTTCTCGAAAATATTTAAATTACAAATTGGTAGGTAGCTATAGAAATCTATTCGTAATCAATTTCAATTAAATAATTTTTATTTATCCGAAAAAAATAAATTTTATAAATAAATAAAATATTAAGAAAAAATATTAGTGCTCAAAACATGGAGTTATAATGTACTACGTACTAGAGGAGACACCTCAATCAAATTGTTTGTAACACGAGTTTAGGTCCACGGTCCTAAACTCACTTAGTCTGTGCCAAGCGCTTGCTGCAACGTGACGCACTGAGTGAAGTTTTGATAATTAAAATATGCCTTCGTGTGCATTGAGGTACTGTTCCAACAGCTCCAAAAACATAAATAAAAGTCAAGGAGTGACTTTTCACCAGTAAGTTCAACTATTATCTTTAAACTACGCGTTATTTAATTATAATTTTTCTATTGCAACTGTCACCGTGGCGGCGCGGCGGCGGTTGTTTACGTGAATGTCAAAGAGTAAAACATTTTTATTCGCAGACTTGACACTATCGATGTAGGTATACTTTTTAAAACTATGAGCAATAAAATATTAATATTTAATCACGATAGTAATGTTGTATTAATATTTTTGTTTGGGTTTAAAGGTTTCCACGGCTATGTCATGAAACAAGAGAATCATCAATCAAAGTTCAGATAAATCGCAGCGAAGAAACTTGGTTACCTTCAGATTATTCACGCATATTATGTTCCGTGCATTTCCAAGAAAACGACAAATACACCACGAAAACACTAAGAGTATACTTAAAGAAATCTGAATTACCATGCGATAACGTAAATGATATTATATTTGTAAATATAACTTTGCTGGAATTTTTGTTTTACTTTGTTATTAGAAAAACTAACTTTTTTGATGTTCAGTATACTTACTTATGAGAGGCAGAACCAGTAGGTAAATGGCGGTTTTTTTTAATACTGTAACGCTAGATACATATTTACAAAAACTGATCCAACTGTGGATTACTAATACCAAACGGCAGAAATTAACTAAACTTATTTTATTTGAAGAAAATTAAAGTATTTTAACAGTAGAAATACTTTTTTACACACGTAGGCAGAATATAAAAAAATTGTCGCATCTGCGCGCATTGATTGTTATCTATGAGAAAATAACAAGCTTGCCCCGCGCATGCGCGGGTTCCGCGCATGCGCTGTCCTGCGCTGACTTCAAATGTGCGCGCTATATTTTGTTTGAAATAGCTTCTCTAGTACGTAGTACATTATAACTCAATGGCTCAAAATTATTAATTTTTTATATAAACTATTTAGTTTACATTTTTGTATTCAGATATTAATTATTCATAGTATTTTTTTTTAATACTGTAATCTCGCCAAAGTATTTCATTAATGTTAATGTATTTCATTTTCTAGTCTCGAGAAATTAGTCTAGTCGAAAACTATGATTGCCAAAGATTTTTAAAATATATCGATAATCGATAACTCGCCCGTTCGAACTAGTCATTATTATCGAATCGGTTATTATGTATGTGTGTTGGTTAATGTTTTAAAACGTGATCTCTCTCCGGTCGTCTCGGCTTGCCGTTCCATCGGAGTATGAGAGTCAAGGAATTGAGAGTGCAACTGTGGTCACACACTGCTGCACTTAAATATCTCCTACGTCGGCTAATATCTGCTCCGAGAAGCCGCCGTGACCGAAATTCGGTCATACATTACTAAATTGATATTTTACAACTTGATCTCTCTCCGGTCGTCTCGGCTTGCCGTCCCATCGGACTATGAGAATCAAGGAATAGACAGTGCTACTGTGTTTATACACTGCTGCACTAAAATATCTCCTGTATCGGCTAATCTCTGATCAGAGAAGCGGCAGCACCGAAATTCGGTCATTTATTACTTAATTGAGTACGTGTGTAATTCAAAAGTGCTTGTTTGTCGCGATGCTTATTGCTTGAATAATATTTTTAGGGAAAATGCCTTGTGAAAGTTAGATCTAGTTTTAGAAGAACAAAGGAAATTATTCCTAGCACAAATTAGACAGAATTATATTGGTTTTAGCATGACTTTGTATATTAAGTACACAGACTTTAATTAAAGTTTGTATGAATATACTTGAAAAAAAATATTTTTTTTGTTATTTACCACACGAGTTATGTCCTAACCGTTCGATTGCCAAAGATATTGACAGCACAATAAAAGGTTTACTTTTATTTATTGCTTAGTTTAAGTTTTTCTAATAGATCAGTTGTAGAATCTCATTAGGTTTTTTTTATTATGTTTTTTTTGGAGACCATACATAATTACGTAATGATTCAATGAAAAAAAAAAAACACTTAACTATATCTTAAACGTAAATTTATTCCTAATACCGTAATCAATTGTTTTATTACCATACTAAATACGTAAATTAATTAATTTTATATGAGTACTTTGTGTACGGTCTGCAAATTCAACAATAGAATCTCGTTTTTTTTTATTTGCGTTTTTTTTAGTTTTTATTTGTTTAAGTTATTGTCGGCACATTTATTCTGCATTTAACTTGTCTTTTATGTTACTGTTAGGTTTATTTTGTAACTCGGTGCATAACTGTACTTGTCGATACCTTTGTACAGTGTTTGTACATAACTTATTAAAAGTTCTGTTTTAATTTTATTTTTTGTTATTATTTTTACTGTTCTGTGCAAGTAACTGGGTTATATTTGCAGTAAATTAAAAAACTAAAGGCGGCTGTTTTTGAACTAGTAAAAATGTGGGCTATATTGAACAAGTTATATTTTTGTAATTTTTATTGGTAATTTCTTTTTGTATACAATTTATATAAAGATGTTGAAAATTAAGAATATAGCTTGCAGCCTAGTTTTTGTGTTGCCTTAATTGTTGTTTATATTATTAGAAGCCTTTCGTTCTTTAATATACTGCCTACCTATGTAGAAATGGGGTAATCAAAACATTAATTAACAAAAAAAACATCGATGTTTCATAACTTATAAAAAAACATGCGGTAATCTATTCGGACTCGCATTCAGAATTGAGTTCAATGACAATACAATTAAAACACAAAGTTGTGCGCAAGCAGCGAGGCAAGGATCGGCGAAATCGTCAACGTATTGGAGCGGCAAGGAAGAGAATGGTTCGTTTATTATATTAGCTAAAAATCCTTTAGAAGTAGATTCATCGTATGTGACTTGTATGTGGACGTATGCGAATACGACCTTTTCATGTCGGTTGAAAAGAGGTATGGAAATTAGCGTAACAGAGAAGAATTGAAAAAAAAAAACGCATATTGCCGACTTCATAGACATGGGAAAAGGGATAGGATGGAAAAACAGAAAAAAATGACTTATATGCAAAGAGAATATTAAAAATGAATATTCCATAATGACTTAATAAATTTGAAATAATACCGGTCTATAAAAGTCCCTCTCCTGGACACAGGCTTATCCTTATGTAAAGATAACGTGTAATTCATTCTAAAATCAGCATGTTATGAAATTTACCGCCTGGACAGCAAAATGCAAAATGTTATTGGAAATAGTGTTTTTTTTTATTGTTTTAAATGGTCATATTCGCAACCGTCTATACCTAGACTGTGTGTTATTTATCCCTGTAACACTATCTGTTGTTATTTTCAAAGCTTTGCTGTGAATAACGGATTTTTTTTAAATCTTGCAATACCCTCTTTGGGCGATTGGTTAACTGTTTCAAAAGATATGTAAAAATGTTTTTTTTTTACTTTTCCGAATGTATATTTCCGTGTTTGGGTTTTATTTCTTTCTTTTTTAACTCTTGTGCGGTTTAAGGTATTTTTTTTTGTATATTCTTGATACTTGAATATTATAACGACAGATACTGTTTCTTTTTATAAAGGTGTAAGTTTTTAGTATTTGTGCTGCGTACTTAGTTTTCTATCAAGTAGTTTCATTTTGTCTATGTGGCGTCCATTGTAAATATGAGCAAGTGTCGAGGAAAAAAATAAAATTTTCAAAATTAATATCACTGTTTTGTGGGTCTCAAAAAGGTTTTCAGATGTCATTTTAAAGACGGCAACACTGTCATTATGATGTTGTTTTATGCTTTAAGAAAGTATCAAAATTATTTGAATACACTTTTATGTATTCTAAAGGATATTTTTTTTTAATTAATTAATAATCTACTTTTGATTCCAAAACAGTGATTTTTACTAAAAAATTGACAACGTTTTTAAGCAACATGAAACGTTTCTTCTTTTAATGCAAATCGCTTTGCTTTTGCTTGAGCTTGTTGCGGTGGCATGGATGTGACGAAAACAATAAAAATACAATATCTAGCGGCTCTAGTACACAGTGGCCTGAATTTATAAGCTTAATAAAAAAAAAAACGAAAAATCTTTTCACTGCGACATCCAATGCACCATTTCATAGAAAAAAAAAAAACATGCACTGAATAAACAGATGCTTGAAAAGCCGCATCAATGGTCTCGATCCCCGCTAAAAGAAAAGTCTATGAATTATTATTATAATTGGTTGGTATAAAGTGTACCTTAGACCACTACCTACTACACACGACATACCATGCGGAAGTTGTTGTCTTAGAACAACCATAAACGTGTTCCGTCGTAATATTAACATTTTAGGCCGTTGTGTACTAAGGCTGTGTTATCATTTTAGAACCATCATAGCTCCATTGATAGAGACACCTTTGGTTTCTGAAACTTTAATCAATATGAAAATTGATGGCAATCGCAGATCGAGCAGGGCCCTCGCTCTAGGTACACAGATTCAAGATTAACCCTTTCACTGTCCCGTGAGTCACATATGAACATTTCCAATGATTAACTATTGTGTCTTCTGACGGGACAGGGAAGGTGTTAAATTGATTTTTTTCAGTTATCAAGGTGTAAAGTGTAATAAGTAGTCCTCTGCCAAAAGGGTCTATGATGGCTTTAAATTCTTTATTATCATTCTTTTTCTCCTAGAATCCATTCACCACATAACGCCCTAAGCGATTGGTTTTTCCTCTAACACTTGTTTGTATACGCACATACCTAGGTATTTTGACTAATCTGTTTTGTTTTTTAATTGTAAAAATCCTTTGTACGTTCCGTTTTTGTTTATTTCAGCACACGAGGTCTTTATAAATTTGTGGAATGTTTTTTGATCGCAGATTGCGGTTGATATTTGGGCAGTGAAAATAATTCTGTATTTATATATTTAACAAATTGGGATATTTTTAGGTTTGTAAAGGTTACGTTATATTATTATAATTATACTGGTATATCCGTATACAAAAGTGTAACCAATAATAATTTAATTAGTTATTTAATTTAACCAACTATATTAATGAACGATGTAAAAATGGTGGCTGGCGAAAATTATGATTCGGATAAAGTAAATTTAGTGTTTTTTGTAATCTATTCTATCTTGTGTGTCGGCCATTTTAAGTTTCCTTAGTATTGAGTGAATTATTCTCGTGTGCTGAATCTAATAGTTTGTATAGCGTCAATTGTAAGCGTCCAATGGCATGTCATAGTCCCGGTCTTGCACTGACTAAAATTTGTTCTTGTACAGACGAGCACAAAACTGTGACACATAAGAACAGAAGCTCTTTATTCACACATTCTTTTTTTTTAATTGTACAAATTGTAAATATTGATCATTAATTTGTCAATCTGACTTACTCGCCCCAAAGAAATAATAAACTCGGTATGTTGTGTTTAAAGCAATCAGAAAGATGCCATGTCATAATGCTTGTATTAAATTTATTAATAACACTTTTGTGCTCGACTTTACTTATAATATCTAATAGTTGTAACGTTTTAATTACTTTTTGTGAACGTGGTTTGGGTTGGGATTGGTTTATGTGTTTTATTTTATTATACTTAAAAAAATATCTTATTAATATTTTTAAACTATTAATTACTTTTGTACTGAACTAAGTGTTCTAGTGTTTTATTTACAAAGACAATTCATATTTTAAATATTAATTTTTATTAAATCTTAGCGTATTATATTATGAAGTCTTATCGCCATCATAGTTTGATTTATATGAATGTTTTTCTTTTAAATATCATTAATATAAAAAACCTAAATACACAGTGTTCAAGAAAAGACAGTCAAAACTGCCTTCAATTACACACTTGGTTGATGGTTGATGGTTTTGAAACGAAACTATTATTTCCCAAATTCAACTTTATCCGCATGGCACAAAGTTGTTTTTGCGCTGTGTGACTTTTGTAAATGAATTTTCGAGGGCACGTTGAGACACTGACAGTGAATCTTAAGGTTTTTCTACATCAATGGTCTGTACATACATATAACATCATCCCTATAATTGGAACTAGCTTGGCAATAAGACTTATATCCTTATACATATCTCTTTTAATATTCAATTTTATTTTCTTCAAATGAAATAAAACGCTAGAACATACAAAATCCTATACTATTCTAATATATATCTTTATTTTCAGTCTTGGATCGGCCGCCATCACAAATGAGCTACCTAGACCAATTCTTAAAAGAAGCGCCCACGGAGCGACACTACGATAATGTAGCTTCTATCAATGAACAGAAGGTAGGTTTTACATTGGCATGATTACTGTTTAAATATAATGCTTCTGTTATTCGTTTCATTTACATCATTTAATTTATTTTTAATGCGTTCCAACATGTTAGTAAAATAACCGTTTATCTATATTAATAATTTCGTTCAGGGGTACGGTAGACTCGATCGAAACCTTATATGAATAACAAAACATAAAAAAATATTGATTTCGAGTCGACAACATATATCCGCAATATTCGGATTATGGAGAATTTCGTTAAATTCTAATGGCACTGACAAACAAAAAAACCGCAGTCGCCATCTTGGGTAATTAATAAGGCCGCGTTCCGTAACAGATAATTCTGCTTCGAAGTGATTCAAGGAGTTTATTATCATACAACCTCCTTGATGTGATTACAGTGCTGACAGGGCGTATGACAGTTGCATGATAGTTGGGACCAGAATCGTTTCGGAATGCGATATTTATTTCGCTTTTTTCACGTTCCGTTGCATAATATACGCCTCGCCAATTAACACATCGCGTGCGTCGCGCCAAAGAAGTAGCCATCACAAAGAACTGTGACTCATTTGACTGTGTAAAACGAAACGTTTATATTAATAACACAAAATGTACTTATAAAATAATATGTGTAGTCTGTAAGGTATATATCTATGGGCCTAAGTAGCCTGAAAATGCCGGCAACATTGAGTTAATCATAACAAAACTTAATACTTTTCTTCAGTCGTTGACGTTTCGCGAAAATATTGTTTTTAAAACTTTTTTTATGATAAACTCCTTTTTTATGATAAACTCTTTGTTATGTGTTCTTTCTTTAAACCTGAGATTGGCCAATTGCGATAACAACCATAGAAAAAAAAAGAATACTAACCATAACAAAAATCAATGCTGTCAGTCAGCGGTAATTTTATTTCTTAATTACATAGGTATTATTATTATTATAGAAACGTCTTGCCGGAAACATTGATTGAATCATAACAAAACTTAATACTTTGCTTCAGTCATTGACGTTTCGCGAAAATATTGTTTTTGAAACTTTTTTATGATAAACTCTTTGTTATGTGTTCTTTCTTTAAACCTGAGATTGGCCAATTGAACCGATATTATAGAACCGATGACTACAGAATATTTACCTACATTGTGTATCATGAGTCACATTTAAACCGAGCGGAGCCGGGTTTTCATCTAGTACTTAATATAAACTTCTTTTAATTGTAATTTTTGTGGGCAACGTAATTATTTGTCGTTTTTTTCCAAACTTTTTAAAATAACTTGGAAATTCAACCTTTATCCAATGAAAGATTTTCATATCAAGTATAAAAAAATTGAGTATTCAATATACATTTTAATGTATTTGGCTTCGTTCTTGATGAATAATATACAAGGAATTATGAATTTAACATTTAATGAAACGTAATATTAGAAGTAAAAGTTTTGAAACATCTTATTTTTAAGTTGGAATGCATTTCAAAGCTTAGTTTTGTGACTAATTTTAAGGTGACAGATCGTTTTTAATTATAACACTGTATTTTATTAAATACCCTCACGTAAGTAGAAGATACATAAAATACAAAACTGTAGTTTTGTTGATAATTAATATCAAAGTTGCAGTTCTTAAGCCCCATTTTAGTAAAATACAGTGTTATAATTAATTTTTACAGCTTTTTATTTTTTTTTGTTTGGCCATTTTGTTTTTGTTATCTGTTGCTCGCACAGATGTCGCCGCACTACCGTTACAGAAACCAGCATTGTTGTAATGCAAAGGTATTAATATTTATTTTATTATTTATTATTCAAATATTTTACTTATACAGGGTTAAGGGCACGCTCTCGAAAACGTATACAGGATATAGTAGTCATGTCTATAAAACCGCGCAAAAAAACAAACCGAGGAAAAAAACAACTTCATGTTATGACAGCTAAATGAAACACGCAAAATAAATCAGTTGATGCTAGGGTCAATGACGGCGCGGGCGCCAAATTCGTGCTCGTGATTATTAATGATTATTAATAAAAGTTTCGTTTAATTTAGCTACGCTGTATATCATATTGAGCAATGTTAATAGAATATATAAAAAATATATACAGGATTATTGCAAAAGGAGTCGTATATTCTGCGTGGTAACCAGGTGCATAAAGCTGAACCACTTTCCCCCAGGAACATTATGTCGAAATCTTAAAATGGAAAATGAGATTTTCATACAAAGTGACAGGTCACGTGACTTATGTTTGCATGAAAAGTTGATTTTCAATTTTAAGATTTCGACCTATGTTCCTTGGGAAAAGTTGTTAAGTTTTATACACCTGATTACCTCGTTGAACATACGCACTCCTTTTAAATTAATCCTGTATATTATCATCTGGGTCTTTTTTTTTCTGTCCCTCTATTATAGGTATAACTAGCTTTTGCCCGCGACTTCGTTCGCGTGGAATAGTGACTTCCGGCAGATTTTTGGTACTGAATTGATGCCGACTCTTGACCAATAGATGGCGCTGTATGTCCGGAATAAATTTTATTTTTTATTTTATTTTTGTAATAATAACTATCCTATGTCCTTTCTCAAGTTCCAAACTATGCCTGTACCAAATTTCACACAAATCGGTTCAGTAGTTTAGGCGTGAAGCAAAGACAGACAGACAGACAGAAAGACAGACAGACAGACAGAGTTACTTTCGCATTTATAATATTAGTAGGGATGACTACTATCGCTTGTCATCGTTCTCCGGAGTGTTGTTCTTACACCCTTTATAATTAAGCCTTCTTACGGCAAGTCACACGTCATTGATATAAATAACGAAAATGAACCTTACTGATTTAACATAGTTCTTGGTTTTGAAGATTTAAAGAAAAAAAACCGACATGTTTGTTGTAAATAACACCGTGGTTTCCGTCCTTACCACTCTAGTTTATTTATTTAATGTGTCGCGTTGATACTAATTAAAATGACAAGGAACAGACATTAATGCGGTATTGTCCTTCAAAAGAAAATGTCCTAATATTACAATTGGTGTTGGAATCAACGCGTGGAGTTTTTTATCAGTGCTATCTAAATATCATTAATCATCTCATGCTTCAACTAACTAACCATTTGTTTAAACCTTGTGAAATCATCGTATTTATTTTTTTCATACCTAGTTATCTACAGTAAAATAAATCACTATAAGAATTTGTTCTGGTTCCACGTCAAGAATAACTTGTGAAAATTGAATTTTTATAGCTCTTTTAAACAATAAAGTTAACTTGTTTGTGTTAAGCATAATTAAAACGAAATTTAATTAATTAAAAAGAAAAATATTACTTTATCAAAGTTCACATCACATCAATTGGTATCAAAATAGATCACACACATAAGTAAAAATGATAGGATAATGCAAACAGTATTTGAAATTTAAATTTATCCTTGTCCATATCAACAATGATACTACTGAAATGTATATTTACAATAAGGTAGGTAGGTATTTACTTTAGAATTACTGTAATAGAATTGTTCGTTCAGTTGATGTACGGGTCCCAGCAATCCGCCGCGTTGAGTGGCTCCGTCGAGTTGCAAGACGATTTGGAGCCGAGGGCTGCATCACCCGCTTCCAGCAAGAGCTCGCCGAGCGAGATGTCTACTGTAAGTTATCAAATCTATACTATACAGGATCAATTTAAAAGAATATTCTACGAAGTAATCAGGTGCATAAAACTGAATTGCATTCCCCAAGGAACATTGGTCGAAATTTTAAAATGGAAAATGAACTTTTCATACAAGGTGACAGGTCACGTGATAGCGGGAGCCTGAATGGTTAGGGCGACGGAATTGCGATCGTCGATAGTACCCGAACGAAAACCCCTCCATCGCTCTACCGATGTGAACGCACTCGTAACACAAGTATTTGGCTTAACACGAGGGTAATAAGAATACAAGTGCGTCCCTCATCGCTAGTAATTTTTTTATGATTACAAATTTCTGGTATGAGCATTTTGATTGTAATGGGACTCTTACTGACAAGTAGCTGAGTCATAATATAGGCTACAATAATTAAAGAAATTAAAATTGGGTTCCGCGCAAAACATGAAAAACCCATGAAGCTAAAGCATGCGAGCGAAGTCACGGTGGACATCTAGTTAAATAGTTATTAACGATTTATGCATCCATTTAATTCTATCTATTTTAAGCGTTCAAATACAAGTTTCTTTTGCTTGTTCCATAATCTGTCCTTTCTATTGTTCTCGAAAAATAAAATGTTAATTTTTCAGGGAAAGTATGTGTTTTCATATGATTATATATTTTGTCGTAGGATCCATCTTTAGGTCCCACCGTGCCGGGCAAGCAGAAGGTCCATCAGTTCTTAGTGCGGACTTTCAGCAGTCCAACGAAATGTAATCATTGTACGTCGCTCATGGTAAGTGCATTTGTTATATACAGCCTGTCTCAATTTTCTACAGTTTTCTGTTCTTAGTGTATTTTTGTGAACTTTTTTTTTGCTATTTTAACGGGTTTTATTCAAATTTCTCCAGGCATTGACTTTATCAAACAGGGAAGTTTGATGGAATAGTTTTAACGAATACTGTTTTGATGTTCATTTTCACCACGTTCTTAGTTGTTTTTGCATTTTACATTTTATTTACATACTATGAAATGGTTAGATTTCCTTCATTACTGAACCGCCTACAAATTTGGTAACAGATTTTACATGTAATATTTACGGTCCACATAACGTACAAGTAGCGGCACGAAACTTTAGCGCTGACCGTTATTGCGCAGAAGTAAAAAGTAAGGTACATGTGGGGCGTGCGTAGCTCCAATTGGCTCTCCACCTAGTACCTCAAGCGCTCAGCTCAGCGCTCAACGATGCGCGGAGGGGATAACTGCGCATAGTTATCCCCTCCGCGCATCGTTGAGCGCTAGACTTATGTGCCGCTACTTGTAACGAAACTTTTGCCGAAAGGATTTTTTTAATGGAAATGTCTGAATTTCAATTTTTTTTTCTTATGACTTCTTTCGCGACTGAATTGTGCATTTCGCGCAAGCATCGAATATCACAAGTCACGCAGATGATCGAAGGCTTTACTAACGAACCATAGAACGCAATGATACGTTTTATGTTTAATCTCACCAGACTTTACCTTTAGGATTGTATCATTGTAAGCGTATTTCTTGTTTATAAAATTGTCCATGTATATTCATACAGATCGGTCTAACGCGTCAAGGCGTGGTTTGCGAGACGTGCGGCCTAGCAGTGCACACGTGGTGTTGTGCTCGCGTGGCGCCGCGCTGCCCGCTGCCCGCCGAGCGCTCGCGCCGCCCGCTCGGCATCGACCCCGCGCGCGGCCAGGGCACCGCCTACGAGGGATATGTTAAGGTAGGGAGCGACAGAGACGAGGCTAGTGTGCGAGACGTGCGGCCTAGCAGTGCACACGTGGTGTTGTGCTCGCGTGGCGCCGCGCTGCCCGCTGCCCGCCGAGCGCTCGCGCCGCCCGCTCGGCATCGACCCCGCGCGCGGCCAGGGCACCGCCTACGAGGGATATGTTAAGGTAGGGAGCGACAGAGACGAGGCTAGTGTGCGAGACGTGCGGCCTAGCAGTGCACACGTGGTGTTGTGCTCGCGTGGCGCCGCGCTGCCCGCTGCCCGCCGAGCGCTCGCGCCGCCCGCTCGGCATCGACCCCGCGCGCGGCCAGGGCACCGCCTACGAGGGATATGTTAAGGTAGGGAGCGACAGAGACGAGGCTAGTGTGCGAGACGTGCGGCCTAGCAGTGCACACGTGGTGTTGTACTGATATATGTTAAGGTAGGGACATGCACATGGTAGACAGAGACATGTGGCTTAGCAGGACACGCAAGGGCAGAGAGTGACAAACGCAGATATTGTCAGATACCGACAGTGACATACGCATTCATTTCCAGACACAGTGACAAACGCAGACATTGTCAGACACAGTGACAAACGCAGACGTTGTCAGACACAGCGACAAACGCAGACATTGTCAGCCACAGTGACAAACGCAGACGTTGTCAGACACAGTGACAAACGTAGACGTTGTCAGACACAGTGACAAACGCAGACGTTGTCAGACACAGTGTCAAACGTAGACGTTGTCAGACACAGTGTCAAACGTAGACGTTGTCAGACACAGTGACAAACGCAGACGTTGTCAGACACAGTGACAAACGTAGACGTTGTCAGACACAGTGACAAACGCAGACGTTGTCAGACACAGTGTCAAACGTAGACGTTGTCAGACACAGTGTAAGACGTAGACGTTGTCAGACACAGTGACAAACGCAGACATTGTCAGACACAGCGACAAACGCAGACATTGTCAGACACAGTGACAAACGCAGACATTGACAGAAAGTGACAAACGCAGACATTGTCAGACACAGTGACAAACGCAGACATTGTCAGAAAGTGACAAACGCAGTCATTGTCAGACACAGTCACAAACGCAGACATTGTCAGACACAGTGACAAACGCAGACATTGTCAGACACAGTCACAAACGCAGACATTGACAGAAAGTGACAAACGCAGACATTGTCAGACACAGTGACAAACGCAGACATTGTCAGAAAGTGACAAACGCAGTCATTGTCAGACACAGTCACAAACGCAGACATTGTCAGACACAGTGACAAACGCAGACATTGTCAGACACAGTCACAAACGCAGGCATTGTCAGACACAGTGACAAACGCAGACATTTTCAGACACAGTCACAAACACAGACATTGTCAGACACAGTGACAAACGCAAACATTGACAGGCACAGTGACAAACGCAGACATTGTCAGAAAGTGACAAACGCAGACATTGTCGGACACAAATAGTGACAAACGCAGGCATAATCAGACACATACGTTGAGAAGCGCAGAAATTGCTGGACACAGACACTGAGAAACGCAGACGGTGATTGGCATGCAGTGACAGACAGACAGTAACGCGCATTGACACAGCCATTGAACGTCGCAGAAAAATAAAGACAGAAACGGTAGACATGAATTGACACATTCATTCGGATAGGACAGACTCACCTTACTTAATGTACACAAATATACATACTTAATTTATAATAGGTAATTCAAACATGAATAGTTTCTTTAATCATTTATTTGTAGTTTTTACTAGCTGTAGGCAGCGGTTTTATCCGCGTAAGTTTTCCCCGGTCCTGTAAACCTATTTTTGACAATCTTCTGAAGTTTTTAATATTTATTCTGCAATTCGGGACAAAAATCAAGGATCAGGTAATTCGGTCCATGTGGTCTCGAGTTATAAGTGTTGTAACAAACCCGACTTTGTTTTATAGATAATGTACTCTAACCTTGAAATTGACAGCAATGCATCTTTATATAACAGTATCGATCGACCTACTGACTTATTAACTAAGGTCTTTGTTGACGCACGTAGCGTCTAAACCATAAATAATAAAACACGTTCATTTGTATCGAAGGCCACGTCTTCAGCTGCATTCAACAGAGTGCTCAGTTTTACGTAATCCTTGCTACAAGTCAGTCAAGTATTTTATTTTATATGTATTTCTGCATAAAGGCTACCAAGTAGATAGCACTTTTAAAACGTCTTAAATGTATAGACATACCCTGGAATACTGAAACGCAACCTTAACAAGACCTTATTTAAATGTATATTTGCTACTTTATTCCTTTTGATACTTAACGGCGACTTAAACCTGATTAATGTTTCAGTATTCAGTTATAAGTGATTCGTCCCCTATTTAGCTTCAAGTCTTGGAGCACTAATTCTACGCCCACGTAGGTGTATATGTCAGTTTATAAGCGTTTGACTCGTTTCATGCGTAGCGTACCCGTGGGTGGCGTTGATTTCCTGTTGCGTCGACACGGGGCAATAAACTCTACTGTAAAAATGTTTGATGGTTATAGGTAATATGATCTACCCTTAAAAAACTTTAACTTTTTGTAAAGAGTGTGATGATGATGAAAATATCGCGATGTCTTTGTTCTACACAGGTGCCGAAACCGGGCGGAGTCAAGAAAGGATGGATGAGACAATTCGTGGTGGTCTGCGACTTCAAACTGTTCCTCTACGACATATCACAAGACAGGTTAGTGTGATCATTGAATAGAATAATCTCGATTCTATTATTCCGATATGTAAAATCGTTTGATTGGGCTATAAGCTACTTTTATAAGATAACTAGGTTCTGCCCGCGACTTCGTCTTCGTGGCCTTCAGAATTGGGTCCAAAAAGAAATGAAAAATGTGAAACTAATGAAAAATTGTATAACTTTTTCACCTGTTTTATAGCTTGCGCTGTAATAGAGAAAATTACGAAAATTATAAGCTGTCTGCCCACGGCTTAGCTTAGCTTAACAAATTTAAATTTTCCCTCGGGAGATTCTTAAGGAATCGGGATAAAAGGTAGCCTATGTTCTTTTCCATATCAAAAGTTACATGGATGCCAAATTTCATCCAAATCGGTTCAGCCGTTTTTGCGTGATTGAGTAAGATTGTAATCGGCGCACACGCGGGTAGAGCCGCGATCAATAGCTAGTCCTTTTTAATATGTATATATCCACAGGAACGCGTTGCCGTCGGTATGTGTGAGCCAAGTGTTAGACATGCGCGACCCCGAGTTCAGCGTAGCGTCAGTCAAGGAGTCTGACGTCATTCACGCCAGCAAGAGGGACATACCTTGTATATTTAGGGTAAGCACTTATTTCACAAGCACATTGATTGATACAATCAAACCCTAAAGTATTATTGAGGTTATTTTTATGAAGGAATGGATGGGTCGTGTCTAGGTTAAGTCGCACTCGTCGCGGTTGATCCGTAGATGGGTGACTATTTGTTTGTAATCAAACGGGACCCCTTCGTGCCTCGAAATTTAATTAACTTAGTTGTGTATACGCCTAATTAAGCCATCATCTCTGTCTAGATATCAACGTCACAACTAGAAGGCGGCAAGCGTTCACACACGCTCATGTTAGCTGAATCGGAATCAGAGAAGACTAAATGGGTGGTCGCGCTCAGTGAACTGCATAGGATACTCAAGAGAAATAATCTTCCTGATAAATGCGTAAGTATTGTGTCTATATTCTAATATAAGAGATAAAACAGTTTTTTTTTGTTTGTTTGAACGCGCTAATCTAAGGAATTACTGGTGCGATTTGAAAAATTATTTGTGTATAGCCCATTTATTGAAAAAGACTACAAGCTGGTTTTGCCGCGATAGCCGACGTCCACACACAATACCAACATAAAAAATTAAAAAATTATAGCTCCCACTACAGGAAACTGGAACACCATTTGTAAAAGAGTTTTTAAATATTAGTTACGGTGCAATGAAAAAGTTTGTTTTTCCGTAGCAAATCCGAATTGTGCAGCCATCAACTGATACACACGTCATGCAAATCATTTATTAAAATAACTTAAAAAATACCGATTGTATTGATATGGTTCTACCATCGCATGTGCATTGCGCAGGTATACGCAGCGTGTGTACTGCTCGACACGACAGCGGCCGCTGCAGTACGTAACGCGCTATGTGCGTGTGTGCTAGAGAGGGGCCGAGTGTGTATCGGCGGCGAAGCAGGACTCGCGCTCATCGACTTGGAGCGGGCGGAGCTCACGCCGCGAAGGGCTCACGCGCCTGTTTCCACGATAGCGTACGTCCCGCACGAACAGCTGCTTGGTGAGTACTATTGTGCCTCTAGTACTTTTTATTTTTAACTTGCGGTCAAAATTTTTATACCAAGTCCACACCGCTATTGTCTGGGCTTTAAAAGAGGCTAGGAACTAGGGCATGTAATATCGGAAGGTTTTCAATTCCGATACTGATTTCCGATATTGGATCACAATATCGGAATTCCGATATTAATATCGAAATTCCGTTATTTTGCTAGAAATTGCACATTTTATACATAAATTGCACAAATTCGGGACGAGGTAATAAGGTTGGATGGATAGGTACAATAAAAAAATAGTTAAATCATATTCTTTAATTTGGTTAAAAAATTGGTAGTTTTTAAATAAGTTTTCTGTATTTATTAAATCACATATTTCTTATTATTTTCCTATACTTATTACTAATTAAACTACCTGATATAAAGTCAACAATTTAAAATGTTTAAACAAAAGCAACAATTAGGAACAACAATTATTATAAATATTTGTTTATTTCTCATTATTGTCCTATACTTATTACTAATTAAACTTCTGAACTCAAAATTAACAATAAACATCTGGCACTTGGCTGTTTGGCCGTCTTCCGATCGATGAAAATGATCCCATACATTTAATAAGCGTTTTTTGAGAAATTCCGAGTAGTCTATATCTCTTTTTTTTTTGTTGAAGCCCTGCATATAAAATAAATGTTTTATGTAATGTAAATATATAATTGTACGTAAACTATGACTAGTATTTTTAATAGGTACGAGGGCGGGTCAATAAGTCCGTGACTTTTGCAATAAAACACAGATTTTTTGATAAATAAATCATTTTATTTTTCAACGTAGTCTCCCTTGAGCTCTATACACTTTGTCCAAAGCTTCTCCAATTTTTTTATTCCTTCCAAAAAATATGATTTGTCGAGGTCCTCAAAATAGGCCTTTGTTTGCGAGATGACTTCATCATTGGAGTCAAATCTTTTTCCACCAAGCCATTTCTTCAGGTTTGGGAACAAGAAGTAGTCACTCGGAGCCAAATCTGGAGAATAGGGCGGATGAGGGAGCAATTCATAGCCCAATTCATGGATTTTTGCCATGGCAACTGCACATGTATGCACCCTTGCATTGTCTTGGTGGAAAAGAACTTTTTTCTTGGCCAAATGAGGTCGGTTTTTTTTCAAATCGTCATTGAATCGGTCCAATAAGTTGGCATAATATTCTCCATTGATTGTTCTTCCCTTTTGAAGGTAGTCAATGTGGATTATCCCGCGTGCATCCCAAAAAACAGTCGCCATAACTTTATTGGCTGACAAACCCACCTTGGCCTTCTTTGGCGCCGATTCATTCTTAGAAACCCACTGTTTTGACTGTTGTTTGGTCTCTGGTGTGTTGTGATGGATCCATGTTTCGTCCACGGTTACAAAACGGCGCAAAAACTCCTCCATATTGCGATTAAACAACGCCAAACCTTCCTGTGAAGTTGTTACACGATTGCGTTTGTGGTCGACTGTGAGCAAACGCGGCACCCATCTTGCGGAAAGCTTTCTCATGCCCAAGTGATCATTCAAAATTGAAACTACTGAGCCATGCGAGATCCCTACGGCTTCCACAATCTCTTGCACTTTCAATCTTCGGTCGGCCAACACCATATCGTGAATTTTTTCGATTGTTTCGGGTGAAGAGACCTCAACTGGGCGTCCAGGACGTTCGGCATCTTCAGTGCTTGTACGGCCACAACGAAATTCAGTAACCACTTTTTTACCATTGAAATCGATGGTGCAGAGTCCCCATAGTATTTATCAAGCTTAGCCTTGGTCTCGGTAATGGTTTTTTTTTGCAAAAAATAATGCTTAATAAGCACACGAAATTCACTTTTTACCATTTTTTCCTCAAATTACTGGGTGGTCTGATAAAGATAGCTGTAAAACGCAAACTAACTGACGTAGTAAGTTAAAATTTTGACAGGAATCAACTGACAGATGCCTGTTGACAGGAGTAGTGTTGCTTTTTAGGTAAAGAGGTCAGAAATTTAAAAAGTCACGGACTTATTGACCCGCCTTAGTAGCTAACCTAGGTACAGACGCCTCACGCCATCACATCAAGTTACCACAGTCTGTCAAATTTCAATTAGGTATATTACATATATTGCTAATAGCTAACGCATTAGGTTCGAAGTTGATTGGGAAAAAATTACAGTTTCGGGTAGCTTGGTGTACTGGCGTCTGTACCTTGGCCTGGAACAAACAAGCAAACCGACTTATGGCAGGTAATATCAGCTATAATTCTTTTCTGCTTTTGTAAAGAAATTGTAATAACTTCTCTTTACAAGTTTATTTTACGAAATGAATATGGAAAATATTGGTGAATTATCTTTTTCCGCTCCAGTACAAACTAGCATCCTAAAATTCTCTTGACGAAATAATCATTATCGGCGCTTTTTGGTTAATTTTGAGCTAGCACAATCATTCAAAATTAACCATTTAAACATAGAAAACAACAATTGTTAAAGAATTTATACTTACTCTTTTAAAGCGACGTTGCATATAGCACATAGAACACAAACACGTCTTAACTTACATAGATCACAAGCACAACTGCACAACTGATTGACAGGATACTTTGTTCGTTTGTGCAAATAGGCACGCTGTACCTACACGCGCAGGTAAAGAGTGAGCGAGACAGACAACACTATTATAGCTCTCGTAGGTACCTATCCCTTTTTTCGCCTAATTTTTTTTGTCCTATTTTAATTTGGCATAACGAGTTAGGCATATTGGTATTTGGCATAACAATATTTTGACATAATTGTTGTTTGGCATACTATTTCATTAAGCATAAGCATTGTTTAGGCTATTGTTTTTTGCCCTAATTTTAAGGCACAATAGTGTAACAGTAGGTTAGGGTGCGGCGAGCCCCAAGCCGCTAACATGTTTATTTTACATAGTGACACAACATGTCCAAAACTTACCTTTTCCCTGAGTGCAGGCTTTAGAATATTATGCTTAACATTGTTATGCTTAAAGTAATTATGCCTTAAAAATTATGCCTATAAAGTTATGCCAAAGTGATATTGTGCGTAACTATTATTAGGATAAATCAAATTATGCCATGTTAAATTATGACATAAAATTTTATGCTTAAAAATAGGGAACCAGCTCTCGTATCGCATACTTAGCGAGCTGGCAACAGCGCGCTGTCGCGCTCGGTGCTATACAAGGAACTAAAACAAATATTATTTTCTTAAACTCAAATAATTAAAAATGACTGGTTCCGATATTAGATCAGTCAGTATCGGAATTGTAATATCGGAACTTACGTTCCGAGATTCCGATATTGCAATATTCCGAGATTCCGAGATTCATGCCCTACTAGGAACCCTTGAGTTTGTTTTGGGATTTCTTCTCGGGGTAGCCAATTGTAAAGTGATTGTATAAATGCTTATTGCAAAAAAAAACGGATTACGTTCTACAATTCCTTTTTTGTAAAATAGTGTATTCAAGAAAGCAGTGATAACATCCACGAAAACAGCCAAATATCTCCGGAAAGTATCGTTCGATTTCGGTGAATGCCAACGGATTTCATTGCTTTAGCAATATTTGAGAAATCCTTTGATATTCACCGGTATCGCGCGACGCTATAACGCATCGTGAAAATCTTCTCAACGGCATGAAAATCAATGGATGGATATTGGTATGAATACGTGTTTATCTGTTTGTGTTATTACAACTCTGTTACCCTTATTTTCATTCTTTTCTCTTCCCTGTTTTAACATTATACCGTGTCAAAAATATACTATGTGCACTGCGCAGGTACTTTCAATGTAAAATTTGGGCATTGCACAAGGTCTACCTATAATATGTGCAGTGCCCAAATTAGTAAAAAAATAACTTGAAAGTTTATTGATTACAAAGTGGTTTTGAGATGTATACTTTATTACTCTTGATACGTTTGATTTATTATATGTATTGTGTTTCAAATACTGCTATAATATGATTATGCACCTGCCAAACACTTACCTACACTACTCTTGATTGACTGATAGAGAATGCCTAAGGTCTGAAGTCCGCCTTTGTACCAATTTTGTGCAAGAAATTTAATTATATGAATAATTATTAATGGCATGCCAGGCTGAAGTGGGATTGGGCGGGACACGTCAGCCGTATGCATGATGACCGTTGGGCGAAGGTCTCTACGCAATGGGAGCCAACAGATGGACGGCGCCGCCGAGGCCGGCCCAGGAAGAGGTGGCGCGATGATCTAGACGCATACTGTGAGGGCTGGTTCGAGGTGGCGCGGGACAAGGTTAAATGGAAGGACTTGGGGGAGGCCTTTGCCCAGAAGTGGGACAACATAGGCTAGATAAAAAAAAAAAAAAATATTAATGAAGGAAATTCTAAGTTTTGAATTCACTACAGACCGGTGAAGGCTTTTAAGATTATTTATAATAAACATAAGTCAGAACACTGCTTTGGCCGTGTGTTGTATGCATTCTTATATTATACCAAGTGTTTGTGAAACAAAATATCGTACGGTATGAATGGCTGGATCTTTGAGAATATTGTTAGTTTATAATAAATCTACATGATTTTTTTATGTTACGTGGATTATCCATGAATTTAGTTTAAGTTCAAGAGATAATATTATCTGTTGACAAATTGTAAACAGTACGAGTTTTTGTGAAAGGAGGATGCACAAAATCGTCCCCACCCACCAACAGATTTTAAATGTATCTCAGTTTACACGTCTTGGCAGCCAGATTATTTTTGACTATGACGACATTTGCCGTAGGTATGGGGTATTCATTCTAATTGAATTTGAAATCATTTTATTTGTTAATTTATTTTTTTCAATTTACTCTAAAAAGAAAATTATTTTTACAATTAATGGAAGTATTATCTGCAGAAACACAATTTAAAATAAGTAACATTACATTTTCTGCCACTTAATATACAAAATAAGTGTATTCTTTGATAGTTTAGTGAGAAAAACAATAACTAAAAGAATATAATAAACAGTGCCTACTAAAAAACATTGTAAAACAACAGAAGTTTTGGCGCATACGCAGAATTTCAGGTAAGAAGCCGTTATCGCCGTCGCTGCGCTCGCGCACCTCAGTCTTGACTAGTTCATTTCGCTGTGTTTACGTTGTTCACCTGTCTTTGTGTTTGTTACGATTATGTTTTGACCCCTGCTTGTTTATTGGACCATCTGATTGCTTTTCGTTAGACCCTGGCACGTTTACTGGACTGTGATTTACCAACATGGAGATTGGACGCCGATGTGTTATGTATCCAAGATCTGTTTTGCAACAGAGGCGACACATTTTGCAAAATACTTTGATTCAAAGTGGTCCGGAGTTAGTTGCTTATATAAATATTTGTTTTTTTTTTTTTCATGAACCCCATTGTTTTAGTTGAAAAAAATATTATTAGTCTTTTCATTGGTCGTCATAAGAATATTAAAACAAATCCCAAGTCTGTTGGTAGGTGGGGACAGTGCCCCTACAATGTTGTGCATCCCCCTTTGTAATCTAAATACATTATCATAAGAACACCCCTTCACGGGTAGTCTAAAAGAGTTTTCACTTAGTGATAAGAATGAGTGCAGTATATGTCTTTTACAACAATAGTAATTAAAGTTTACAATATTTCTATTGTAAAACGTTTTTCTAATGCTAATATTGCTATTACCAGTGGTGATAGCCGGTCGCGGTCGACACGTCCGCCTCGTCCCGATCCGCGCGCTCGAATGCGCTGAGGTAGAGTGCGTCAAATTGGCCGAGAGTAAAGGAGCGCTCGCGTTAGCGGCCGGCCCACTCTCGCATGCTGCGCATGGATTCGCTGTGTTATGTAAACGGCAGGTTAGTGATAAACAGGTGTTTTATTTAACGATTAATATTATAATTATGGTTTAAAACGGATAAGTAAAGCGGGCAAACGTTTTTAACATTTCATAGGGTGGCAACATCGGATAGAACCGAAAAAGAACGAATGAGTGTGCGAACGCCCGAAGATATCGCTATCGCTATTAATGTTGAGATTGCTGGCCTTGCTATGATATAAATATCTTGATCTTGAATGTGTGTCCCCTCGTCAGAACGCGTACGTTGTGAACGTGTACGAGATAACGCGCACGGCGGCGCGGCGCGTGCGCGTGGCGGAGCTGCGCGCGTGCGGCGCGGTGTGCAGCGTGCAGCTGTCGGGCGCGCGCCTGCTGCTCGGATACCGCGGCGGGTTCGCGGCGCACGCGCTGCCCGACCCGCGCCGCCCGCACCTCGACCAGCCCGCGCAGTGTCAGTATACCTCGCATACACACACCGCTCACACAGCGCGCACATACCGCACACACACACGGCACGTATACAGCACCCACTGCAAATATACAGCACACACACACTGCAACTATACAGTACACACACTGCACATATGCAGCATACACCTGCACATATGCGGCATACACACTGCACATATGCAGCATACACACTGCACATATACAGCATACTCACCTCACAAATACAGAGCACACATTCCATATACAACACTTAGAACAAGCATTTGTGGATCACACAAACATATCAAATCAACAATTTGTAATTAACGCAAACCACCTTTGAATGCAAAACCTTTTAAAGGGCTTGACCGGATTGTAGATATTTTTATTTGACATAACTGACTAATATTTTTGTACAACAGCTCTAGTCCACCCCGAGAACCAAGTGAACCTGTTCCTGTCGCACTCGGGCGCGCGGCCACTGGGCTGCGCTCCCGTGCCTAACTCGAGCGACACGCTGCTCGTGTTCAACTCGCTCGCCCTCTACGTCGACAGGAACGGCCACAGGGCGAGGGACACCGAACTCATGTACACCGCACATCCCACCCATCATGGTGAGCCAAACGACTCATATTACTATATTACTCGGAAGGATTGAAAGGTAGACGCTGGACTGAACTATACAGGGTGGAAGGAAAACTTCGACTGACCTGTTGGTCTAGTGGTTTGTGACCTGCTAGGCTGGAGGTCGGTTTCGATTCCTACCCAGGGCAAATCTTTTGTGATGAACATGATCATTTGTTCAGTGTCTGGGTATAATTTATCTATATTATGAATGTATTTAGAAATATACAATTATTTTTATCAGCTGTCTGGTCACCATAGTACAGGCTCTGCCTAGTTTGGGATCAGATGACAGTGAACCAGGAGTCAAAACAAAAACCGCTTCAGAAAACGCTACAGACAAGACAAAATGACAATGACAATGGCATAAAAAAGGAACCCGATGAAAATAACATTATTATTTTTACGGAAACATGTTTTTTTCTTTTGTTATATCAGACCATTATGGCCTTTGAGATTTCATACACCCTAGACTATGTTACTAAAATTAAGTAAACAATTTTCAACTGAAAATGTCCTGACATGTGCGTCTGGACTAAATAAAAAAAATCTTATGTGCAATGGTCAATTATTAGGCTTTATTTGCACAAGGTTTTGCAAGAAAGTGATAAAATATTTTTTTTCTTAAGCAGGTTATAACTAATATGTTTACTTGAGTGCAAAGTGAACTATGTTGAATTCAGTTTAATTGAATTATTTGTTTCAGCGATAAACGACTCTCATTTATTAATATTCACCGCGACGCATATCGACGTATACGACATCGAGACTGGAGACTGGGTACAGACTATGAATATACGTAAGTTTTTAACGGCTATGGATTTTGTGTATAAGTAGAAGTACGATTTTCTATCCTTCTCCTAATTGGTTATTTATCAATTATACAAGGTTGTGATAACTCCTTGCAATGATATAAAAACTGTTTTCTTCTTTAAATATCAGCCTCACAGATTTTTATGTTTTTGATGTTATACTTCATTAAACTCGATATGAAAAAAAAAAATATAGTGAAATTTTAAGATACGCGCGCATCACCTTGAAGTATAACTTGTCACGCGCGTGCATAACACCCATTTTTACACGAACATGCACCAATTTTTTTCTGATTATGAAATAGATGGACTCATGGATATTATTATACTTTTATACCCAGACCATGCCTATTTCTCAAAGACATTTTTTTGTATTATTTTGTTATTAGCAAACGCCCGGCCTTTAGACGAGACGGGGTGGATATGTTGCGTGGGCGGCGGCAGTGGGAACGGTTTCCCCTTCAGCAGTGACGCGGCACCTTTCATCATCTATTTAAGGCCGTTGTTGACACGTAAGTTACTTTTTATTATCTAGTGAGTTATTTTGAATCGTTATCCTTAAGTTTAATGTATTTATGGTTGGAAACCAGAAGAAATGAAGACAGTGTGTGCACTATGACAGAATATACGAAACGTATTTAATGAATATATATGATGGTCATATTAATTAATAAATAAATTAGAGAGAATTTATTTGGTTTTTCGACATCCTCGTTTTGTTTTAAGAGCTTGGTGCACCATGTAAATATTTCTCTTGGCCTTGTCTTCAACTGCCTAGCCTTTTCCCTAGCTATGTTAGGTTCGGCTTCCAGTTATACTGGATTCAGCTGTTTACTGACTTCCACAACACATTTTACTGCAGTATCCCATTGTAAGACTGGTTGTTCTGATCTTTTTGTATTACTGGAAAATTTTGTATTTGTTGAACTTTTATGAACCCTTTTATGGTTTTATAGATCCAAGAGCGTCGGATCCCCCGATCGGTGTAGATACGTCGTTATGGGGCACTAAGAGACGGTTTTCTATCAGAGAGCAGTCACATCAAGCGATAGAAGCACATAATAGATTGTGAGTATACATTCCATACGTAAATAAAAAAAATATCTCCTTAATTATTCATTACATCCCTATTAATTATGAGTATATGTAACTCTGATTACAAGTTTAGCGACATATGACACGAAGTATTTATTATAAAAAAAATATGAAACATATCTTTACATTGCCCATCTATTATGTTTAGAAGATGATACGAAAAATGCCTTTTTGCCTCATTCTGGAGCAAATGGGAATATACTGTTTTCCAACAGTGTCACCATTAAGTAATAGCTTAGGACGAAGCGTCGGTCGTGTCTAATCTGCACACCACAACAAAAATTCCCATTCTGGAACTAATAGGAAAAAATAACATTATTCTTCTGAAATGTGATGAATATATTTGTCTTTTAGGTCGGAGCGTCGGTCGCGTCTAATCTCCGCACCTACGAACTTCGCGCATCTCTCGCACATGGGTCCGGGCGATGGCATCCGGTCACAGAGACTACTAGACCTGCCCACCACAGTGGAGACTGCGGATGACGCGCCGCTCTACAGCTCGCGAGACAGCAGCAAGCGAACCTCACCACTTACTATATCACACGGCACCGGCTCCTATAACGGTATTCCTACTACTATAATACCAGCCTTGGATGTCATTTGTCAGACTGTCAAGGACCACAAGTTCCGTAGCACCTCAATTTGTTTGTAGGCAGACGTGATGCGCTGCGCGGACATTTTTTTTATGTATTTGAACGGAAACAATTGCAGTTTACACGACAGGCGAACTAGGAGAAATTAATATAAGGAGATGCCTGCGAGTTTTGAGGCACAAAGTATACAAAGTTGAGGTGCTATTGCCTGTAACTTTGACTGTCCCGCCCACTGCTGGGCTAAGGTCTCTTCTACTCTAACGCAGTGCAGACTGCGGATGACACGCCGCTCTACAGATTCATTTTTACAAGCCTATATTACGTCAACCCTCCCACCATTCTTCTATGAGCCGTCCATGTGTTCTGGTCTACACATATAAAACAAAGTTCTGCCACGTTTGTCGGTGTGAACGCAACAAACTCAAAAACTACCCAACGGATTTTCACGCTTTCACCAATGGTTAGAGTGATTCAAGAGAAAGGTTTTTGTGTACAGTATCCATGTGAGTCCAGGGCGGGTTCCGCTCTTTAATTTCGAAGACAAAGGAAAAAAAATTAGGTTAGTAGGAATAAAAGTTAGGAACAAAGTAGGTGGTACTAATATCAGTGTATTCCCACAGGCTCTTGGCGTAGTGGAGCGCGGCTGCAGGCGGGCGAAGCGCCGCCATCACCACCCTCACCGCACCATCATAGACCTATGGACAGGTAAACTATTTATCAAATGTTAAATAAGATGTTGGTCCATTACTATCATTTGTTTTTGACGTTGGTATCTAGTGGGAAAAATGTTCCCATCTGTTCCAAATGGAGACACTTGACATGTCTTAGTCTGGTTTGATACGACTAGGGACATAAAAATAACAATTTAGAGAGATGTTCCCATATGTCACCACTGGTGTTTTCTCACTTTTGTCAGTAACCCAACAGTTTATGTTGCCAGTTGGAACATATGGGAAAAACTGAATACTCTTAATTTAATACATGATATATCTACAAATATCTTTCTTACGAATCCCAAATTGTTAAAATCTATAATTATGATTAAATACGTATGCGTCACGGGAATAAACGCCAACTCATGTCACACTTTTAAGTCGCAACAAGCAGTCTGCCAAAAGTTAGATGCATGAGTTATTGTTTGTTCCCGTTCTTATAATTGTTTGAATGGTTAATTTAAGTATTTAACTCGACAGGTCGATTGGCGGCGGGTCGCAGGGCAGCGGTTCGTTGTTACTAGAGCGGTCGATAACGCCGCTCAGTCTTGGCAGTATGAGCTCACTGCACGATGTACTCAAGGTAAATCTTCGTTCGAAATTTTCAATCTATTGTTTGTCTGGTTTAGACCTAGGTTTTAAATATAACTATACTCCATTTATTATAGCATTAGAAAAAAGAGGCTTGCAGAAGCAGGAATTGAAAACATTTTATTTCAAAGAAATTCTTTTAAGTACTTAAATAAACGAAATAAAACTTTTTTTTTTAAATTACGAACGGTAATAAAACAACAACAAAGAAAAAACAGCAACAAATAACAACAAAAACACGAAAATTTGGGAATAACAAAAAACAAGTCGCAGCATTCACAAGTGAATGACATAATTATAATGACAATCAATCACTCAATTTCACAGACTACATATACCGATAAAATTAGAAAAACCCGGCTGTACGAGCTTATGAATGGATTATTTAGATTTGGTAGGATAATAGTAAAACGAAAAACGTTCCAGTATTGTTTATCACTGCTTCTTTTAGCTTTTTAGCATTGACACTCATGTTAGATTGGAATGAAATATTATTATATAAATGAAAGCCACATAATTTGTTATGAAAAATGGTTAACATGATTACAAATAAGTGTGACAGCTGGTATGTAAATAGATTTTAATTTATAGACGTCAATCGTAACTGTAACAAGTTTATTGTACTTTTGCAACAAAGTGTGCATTATAAATAACCTTTTTTAACTTCTGTCTAATGCTATTTTAAATGGAGTATAGCTTTTTTAATAAGGCCTAAAGTGTTCTACGGGATGTCCTAATGAGAGACGCTCGTATGCGATGCGATTATAAGTGTTTTTCATAGCTCGATGACATTGCGTTGCATCATCACGCGATCGATGACAATGACAAATCAAAAATCCGCTAGGGTCGCTAGTGTCGCATAAGGTTTATCTGTCACTCTCCACCAATGAGAGAAAAGCTACTGGCCGGTAATTGGTCGAAATTGCGAGATAGACGTTAAGCGACAGTAGCGACCCTAGCGGATTTTCGACACGCGATAGCCCCCCATTGGACGGCGCGATTTGTATTGTATTGTGTGTACAAATGTATGAGTGTATGTGTTAGGTGGGCACGGAGCTGGGCGAGCCGCTGCACTCGGAGGACAGCAGCTGCGGAGCGTCGCCGCCGCACCCGCTGGATCCCTGATGGTGAGCTGTGCCTTAGGTAACGCCTGCGTCACAGCCACATGCTGCGCGGGCGACGGGGTGTAAGGTAGTGGGGGTCTGAGGGGGGGGTAGCAACGGTAGTCTATGCGAGAGTCACGAACGAACTTGTTACGCTATTAATATGCCGTTTTGAAATCTCCTTGAGCTTATCTCACTGTGTGGAAAGGTGGAAGGGTACATCTTGCGCCTTTCCTGGGTAGTACAAGAAAAGCAAACGCTCTAGGTGTCATTTCCATTTCATTTCTAAAGCATTAATGTTGTGTCGCAGTACCTAGTTATATCACAATTAATTTTTAATACAAGAAACGGCGTGTGATACTTGAAAACAATACCGACGAAATACCATCCCGGCACTATATTTCTAAATGTTTTCAGCACCCATAAGATATATAAAATCATGTCTACATAAAAACAATATGATATATTATTTATGTACTATCTTTTCAGAAACCGACAAAATTCAACGTGGACGCTCGACATGTCCCGATTCTACGCTTGCTTTTGTTGAAGTCGTATGACGCATAACGCGGGCATAGGATTATATGCCGTACGCTGTTTGTACAGAGCTCAGTTTCGCATGAAGCTTTTGTATTATGTAGACGATTTATGTTTGAGATATACACACATACACAATAAAACTTGAAATTTGGAAAACTGTTTCAAACAATTGAAAATGACGCGTTTATGCCGTTCGGCTCCCCGATTGGTTAAGAGCTGGACCAATCAGGCCGCGGTAAATTATAAGCATCGATCTCGTAATCGTAAAATAAGTTTTTTTTTAAAGAAGATTACTAGCAATGCTGGTTACACATTTATTCTTGTCAACCCGTCGTACTAAGCTAAATGCTTGTGTTACGAGTGGGTTCACGTCGGTAATGCAATGGGTGGGATTCGAACCGTCAACCACATGAACGCAAGTCCGACGCCGCTTTTAAAGTTTGCATTACGAACAAGCCCGCTAAGGTAAATAAACGTATGTTTTCCACAATTCAGTTTTGTAATATATTTTTAGTTCAAATAAATAAAGCAATGCAATTAACATTGTGGTTGTAATTATAAAATTATGTAATTTCAAAATTAGTACACTCGCCTCGTCTCACAGTTAGCAGTAATAATCAAGTTATACCTAAATAATACCTATAATTATGAATAAAATAATTTTTCTTGAATAACTCTGCCATATATTCGTGATCAGTTTTGACTCCAAAAGTTATAAACTTTTTATCATCTACTTTTGCTGTATATCTATTGCTGAGACCTGCATTAAAAATGTTCTCATTGACACAGTGGGAGCGACATTGTTTTTTACTATGTAAAGATAGTAACAATTATTTCATATCTTTTCATGGAATATTCATTTATTGTAAATAGGTCGTTGCTTTGTCAATTTTCTGATCATCACGTCGGTCACCGGTGGCCGATGGAAAAAACATTTTCTCATCTGCAGTTGTTTTGAACTAAAACCGTTTTTTAAGTAGTTTTTTTAATAAATGCAAAGTATGTGTTGTTATATCTCTTACATCTATCGTAAAAATATCAACATAATTTGGTTCCTAAAAATATATATGGAAGATTTATTTTGCAATGTTATAAAACTATTTACGTAAACAATTAATTAATTGTATGTAATTAAAATGTTTTTCTGCATGACACGTAATGAAAACCTTCCAGTAAACGATAATAACAAATTGAATAGATAATATTAAGGTGTGTACACACTGATCTTTATTAGGTTAGAATAGAAAAAAAAAAATTACTGTCAATGGACTAGATTATTTATGTTTTAATACCTATATCGGTGTTGAAAATAGAAACATGTAAATATAAATACATATTTTGCCGCCAGTAACTTTTTCTTATGAATTATATTCATGATTTATATCGAATATACGTTTAGTAATCGATTTATTTATTCGATTGTGTTCTACATACAATTTTATCTGGTTTTTAGAGATTTAGACCTAATATTGACAGCGTGTACGCAACTTGTCAAAAGAGTCAATTCGCACTGAAACGGCAAAGCGCAATGATTTATCAATGCCAAATATTATTAAGCTATTTGAATCTTATATATTCAACAAAAGAGTTCAAATTTATATAAAACTATGAAAATAAGATACCTAATGAAGGAAAACTAATTCTATAAATCATAATCAATTTGAAGTTCTTCTTATTTATAGTAAATAAGGGTCAAAATGTTTAATAAAATTTTGCTTCGAAAAGCAATTACGTTTTGCTATTCTTCAATGGGAGTCAACTCTAAGCTAGTTAGAATGAGACCCGATGTGGCTTGTAGGTCAATTAGACACATCTAGCAACGTACTTTATAACGGGCGTAGCTCTGGTATTCATAGATGTTAGTTATAACTGTATAGAGGCTTATTATAGAAAATAATATAAAGTATTCTAAATAGGCAGTCTCCGTCGGCCTCAATTTTTAATAATGGTTGTGTTATTTTTGAGTCGAAGTTTGAGTCTGATTATTTCTCAGAAATAAATAATGTTTTTTTAGTCTTAAGAGGTATACGGCTAGCGTATAATTGAAAATAACCCACGATATTTCCCTAAACATTAACAAAAGATTAAGTATCTACAGATAACAAATAAAATACAAATTGATTTGTATCAATTTAAAAAAAGTACAAATATTTAAAACCAAACTTTTAAATCATACTCTTGTTAAACTAACATCTATGAATAAACTATAATATATAAACAAATAGATGTAGAACGTTATTAACCAAATTGTATTTAAATGCTTTTATTTTAATACTCTGCGTCATAACGATGACGTCACAGACCGCCGATAGAACCATAACGGTTTATAAGAATTTATAATAAAATTAAAAATGAAAAAGTTATTGTGATGTCCTTATTACATGTGACTTTGATTCTAATAAAAAGCCAAAACATTTTCAGTTGTGAATATTGTTTGAAATTTTTGCACACAGCAAACTAGATAACTATACAGGGCACACCATCAAAGCTGTCTATAACACATGCATGTAAACCTAACATAAAATTGCCGTTTTTTTTACACACATATGACCTCTGATCGGTCCGGTATCGGTGTGTACGCCACTGACCTCCGTACCACGAGATCGGTGGCGTACGGAGTCCGTGGTCGAGAGGTGTACACACCGGATTTCAAGGTTTCGCTAGCTCTGAGGTCCCGGGTTCTATCCCTGGACGGGTAAAGGTAGAAAAAAAAACTTTTCTACATTGTCTCGGCTCTGGGTATTTGTGATACCTTCGTTGTCTCTGACTCTATAACACAAGTGCTTTAGCTACTTACTTTGGTTTCAGAGCAATGTATGTGGTTGTTAACATTTATTTATTTTTGTTTGTATATGTGCCCTGTATAGCTATTTAGTTTGCTGTGTGTACATAATGTAGGTTAAATTTTATACTTATTTTCTAAATACTTGCATATAAAGCTGTTTGTTAATAATTAAGCCTAAACAATGCATCACATAACATCTATAATTCAATGAATTTAAATAGCTATTGGTAAATGCCGTAAAATTTTAAATATTGAGGGGCTAAATAAAAATATATCTCTTGGATTCAAAATAATATATTTTTAAACAATGTTCACGACAAACTTGACTTAATAAACACTGCCATTTCTTTATCTATAGGTAGAGTCAGTAGCAACGCCGAGATGTCACTTATGAAGTTAATTGATTCGCTAATATTAATCGATATTTTTTGTCTTCTAAACTACAAAATAGTAATAATCTATAATGTTTAGAAAAACCTCAATTGATAACTCTAATAAATATTCAATCTTAATTTCTTTTTGATGGTCGACATATGTGCAAAATGCACACAACAATCAAATATCATAATCTTATAATATTTTATGTTAATAGCGAACCGGTGTATACATGGCCTCATAAGTGACCTTCTCGTAGTCAAAATGTCTAGATTTCGTTACTTATACATACCCTTAACTGTTAATGTTTTTCGACTATTTAACATAATATCGCTTTAAATTAACAGCCGAAGCGTTATAAATAACTAATTGCGTTTTATTGTTGACAATATTTTCAGGTATCGATACTCGTAACTTATCGATATCGATATACATGCAATTAATATTTATCGATTTAATAATAATATACTATTATTTTTAACTCCTTCGCTAGACATGTATACTATATACATAAGTTTTGTATATTATATAATAATAATAACGATGTGATTATTTCAAATTTTTAATGAAGTTATAAGAAATATATTACCAAAATAATCGTCACATTTAATGTTTAAGTTAATTATTTATAAACGTAAATATAACGATATATTTTATTGCTTTGTGTGTAAAATGAAGTTCATAATTCGTATCAGAGGTATGTTGATAGATGATTGACTACACAAATCATATAACATTGTTAGTGACATTATTTATTCTGGTTTTCAAACGTACGTGAAGTATGTATGGGTGGTAATTATCTACCCGTTTCCTGTCAATTTTATACGTAAGTATTAGTCCAATTGATCTATCAATATATTGATACGCATAGTGCTAGATGTAACACAACATTTGTAAGCAAATCTCATGAATATTTTGTGATTATTCACCCTCTAACTGTAAGCAATTTTTTTTGTAATAATTGTTAATTTTTTTTAACAATCTAGTCTTTTTTTTGTTTATGTAACCGTAAGGTATTATCGCGACTATAATTCTTCTTTTAAGTATAATTTAGTTGATAAAGAGCAATGAGATTTTTGTAGGTTAGTTTTTTTTTGTGTTTTTGTCTATGGTCTGGCTAGTAACATAGGTTAGGAGAAGTTTGACCAATTTTTGAATCTCCCGATACTCATTTATAGAAGAAACTTAGTGATAATTTTCTGACTACCTAAAAATTAAGCTCTAAATTGTCTTATGAATGTTTTTTTAAAACCTAACCTATGGTGTCGCCATCTGTCGCCAGATTAACACGTATTGTCTTTTGTATTTGATTTTATAATCGTCGAGAAATATGAGTTATCCAAAGATCTTTGTATCGAAATGTATTTAAATTCGATAATATCGATGTAAAACAGTTTTAAAATTACTGCACAGTAATTTGAAATATAAATATTTATAATTTGTTAGTATTACGTCTATAATGGTAAAAATAAGAGTTGAAATTGCATTGTGCAGTTATTTACGAACTGATACTATCGATAATTTTTATATTTATTGTGTCTAAATTATTAAATACTCGTTTTTAAATGCATTAATAATTTATTCAGTAAAAAAAATGTCTTTTGAAAAAAAAAGATCTATCAGTTTTGTGTTTAAATTCGAGAATTTATAATGTTTAATATCAAAGTTAGTATTACTACATTTTGATATGAATAGTGTTGTCCATTATATCGATATTATAATAAATTTTAGTTGAAAATCTAGTTTTAATATGACGTGCACCAGAAAGAACTGAATGTATATTGCTTTTTTATATAATTGTGTATATTAATGTAAACGTATTGTGAACAAATTTTGTGTATTGTCTTTATAACCATTAAACCGCTAATTTGAAGTGAGATAGCTGTTTATTTCAATATCAATGCAAAAAAGTAACCCTAGTAGTAGTTTAATACAATTTTCATTATAGATTCAACATTAAATTCTAAAGAAATAAACTGTTATCTCAATATCTAAGTATTATAACAACATTCCGTTAATTTTGCAGACACTTTAAACCCAACGCTTATCGGTAGTTTCAATAACTCGCTAGGTAACTATCGATACAGCGGAAACACATCACTACACACATAAACCTTTGTCAATTGATATTAATAAAATTATTATCGAGAAAATACTTTAAATAATTGGCGATGTATAACCTAATAATTGTATATCTCTAAAATTTGTTGAACGAGAATACGCTCTAGACTATTAAGAAATAAAAATGTACCTATTAAAGTGACCCTATACAATACGCAAAGGGTTTAGATTCGTAGATTTTGCTAAATTGATATTTAAAAGCATTTTATATTAAAAGTACGCTTGTATCCATAAAATTTTTATCGGTTCACGTTGCAGTCGTGTTGTTTAATCAGAATATTCTCATTTATTGTTGCAATCCTTGCTTTTCTGTCCATTTGTAACCCAAATTATAATTTAACAGTACTAGGTACATGTCAATATTAAAATTTAAGAACTCAAAACAGTACGATTTTAAAGCTACTATTGAACAGAAAATTAAGGTATTACATGTTATAAATACACTGTAATCATCAAAAGCAGGCTATCCCATACATAACCCAAGCATTTAGATCACTAGATAACAATAACCACTGTTAAAATGTTAGTTTTTATAATGTATTGTCCTTCCGACTTGTATTCTGCTACTCCTTTATATCATTTGAATATAAATCTAAATTATTGTCTAATATTTAATTGCAAGTGAATTATCTCAATACTTAATTATTTTATGTAAATATATCTGAATAATGAAAAATTTGAATGAATTTATTATCTTTTAATTACCCCATAGCTTGTACATACTTTCTACTACTACCTTACCAAATGGGTGTATGAGCATAAATCAGTAGAACTTGTGTCACGAAAGATGAGACTAGGCAAGCGTAAGTAGTGGGGAGCTTGCGCAGTTTCCGCGCCTCCCGCGCTCTTGCCGCCGTCCCGATGACGCGCGGTCCCTCCAACCTCACTCCGTCAGAGAGTTAACTACTGCACAAGTCACAGCACGCACCCATATTGAGTTTGCATAAGTTTCCAACAAGCTTGATTTTTGCACCGGACTAGTATATCTAGAGTCATCAAGAAGGATATTACAAGGAAGATATGATATTGATTGATTATGAGTACCGCGGACCGAAGAATGATAATATTGGTAAACTGTGGCGTCGAGACGCCGCGGCGCCGGTACGAAATGGTGTCGTGACACCGCTCAACTATGGCTGCAGCTTATCTAAATATCTGTGTTCATACTATTCATAACATTACTATGTTCTTTAGTAATATCAGAGTTTAATTATAGCCCGCTAAACTTTACTCACTTACTTGTGACCTTTGGCCCATAAACAAAGCTATGGCGGGATCGCCGATGTTGCCAGGGATGCCGCATTCTAAACTTGTGTGAAAATCAAGCTCGTTGGAAATTGTAAATATCTGGATTTTGTCAGGGCTATAGAACTTTTTTTTTAATGTTGGGCCAAGGTTTTCCTCAAATTGCGATACGAATTTAAGGGAAATATTGAATAAAACACATAATTACAAATACAATTTTATTTCAGCAAGTCACTAGGTCAATAGTTAATATAAACGCAACACTTAAAACAATCTTAGTCTTTGTACAAGGCAATTTTCATGTTAACAATATCGACACCACCGTATGGCGACATAACTGACAGACAAACCATTCTTCAAATAACCATAACTCTCTCATATTGATTGTATACATTGGTTTTTAGATTCAACCAGTTACAACAGAAAAATGTTTAAAAATCTTTAATCTCTCTAATCACCGCTAATGAGACACAATTGATTTTTTATTGTAATGCGGTTACCGGTCGGGGACGAATGGGTTAAATCTAAATTTTGGCTATAAACCCATCTTTTGTATAATATAAGTTATTTTCATAATATTTTAATCACATACATTTGTATGCCTTTCGGCAAAATAAGGCTGAACAAAAGTTAATTATGTCACAACTCATGTAAACACCCATATTTGCAAATAAATATATTTTATTCGCTCCATGTAAAATACGGTATTCAGCTAAATCTGGTAAGATTGGAAGCCGACCCCAACATAGCTTGGGAAAAGGCTAGGCAGAAGGAAAGATATTTGCAAATAAATATATTTTATCATATTCTTTAATAATCATAACCCTTTCCCAACGACTACTCGAACGCAACTAGAAGATCCTAAATGCCTAGTTGGCACCTTCAAGTTAAGTAAACAGACAGGAGACTTAACAGCGACTTCATATATGGGTTTACTCTTATCACACGCTAGGGTATCGGTCAACTTTCACCAATCACAGTAGCTTGCCACTCATTGGTGGAGAATGACATAAACGCATGATCCTAGCGAATTTGAATAGCGGTAGCCCCCACTATTTTGCGTTGGAGTATTCTGCCTTATGTCTGCAGAGAAACAGCTTTTGCCTACAAAGAGACAGTTACAGGCTGGGAAGTCTAGGTCCAGAACATATTCATTCGGCAAGTCTATTCCCCTCATTATAAATCAAAATACCAGATGTAACTTCCCTTTACATTAACTATCGACAAGTATATATTGCTCAAATGTTGCTCAATTGCTGAAAAAACACAAGATGCACAGTCAACTGTCTCAAATTCGTCCTCAAAACTACAGAAATTCATTTCAAAAAGTCTCGCATCACAAAAACAACTTTATACCATGCGGTACAGGTCACCTATGTGTAATTCAAGACAGTATTGACTGACTTGACTGTGTATCTAGAGTTTTTCTTCATCAATGTATACAAGTTCTTGTTTTCTGTCAGTTATCCCGGCCAGAGCTTACCACACAACAATCCGTTGGTTACAATTTGATTAACCCTAAATTTCGTGTTTAAAAATGCATAATATATAAAATATAAGAACAGATAATTTGAGTATTGCAACATATTAATAAAATATGAATTAGTTTATACCACTTTTAGATTTACGTTACAGATTATCAAGTATTTTAGTGACAAAATAAATTTTTAATTATCACTATGGCTTGAACAAGAAATACAATTATTTTTAGAAATAATGTATGAAAAAAGGCTGCAAAAAATTTACTTGTCACTAAAAATCTCTTATTAAGTAATAATTATGTAGATAAAATACATATTAAATTTAATCTCAGTAAGTACGTAAGTTGATTAAATATTAGTGAGCGCTCAATTCGATAACTCGTTACAGGAATGTGATTTGAGACGTGCAGAGAGAAAAGCGTGGCAATTGTTTTAAAAATAAATAAATATTTTACTCCATTGAACAAAGAAAACTTGCTCTTAGGCCGCGAATAGGGCGTGATTTCATAATTTGTGTAATATGTGTTTAGAAACATTTTTCTTTAAATACATTGTTGCCAAACATTTCTCTCTGCGCGAATAATATATGTATCACATTTCAATCCTTGTATTGGTATTTCTCATGATTTCGTTTATTCTCAATTCCACCCAATTTTCTTTAAAATTCTGTAAAAAATAAAAATAAAGAGTTGACGTATAACTTTGCTTATAAATTGCTAATTTTATTCCTCTGTACTCTATATAATTAAGATAATATTTCTGAAAATAATCTATACTAATATAAATCTGAAGAGTTTGTTTGTTTGGTTGAAAGCGCTAATCTCAGGAACTACTGGTCCAATTTGAAAAATCTTTCAGTTCTTGATACCATATTTTATCGACGAAGCCTGCACAGCCTATAACCGACGCCCACGTTGTTGGAAACGCGAGAAAATGTATAAATATGTTGTATAAATGAAAAATAAATATAGTATTTATAAGCAAAACCGCAATAAATAATTACTTATATTAAAATAAGATATAATACTTCGTCGGACATTCAATAATTGCATGATTATGACCTAAATAAATGTAATTACGCTAATTATGGTGCGAAAACTAAAACACGCGTGATTTTAAATGCATATTGATGACTTGGACTGTCGAATATATTTAAATAGAATTTGTTATACAATTCTAGATCCGAGACCTAGCAGGGAATTAATGCCGGTTTTTAGATAATACAAAAAAGTTAATAAGTATTTTTGTTAAAAAAAAGCTGACAAAGATGAACGAGATGATTGATTAACGAGATGAAAAAAATTATATAAAACTTGTTTAATATTTTATCATTATCTTAAACCGGACATGAAATGTTAACATTGAGCTTGGATCACCAGGAAGTATTCAGACTTATTGTGGAAAAGAAATGGTGCTATGTATGTCTTCACTCATTCATCGGTCATTTAATTAGTGATTATAAATTGATAACAATACATACATTTGTAATAATATTATAGAATAGAAGCGTGATCTTAACAAATTCCAATAATTACGCAGTAGTTGGGAGTCAATGAGATTTTTACAATAAAAAAATGCGCTACACTCGCCACTCTCGTATTTAGTATATCTGTAAATTCCCACCAATGATCAGGTAGTAGCTTTTTTCTCATTGGTGGAAATTTACTGTGACCTCATACAAGATTAGCGAACCTAGTGAATTCGTTTGATAGCGAAAATCCTCATTGAATTAAGACATTGCAGTTTGTTTCTAATAAAATACGTTAACTCAAACTTTATACCTATTTTAGAATCCTGCCCATAGTCAAGTGAAATTTCTACAAACTTTTTTTTATTAGTTTTGGTAGTCTGCTGTTATTTACAGCTAAGAACAACTACTGCCAGTGTCGTGTAGCGACCATACATGGGTACAATAAAGGCCCTAACTGATCTGGGCGATATTTACATGCGATAACAACACAAATATGGATGTTAACACACTACAAGCGTTCACAATGATAGAAATCGCTTAGAAGACATTAAATGTATGGGATAGACATTTCGTTTTGATATGTCACTCGACTTAGACTTGTCACTGCCATACATATGAGCGACTCGATCAGCGTTGACGCTTGTAGAAATATCACTTCGCTAGGACGACTGAATATGTTATTTCTCAAGGATATGGTATTTTTTATTTGAAAAGCAAATCTCAATGCCTTGATATGATTTCGTCCGAGTTTATACAAACTGAACTATTGTAAAACGTATTTCCTAAAATATAAAACAATTATTTAACTACAAACAAATTTAGAATTCAATTAATAATGGACACAAGTAATATAATTAATTACTAATATACATAAGTATAATTCCGAGTACATTAAATGCGGGGTCAACAATCCATTGAAATATACTTAATTATACGTTCAAATTAAACGAAGCTTATAATTAATTAATTCAAATATTTATGCGAATATTACATATTGTTGTACAACTATAATTATGGATAATTTTATGAAACTAGCTGACTCGCCTCTGCTTACCACTTTCTCTTGATTCACTCTATACATTCGCAAACAAATAAGAAAATTAGTTCGGTCGTTTTTTAATTTATCCAGACAGACCGACGCGCCATGCTATTCTTATTGTTTTACATTGGAAATGATTAATGTATATAGACGGCATTCCCTAAGGTGAGAGGTAAGCGTTTGCCGTGGTATGGGCATATTATGAGGAGGGATGAAAGTCACATAACTAAACAAGTTATGAGTATGATTGAATGGGTATACAAGGAGAGGGAGACCGAAAAAGAGATGGATGGATTGAGTGATAAATGTTATGAGTAAGGAGTGGATGCCGCGATGACGAGTAATAGAGATGAATGGAAGGAAAATACGGCAGTGACCACATATAAATGGGATAAGGACAGGGAGATGATAAGACGACGTGCCCATATAAGGGGATCTTATTGACAAAAAAATAATGTCATATACCTACTATATACTAATGTTTAGTAGGAAAAATATTCAGATGTCCATTGTTAAATTTAAATGTTTCTGAATGGGGCCAGAAATTGCTGAATTATTGTGACGCGTTGGCCCTTAATTAACTTCGTTTTAAATTATGAATTATTCCATAAAAATAGTTGTACATCAAATTTTAAGTGACAAAATGGTATAGATCGACTCTAAATACATATTATTTGTTTAACTATTCACTGCGTTAAGCCGGCCGCGAGTTAAAAGCACTAAATATTTTATACATATTGCCACCCTATTAATGTTGCCACACTGAAAAGTTATTTTCACAACATATTTCAGTTGATTTTATTTGTATAAATAATATCTTTGTCTTCAATAACTGTGCGCCGGAGATAAAAATAGTGCTAAATCAGTGGCCAGTAACATTAAATATTTTCGGCATGGCTTAATAAAGTGGCAACATTGTCAATTGGATTCAGATGAAAAAAATCACTTATACATTTGTTTTTCAACTGAATTCAATTGACCTTTACACTAGTGACCTAGGTCATAACCCCTTCCTAAATTTAGATCTACGAAGGGGTGAACAATATCTATATTTGACTTCTAAGGTCTAATCGAAGGTGTTAGCTGGTTCGTTTTTGTTGTATACTCGACTTTAAGAGCATTTTCCAACCATTAACCCATGTTTCGAATATGTTTTTTTTCATAGGTAATATTTGACCATAGGGCATATAATTTATAGTGTCGGTATCGTTAATAATCTGTATACGATTATTAACACTCAACCGACTTTTATTAGACGACCTCCGTGGTCGAGTGGCGTATACACCGGTTTTCAAGGTGTCGCCAGCTTTGAGGTCCCGGATTCGATCCCCGGACGGGTCAATGTAGAAAAACACTTTTCTACATTGTCTAGGGTCTGGGTGTTTGTGGTACCTTCGTTGTCTCTGATTCCATTTCGGATTCGGAGCAATGTATGTGATGTTGTCCACATTTATTTATTTATTATTTGTATACAGAACAGAATAGGCCCAAGTCAAAGTTATCTATAATGACGAGTACAATATTATTCTTATTACGTTTGTTTTTTTTACACATTGTGGAAGGACCGGACCAAATGACCAGTCAGAATATAATTTAGTGGGTTACGGTTGGTGATGAGTCCAGGCGTGGTGTATAGTGGTGTATAGTGTGTTGGCGGCGGCGCTACGTACGCACTAGTCGGCCTTCCGCGGCCGTCGCTTGCGGACCTCTGTCCGCGCGCCGCTGTCGCTCGGCGTGTCGCCGCCCGCCGACGTCGCCTTCTCCTTGTCCTCGTCAGAACTCTGTACCACAACATACATTTATCAATTACTGTCTTCGAAAATGATACCTACTATTACCCAAAGAGGATATCTATCCAAAATGGACGAAGATTAACATCTAGAATGAAAACAAAATTTCCGCTCGAAATAAAAAAAAAATGAAAGACATTGAAATAAAACTACTTTAAAACGGATTATATCGCGGTTTATTTTTGATATTAGTTCCCGGCGTTTCAACGCCTTTGCAGGTGTCATGGAGTCGGCCCGTGACCATGATACCTAATAAACCGCGATAGAATCCGTTTTAAAGCAGTTTTATTTAAAAAAAAATGAAATCCAATTTTTCATATCAAATTGCAGGCTTTATTAAGCTCAATTCTTATAATTGGAGTGTCATGTACGAAATGGCCAAGATGCATTCCATTTTTTTTTCTTTTTAGAAAATTACTGGCAATGTGGGTTCTCATATTACTAGTATTTTTGTTAACCCCTCGTGCTAATATTACGAGGTAGTGCAATAGGTGGGATTCGAACTCACGACCACATGATCCCAAGTCAGATATCTTAGCCGTTGGGCTACCGCCGCTTTAATTCTGCTTATGGGAGTGTGATGTAGGAATTTCCAAAGCTACAGTCTAAAACATTGAATGGTGTTTGTGATAGAAAACATATTATAAAATCTACTCACGTCACTGGGCGAGTTCTTCTCGGCATCACTGTTGTTGACGTTTTCATCATCATCCACAATGTCGTCGTTGATCAGCTCCTGTAACAAAAACCATTTTGACTTACTCTTCAACTTTCGGGACATTTGTTGGTGATATCGCAGCCCTTAAAAATTAAACATTTTTTAAATCCTACCTATCCTTTTATTATCTCCATCTTAGCATTAAAGAACAAAATTTATGATGCAGTTGTTTCAAAGAAGACATTTCATAAATTAAAACTTGTCGAGGATTTTTAAAGTATAACTATAATCATAGGCTACACTGGCATACACTGGCTTGCGACTGCGGCTGCACCCGCATTTTATCGTATATGAGAATTCGTAATACAAAAGTGTTTATCTACCAAACACAAGTAAATTTCCTTTATTTTATTAGGCTAGATATTTTTATATAAAAGCTTAGATAAGACCGGCGTTGTATCCTTTTAAGATTTGTCATAATTAAATTGCAGTTCAGGTGCAGTTCGAATGTAGTTGAAACAATTCACAGTACATTGCAATCGTGTCCCCACCGTCGAACTGCACCAGAATTGCAATTGCGGTTGGATTGCAGTAGAAATGCGGTCCGTCTGTCTAGAGCTGTGTAAAATGTTGGTGTACATTAAAGTATATATTTTTTTTACTAGGAATATGGGTCGCTGATTACTAGTGTTCTTGTTAACCCCTCGTGTTAAGCCCAATGCTTGTGGTACGAGTGTTCACGTCGGAGGGTCTCGAACCGGCAACCAAAGCATGATCGCCCTTCCCATTGAGCTACCACCACTTTCTTACGTGCTAAGTTTCGTCCACCCACTTTTCCACATCAACAATACTACTAAGTATATATTACCTGGTCATCATCTGACTTCTCCTTCGCATCCTGGTCTCCTCGAGCTCGTTTATCCAGATCCTTTTGCGAGATGAACACCTTGTCGCTCCGCCGCGGCGGGTACAGCAGGTCGATGATGCAGACTAGCACCTGGTGGGGATAGGTTCGAGTTACGATGGTGACAACATGGAGACTTCCTTAAATATGGATTACTTGTGGGTTTGTTTGTAGCAAGAACCTGGAACTACTAAACCGATTTCGAAAATTCTTTCTCCAGTAGAAAGTTGCATTATTCCTGAGTGTCATAGGCTATTTGGTGATGTTTGATTGACAATGAAGAGGGCACGTGTCAGCTAGTTATTAATATTAAATAGACTTCTATTTCTGTCTTAACAGAACTTTCGGGAAATAGTTTTGTCTGACCGGAACTATCTCCCAAAAGTTCAGAACTAAAATTCTAGGAAGACAACGCTTTAAATCGTGTGAAACAGACGTAAAGGACTTGGGACTAGACTTCTGTCAAGCCTTCTTCTGTTTAACTGTACTATGATTTCAATTTATTTTCATGTAATTGCCGTTTAAAACAATACTGACTTACTAATTTTTTCTCTGAAATATGTGTTTTATCATAATCTAGAAACCCTCTGAAGATCTAAGTATTGATTTTTGTTTCTGTTTCAGATAGAAATAATCTACAGCATGAACCTTTAAAACATATTTGAAAATATAGGTTAATAAGACGAATAAAATACTAACCAGTCCAAGCAGAGCTCCAATGAAAATCGTGGCTATAGCGAAGATGAGGTACGAGCCCCATGTAGGAAGACCGTACGTCTCCATTAACATTTCGTGAACACGCTGCAAAAACAAACAAATATTTCAATTGTAATTGGCAAATACCTCGTAATCTAATATTCTGCACAGTTTATTTTTATTTTTGTGATAGTTCAGGTAAGACGTTAGTGGCAGTGGAGGAGACATGGATGAAAAAAGTCGGCTTATGCAATGCTTCATAAACGAAGCGATGCACCGTTTCTCTTCTAAGGCCGATTTTTGACCCTAATACAATACATTATTATATATACACGTGAAATAGGCGTGTGAACTAAGTTTTTTTCTATCAGGTAGATTATAGAAAAGTAAAAATAAAGTAATTTTTCATTTTTCACGTGTTCAAAAAATTACGGAGGTATATTGAGTTGAAATGTCACATGACGTCACGCCTTGGTAAAATTTATACCGAGCCATGACGTAATGAGCCCCCACTCCCCAACTTTAATGCGTTTTAACTAAGTCATTATTTGTTAATTTGATAAAACGAAAAATATGGGTGTAATTATTTATTACCTAACTGACGGACTAAATAGAATTACGTTTTCTTTACCCAGTCAACATGCCTATTATAACTGTCTGCATATTCCAAGTTAAGACAAAGAGACAAAGTCTTGGTAAATATCCGATGCCTTAGCCATTATGCCAGGCAGACTACGCACAATCATAGGGGATCAGTTCAACTTACCCTGAGCGCCTGGCTGAGCTTGAAGAACTCAGCAACCAGGGTCATCTGTATGGAGTGAGGGGCTTTCCATGAAGGCACGGGGTCGGTCTGCTTCCAGCGCTGGTCCTCCACATAGCCGAGCATCGACTCCACGTCGCGAGGACCCTTATATTGTCGGAATTCGCCGTCGATGACACTGTAAGGCACAAAAGTAAACTTATAGAAGAGGAAAAATAAAAGAAATTATCTGTATGAGAAGAAGCCTGTGCCCAGCAGTGGGACATTTAAATAATTATAATAAAATCTATTTTCAGGCTACTTAGTCCCATAAATATATAGCTTACAGGCTAACATACATATTTTATAAGTACATTATGGGTAGAATAAATTAACTCAAAACCTATGTTACTTAACACTTCCTTAAGTATTAGCACCACGTCAAGATTACTTCGGTATTTATAGGCCGGTATGTTTTGATACTCACTGGAATATAGTTGGCAAGGCAGTGACCACGAATCTACCGCTCAACCCTGGAGACTTCGTGACGTCGACGCCTGCAGTCCTAACCCCTAACGTTTTGCGGGTGGCGCGGGTCGACAGCTCGCGCCACGCAGGAGAAAGGTCTTTGCAGGCCGGGCACCATGGCGCGTAACTGGAAAAGAAAAATATATTAAATTAAAACTGGCCCTTGATCAAGTGGTTAGCGACCCTGGCCAGTAAACCGGAGAGGTTCGATTTTCAGTCAGGACAAATCTTTGTGTGATGAGCATGATCATTTGTCTATCTGAGTGTAATTCTTATAAATTATGAATGTATTCATTCAAAACTAAAATATGTTCATTTCTAGTAAACCTAAAATAAACTTATAGAAACACCATCAGTCATTCCTATGAAGAAGAACCTGCACGAAACTAGGTACATCTTTGAACAAAAACTGCTCCAAGTCAAATACACACTAGGTTCAGGTGATCCTGCAAGCCGTTTTTAACATAACTCGACAAATATTTATAGACCGAATCAAAATATTTTTATTTCGAGTTGACTTTTTCAGGTACTTTCAAACGTTAAATGAGCCTAGTTGCGGGGTTCTATATCATTCCTATGGAGAAGTACCGGCAAGAAACTCCATAGACAGAAGACATGCCTGCCCATTTCTCTTTTTATTGCAACATTATGGTCTAATGTCATCAATTATCAAAATATAGTCAAATCATATTGAAAACATGCGTAAAGAGCAAACATATTAGCATCAAAACAAGCAGCTCGACCTTGTAAAGACTAAGAAAACACCAGTATATGAGTAAACATGACATAAAATAGGTCCGTATCGATCGGAGAGTCGAGGAAAACTTAATTCAGTAACGTTACATTTAAGATGGTATCTAGATTGTTGTGGCGAAAACAATCTTGAAGACTCATGGGACCAGGGCCCATACCATGAGCTTATTAAGCAAGGTTGTAGCCGCTGTGGAAGCGAGACAGCGCTATACAATGCACGTAGCAGCGTCTCGCTTCCACAGCGGCAACAACCTTGCTTAATAAGCTCATGGTATGGCGCCAGAATCTATCAAAATGATAAGGTTTAGTAAATCACTTTGTCAAGATCGTACAGAAGTAGTTTCTAACTGCGACGTCGCGTCGCCGCATTTTAATCAATATGTAGGGATAATAACTAATTGCTAAAATTAATTAATTATCCATCTGCCATCCGTCTGTTGTCTGCTGGTTGTAGGACTTTGAAAAAAGTTCATAGACAAAGACGAAGTTGGGGTTTAAAACCTACTTACTAAAGAGACTGTAAATAAACTGGGATAATCATTATTTCAGGTGTCCGCGGTAAGTTAGACAGCGTCCACAAAGGAGATATATATCGGTTGATCTAAACGCACATACGAATCCAAGTGCAGCCAAACAACGCCAATGGCGGCAGTTCCGACCATATTTTTTTTTGCGTTAATCGTTTAACAAAAACAATCTAAGGTGCACTAACAAAATCATATACCTACCACTAAAAAATTATGTTCCTTTTGGACAGATAAAGTTTCGTAATTGAAACAGGATTTCCAGGGACAAGTTATTACAAACAACTTTTCTTGTTCATAAAGAGTATATAGACAATGTTAATTTGTATAAAACTTGACTTTCATATTGACATTCTATTGGTATTGATCTAGGTTCGACTTGAACTTGATCATCCTTGAACTTTCGAATTCATTACATTACTACGCCACAACGAATATAATAACATAAATATTACCTTTATACATATATAAACAGCAGTTGTCTTTTCGGTTTTATTCTTTGCATAATCTCTAAGTTTGTGAGTTTATCCCGCTAACTGCATAATATAGACGTAAGAAGAAAAAAAATACATAGTTAAAATATATAGTTTTAATTAACTCGATACCTTTACGCGTTCTCGAGATAAAAGGTCTTGACAGACAGCCGGACGGACGGTTAGACATACGGTGACAGACAACAAAGTAATCCTATAAGGGTTCTGATTTCTTTTTCAGGTACAGAACCTTAAGAACATAATTATAACCTCCTCCTTTTTGAAGTCGGTTAAAAATGGAAGGAGCTTCACCGACAAGAGAACCCTTAAATTGATAGATAAACCGTGACCTTTTAATAGCCTATTGCAGCCATGCAGCATTATTTTCCATTGGAACCTTCCAGAAATGGTGTGATGGGAACTGCATTATGACGTCATACATTGTTTGGATGCCAGTAAACCGCGTATAACACGTATTGTTTTATCTGTCGCAGTCACTGTAAACAGCTGCCTTTTACGATATGTAGCGACATTTTTGAGTTAATATTACCAGAACTAAGTGGATTTGTATGGTGCCCATGTTTCTTCTTATAGCTTAGGCCCAGTTTTTTGGTCCCCAGTTAACTCAACCAATGGTTAAATATGCTAACTAATGGTTTCAAAACGCGTTTTTTCATCAATTGTTAGTCTTTCAAATGGCCAAATAAGTTCTGCCGAAGTTCGCAACCGGTTAGCATATTTAACCAATGGTTAACTCGGGATCAAAAATCTGGCCATTAGGCGTCTTCTAAGCCGAACAGAATAATAATTACGAATACTTGTATATACTAATAAATTGGTAAGATTGTATCTACTTTGTTAATACTTTAATAAATTATAAATAATTAAATTATAGCCATTGGTTAACTTGAGATAAAAAAACTAGGCCTTAGTCAATAAAGCCCCAGTACATACATATAGCCGTAAATTTGTTAGTTAAAATAGCTCAGTTCAATTAGAGTAATTTTTTGTCCATTTAACATTGAAAGGTTTCAGACTAGTTTTTATCGTCTGGTATGCGTTTAAATTAGATGGCATTGAGAATGTATCTGTATGAGGTGTGATTAAAATAATTATCTATATATATAAAACTCTTCCGTTACTGACTGACTGACTGACAGACAACGCACAGCCGAAACTACTGATCGTAAAGAGCTGAAATTTGGCATGTGTGTTTGTTGGGAGGAGTAGGCTACCAATAAGAGAGGATTTTTGGAAATTCCCCCCCAAAGGGGAGAAAAGGGTGGTAAATAGAAAATGTTTATTTCTCAATGGATTCCACGCGGACGAAGTCGCGAGCAAAAGCTAGTTCAATTTAAGACTCTATTGTCGTTGTGGTTTTCGTCCGAAATAAATTGTTATGGTGTAGTTGGTTGTACGTAGTAGCAATATGGAGGTTGGTGGCCTAGCGGTTCAATGAACGGATTTGTTTGCTAGTTGTCTTTGACAACTGAGAACACCTAAAGATCGGGCCTGGGAGGGACGACATCCTATCACTCGATCAGCTTGCTCGAGGAGCGGGTCTTTTACACCCACACCATCATAAAAAAATTTAAGATTCGTCAAATACGTATCTTATAAATCTCTTTTTTTAAAACAGTACAGTTTAACAAAGATAAAGCGCGTTAAAGTTCAGGAGTGAGGGTTGTGACGTCATAAGTTAGCGAAAATAATATCTACAAGTAACCTAGCTGGCGAGTATCCACTCCCAACATAAATACGCTGTATCTAAGCAGATATTCGTTATTTAGAAAAATATGTGTTAAAAAAATATGTTCATTACCTACAGGACAATGAAAAAAAAAATTGTCTACGTCCCTATTATGGTCATGGGGGTCATTTAGAGATTAGGTCATTAACCTCAAGACCTTTAAGTCTTAAGTTGATTGTTAACAACAGGTGTTTAGTTAAATACAGGCATGTGTGTAAATGGTAAATGTAAGTAAACATTCTTATCTCTATAAATAAATAACCGTGACGCACGATAACAACAATTCAAATATGTAATCTATGTTTATATACAAAAAAACATTTCTTATTTACAAAATGGCTTCTTATTCATCCAGGATTTATAGATGAGAGCTTGATAAGAATTGATTGGCAACATTAAGTTTTAAAGTTGTGTTGTTGTGGCTAAGTATAAGCTTTATGGTTTGACCTCTAATAAGGCTGTTTCGTAGATGGGTAAACTTACCGTAAGTACGTTAGGCTGTTGGTACCAACAATCGTATCTTTGACAATCGTCAAGTCATTACAATTCTGACAACCAGTCTTACTAAGGGGAACTGCATAGCCCAGCAATGGGTTATGGAGGACAGATACGCCAGATATCCATGTAAAATACAGTATTAAGAATCTAGCTTAATACTGTATTTTCTTTAGTTCTTCTCTTTAGACTGGAAACCGACCCCAACATATCTTGGGAAAGGGCTAGGCAGATGATGTAGTAGATTTAGTTTCAAAACTGTGTGTAAAATCTTCTAAATAGTACAATGTACAATGTAAAGTCTCTTTTTGTTTGAAAACAGTATAATATTAAATGTCACATTGTGTATTTTTATAAAATAACAATACAATGTAACTTTTCCTCATTTGTTTGAAGTATTGTCATTCTAACAGGTTACAATGTATTTATGATGTGTTGTACTGGTACTGGGTTTTGTTTAATACTATTATTATGTTATTTCATTGTAATATATAAATTTTGTTATGTAATGAAATAGTGTAATTTTAGTGTAGGACTCTTTCTAACATTATTCATGTACTACTACTTCATTTTCTTACTTGTTCTAACTACTTTAAATTGATAAAACAAGTAAACAGAATATAAAATTGGCGTGCACAGACATTTCAGACTGGTTATGCACAAATAAAAACCTACCAGTTTCAGCTTGTACCTACCCTACCTACCTGACGCAACCGGCAACACTAGAAATTAAGCCATTTTGTTTATATCATTGGTATGTGTATGTGTGTTTTTATGGGATTACAGGGTATGCGGAGCCTTTTTGCATGTGTGGAAAGCATGCTCATGCATGTAGCTGAACACTATCAAGAGTATTTCTTATGTAAATGTCACAAAGGTAGAAAACATTTTTTTATAGAGATAATGAAAAAAAAATAGTCAACTTGTATGTTTTCTGGTGATCTGTAGTTCAGGTGGAAACCTTTAATAGACACCAGCTTCTCACATATTTAGACTGTCAAATGTATCCATATGTTTGCAAACTTAAATTGTATGTTGAGGTCTTGTTTGTGAGGAAAAAATAAAAAACTTTATTGTTATTATTTCTGTCATCTTGTGAATGAATAATTACAAATATACAGTGCATGGAAAAAATCCTCTTCCAACTTGTGGCAAATACTTGGTTTTCTTTAGCATTGATACAGAAAACCCAAGAAATACAATCTAAAATCCGCCCTCAAAAATGCCCTAATTTAGTAATTTAAAAAAAACTCGTAGCGCGAAAACAACTTTATGCCCAGCTGATAAGGTTGAATTTGCGACAAAAATATGTTTGTGTCAAAACTGCCACCATGTGTAATTGTACACAGTGATAGCTGGGACTTTAGTAGTATATCTAGAGTTTTTTTCTATAACAATGTTTTAGAAGCATTAAAAGTTAAATAACTGCCCCCAACAAGGTACTAACGATGATAGAAATCCTTTAAATTACATTAAATGTATGGAAATGACATTTCTCTTTGATAAGTTACTTGACTAAGACGTCATTCTATCATACATTTGAGCGATTTGATCAGCTATAACAATAATTGTAGAATACCTTGTCTAAGAGGGCTGGACTTTATTACAAAAGTATGTGTTTCATTGTATTTTTTAAAATAGAATTCTTATTTTATGTTTTTGTTATGACCTGTCCCACATGATCTAATAGATATAATGACAAACAAAAAATATGTTATTTAAGGGACACTCATATAGAATCAATACCACTGTGAATCAACATCAGTTAAAGAATTTATGTATTTGGTATGACTAAGAGAATGAGGAATTAACATTTAAGTATGGATCAATGATGTAATTTGCTTCATAGCTGTTTACCTTTCAAAATGCATGCCGACTCATGTAATATGACCAAATTGTTACTACCTGTGTTCTAACAATGTTGTGCATTAGTGTAATTATGTATATTTTTGTTGGTAATACTAATTTTTAAAATGTTGTTTTTATCAACTGAATTTTATTTATTTCATTCATATTACATATTTTAAACTATGTACAAAAATGAGGCGGAGCTAATGCCACTAGTGACTAGACATTTCCCATCAGTCAATCAATTAGTTTATTGATTTTATTGTTGTGTTGGTGTATAGTATGTATACACTTAGTTACAAACTAAAGTACTATTTGAATGAGAACCTTAGGGAATTGCCTTCAGAGATCTTATAAGATTATTGCTACACTATGAATTATGAAAGATCAGGTGCAAATATCCCCATAGAAGGTTTAATACAAAATGGAAGCTGATTTCTCAAGAATTATACGGAAGTTCAGACATCAAGACATGTACCAACAATAGACAATGCGTCACAGTTTTCAAAACGGTTCTTTTACATAGACCTTAGCGACCTTGTAGTGGTTATTGAACTCAAACCGAGTGGGCTGTACCACACGAAAATTACACCATAAACAAACTAATTTTACACAAATATCTAAGAGAAAACAAATAATAAAGCCTTTGCTCACGATTCCAAGGCCTATTTGAACAAGCATTACCATTATTCACACCCAAATAAGTAGAAAAAATTTGACACGTTCTCGTAAATTGGTTGAAACCGGCTACTAAAAAGAATACTTACAACTCGACCATCCATTCTCCCTCAAGAATTTCCTTCCAATTGTCTTCATCTAACTCGCGATTGGCACTCACAAAACTAGTAAAACAACATAATACAAATGAGAAATAAAGGAAAAAATGTAAAAATTGCGGAACGGTGTGTACGCGCGCCATGTTTGATTTTGATGCAATGTTGCCAACTCAAAATCGAATGTTTTACTACTACAGTGGTTAGTATTGCAAGCATGTTTATCCTAATTTTATGGTAGATCTAATTATGTATGTATTTTTGCCGAGAATTGTTAAATCATATCACTAACTGAGTAAAAATATGATAGATAATTTTGTCATATTAATTAAAAAAAACTTATTAAATAACGCTACTGCCATCTATCTATTCCCCCGGAAGAAATGTTTCAGCATAGTTGTATTGTCTTTGTACTAGATGTCGCTAGCTGTAAGAATTACTATTTTTTGTAAGATTTCACTCCTTTTGCACACTCTTTTTTCTTGGTGCGATCATAATTGTATCCTCACAGTTTGCACGAAAGAGCCTGAAATGTAGCACTCAATTTGTAAAACTTGCGCTGGTTCTTGAGGTACCTATTTTCTTCAACCTTGGTCCGACGTCCGACCCCCCCGTCCCTACATTAAGCTGGCCCGAGCTGACTAAACTAACAATTATAAATTTCCTAAAAAAATATTAAAATAAGGTCCAGCCCTATCTTACTGTTTGTCTTAATAAGATTGTTAACAATTCACTACGTCGAGGCCCAAGCCCCGCAGGAGGAGCCCATAATGGGTGTTGTTCACGTAGATTGTTTTTCTATAGTCTGGCTGGAGGCATTTAAGGTTTCGTCAAAACTCTGGAGAAGCAGATAAAGCCTGTGCTCAGGCTAACTGCGATAGACCGCATAAAAAAAAACAATCTTGGAAATGCTACCTACCTATAAAATGCAAGTTACTTTTAAGTAACTTTTACTAGTAGGTACCTAGGCTAGTCTTGGTACCTACTAGCAAGAAGGCAGTCATTCTGTCTAACTAAGTACCCTGAATAGAAATGCGAATCGAACTCGAGGTAAGGTAATAGATACCCCATTATTGTGAAAGGCGGATCTATTTTATTTGTTAACCGACTGTGTTTGTTTGACCAATAGACCAATCAGGGCGCCGAACATAAATTTGACAGTATGTCAATACGTCAGTCAGTCTCAGGGCCAGTTTTTTGATCCCGAGTTAAATCAACCAATGGTTAAATATGCTAATGGTTTCAAAACGCGTTTTTTCATCAATTGTTAGTCTATCAAATGGTCAAATAAGTTGGAGAGTTAACTAATTAACCATTTTTTAGAATAAAATTGTTTGATAAACGTGTTTCACCGAAGTTTGAAACCATTAGTTAGCATATTTAACTAACCATTGGTTGAGTTAACTCGGGATCAAAAAACTAAGGCTCAATCAGTCACTTTTAAAATTAAGATAACCCAGGCAACTGATAACTATTTGGTAAACAAGTTGTGCTCTATTGTCGTCGTAAACTCAATAAAGGAAATTTTTAACCGACTACGAAAACAGGAAGTTTTCGATCAAGTGATTCAAGTGAATCAACTACGTCTTTTACGCGGTATCTCTTTTTTTTCTGTGATTTATAAGGTATTATTAGGTTATGGTCCCATAGAAATTTCACCAAAATCAATTCAGTGGTTAGAAACCAAAATTATTGTAAAATGTTACCAAGAAGTTTTAAACGACATTGCGTATAACCTCCACGCTATTGAAGACGAAGAAGAAAGTTTATTTTAAATTAATGTATATGAGCTTAATCAATTTGGAAACATTTAAATAAAAAAAAATAGGTACTTCTAGAGAATAATAATATGTGTTTTAAAATGCTTAAACAGTCTTTGTCGTGTCGTTCGGTGTCGATGTCGCTACAATACGGCTTCGTCTACTATCGATTGATTGTTCGTCCTCCCTACGATATTTGTAAGGTTATCTGACTGGTAGAAGAAAATGTAACTTTAGTAATATTGTACTCAATATAAAAATCTAAGAAAATACTGGTATTTTCCGACGGTAGCCTAATGGCTGTCGGAGTTTTTTTTTTTCAATTTGGTTGCCGGTAAGAAACTCACCTATTGCACCAGCGACGTGCCCACACTGCCCACTCGTAACACAAGAAATTAGCTTAGGACTAGGGGTTAACAAACAGCAGGAACTAAACAAAAAAAGTAAGGATGTATTGTAATTGGGCAAGAAACAACCAAACTTCTATCTTATTGCACACTTTTTTTTGTCGGATTGTAACACTATCTTCAACCCGCGCTGAGGGCACTGCGTGGGGATATGTCGGACTTGGACCGACTTAAAATCCCCCGGTCCCATCCTTGCCTTTGCTAGAGCCGTGGGGTCACTTACGCAAGCTCTGCGCAACTCCAGCAGGCTTCGGTCTCTACTGGACCTCTTCTAGAGGGGTGGGTGCGTAGTGCCCATCCCTCACTCCTTCCGAGAACAGACGCGTGAGCATTGGACGCTTTTTTTCGCGTACGTATCTTCTCTCCGTTATTTTTTTCTGGTCTATGATTAGGATACCTACTTAAATTTTTGTCGTCGACTGTTAAAAAGAATACTTAACTAACAGTCATGTAACCGCAATTAAAACAAGAGTCAGACTAAATAACTAGAAGACCTACAAATCAAATGCAACGAAAAAAGAGATCTTAAATGTCTATGATATAACGCAACGCATGCATTTAAATAAATAAATAGATATCGATCAAATCCGGCGTGACAGTTGTCAAACTTCAAAATATTTTACGCGCGCTTTTTTGTTATGCACTGTCTATGGTCAGGGGTGCTCCCATGGGAATACATCTATTAATTTTGTTAAATATATTATAAAACGTAGCGTTTATAATAAAACTAGTGGGCTTGACCCTGCTTCAAACGGGAACCACAGTACTAATAAATACTTATAATTGTACACAAAAACCTCCTGAATAATTCTATCTATTGTTGAAACCTAAATCATAACCCGTTGCGTAGTTTTTAAAAGATCTAAGCGTACAGATGTCGGGAGCTACTTCGTTATATATGTACTATGTTAATTGATTTCAATGATTTAGAGAGTCTTGGTACACATATAAACAGAAATAACTTAAAACATCTAATATAATCACGCTTTTAATCATATCGGCGCGAAAATGTACCTTTAGTTATTCCACCTAATGCTGGTGTAAAGTTCAAGTAAATAAAGTCTATATTAATTGTTTCGACTTTTTAAACGGTACAGTTTTTTTATTGTTAAATCGGTTTGGAAAGAAAAGCGTTACAATTTCAAATAATTGTAATCAAAGATCCTAAATCAACAGTTAAAATATCGACAACCCTACATCTGCCCTAGTTTCGTTCGAAATTCGAACACTGCCGTCGTGTCTATGAGCGTTTTATTTTTTCAATTTTCAAATATCGAACGAATGGAAGCTTCGAATCGGTTGTTTATTTTCATAAGTATAATGGCATTGTTTGTGGACAAGATTATTTCGTATCTCGATCAATGGCGTATTTATTTTTATTTTCGAGTGTTTGATATGTAACACGGGGTTTTGTGGATGACGGTGCGTTTCTGACCGGCCTGCTGGGGTTCGATGCGGCGATAATTTTTTGTCACAAATAGCTTCTTTTATGTAGCAATCTATTGTTAATTGCAGAGTGTTTAGAGAGTTAGATCATGTTGTACCTAACTTATTTGTAACCTGGTATAACTATAACATGACTAGCTATACACCATCGTTCATCTGATGGTATTGTAAAACTTCGCCCATGAATGTTTTAAGCACAAAGAAGTCATGAAAGGCCGCAGCCAGAATTTGGCTCTATCTATAATATGGATACCTATCTATACGGGATTATTTGTAAAACAGCTGCAACCTCACAGGAGAAGATTACTAACAATAAGCAACAACACCTTGTTCTACGACTTCTGATAATTCGTTAGTTTATTTCTTATTCTTCATACATGATATTAAATTGCATAAATCATGGAGCAACTGCCTATTTAACCTCCTCAACCCATTGCTTGGTTGTCAGAATTGTAATGACTTAACGACTGTCAAAGATCACTGTATGACAGTCGGGACCAACGGCTTAACGTGCTTTCCGAGGCTGGGAAACTTTATTGGTAAGTTACAAATGGTGACCCATCCACGGACCAACCGCGGCGAACGCAGCTTAAACTTTATTAGTCGAACCGTACTGCTTACTCTTTGTCACGAGCCATTCCCTCCACTAACATACTCGACTTAAGATAGTTAAAAAATACTTTTTTTTGTAGAATGTCCAGTCTCGTGGTTGAAAACTCAACAGTTTAGGATATTGAAGTGAAAACTTCTTTAGCAGGGGAATGTGCGTGTGTGTTTGTACTACAGCCTGCTACGCGCATCCACGGATGATGACTGCTGATGGCTCGACCGTATTTGTAAAATTCGTGTTCAAAATATGGAATTTGAACAAAGTGCATCTATTAATGCCATTTTTATTTGCTAGTTTTCACTTCTGCCGGCACTCCCGGGGAGCAACCCGTTGTTTTTTTATGTTTTTTAGTAGTTTGGTATCAGCGCCATTAAAATTTCTTAATTAATTTTAAACAGGTACAAATTCTTAGGCTAGACATTAACAATGTGATTTTTATTAAGTTGAACGATTTATGTCTATACCTACAGGACTGGTTACTAAATAGTCAAGTGGCAAGGTTGTAAAAATAAGCAGTAATAAGAATCCTATAAATATTGATAACCAAAGTTATTTTATTTGACCGCCGCGCGCCGTTATAAAACAATTTGATCTGATCAAGCGCAGCCAGAGGATTAACTTTGTGTGGTCTATGATGGGACGTATTTTTTTAATGTATGAATCGTTGCTACAGTTAGTTTATTTTGGTACATACAGGTACAATGTTTGCTTTATTTAATGGTTAAAATGAGTACCTATAGGTTTTCTGAGGTTAACGCGAATGTTAGACATTGAGTCGTTTTTTAATGGAGAAAGCCTATTATGATATTGAAGAATACCTTAATGATAAGTTACAATAGTGTGTAGAATTGTGAACTAACGTCTCAAGACTTTTATTTTCTTTTGTTTTTAGTTTTTTGAAATGTAAGGATTTATATAATATTTGTACGCCTGTAAGGCAAAGCATGACTGATCTCATTATATTTAAACTTTTGTTACCTTGTATACTTAAGTGTGCATACCTACTCATGTTTTTACAAATAAAATTATCTTTATCTTTATTGAAATAAAACTACTTTTAAACGGATTCCGATTCCGGATTCAGAATTCGTTTAAAAGATCTAAATAAACCGCAATAGAATCCGTTTAAAAGTTGTTTTATGTCAATACTTAGAGGTTTTCATAAAGTACCTAGTAACAATGATTTGAATGTTTGATGGCCGAATAGGTACCTACTAAGTATAACGTCAATCAGTTTGAAGCCGCCGTTTAGTCTCATGCTGTCTCTCTCACTTTAAGGTGTAAAGTAGTGACAGATAGACATTTAAGAACGTGTTAAAGTTAATTAGCGTTTCAGTATTCAGGGGTGAGAAAGTTAGGACGCAAAGTTTGGTAAATGTAGAGAAAACAACACTTGGTGTTCTCGTGCTTTTGGAAAAGTAAAATCACGGCCTGATTGTTGCTATGAAGGTAGCAGTTTGTCAACAAAGTTATTCAAAGTAGGCCCTTGAAGAAGTTTTGATTGTTAAACAAAAAAGGCCGTTAAATGAAATTGGTATTATAAAACCAAAAGGAGAAGAATAAATCAACCAATAAGAGTTGTAGAGCAAATGCAAAGCTTCATTAAAAAATTACAAAACCAAATCATTATTCTTGCATTTGGATTAAATTGAACGTTGATTCCTTGGCCATTAACCACGCTACCATTCTTGAAGACTGGCGAAATTCTCCATGAGCTATTTCCATAAAAAGTTTATAAACAAATATAAAAAAAAAACAAATGTAATCATGCGGCACAAAGATAAAAACAACGAATATGATAACGAACATTCTAAATTCAAATAAATATTTAAAAATAAAAATGCAGTTCCATAAACAGACGAAGGTAATCCTACCAACCAGTTACATTATTCGATGTTCGAAATTCTAATCATAATTTTCGTTGAAATTCTACAATCAAACATTAAGCCATTTCGTCGACGTACCTTCGTTTTGAAACTGTCAAACATCAACGGAAATGTGACACGTTTGTCAGATTTTTTATCATTACACGATATAGATGTGATATGGTGTTGCTAGGGTGTCAACGATATTTCCCAGTTTTAACCTACAATTTTGTTTTAATACGATGGCATACTGTTAATTACTGGAAAAACTATTGTTTCCGGCGCAATTAATAAAATACAAAGTTCTATCTTATATGGATAAGCTGCGTTACATAACCAAGAAAAGGTTTCCGAAATAGGTAAAGAACCAAGGAGTGCTATGTCGAAAGACGGTAAGATCACTAGAATAAGGTCAGGTGTCAGCACTAATATTTATTCTTATGTTTCGACTTGAATTCACTAATCCCACTTTTTACAACAAAAACTCCCATACCTAAGGGTAAACCTAAATCAAAGTAAATCTGGCAACACAACTCAAGATTTTCATGCAACCGCAGTTGTCAAATTAGACGGTGTGTTCGATATTTAACACTTTGACACTGGCAGCTAATCCTCCCGGTCACTCCTCTTTTTGTCGATGGTCTCAAGTGTCATGGCCGCTCTCAAATAATCCTTTTAAACGCGCGCTCTTATTAAATAACCTGTGTCGTATTTCTGTGCTTATATGTTCACAGTTTTATGTAAAAAATTGTAATCGGAAACTGAATATTTCGGTTTAATTATGTTAGAGAAAAAATGGACGGTGAATTATCGACTACCCTGTTTAGCTGCGGGGTTCACTACAACTGGGTTTTATGATGTCTACCGCATTAGCCTGAGCACAGGCTTTGACTGCTTCACCCAGCCAGAGCAATAGAGAAACTAACTACGTTATCAACGTTCACTAAGGGGTTCGGACTTCGACTTTTTGCGTTTTTTAAACAATCTTAATAAGGCAAACAGCAAGAGAGGGCTGGATCTAAGTTTTTATTATTGGGGAACATAATATTTTTATTTCTAGTTTGGTCAGCTTGGTGTAGGAACGGGGAAGACTACAACTGGGGATTTACATAGGTTATGATCTAACCCTGCAAACGTTGTTTTGCTATATTCTGGATAAGATCACCCTCATCACCTGAGGGTATAAAAAAATTGCCAAGGACTAATTTGCAAACCAAGCATACACAAAGAAATCGGTGAAGTTTGATAACAAACATTAAGACGAGATTTTTATATTAAGTAGATAAATTAGATAGTATTCTTAAATCAGACTTGCAGGAAAAAATCTGTGGATCACAATAAAAACAAAACTTTCCAATAACTTAATAACGTTTTATATGCAAAATCTAATCGAATCAAATGAGCCTGTCCTGCTCTTCCCACTGCAGGGAAAAAAACCTCGCATATTTTCTTAGAATACTCCAATCACTTGGATACAAAGTTAGTTGTTGGTGATGTATAAAATTTCCCTAGTCACTTAAAAGATGTCAAAGTTCCTCAGTGAAGTTTACTAGACAGGTACTTTTCTATAAAGCAGAAGCGGTAACTTAAATGCCAATCAAAAGCAGAATTTAACACAACGAAACAGTCTCTGACAGTTCCGTAGCTGTCGCTACAAAAATTGTATCAATAAAAAGTTCAAGTGCACAAAAAATAATCAATTGATACAACCTTATAGATATGAAATTTCACACGAATTTCAAATAGTTTTTGACTAGTCATACGTAATATTGTATGGGAGGCTCGTCGGTCAAAAATGGCTACCCAAGTAGTCCTATTGTCGTGTTTATTGCCAAATCATTGATCGACGATAAATATGTGGATCATTCACACGGATCGCGACAGGTGGCAGCACTCGCGTTATGTCACTCATAGATCCAATCGCTGCTATTGAATTAGAATTCTTTATTTGAAAATGTTTTGGTGGCGAGATATGGTTGGTTCCGTATTGCTTTTAAATATGGAAGTTTAGATATTTGAATTTTGTTTTTATTAGTTACTAGCAGACCCGCAATGGCTTCACACGGGTATCACAGTAATAAAAGCCTAAAATTATTCATAAACCTTCTTCTTGAATCACTCTGTCTATTGCTAAAAACTGTATTAAAATCCGTTGCGTAGTTTTTAGCATAAAGACAGTGGCAGAGACTTTGTTTTGTATACTTATATACTATGTAATGATTTCAGCGTGAGTTAGTGCCTGGAAGTCAACGTCAACGTTGGCTTCTACTAGTTTTGTAAAAATCTATGCTGAAGACGGAAATTTATGTGATTTAACGAACAAGAAACCACCTCCGGATTGATACCATACTGGAAGGCGTCGATCACATTTAGTCCGGTTGATTATTCATTTTAATAAAATAAGAAATGGCATGTAATTTTCATCGTGAAACATAGATTTGACTAGGTATCTGTTTATTTCCTGTACCTAACTATGCCTGTGCCATAATTATATGAAGTCAACTTCAAAAATTGATAATCCGCAAGGAATAAAATATTAATCTCACCGTACCCTAAAACTAGATAGAAACCGACGACAAATATTTTGTAGGCGTTCGAAGTTGTTTTTTTGAAATTTGAATTTCGAAGCTCCAGGTTCAGTGTGGCCAACCAAAATGCGTTTGTCGTGTAATCCCCTTGGGTTATGGATTTATTCTTTTTTTTTCAATCAATTATAATTTTTTTGAAACATTGTCCTTCGCGTGGGATATTGGGTCGCAGCCGAGTATTATATACGGTTTATTAATTTTCTATTAGTCATTGTTGCGTTCGTACTCTTTGTTGGAACTTAGATGAAATGTCAAGAGGGAATTCAATCACTTTTATGATGACCCATACTTTATTGGCTAATATACTTAAATAATATTTTTTACATGAGTTATATTTATTTATTTTCGACATCTTTGTCAATGACGTGCCCAAAAGGCTGGCAGCATTGCCACTTTGAATAGCAGTACTTATTCGCTGTGCCAAAAATATGCCAGCCCTTTGGTCATGGGTAGCGTCAAATAATATACTTAAATATGTTTCGATATTTCAGTTTTTGCTCGAATTTCTGATTTTGATCATCTACTTTTGCTGTTGACTGTACCTAAATGATCTTTCAGATCTCTGGCTCTGGCACTGCTCCACCGAGGAGCACGGAGAGGCTTTGCAGGTGCGTCAAGCTTCGCCATGTGTGATCATAGTGGATAACATCGATTGCAACCACGGACACGCTAAACCTGGAGACTTAGTCCCGAAACAGTTTTGGTTCTGTTCTTGATTCTTTTTCGAACTTGATTCTGTTCTCAATTCAATCATGAATTGGTACTCCCGAACCAAACCGAATCGAAAACCGAGATATAGCCGAGTGTTATTAGCAACGTTAGCGGTAAACATAAAACTGCGTAATCATGTTCTAAGTATTTGGTTTATTTAGTTTTTGTATGTTATTTAATATGTCTGGTAACGATTTCAGACTTTTCTCTTAGGTTTTTTTTTAAACGACGCCCGCAGTAAATAATTTAATCCTTGTGTCGTGGGGGCTACACAGACATTCAAATCACATGCACAAAGAACACCCAGACTTGGAACAAGTATCTGTGGATCACACAAATGCTTGTCCCAGGCGGTTGTTCTAGATCGTGTAGTTGCAACTCCTGCCACTGCACGATCTGGCGCTAGTGTCGGTAGTGGAGTACACTCTCGATATGATTGAAACAGAACTCGATGCAGTCGGGAGGTCGGGAGTAAGGCCCCAACAAAAGCAACCAGAGAACACGTTGCACGGCTAAGAAAACACAGTCACCACTTCAACTACTTTAAAACAAATGACACACAACATCTTGAATTTACACACTACGACCATTTCTTTATACCTACTCATAGTGTAATAATAATAATATCTTAGGACATCTTATACACGGCCATCTGATCCCAAACTAGGCAGAGCCTATACTATGGTAACCAGACAACTGATAAACTGCATACTTATATATTTCTAAATACATCAATATTATATATAAATAGCACCCAGACATAGAACAAATGATCGAGCTCATCACACAAACATTTGTCCTGGGCGGGAATCGAACCCATGACCTACGGCTTAGCAGTCAGGGTCACTGACCACTAGACAAACAGGCCAGTCATTTATCGTCGAAAATGTCCCACAGTCGTTGTCGTTATGAAAACTCAGCGGCTTCCAGTTTCAGATGTAGTCTGAATATCGTACTTACAAACGTAAGTCACGTGACCTGTCACTTTGTATGAAAAGTTCATTTTCTATTTAAAGATTTCGACCTATGTTTCTTAGGGAAAAGTCTGTCATTCAGTGATCTTTGATAGTCGTTAAGTTAAGTCATTACAATTCTGACAACCAGTCTTACTATGGAATGCTGTATTACCTAGCAATAGGTTGTGGAGGTCAGATAGGCAGTCGCTCCATGTAAAATACGGCATTCAGCTAAATCCGGTAAGACTGGAAGCCGACCCCAACATAGCTTAGGAAAAGGCTAGGCAGAAGGCAGAAGAAAGTTTCTTAGGGAAAAGGTTCAGTTTTATGCACCTATTTACCTCGTAGAACATACACTCTCTAGACTCCTACACACTCTGTATACCTAGTACATCTTAAATTATCTCTCATTTCAAGCAATTTCCTTGAGGCCAAGCAAGCAAATACGTTCTGCCATTAATATTTCTATGCAGTATTAATGTCTGTCTGTACGTTGTGTTGTGTGGGCTCCCCCCCAGGGACCAGCGGGGTTGTGTTACAAGCTTTGTTAAGTTAAAGGTTAGGGAATTCGTTTTGGGACGGTAATTAATGGAGCTTGGTTGTAATTAATATGTATTTGTATTCGTAGTTTACTTGCTTGTTATTGTAGTCTATTATGCAATTTATTCCAAGATTTTAGCGGAAATATGATCTACGTTTTTTAATAAATAGTTTATGAATTGATAACCTGAAACCTGTGAAATAACATTATTTATTTTATCTCAATTACTTTAACATCCAAAAATTATAAAAATCTATTGCAATATTAACTGCCAGTATAAACAACAGATAAAAAACATCTCGCATTTAAACTTGGAACAAGTTAGTTCGAACGTAGAATTTAAAAAATGTGCCAGTAACGACCGTTAACGCAAAAGCTTAAATCTCTAAAAAAATAAAAATTGTCGATGGATAAAAAGCGGCAATGGATTAGGCCGCACGCTCCATTGCCGATTATAATTTTCGCTCGAAGAATCGGCGTCTCCTTTTTATTGTTGACTAGATTTTACGATGGGTCCGCTTGTATTTTTAAATAATAATATATTGAGGAATATGAGAAAACATTTTCGCGTTCATTATAAAGCTGGAGAGTTTGTTTGCTTGTCTCAGGAACTAGTGGTCCGATTAGAAAAATCTTTCAGTGGTAGGTCATTTATTGAAGTTATAAGCTACTTTCTGCCGCGATAACATGCGGAATCGCGAGCAAAAACTAGTTGGAAATACTTTTCAACAATCTGAAGACTAATTTTTTTATTTTATAAATGTGGACAACATCACATAGGTACATTGCTCCGAATCCAAAGTAAGTAGCTAAAGCACTTGTGTTATGGAATCAGAGACAACGAAGGTACCACAAACACCCAGACCCGAGACAATGTAGGAAAGTGTTTTTCTACCTTTACCCGTCCGGGGATCGAACCCGGGACCTGAGAGCTGGCGACACCTTCAAAACCGGTGTGTACGCCACTCGACACGGAGTACACGGAGGTCGTGCAATGTAATTCATTATATAAGTTACCAATTTCGTAGGTAAATAACTAACTTTATTATTTTATTTCTTGTAATTTTACCTTTTCCCTATAAAATCTCAGTAACACGAAACTTCTTCAACGGATCAAACATACAAACTCACATCAAACCAGGTTTCGGTATCATCGCGATTTTTTTTCGGCCAGGTGGGTGCAGAATAGTCCTATAATTGGGACGTCTTTATACAAAGCAAGCAACCCTTAAGAAATTGTTAAAGAATGTGTGACAATGGTAGTAAAATCGCATCAGTGGGAGGTCCATTCTAAGCAGGAGCCGCCATTTTTTATGACTGAGCGACTATTTTATGTAACGTGATCTGGTCTTACATTTATTTTGTATAATTAGAAGCGTATTATATATGGGTATGTATCATTTACTTAGGGGATAGAATAAGATCTGTACAAGTTTCCCCTGGTGTTTTTTTTTTACAATTATCATATTATGCTTATTTAATAATAATAATATCTTGGGACAAGCTCACACACGGTCATCTGATCCCAAACTAGGCAGAGCCTGTACTATGGCAACCAGACAACTGATAAACATACTTATATATTTCTAAATACATACATATTATAGATAAATAACACCCAGACACAGAACAAATGATCGTGCTCATCACACAAAGATTTGTCCTGGGTGGGAATCGAACCCAACCTCCGGCTTAGCAGTCAGGGTCACTAACCACTAGACCAACAGGCCAGTCTTTGGAGAGTAAAATTCTTTAGCAGCTATGTCTTGTGGAGGTAATCGTAAAACATAGTCAAAACGGGTTCAGATATTTTTTACTAGGCATAAAGAAGGTAAAAATGTCCAGTAGCTACCATAAATACTTTATGATCTGGATGAAATACGAGTATTTCCTGTCCTAAACTATCCCTAATACAAAAAACATCCGTTTTATTATATTTGAACACGTTAAAAATCCTGTTACGACCGATTAATCCCGAAAGGAACCTGTAACTAAATCAATTACACAAAAAACCTATCCTAAATAAATCCAGAAATAAAAAAAAACAACAGTGACCTTCCGATCGGTCAGGAAACGTCTGCATCCAAAAAAATGCAACGAAAAAAACTATAAAACCCATAATTCACAATTAAAAACAGCTACTGGTCATGGCCAAAAGTATACTTAATAAATTTCTTCCTTAAAAAGGTCGAATGAAAAGGGCAGGATACAGCCACAAAGGCGGGACAACGTCGGGCGCGGCCAGAAAAAAATAAAGTTGTTTATGGTCATTTTGCCGCCAACGCTCGGCATGTTTTAAATTTAGAATTTAAACTTTTTAAAGCGAGGTAGCGATGTGTAAGTATAATTTTATATTCTGTTGTGCCAAGCACTTTGTTATGAAGCCCGCTTTTACGAAACGAATTCGACAGTAATATATCTTCCTAATTATTCTTTCAAATCGGCAATGAACTGCTATTGAGGGCGGAAAAATATTATAATGACGTCATCAACATTAATTAACGTACAACTTATTTTAATGTACAAACATTTGTTTAAAGTAGTCGAAGCGCATTATTAGCTAACATTTCCCTAGAAGTAGAGGAATGCAATTTAAATATGGTAATATTTTACAATTCCAACCGCTAGATGGTTCTCAAAACATTGTAGATACAATTTTACAGTTTCTGAAGTATGATGTTATCTCTATATCCAAACAAACAGGCTTGCAACTGTACGCTTAACATTTACCAGAATAATGATTCTCATATTTATTTTGCAACAAATAATCAAACTTTGTCGGATGGAGGCTGCCTTCAGAAATCACAAACAAATACACCTGTGCATACATCGATTAAAAAAATAACAAAAGTTCATTCACTGAGAACGGAACTGACAAATCATGGACAATAGATGTGTCGGCCCGTAGACAAATTCTCACGTTTTTTTCCGCCCATTGATGACCATGGTAGCAAAATTTATGACATCTAGGTGCGAAAAGGTTGTTCGAGGAGGTTAAATATGACTTTGAAATATGATATGTTAAATATTTCTACACTCGAATAGTTAAAAAGCTATCATTATAAGACAATAAGTAGTATTTCTGAAGTGAGCCATTAGTAAAGAAAGAAATGTAAATAAATGATGAAATATTTACGTCTTGCATTCGTCGTAAAATAAACTGTGGCCGTCATTAATGGGTTGTGGTACTGGTAATTTTGGGTGCATTATACTTATATTTTGGGTGAAAACCGTCAATTTATCAGAATTAACGCGTAAAGAGAGAAATGTCTTACGCATTTACAGTACGGTTGAGAAACTTTTAAATTATATTGACAAATTATATTAATTGTAGCTGTATCCTTGTGTATGTATAAGAAAAGAATTTTCTTTCGCTTCATCACTTTATTAATCCCGGAACAACTGACGTCTTTTTATCAACTTGTGTTAAAAAAAATAACTGTTACTGTCTTCAGGTAGGTAGGTAGGTAAGTAACATTACCAATAGCTGTATGAACATAAACCGCTTTCAGTTAGTTACGAACAATACATAGCTTAGTACCTATTAGTTGTTGGTCTTCTTCTTCTTCCTGCCCTTATCCCATTCATATGTGGTCGGCGCAATGCGTATTTTCCTTCCATTTATCTCTATTACTCGTCATCGCGGCATCCACTCCTTTCTTTCTCGTATCATCTTTCACACAATCCATCTATTATTCGGTCTCCCTCTGCTTGTATACTCATCCACAGACCTACTCATAACTTGTTTTACCTTCCTTATTACATGTCCATACCACAATCGCTTACCTCTCACCTTTTTATTCAAGGGCGCTGCTTTCAAGCTTCTTCTAATTTACTCATTTATTGCGATTTGAATAAAATAATTTATTTGGTAGAGTTTTCTTGCTGAGTAGCACAACGTAGTTTAAATAGCTGTGGCCCGCGGTTTCACCCGCGTAAGTAGGTCCTTTTCTCGTAGTGCGATGTTCACTCTTTCATCTATCATCCACAGCCTTTGTTATCTCACTGTTGAGCATGTGCCTCTATATCACGTGCCTTTCTCTCCGGTCCTGTGTCGGGCTCTTCTATTCAACCCGTGACTCTTCATGTTAACTCTTTCAATCAATCATTTCAGCCCATCGCGGTTCACTGCCTGATACAGGCCTCTATCAACATGCGCCACAACATCCGGTCCTCCATCTTCCGCACCCAATCCGACCCAGCTAACTTTATCAGACCTTTGGTCCATGTTGCTGAAACCGTCTTACACGTCTTTGGGGGCTGTGTGTTGTGGTGCGTATTCGTTCTTTACGAAAACGCTGCTGTCCATTTTCCTTGTTTCTTATATCCCTTGTTCGCCTTTTACGACACCCACGGGAAGAGAGGGGGTTTTCATTCTAAGCCGCAACACCACGGCGGAGTCACTCTTCAGTACGAGATAATCTCAATGGCCATCAAGTGGTAGAAGGTCTAGTTCGGTGTAATAATAATGTATGTGCGACAATACGAAATTCCAGTTTTTTTTAAATGATTATCGCTTTGTTGGTAGCCGCTATATCTGCTTCTCGACATAGTAACTATTACGACCACTCAGACTGAATATAATTTCTGTGCTATCCTTATAATATTAGCCATCAAACTAAAACTTAATCAAACCTTCATCATCAAATGAATTTTTAATGAAACCATAGAGTGTACGACTCTACAACAATTGAAAGGAGTTTTCTTTCAAAAGAGTTCCGTTGTCTACCATAGACAATTGATAGGCCGCGTGTGAGGCACGTGTTGGCGGCAAGTGGCACAAATTGAGTGCTCCAATTACAGTGTCGGGTATAGCCAGGGTAAGGGTGTTGTTTTTTTATTTATTTATTTGTATTGAGTTTTCTGTTTGATTTATTAAATGATTGCGAGTTTAACTATTGCCTACAGACTCTCACAATTTTTTTTTATAAATGTTAATAGAAAAATTATTATTATAATACACAACTAAGACGCCAAACAATTTCTTTATAAGCATTTCTTTGCAAGAGAAGCAAAATAAAAGTGAAATTATTTATAATAAATACATCAGTGTATTTATTATAAATGCTTTAACTACTTCTACATGTAAAGCAAAAATTTGATAGGTACATTAATTAATACGTGATAAACGTGCGTGTTCATTAAATCTTCTAAATATTTTCACTGCAACAGACTTAAACTATGTAATAAACAGCTCAATTCAAACAACACCCTGTATAATATCTCCCAAACTTTTCCCAACCCGCCATATTTGCGAAGTGCACGTGCCTTCAAATGGCGGCGTTCGAAAATCGAATAAATCAAGAGGATTGGCGGGTAATCGCGCAAAACACCCGTTACGACCACTGTAGAGGTGTTGCAATGGTGAAAATTAAATGTAAACAAAGGGTAGTTGGATACACTATCTTGTACGGGTGACCGGACGTGAGTGGTAAGTGGCAACAATTAATTTTACCCTCCTACTTTTTTGCAATATTATTGCTGTAAATTCTTATAATTTTTTATCTAAATTAAACTCAGAAAAATAACACAAATTATAAATGAAAAGTAGAGCGGTCCGTTTGTCTATTTAGGTATCTGTTTTTATACTGCTGAACCACGCTAAATATTATCACATTAATCCCTCGTAATAAACTAAATTGCTTGTACTTATTATGAAGTTCACGTCGGTAGTGCAAAGGGTAGGATTCGAACCGGCAACCACATGATCGCAAGTTTGCCTTAGCCATTAGGCATTAGGATTACCGCTTAATTATGTTGCGTTTGAAAATTGAAAGTGGGGAGGAGTTATGGCAACTTTTTACGGCGATAACCGAAATCCAAGCAGTGGGCGAAACCAAACTTTAAATAATACCTCACACAAAAATAAAATCTTCAAAATATTGACAATAATATTCAAATGTTATTAATTATCATATTGATTAATTCTGTCTAGATAAAATAGTCTTGTTTGACAGGTCATGTCGCTTATACCGCGACTATTAATGTATCTTTTGACATGTTTCATTCGTCTGCCAATCTCAGATTGTGGTTAAAATTAATTAGGATTAAATAGCTCCGTTTTTTACTACATCGAGAAAGCTTACGTTTTTAATTGTTGTTTTTATGGTCGAAAATGTTAATTGATAAACCGTTATTTAAAACCGTTTGTTTGCTGTAAAATAATCCACAAACTCGTAAACACTATCAAATTACCAAGACGATCTAAGGATCTCTTACTTAATATAAATATAGAACAGTTGTTAGGTACTTTTAATTAAAGTAATATAGATATCTACGTATCAAAAATCCTACAATATTTAACTGTTTGAAAGGATTTGAGCGGTAACGTGGATGGTTGCACATGGCCGTGTGTGGGTTGTCCCAAGCTATCAGAAGTTTAAAAAAAAAACAACTACACTTAATATATAATATCATAGTTAATGATACGCTAAATATGATGTAACGAACTGTTACGAGCAATGAAACGTATGTCACTTAATTCAATTGATTAGCTAACCCCTTGCATTCACATCCCTAGCCCTACGTCATATTCTTCAGCCTATATCAGCTATAACAAATTAAATTTGAAGTAACCTGTTTTTCTGCTTACACCACTCATTTCATCAGATAAAAGGGGCGGCAAATTGAAAAGTCGAATTCCGTATAATCGAGTGATCAATATGGACCCACATCAAAGAAATTTATCAATTTAATTCTACAAATCGACTAAAAATTACGTAGCGAGCGAAATTGGCGCCTCCCTTTACATGGAAACGTCATTTGAGTATTGTTTTTCGCGCGCTTTCCTTTGCCATTATGGCTTTAAGCGTTTTCAATAGTTTGGCATTATACAGTCAATTAAAAAAACTTTAATAGGATTAATTATAAGAAGTTAAAGACAAAAGAATTAAGTTAAAAAACAAACATCATCATAATTTAATCTTTTAGAATTTTCTAATGATTGACCTACAAGATTAATTTAAAAGGAGCGCGGATATTCAACAAGTTAATCAGGTGCATGAAACTGAACAACTTTCTCCAAGGAATATCGGTCGAAATCTTACAATAGTAAATGAACTTTTCGTACAAAGTGGCAGGTCACGTGTTTGTATGAAAAGATTATTATCAATTTTAAGATTTCGACCTATGTTCCTTGGAGAAAGTTGTTCAGTTTTATGCATTTGATACCTCGTAGAATATCCGTAGGTACTCCTTTTAAGTGATGCCTGTATAATACATAAATACGTACATGAATTTGGATTTTGTGTAAGAAATTGAACAAAGCATACTTCTATTTTCAGTTTCCTAAAAGTTAAGACGAAGTCAACAAACTATAGTGTCTTTTCCGCAATAATTTCTGTCACGAATCAAAACTCCTTCATTTTTCATACAAAATTCAAAGAGCTTGTACGTCCATTAAACCGTTTGGATTCGATTTGTCGCCATGTTAGGTTGAACTGAGTCCGAAAAGTAATTTTATTGCATTATAACCGCACCGGCGGTCCCTCGTTTTCTCTTTTGATCTAAAATTTCCCTTTTTCCTTGAAAACGGTTACTGATTGCTTTTTATGTCATCGAGATTTTTCTAATTCAAAATTTTTTGGTCTGCTTGAGAAATTGGAGTTGTTAACTTGGTGGAATTGATTTCGTTTTAGTTAGTTGGATTTTTTTTACTGTTTTTGGTGAAACTAGTAACCCAGTAAATGGGAAAAAGTCACAGAAAAATTCAGAATTCTTGGTCTTATACTTAAATTAGCTTTTGTTCGCGGCACGCCTCGCGTAGGCTTTATTTATATGGTGCAAAAAGTAGCCTATAGCCTTCATCAATAAATGGGTTATCTAACACTGAAAGAATTTTTCAAATCGGACCAGTAGTTCCTGAGATTAGCGCGTTCAACTAAACAAACTTTTCAGCTTTATAATAATACACTCGAGAGCAATGAATCCGGGTCACTTAAAGAATGTTAAAAATCTCGGAAACTAAAAATGATAGGTTAATGCAATAAATTGTATTTAATAGACAATGTAATACTCCTTAAATGAAAGTAAAAAAAATATGAGTCACCATACATTTTATTAACACAAAATTACATAAAGAAAAAAACTGCTGATCTCTCCTTTAAACAAAAATAGGAAACATGAAATTTATGAACTTTATTACGATTTTCTTGAATTTTAATACTTCGTATTGCCTCCTCGTGCTTCCATTACTGCGTTTACGCGGTTTGGCATGCTGTACACCAAGTTCCTTATACGATTTTGGGGAATATTCTCCCATTCCTCTGTGAGAGCAATTTTGAGCTCACGAAGCGTGATTGGGGGAGGATTTCGTTGTTTTACGCATCTGCCTAGCTCGTCCCAAGCATGTTCGATCGGGTTGATATCCGGGCTGCGCGCTGGCCACTCCATACGAGTAATGTTCATCTCTTGAAGGTAGTCATTCACAATCTTACCTGTATGAGGTCGGGCATTGTCATGCATAAATATAGCATCCTCACCTAAATTGACCATAAATGGACCAACGTGATCATTGAGGATTTCTTCCACATATCTTTCGCTAGTTAAAGAGCCGTTTTCTATGATCACCAGCTCTGTGCGACTTTCAGAAGAAATTCCGGCCCACACAAGTACAGACCCACCACCGTAGGCTACTTTTTCTTCGATGCATGCTTGCTTGAATCTTTCCCCTGGTCTTCGATACACTCTGTGTCTTCCATCGTGCTTGTAGAGCATAAATTTTGATTCGTCGGAGAACATAACTTTTGACCAATCTTCAATACTCCAATTTACGTGGCTCTGGGCATATCTTAGTCTTGAAATACGATGCCCAGGCTCCAGTTTAGGGCCGTTTGCAGGTCTAAGGGGTTTTAAGTTAGATTCAGCAAGCCGACGTCTTACTGTCCATGCACTTGGGTTACTTCCTCCGAGGAGTCGAAACTGATTTGTGAGTTCAGTTCCTGTGAGAAAGCGATTTCGAGGCATGGTGTTCACCAAGTATCGGTCTTCTCGTGCTGTGGTACACCTGGTTCTGCCCGTTCCTGGTCTGCGTAGGTTACAACCAGTTACTTCGTAACGTCGGAGAACTCTTTGTACTGTTGACAGCGACACACCGACAGTCCTGGCTGTATCGCGCTGACTCCGGCCGGTTTCCAGCATTGTAAGTATTCTGGTGCATTCTTCAGGCGTAAGCGACATAATTTCAGCTTGAATAATGAATATAGAGCACTATCAACATGGTTTATGTACCCACATAAATGACAGATTACAAACAAAAGCAAAACCAAATGCTGTAATTTCGTAGTTCCATCTTCGAAAGTGGCCCTTTTTCAAATTTGATTTTTTTATGATATAACTTTACAATAACTAAGAAGTTTTAATACCTTCATTTAAGGAGTATTACATTGTCTATTAAATACAATTTATTGCATTAACCTAGCATTTTTAGTTTCCGAGATTTTTAGGACTCTTTAAGTGACCCGGATTCATTGCTCTCGAGTGTATTATGGAAAAGTATAGATTGACGATATCAATTATGGAAAACTAAGAATTCGGAAAAATGACTCTTACCGTTAAGTGATGCTCTGTCATATGCTATTGATTGAGTGTCTATTGATTTTATTACACAGGTACCTAGTTATAGAAAATCGTTTAACTATGATATCCACGCTATATTAAGGTGCATAAATAACAATCAACATGCATAGTTTCATTTATCCTGCGGCCGCAATAAACCAAAAAGCGGTACAACAAATAATGATACAACACTCAAAACTGCTCCCCAAAAATAATTTCGCGTGTAATATAGAGTGAAAAAAGCTTAAATCCCTCTCTATGCCCACCGGTGCAGAAGGAACACTTCTTTGCACCAAATGTCCGATTGAAACCACCCCCGCAAACTACCCTCCAAGTCCTTACATGTTAAAGAATCCATAAATAATAGAGTTGACGTGCGTACGGATTGTGTTACCGAATCACCCCACCCCATGTAAATAGCGATTCTTGTCTATGGCTAATGCCTCTATTGTCTGTGGTACGGATTTATTATTCATTCTCCTAATACATCTGACGCTTATGAGTTTTGTATTGGTAATTTATTTGTAATATAATAGTATGTTAGTTGCGAAATATTATCGGTTGTCTTAGATTTTACATTTTAAGCAATAGTGATGATCGATGCTTATGTCTTCTATGTATCAGAAGTTGTGTCCTACAGTTGCCTTTTATTTGAGTTAGAAATTTTTAAATATTATTTAATTCATTAATAGGTACGTCATTTGTCTTCTTCATCTGCCTAGCCTTTTCCAAGCTATGTTGGGGTCGGCTTTCAGTCTAACCGGATTAAGCTGAATACTATATTTTACATGGAGCGACTGCGTATCTGACCTCCACAACCCATTTTACCGAATTGTAATGACATATCGAGTGTCAAAGATCACCGTATGATAGTCAGGATCAACGGCTTAACGTGCTTTTCGAGGCACGGAGGGGGTCTCGGTATGTTTACAAATGGTCACCCATCCAAGGACCAACCGCGGCGAGCGCGGCTTAACCTTTATTTTCGGTCAAACCGTACGGCTTATACTTAGCCACGAGCCCCTCTAATAAGTCATTTGTTTTCTTACCCTGAATGCTGAAAGGCTATTAATATGTAAGAGGTACTTAAATAACTATCTATCGTTTCTTTACACCTTAAAGTGTCCTTAGAATTCATGAAACTTAACGGTGATTTAGAACTGATTGACGTTTCAGTATACACTTAGAACTGATTGACGTTTCAGTATACACTTAGAACTGATTGACGTTTCAGTATACACTTAGAACTGATTGACGTTTCAGTATACACTTAGAACTGATTGACGTTTCAGTATACACTTAGAACTGATTGACGTTTCAGTATACACTTAGAACTGATTGACGTTTCAGTATCCGGTATACTGAAACGTCAATAAGTTCTAAGTCGCCGTTAAGTTTCATGAATTCTAAGGACACTTTGAGGTGTAAAGAAGCCATTTAAGTATTGCTGAATTGTAACATGAGTAGAAAATTAATAAGAGTAAAGGTTGTGGTCAGATAGTTGTCGCTTCATATAAAATACAGGTATTCAGCTGGATTCGGTGATACTGGATCTTAACCCAACATTGTTTGGGAAAGGGCTTAAGAAAAACATGGCTAATGAGTGGATCAATTGACGGGCCTTTTGGTCTAGTGGTTAGTGACCCTGACTGCTAAGCTGGAGGTCGTTCGATTCCCACCCGGGACAAATCTTTGTGTGATGCGCTCGATCATTATTTTGTTCTGTGTCTGGGTGTAATTTATCAATAAAACTTATGTATATTATTATAAATATAATTATAAGTATGTTTATCAGTTGTCTGGTTGCCTTATTAAAGTCTGCCTAGTTCAGATTATTATTTTTATCAATGCAAATCTTCATAAAGTGGAGGTAGGGAAGTAGGTAAATTTAGTAACTATTTCACATTCATAATATTTCTTAAAAGTGATATTGTTGTCACGATAATTATTGTTTTCATGTAACCTTTAACACAGAGACCTTGACATTTTCCTTATTGTTCAAAAGCGTCTTAAGTAGTGCTATTGTAACTACAAACTATATTATATGGATCGAGGTCAATGTACAGTCAACCACAAGAATATAAATTTTCGAAACAGACTGATTATATTATCGTACTTTGTTGTCTACGAGAAATTATTGATATGGTAAACTCAAAATATCTTAACTAATCTTTTTAAGTTAAAGAGTTTGTTTGTTCTGATGGTTGAACCCACTAATCTTAGGAACTACTAGTCCGATTTGGAAAATTCTTTCACAGTTAGATAGCTCATTTATCAAGGAAGGCTATAGGCTACCTTTTGATTCAATAACCGATGCCCACGCAAGCAAATACTTGTTAATTACACAACTCGAAATGTTGTTTCTATGTTTAAGTTACAACGAAAACAAAAGAATGGATTCAATAATTTTCACAGTTGTCAAAAACTTAATAAAACCCCTTTTCCCGCCAACCCACCATAGACAATACAGACTTGTTCGAATTGCGAAATGTCAGTGAATGGGTCATTTGTTTGAATTGCCGTACCATAGAGCTCTCGAGTGGCGCCATGCCGTCGTTTATAAAACACGCACCATGACACCCACTTATTACACAATATACAATCCTCTTGATATACAATCGAATACTGATATTAACTTCAGTATTTGGCTTGGAACGATATTAAATTTTTGCTTTATGAAACTTTTGAGATTTCGGCCTATTTTTAAACTAAAAATGGTGATTGATACATTTTCTTTTGTAAATGAGTTAGGGATTAAGATGGACGGTTTGACCTCCTATAAAATACACAAAGAAATTATGTAATTTCTTATACCTACTTTACACAACTATTGTACATGTGATTTATACATACAAATATAGGCAATGAATTTAAGAAAATTAAGACCAAGAAGTTATTATTTCCATAACAGATCGACTTAACATTTGGCAATATGCTTAATACACCTTCATAATGCGCTCGCATATTGTGCACTGGTAACACTGTTTCAGCTGTAGATTAGACAGATCGCGCATATTGACTGCTATTGACCTGCTTGCAACACAAAATCATTTAAGGAAGTCGTAACAGGGAATTACGAATATCAATCGTAACTCTTTATGATAAGGGCGTTGCGTGCTTCAGTGTATTTAACCATTAGTTAACTCGGGATCCAAAAACTGGGCCTTATTGATACATACTTCAAATCAGTACAATTTACTCTTTGATCTTTATATAATACTAGCTGTTTCCCGCAGCTTCGCCCGCGGTCTCAATTTGTTTCATATAAATAAGATGCAAGGTATTCTATCTTTTAAGTTGGATCAAACTGCACACGGTGTGCAAATTTGATTAAAATCTGTTCAGTAGTTTCGGAGTTCATCCCGGACAAACACGAGATTTATATATATTAAGATTACACAAAGTCATTCCTGACTTTAGATAAACGTAGCGTATGACGTACTGCGGCTCGGTGGACCGACTATTAGAGGAAAGTGGCTGGCAGAGGATGGACTACCTATGCTATTTTTAGTTTTGTTTAATTAATATAGTTTTATTAATCGGTATTAGGTGTGTTTATAGGTAAATTGGAAATATTTATAATAATAACGTGTTGAAATTAAATAAATGAGATTATTATAGAAAAAAAAACTACCTACGTACTTTCGAATCATTTTGTGTATGATCCGCTAATAATCGAAAACGAAGTAAGCCAATGTCTATGCGCAGCAATACCTATCAGGACGGACGTTTATGTTCATACTCTTGTATGGTAGGTATCGTCTGTAAGACCCCCTACCTAGGGTGGACTCTTTGAAGGGGTTGGTAAGAAACATTAAAATATGTTAACCTATCCCCGAATACTGCAAATGAAGTAGCAGATAGACATTTAAGAATATCTTAAAGATATTCTTAAATGTCTATCTGCTACTTCACACCTTAAAATGATAGAGACAGCATGAGACTTAACGGCGGCTTCAAATTGATTGACGTTTCAGTATTCCGATTATATCCAAATCTAAATCCAAAAGTTTGATATGAAAGAAAAAAGTTAAACATTCTAACCAGACAAAACTTAATTTTAAAAATAATATTCTATTTATTTAATTAACAAGTTGTATTGGAAAATATTTTATCGTAAAAATTTGCAGAATTAAGCAACTGCGTCTATATTTTTATTGTTTCATAAATTATTTATGAATTGAGTATCTATATTATTGATTGCGAGAGCTTAATTTAATTGTTTTGACATTTTAATACCACTTCAAACTAGATATATTTTTTATTTTAGAGATTCCGAAACTCAAATTAACTGGAATACCTTTTTAGTTGTAATAATAGAATAAATACTAAAGAATAGGTTTTTTGATGTTGGTATTAATAAACACATAAACACACAATGGTAGGTACATACGTTACGGTTGTGTTTTTAAAAGCTATCAAGCAATGTGGATCGCACATTATCAGTATTCTTGTTAACCCCTCGTGCTAAGCTAAATGCTTGTGCTGCGAGTGGGTTCACGTCCGTAGTGCAATGGGTGGGATTCGAACCCGCGACCGCATGATCACAATTCAGATGCCCTAGCCAGTAGGCTACCGCCGTGAAATGAATTTTAATCTTACTTTGTCAATAGAATTGACGTTATGAAGTTGAATTGGAAAGGCAATCGAAATAAAATAATGAGAATGATAAATTAAAAGAAGAACAAAGTTTGAATTAAATTACTTACTGCTATAATTATAATTAAGTATTGCATATAAGTATGACAGGTGTCGTTTTGTCAATTAAAAATACATTTTTTAACACAATTTTTTTTTTGGCCATCGGCTCTGTTTATCAACAACTTTTTTTTTTTTTTTTTTTTTGTTTTTGGCAATCTGCCGTTAAGTATGTCTAACAACAACTACTGCCAGTGTCATGTAGTGTTATCAACAACTTCTGCCAGTGTCCTGTTTACGCCAGTGTCATGCTACCAACACACATTTAAACGTGACATTTAACCAAGGTAAATTCTAACCTCAAAGTCAATTTTGACTAAAATATTTATTGAAAATTCAGTCAAATTCATTGTTGATCGATTGTGGATATATAAATCTCAGTTTATATACATCGTGAGATTCGTTGGTATATATACTATGTCTATGTATCTATCTAGCGACGGAGCGAGAGTGCGCTTGGCCGCTCTTCTTGTAATATATACCTTGAGGCCTCATTCTGAACACATTTGAACACTTTTCTTAGAAGTTTCTACCCCATTTTGACACGAAGTATGCATTGTTTGAAATTGCTATGTTTAATAACTTTGTTTAACTACTTAAAAAAAATTAACAATAAGTGGTATGTGCTATTTAATTTTTATTCTTGGCAAATGATAAAGGTTATTTTAAGATTTACTTAAATCTACATTGCATTTATTCTGTTATTTTATGTTTTTGAAGAAAAAAAAAACCTATTAATAATCTCTTTCTTTTCATCTAGACTCAGTTTGTATCTGTTGTATTTATTTATATTTAAAGTACACAGCATTAACTATATACACACCTTTAACTTAACTATAATAATAATTATAATTAAAATAAAACTATACTAAACCAAAACCTTATAATATAAATTAAACTATACTAAACTACCTATAATAAATAAAGCTAAATAAAAAATAGAAAACTTATTAACAAGCATCAAAAAATTCATCATCATCGTTGCCAATGTCGGGAAACGTGCCCAGAAGGCTGGCAGCATTGCCACGTTGAATGGCAATACTAATTCTTTGTGCCAAGAAAATGCCAGCCTTCTGGTCACGTGTGGAGTCGACCAAACGTTTGGAAAGTTCCTTAAAAAGAGCTCGTGCACATGGTCCCCATGTCCCGAGAGTTTCAACCCCAAACGGCTCGAAAATATAATTACCTATTAGGTTATTATATTTCCGCCGTTTTAGGGTTTCCGCAGCTCCAGCAGCAGCGCCAGGAGAGGCCGCTGAACTTAGAACGTGGGATGGCGCAAGGGTGTCGACGCATGTTGCGTCCCACACCAAAGGCCGACCCAATTTCCAAGGCAACAATGACATGCCGTCAGGTCTCTTACCATCGCTGCGTACCAAACCATTAGCTTCTAAAACAGCTGGTACACCGGCAGTGACAAGAGCGCGACGAATAATGTCATTTAAGTTAGCGTGACGTGGAATCCGACCGGCGCTCCTGCTGCAGGACAGGCCATGGTGACCAAGGCAATCGACTTTTTCGCCGCATTGACAACGATGAGATGCAACGCAAACGACCCCTAAACGCAAACTCATGGCGATCCGGAAAGCATTGTTGTCCAACAGCGTACCCAGATTGGTCGAGGGAAGAGCCTGTAACCAGAGGCCCGACTCCCATTCTCCCACAGCCAAGAGACGAGCACGCTCTGCAGTATTGATTGACGTTTCAATTAATTTTTTCCGTATCAAACTACAAAGCGGCTCATCCCATTGCCTCTGAGAAGAACGTTGTTCGGGCAGATCCGTGCTCGGGCAGGACAATTTCCAACTATTTACTGCCTCGGTCATACACAAAATCTGATAATCAACCAGAGAAGACCCCAAGATTTCCCTGGTTAACTTTTCAGTACTGTGGACCGAAGACAGAAATGCTGGTAGGGCTAAACTGGAAACTTTACGAACGCCTAGCCCACCAAAACGGATCGGCAGTGTGGCTTGGGACCAAGCTCGGTCATCCAAAGTCACATTGAAGATCGAAGTTATGGTGGACTGGATAATTTGATCGACTTTTTCCAAAAGAGGTAAATGTTTCCATAATCTTGAAGATCGGAGGAAATATGTGAATTTAGGACCAAAACAACAAAAACGAATTAAAGTTATAGCAGAATGTAATGAAATTTTAAGCAGTCTATCCGAAATAAGTTGAAAATTTTGAATTTTATCATCAATGAAATTTTGATAGGATTCTTCTAAAATAGGGGACCCTAGGAGGCGTAAGGATGGTTTATCAACGATTTTGATTTCCGGTGCTATTGATTTAATTTTCGCTAACGCAAGTTGTCCATCTATGTGTGTCATGTTATGTATGTAAATTTCGCACTTATCAGTATTTAAATCTAGACCTATCGATTGAAAATTATTTTTTAAAGCTATGAAATCCTCTGCTATTGTGTTAACATCGGCTCCTAGAGTACCATCATCTAGATACCAAACATTAAATTTTGACTTTAGTTGACTAATAATCGGATGAATAGCTAAACTAAATATGACCGGACCGAGCGGATCTCCTTGTTGGCAGCCTACAGCAGAATTCAAGAGGTTGTCTTTATAAACTAAATTTGAAGGGTTTCTGTAACATTGCCAGAGAAAGCTGTAAATTTTGGGCGTTTCACTTTTAACTTCTGCCAACAAGGTATCTCTGTTAATCGAGTTAAAGGCATTCTTTACATCGACTTTAAGGATAACCTCATTTTTCCCGTAGGCCAAAAATGTGGAAAGTGCATGTACGGCAGCTTCACAGCCACCTTTCGAACCAAAACCTAATTGAAGGGGCTGGAATTTATCTGATAAAATATTGTTGTATAACTTACAACAAATTTTTGCTGCCGTACGTCTGTATGTGGAACCGACGGCAATAGGTCGAATGCCGCCGTCCTTTTTACGAAGGGCACACAGGTTAGCTCCATAAAGGGTGTCGATTATCCCTTCATGGACCTTACCTGCAAGCATTAAATTAGTCAAAGCCGTAAGCTCCCTCAAAAGCGACTCACCAGCTTCACCGGCAGTGGGACCCGTCAAATCCTTAAGGTGTTGAGGGGTCAGGCCATCCAGACCACCAGCGGAGCCGCTCCGGAACGAGCCTATGGCTTCGACTAATTGTTTAACTGAAATTTGAAATACGTGTAAATTTGGGTCTGGTGGGTCAGGAAAAGTAAGACTATCCTTAGGAACTGGGTGTTTGCTTTCCAGAGCAGTAAGAGTTTCTGAAGAGCACGGTGCAACCTCGTCACTACTGAACAGTATTTTGGCAGCTCCCCGAATATCACCTTCGCTCAGTTTAGATTGAACGATGCAAGAAATATTTGTATCTGATACCTATTATTTTTCAATTTATGTAGATTTCCAATGTAAGGACTAATTTACCTATTATAAGTAATAAACTTACTAACCTTGCTTGACCTCCAATCAATGATAAAAAGCTTTTTTCCTGTTGCAATCTCATTTGAGATAGTCTATAGATAGTGACTATTAAAACATAAATCATATTTTAATTAAAGATTTATAATTATAAAGAAACATTTAACAAAAAAACTGATTAAATTAAAACTATCATTCGAAATTGGATTTTATTTATAACCTTACGAGATTATTTGAATTATTCTTTTATTATTCATACCGTCTCATTTACTAGTCGCTAGTACGAATTATAACAGCAATAACTATAAATCAAACATGTTTTATAACTTACTATTATTACACAAAATAAAAAATAATGAAAACCAAACGAATTGCAGAATGTGACGCGTTACGCGCAGCAGCCGGGAGCGAGGGGCGCGGCGTGCGGGCAGCAGATAAGCGGCTTAACTCCGCACCGACCTGAGACAGCACCATACGAAAACCCTACGGAACAGAAAGAGACAGCATTATATCACTATATACAGCTGCAAACATTACTGCGTACGCTCGACGCGGGGCGTTCTTAATTCAAACGTTCTAACTCCCATTCCCGCCAACACGTTTTATCACCTAACGTCAATGCTTAAGTGTCAAATTCGCTCGCGCCATCTTGGTAGGTTATCCAAGTGGGGTTGCCACAATAAAATAAAAATACATTTTCCAGGGAATATCTACGTGGGTACAAGTAAAGTTTGCGTTTGTAACGTATAGCTATGTGTGTCGTACAATTCAACGGGCCCGTCTAAACAGCTAATTTTAAAGAAGTCCAACGGAGTTTGTCGAGGGACGAATTTCGACGACATTGCGTTGACATTTTGTGTATGACAGTAGTTTTTTTGTTTCTCGTGATATCACTTGGAAGTTAATGAAAAAATATTTCAAACAGCCATGGAGTTTTATTATACTGCTTATAACCTTTTTTCTGATGCGTAATTGTAATTGCGGCGAATAAAAGTGTCTACGACGAAGATGTAGTATTTGGCTAAAATCAATAGTTATGCCTAAGATTTAAGGACCGTAAAACTTCTCCATAAAGTCTGATGTAGTAGTATTATAGCTGCTTAGATAGGTGATGTAAAATACAGTATCAACCCAATCCGGTGATACTGGAAGAAAGGTTATTATAACCTTCGAACAACAATTCTAACCAACACGTCGCCCTAGTGCTTGTTTGTCCTATCTACCATTGGTTAAATTTTACAGGAGAAGAGTTTTTTGCTTTATTTCTTTTAGAAAACTAACGATTATTGATCTGAAGGTTTTTCTTAATACTCGAGTTACCTATGAATTGATAGTATAACTTTCATATAAGATAGTAATTAATTATAACCAATTTAACAGGTTTTTGTGTGGAGATAGAACAAACATGCACAAATATAATTATGAATGTGGACTTAGAACATTACCTCATTAGAGATAGGACAAAGGACTGTTCGGTTTTTGAGTGCTTATTTGTTCTATGTGCCAGATTGTATTAAACAGGCTGATTTTATGACAATTTCTTCCAAAATGTGATTTAGATATATAATAATTTTATTAAAATGGGTGCCAAGAAACCAAGATGGCGCCGACGACAACTTGCAAATTTTTCGTCATGGGTGTCATTTTCATGGTTCCTGAGGTCGCTGAAAACGATTATGTGGTCGAAATTAAAACCCAAGATGGCGCCGACGACAATTTGCAGATTTTTCGTCATGGGTGTCATTTTCGTGGTACCCGAGGTCGCTAAAAACGATTAAGGGTTCATTTCAGAACCCAAGATGGCGCCGAGGAAAAATTGTAAATTTTTCTTCATGGGTGTCATTTTCATGGTTCATGGGGTCCCTTAAAACGATTATGGGGTCTAAATTAGAATCCAAGATGGCGCCGACGACAATTTGCAAATTTTTCGTCATGGGTGTCATTTTCGTGGTACCTGAGGTCGCTAAAAACGATTATGGGGTCGAAATTAGAACCCAACACATTAACACCCATGACGAGAATTATGCAAATTTTCCTCCATTGTCGGTTTTAGTGACCTCATGAACCAAATTAGCATATTTTCCTCGGCGCCATCTTGGGTTCTAATTTCGACCCCATAATCGTTTTTAGCGACCTCAGGAACCATGAAAATAACACCCATGATGAAAAATTAACAAATTTTCCTCGGCGCCATCTTGGTTTCTTGGCGCCCATTTTAATAAAATTATTTTATATTTATTATAACAAAAAGAACTAAACTGACACAAAATAGCCCTGAAAGTTTTCTCCCGAACTACTAACACGGTAGTGTATGCAGTTCGGGAGCGCCCCTCCCACGATTGCCACGGCATGCGTCGCCACGCCAGAAATTGGTTTTATGTGCGGCTATAGATGTTTCACATCAAAAACAACAAACCGAGAACCAGTCCTATCCTTCTGCATCTAGAAAGACGCATCACGCTATTAAGATTGCACTCTAGGATTTTTAAAAACTCGGAGGATTTTTAAAATGTTAAAAAAACAACAGCCTGTTTCAAATTCATAACGGAATCAAACAAGACACAAAACAAATGATCATGCTCACATCTCACAAAGATTTGTCCTGGGTGGGAATCGAACCCACGACTTCCGGCCCAGTATTCAGGGTCACTAACCACTAGACTAACAGGACAATATCGGCAGTGTTTAATTGTTTGGGACATTTTCCTGTCTTTAATTGCGCGATGCCTACTTATGTGCTTGCAAAAAAAATTGTAGATATGAAAACTAGTTTTTTGTTTAATTATTGCTGCTAGTCCATCTGCTGACAAACTGTAAATCATTATCGAAACTTCCAGTTAGGTACTCACTAACGTAGGGAGCTCTGCAGAAAGTCATATAAGCCCATCAATTATTTTAGAATCCCTCACTAAAGAGTAAAGTACCACAAAAATGTAAAGTAGTTAGTAAGTAATTTGTCAAATTTAGTAGTGTTTGTTAGATTTATTTTGTCCTAATTATTTTTTTACTGATTGTTTTAAATTTGCATGCCGAACTAAGTAGGCGAAATATTTAAGAACTGGATTTATTTATAAGAGCTGTCAGTATAACTATATTTCGAGCAAATAAAATTATATTCTATTCTATTCTATTCTAAGTACAAACCTAGTGATTATCTCATTAGGTATATTGCACCAAAGTATCTCAAAATTGAGAACCTCGACTTGAGTATATCTCTATATAGTCTAGAAGACCTCCGTGGTCGTGCAGGCTCGCCATTTTGTTACAACAATAATTGTACATACCAACGACCTTATTGGTGAGACTTTACGTCGAACCTTTTTCAAGGAAGTGAACGCAAGGAACAACTAAATGATTCGGGAAATCCACACTCGCTGTAATGACGTCGAGACTTTGCAGGAACGTTACAATACATGGAAATGCTTAGGAGATTGTACCGTTCGTAAAAACGTTACACAGAAAGCTAGAGAAAATGTTGTAGTCTAAACTCACCTTTATACTTACTTCGATCTTTTAAACTAAGCAACGAGCAACGGAATTTCTTGCAGTTTACAGCAGTAGATACAGTGATTCAAGAGGAAGGTTTTTTTTGTATATGTGTCGACATTTACTTTGTGTATTTTCTTTATATCTACAAATACTCTACGAAAAGTTGCCGTTTTAGGTATAAGCCGCAGGCAATTGGCCACCTATATTATTTGTAAGCTAGGATCTACAATAAATACTGAGCAGCAACAAAGAGTCTACTTTTTGACTGCACGGATAGCCGAGTGGTATAGGTCACCACGCTAATTACCACTATGCGCGACGTGCTGCGGGTTCGATCCCCGCATGGGACAAGCATTTGTGTGATCCACAGATACTTGTTCGAAGTCTGGGTGTTCTTTGTGCATGTGATTTGAATGTGAAACCCCGCGACACAAGGATTAAATTCCTTAATGCGGGCGTAGTTAAAAAAAAAAAAAAGAAAAATAATTTTCTCCATAGCAAGGCAGATCGGGAAGACAAAAAAGAGCAACAGTACTTAGGTATATATTTTTTTAATATCCATTTCACAGACAAAAAAAATTGTGTGTATTAGACCACACGACTGAAGTAAAACTTCTTTAGCTCATAGGCCCGCACTATGTCTTAGATATGAGAAACGTAACTGGCTAAGAGAGTAAGAAAGAAAATGAGTGCTTGCTCCTCTCTCTCTATTCTCTTTCTATCTTCACTGACTTATATTATATCTCTCCCTCAATTTCCGTTCGCGTCACCAGATCACACTCTTTGTTATGCTCTCGTCACACTTTTCGTAATGCTCTCCTCACTCACATCACATAACTCACCGAGTCAAGCATGCGTAAAGTGGTTTTTCTTTAACAAAATTATCCACGTACTTTTTCTTTTGTCTCGTAAACAATAAATTACGAAGATACTGTGAATGGAAATGTCTCGTGACGTCACGCTTAGGTACCATTTTTCATAACCGTGACGTCACAAGCCCCCACTACTGCCAAATATAACGCTTAAACTGTAAGAAAATTATGTTCTTCTGTCGAACTGAATATATTGTTACTTTTCATTCTCAGTGCTTCAGAGGTACGATCACTAAACATATCCTACGATTTTAAAACTATAGCTACATAGTATAAATACCAAAGTATTGACCAATTACGTTAATTAGAGGTGTCCTACAGTACGTGTAGTTGTAGGACGTCGGCAAACGGCTTCAGTCGACGAACCCGGGTAGAGTTACAACCGCACGAAGCACCGGACAGTTGATTTTATTTCATTCGTCGATATTCACTATTTTTGTTTAGTAAAAATAAAATATTGGTCTGTTATAATTTCATTGAAGTAATCGTTATCATTCTGTCAAGAATTGTCATCGTATCAGCATAACGCGGTCCACTGATGATCGTCGGCCTCCCTCCCTCAAGGAATCATCCTCTGCCGAGCCTTTTCCCAAGCTGTTTTGGGGCTACCTTCCAGTCTTACCGGATTAGCTGAATACAGTATTTTACTTGGAGCGACTGCGTGTCTGAGCTCCACAGCCCATTGCTAGGTAATACAGTATCACATGGTAAGACTGGTTGTCAGAATTTTAATGACTGTCAAAGATCACTGTATGACAGTCGGGACCAACGACTTAATGAAATTTTCGAGATACAGAGGGGTCTCGGTATAACAAATGGTCACCCATCTTGGACACACCGCGACGAGCGCGGCTTAACCTTTGTTATCGGTCCGTTCAGCGTATACTTAGCCACGAGCCCCTCCTCCATGCAAATGACCGGAATTCGATCCTAAAATAGTGGATATCTTAGACTTATAAGATAACATCATATTTAATTCAGAAGTCGGTGTTATCTATGTCTCATCATCATCAATTAATGGTTCGTCAAATAAACTGGTGAAGGATTTGTTTTTTTTAAGTTTTACCGCAGTTAACCTAAGGGCTGGCGTTGCTCACTTCATCAGACTTTAAAAAAACGAAAAATAAACCGTTGAAGCAGTCAAAGACGTATTTATAGCAGGTCTTTTCAAATTACCGATAAATAACGGAAGTACGAAAATTGACCTGAATTATTATGATGTGATGACCAGTTTAGTAAGCAACTTTAAAACGAAGCCACTAAGTAGGTAGGTATAAATACAGGAACATAAGAAACAAATACCAAATAATCTTTGTACTTACGTAAATTTCCAATCATATTTCGATTACATGGTAATGGATTCTCCCTCGATCAACTTATCGAAAATCGGTTAAAAATATCAATTCTTGAAATTACAGGGACTTAGCCTAACGGTGGTTCTGGACATTCTCAGTAATATGTATACAGAATTGTAATCGACCATGAAATTCAAAAAGAAATGGATTTCTTTTACATACCTTTTGTAACTACTTATATAGAACAGTGACTTTTCTTTCTGTACCCAATTACATGAAATGAAAATCGATTTCGTACGATATCATTTCTTTTTTAATCTTGAATTTAGAGCAATTGGCTACAATTGCTCTAAATTCAAGATTAAATCCAATCGTTATTAAACATTTCGGATTTCAGGAGGCTCATTTATTTAAAACATACTTTAATGTATTTGTGTGCAGAAGATTGACTAATTTTAATGGTGAATGCATTTTCAATCTATCACATATTGCTTTTAACTATCCGATATAAATAAGAATAAGGACTTGAGTTATGTAGTGTGTGTATGTTTAAACTTGATTTTGTGGATGGTATTATTATATGTACCATTTATATTTATGTTTCTTTCAAAATAATCTTATTGTACACTTCTTTCTTCCTCAATATTAACAAAATCATTGTACTACTCCAAGGTTTGCTGGTAAAAACTTAATTTTGAGTTAAGCTCGCCTCTGTACATCAAATCTGTATTATTATTTTTTGTAAATTATTATCATGTGTACAATGAAGAATAAGGATGAAAATATTCGTGATAAGTTTAATCTACAGGTGCGCTACTACACAGTAGTGCACGCAGTCCACGAATTCTACGCCCACGTTATGATCGTGTTAGCTTTTTTACCATTTGACGTATTTTATGCGTAGCGTGTCCGTGCAGTGGATGTCATCACTACCATTTTCATACAAATCGAAACCCGACAAACGTGCGTAGATTCTATTGTCGTATGGATCAATTTGAAATACTTAGTAAGCTTTTAGAAAGTTTTCAAGACTTTCCCCCTTAGAAAAGGTACATTACTACAATCGTTATCGCTGATCGAATCGCTCAAATGTATGAAAGTGACAAGTCTTAGTCACGTGACTTATCGAAGAGAAATGTCATTGCCATACATTGAATGTCATTTAAGCGATTTCTATCATCGTTAACGCTTGTCGAAATGTACCTTGTCTAAGGCTATATCGCGGGAGGTCTTCATCATCATATCAGCCACAAGATACCCACTGCTAAATATAGGCCACCCAATGATTTCCAGATTGGCCTGCTGGAACCAATCTGCATCCAGTGGCTCCCTGCGATCCTTATCAGGTCGTCTACCCACATGTGGGTGTAGGTCCTGCGCTGCGCTTGCCGGTACCTACGTCGTCTCAATTCGAAAACTATACTGTCCCTTCGACGCAGTATTTATTTGTCACTATATCATTGGGTACCTATAGCTGCCATTTTAGGTTCTGCCTTCTTGTGTTTGTTTTTTTTATTTTTGTCCATTGTGTTTTTTTTTCTTTTTTGTGAAGTTGTGCATTAGATTGGGTTGTTTATTGGTATGAATCAATAAAACACTAAAAGTGTATTTTATATGCATATATTCGGATTCAATATTTCAATAGCTATCAGTTAATAATTAATACAACTTAACTTAAAAAAAATACACTGACTCTTCATCGAACGGTACACATAATGTACTTAACTAACTTAGCTATGTCCAAGCTTAATATTTACTATAAATTACAATTTCATTACATTTAAATACTACCAAGTTGGGAGTTTTTGTTCTTCGCATCTGGTAACCCTTAAACATCGATTTAAAAAAGTAAATTGATAAAGTCTCTGGATTATTTTAAGTTTAAAATATTAAAGGTGTGTTAGGCCTTTACAATAGATTATTTAATTTGAAAATATTAACTAATTATGATTAATCGATGTTCAACTGAAACCAATCGCGCAGTACTTTATGCCACTAATCAACACATTAGCGACACCGTTCTCGAACAAAACACTCGCCATTTAATTTGTAAAAATAACATAAATTAACTAATAATCTCATTAAATTACTCCATGTGATTTTAAAGACCCGAATTTCCTCCGAGCCATTATTTCCCTAATTTTACAGTCACCATTTTTCTTGGCATCGCATTGGCGCCAAAATGTGGATTCAGACGCCATCTTAATTCATTTTTTTATTTTTTTAGTCTTTGCTCAGCGAATCAGTTAGGACACATAAGCTTAGCAAAAAATATTTTGTTGTTGTAACTGTCTTATAATATTTTGGTGTTACTTATTTTTTGTTCATAATTTTCTAAAACACAAATTGTTAAACAACTGTTTCTAAATTTAAAACTTGATCCAAAATTATTACCTAATTCAATAAAATCTCGAATACAAAATGGCGCTGAATACATTTGTTTTCGGAATTAAATTAATGTATAACTTATGGCAGGGTTGTCACTGGTCTAAAAAATAATAAAAAAATTACGACGCTTAAAACTAGACAATAATAACTCACATATACAATCGGAGCACACACATATACAAAATAAAACTCTTAAAGTACAATTTATATACAATAGAACTATGTGACGTTACTTATATTATAACATAATAATCTTTATTTTCTTTAAATTCCTTTTTATAAACAGTTTTGTTTTGACAGACTATCTATTAGGCTTTTTCTTCACAGATTTTAATTGGATACTCAGCCAAACAATAATAGTTTGTTGTCTTATTTGTATAAAATATACTATTAATAGTATTTTAGTTATATTATGTTGTAATATAAGTAACGACTGTTTTTTTCGTTAATTTAGCGAATTCCGTCACTAAATATAGCCTAAAGTTTAATCGCTTCAAATATAATAAGTGATATGATTCTGGATGCTTTTTTTACAAAGACGCAAGACAGCAAGGTAAAAAGTGCACATCCCTAGCTTTTTTCTCTTTTAGCGTACTGAGCGGGAATAAAATTTTTGTTAAATGGTTCTTTATTTGAATGGTTCTTTTTTCTGATTTTATTTTTAAATAAGTTTTTGGCGTTCTTAAGTTAAAAATAAAAACATTGTAACAATGTCCTTCGATACATTTATAGTTAGGCCTCTCAATAATTAAGTATTCGTTGAAAATCGTTAACTCATTAGCGTTTGGTTTTAAAATAAATTTCTGTACTCTTGTAAATATTAATTTAAACAAGACTTGACATCATATTCAGTATTTCGATGTTGGCTATAACATGATATTTGCTACATTTTTATAATAAATAACTTTGACGATAAAATCTCTCATTATATGTATAAAAGCTTCTGAATATGACGTCAGTTCCTGTCCAAAGTATCAATTTACATTATATTAACGCATTCTACATTTTAAGTAAATATAAACAGTTTTAAGGAAGTTTGTATGTTTTGTAAAAAGATATTTTTTGATATGTACTTAAATCGTATTTTATTAAATTTTCAAATTTCTATCCACGCAAGTAAACTCAAAATTTATGGAAAAAATGTTCAATAAAAATATGAAAATCATAAAAAAATACGAGTGGCGTCACGAGTCTTAAACAAAAAATGTAAGTTATCGTGCATTATTAGTTTAAAAATCGGAAAAAAATTGTCAGAAAAAAATTACAGGCTCAAAAACTTACAGACTTCCCGAACACTGTTCTCACACACCCACTATATAAAACATATTTACAACTACATGTAAGGACTAGATGTACTAAACCATATTGATACCATACTTTTCTGGCGCAAAGTAACTGTTCCCCGTATTCGAAAAGTTCGTGATTTGAGAGGCTTGGAGCATGCTTAAATGTGGCGAATTCTGGGATTGGTTCTCAGGGGATTCAGGGCCTGAAGACAGGATATTGTGGTGAGAGGCCCAGGCCCCTGGTGGGGACGGGTTGCCGAAGGAAACTTGGTTGTAGAGCTGGTTGCCGTTGGCGGTTAGGTTGTGCCCGTGGTGGCTGCCATGCGTCTGGTTCACAGATGAACCGTTGAAGTATTCCATCTGAAAATTAAAACTAGTTAAAATCTTTGTATTTTATAACTATTATCATCTAATAGTTCTAATACTAATGCTAAACATTTTTCACATTTATATTTATTTAATTTTTTCGTAAATGTTTTCATTAATACTAATATGACATTGGATTACACTTTATAAGAATAAACAACAAAATAAATTATGATTTACAAATTGTTTTTAGAGTTGAAAGAATTAATACCTATTGATTGACATAATTATTTATGTAAAAATGATTGATAGATTAGTCATTTGGGGATTAGTAAAATTTAATAACAATTTATTGAAATGAAATAAAAATAACGAATATAATCAATTTTTAAGGGGCAAGGCTAATTGAAATGAAGACTTTAATTATGTGAGTAGATTAATTAATTCGACTAAAAATAAAACAGTTATAATAATGGTGGAAAGAAAAAGGTTTTTTTTTTTAAAAAATATACTTAATTAATGGCTTTTTTTAGAAGGAAACTCATTTGAAAGTAGTGGTAAAAATACTAAGAGATAAATAATTTATCTTCACATTCTTTTTTTTTGAAAAAAGGTAATTGAAGTTACTTTTCGAGTTAAAATCTTATTATTTCAAGGTGCTTATTGAAATCATATTGATGCCGAAAAAAATGAAGTTCTACACGGATGCGCATCTATGCGCATCGATTTAGTATCAACAACATAAATTCTAGCTCATTATATCAAACTTCATTAACACTAACAACATTCAGTTTCCTGTAGTACTTTCTGAGGCTAGTGCTATTTTCGTAAGGCAAGAACTGTTAGGAATAATATAAGAAATGTCATTGACAATAAGAAGTAAAATATCAAGTATTCCTGATTCCTACCTGACTAGGATAATAGGGCGAGTTATACGCGCTCTGTCCGTAGCCCTGGTGATGGTGTGACGTAGAGTAACTCCTGATGTAGTCCGAACTACCCGGCCAGTGAAAACTGTTGTAGCTATCCGGGTGGTACACGTTCCCTGGACCATTTATACTCTGAGGAGTTATAGGAGGCGACGGAGTCGTCATAATCGACGAGTTCGACCCCAAAGGAGTCAGGTTCCCCGTCAACCGTGAGCTATATTGGTCTTTTACTAAGTTGCTTCCAAATTTCTCCGTGTAATCCAACTTGCTAGCGTAATCCAACCTCTTTGGACTGCTGTACAACTCCTGCTTTGGAGTAACCCCATAACCGTGGATGTTGGAGACTGGTTCTGAAGGTGAAGACTCTTTTCCACTTATTCTTAGCTCGTTTGAATTATAATGGGATAGGGACGTTAGGCTATTGTTTTTGTTTAAGGGAGAACTTTCGTAGTTCGATCCAGCTGACTCCTTCTTGCATATCACATTGATAGGTGGACTGACAGACGTCGTTGGAGTGATTGGAAGGTTTGGAGATGACGTCGTAATACTAGAGTTTTGTGTTGTAGGTACATTTGAAGAGCTGGTGAGAGATTTTGAGGTGGTGATCTTGGTGGAACTTGAGCTGGCTTTGATGGTGGAACTTGATACCGTCGTTTTGGAACTCGATGAGGATTTACTGGATATTTGAGTGTTGGTCTGCTGCTGTAGCTGCTGCCTGCATTTCGCTCTTCGATTTTTAAACCAGACCTGTTAACAAAGAAAAAAAAATATTATGTGACGTCATGGTATTGTATACGTGTTGTGTTGATTCTAAGTGGTCTTCCTGTCTTAAACAGTTAATACATCATAAAACCTGGTAAAGCCCAAATCAAATCACTTATCTTTTCAAATGCTGATAAAAAAAATAATTTGGTTTCGAAAAAAAAAAATTATAAGTCATGTATTTTCCTAAACACTTGCACCCTGAACACATAATTACAGAAATGAATACACATTCTAGTGCAATATCACAAATAATTACATTAAAACAAATTGCGTGCCAACCCTACACCCAACTGCTTTTAATAGTTATGCGCTACTATTTGTTCTCACCAATTACTTCGCGCCTTCTCGCCTGCAGTTTGCACAACGGATTAAAAGTGATTTATTGAAACACATCTGAGTTTTGCGGCAATGCAAATGGTAGGGGTATTTTTTTTGTTACAAATGTGTGATTTTTATTATTGTATTGAAGGATTTTAAGGCGATAATTTATTGTTTTATGTTTTTTGTTTTAGTTTTAAACCTGCTACAGTTATTTATATTATGTGGTGTGTGTATATAAATCGGTACCTACATAAAATCACAACCTTCCCACATCAATAGGCAATTTTACAGCACGAAATTAAAATTTTAAAAATATTTTTATAATCCATCTACAGATCCGCAATAGGGTTGCAAGATGGCAATCAAATATAATAAATAATACCTACTACGATAAATTATATTTATTTCTTCAATTTAAATTATGTTTTATTTTTAATTTCTAAATTATAGGTATCTTCATCTTTACGATTGCAAGTTAGATATACTTATCCCGTTTTTTAAATTGGTAATGAAGTAAATAAAAGAAAACGACTATCTAACATTGAGTCACTAAAAATATTACAAAAAAAGATCTTAACCCTAAAGTGCTATTTCAAAAACACGCAAACTAAGAATTTTCATTTTTTTTCAGCCTTCATTATATTTCTACTCAAAACAGCAGCCAATAGTAAAATAGCTATTCACTATAGCCAGTAGAGTCAGCAAAGTCGGCAAAGTCGACAGCCGACGTGTCCCAGAGAATTCGGCCCGGATTACACCCCTACTAATAATGAGTTGATAATGTTTTTTGTAAACGAGCAATGCGACAGATGTGCATGCTAATTGTTAGTTCTTTGTTTGCATATTTATGATAAAAAAGAACACTCGTAAAATATGACTTGGTTTTAGGCTATGTAAAGATATATAAAAAATAAAGGTAAGGTTCCTTTTCTTTTTTCAAGAAGATAATGTTAAAAACGATACTTAAATTATTTTGTGTATAAATAAAAATCTTTCCTTTTGAAAATATCTATCTGTTGCTGAAAACTACATTAAAATCTGTTGCGTAGTTTAATAGATCTAAGATTACAGACATCTGGAGTTTTTGGGAGTGACTTGGTTTTATGCTATGTCAAGATCTACCTAGAAAGAAGGCCTAACAATAAGATAATATGAAAGATGATACTTGAATTATTTAGTGACCAGCTATAGTATAAGATTTTTTTTTGTTTTTTATATTATCGTTTCTTCGCTATTTGACATAGCTTAATTTCATAACCGTTCGGTGATCACGAACAATCACGAATCATAAAACCCTTTAGACACAACAAAAAATAACAACCAACACAGAAAATCCATAAACTCACATCAAATTTAATTAGTCAAACAATTTAGATGCAAAGCAAACGATCAAACGACTGTCACAGCAACACACCCTGTATTACTCGTACATCGCTTATCTAGAATCTGTGTGCCAATTACAAGCTTGCTAATGATACCAGATTCTGTAGGGGCATCAATGCCAGTTAGTTTGACTGACGGCATAACAGACAGATGAGGAGATAACGTTGTATTCTCAGTCATTCATATACGCGCAAAGTTTCATAGGTACACTAAACAAAATGAAAATGTGAGCATATTATGCCAAATAAAAAACTTGGCTGTAAGATTTAATACTTTTGTCACGTATAAGGTTAAAATCTTACACCCCAGCTAACAAAACGTTCGAATTTCAAATTACCCGTTGTTCCATTTATAACGGTCCTTAAAAGCTTCAAAGTACTTAACAACTGCCGCGACTCAAAACAATCGAATAATTCGATTTTCGAATTTCAAAATCGGAACGTAATTCGATTGGGCGCGTTAATGCTCTATTCGTGTTGATATAAATTGAATGTTTGAACGAATTAGAACTCAGTCGAGCGTTGGCTTCGGACTACTGTGGTTCGAGAATTTAATAACTTTATTTTTTAATGGCGTTTTGGGTGGCTCACATTATGACGGATTATATTCTGTATTAGATGCGCTATCTCGAGTTAATTGAAACTTAATAATCGTCGGATTTTCTCCGCTTGCTTGATAGGACTGATGGCTGATTTTATAATGTATTAACTAGATTATGACTATTAGTTTTAAGTTACGAAAGATGCGTGGAGTTGTTTAGATAAAATAATAAAGAAATGGAAATATTAATGATACATTATGGTTTGTTTACTTCGACTACATTGCGTCGATATGATAAAGCAGGATCTGAGCTTATCTCAAGGTTAAGAATAAAATAAACAAATGAAAAAAGCATCTTTCTGTCGTAAACGTAAATTCGGATACCTTTGACAACATTTTAAGTTCCACTTCAGGAAACCTTATACTGCCTCTCTTCTTGAGCGAGACCGAAATAGCGAATTAGTACTATATTAAAATAAGCTTAATATCTCGCAAATTACTAGTATTCCTGTTAACCCCTCGTACTAAACTAAATTCTTGTGTTACAAGTGGATTCACGTCGGTAATGTAATGATCCATCCATTTCGAAACGGCCACCACATAATCGCAAGTCTGATCCCCAAGTAATTAATGTCTAAATATAGTATGCCGAAAATACGCGGTTGAAGAACGAAGAAAAGAAAGGAAACGAAGAAAGGAAATGTTTCTTAACAGCCGAAAACATCGCAAAGTAAAATCAGCCGACACGATCATATTATAATTATAATAATATCTTGGGACAATTCACACACGGCCATCCGATCCCAAACTAGGCAGAGCTTGAATTATGGTGACCAAACAACTGATAAACATACTTATATATTTCTAAATACATACATATTACATAAATAACACCCAGACACAGAACAAATGATCGTGCTGATCACACAAACATTTGTCCTGGGTGGGACTCGAACCCACGACCTCCGGCTTAGCAGTCAGGGTCACTAACCACTAGACCAATAGGCCCGTCTCCAACGTCAACGTCGCCAACCATAAGTAATTAAGTACCGAACTCACGCACCGCCTTCACAATCTCCTATCTCAATTATCAAAAAAAGATCACAAACCTGTACTCTGCTCTCGGGTAAGTTGATCTTCAAGGCCACCTCCTCCCTCATGAAGATATCAGGGTACCGAGTCTTGCCAAACAGTGCCTCTAACACGTCCAGCTGAGCGCGCGTGAATGTCGTCCTTTCCCGTCTCTGCTTCCGTGGGTTTACACCTGATGACAAAAAAAAATTGAGTCAAAGAATAGTAGAATAGAAGTCTTCTACCTAGCCTTTTCACAAGCAATATTGGGGTCGGCTTCCAGTCTTATCGGATTTACCAAACTTCTCCGAAACAGCTGGACCATTTTGTATCAAATTTTGTCTGCATATCGGGTAGGTCTGAGTATCGGCCAACATCTATTCTTTCATGGGGCCTAAGTGATAGGGGGTGAAAGTGGTGGGGTGACATAAAAACTTTCCTCTTGAATCAATCTATTGCTGAAAACTGCATTGAAATCCGTTCGTAGTAAGATCAGCTTTGTTTTATACTGTCGAGATAATTAATATCCAAAATGTTATCCATTAATGTCATGTTATAGTATTTAATTAACTCTATCTTATGCAATCTACCTTTGTTTCGTGTGTTTGCTGATTCGATCTGTCTCAGAAGCCAAGCGACTTCCTTCAAGCATTATCGATAATAGAAAATGGAATGTATTTTCGATAAGTCACGTGACTTAGACTTGTCACTTCCATACATTTGAGCGATTCGTTCAGCGTTAGGCCGGCCTCACACACACTGCAATTCCGGCAGAATCGTTATACATTGCGGTGATTGTGGATAAATAGGGCTGGTTACTTAACTTCGACCGCCAATAGAACCGCATTTATAATGATTCAGAGATGTAAGCCCAGTGTGTGGGGCCGGCCTTAATTATGTTATTTTTCTTATATTACTAACTAACAATTCTTCTGGACGCTTTCTTTGAGTTTATAAATTAAATTTTGTTCATTAAGAGCCACTCGAATTTAGGAAGGTAAAATATTTCTATATAAGTTTAAAATGTTTGTTAAAGTATGGTTTTTTATTAGAAAATCCGCTTTGTTCATTAAATTAAGTCCTTATTAAATAATTTCGGTTTTAAGACTTCTTACCAACATAATTTTACGACAGTTTTTATTGGTGGTATTAATTTTTCAAATCTCCGAATCTTGTGTTATGTAACAAAACATATAATTTATAACACATTTTATGTCTTAAATCATATCAATAAAAAGTCGTAAAACTTTTCTACTTATTCAGTTTCGTTCTATAGTGCTGTACCTACTACAATTACTAATATTTTTATAATCTATGCCACTAAAATTTAAGATTTGGTAGATTGTCACAAACTTAATTAGTAATAAAATAAAACTGTTTTTATAGGTTTCTGTTTTACTACAGATTATAAAAAAATGGAGGATGTTCATTTTTTTTATGTATCAAAAGATTTGCATAATTAATAGATGTGGGAAGATTTTTTTTTATATAAAATATGAATGACAGTTCTTAAGTCAAATACAAGCCAATGTTACTGTCACTAAGTTGGAAGCGTTGGTGTAAAAGCAAACAATGACAATAATAAATAAGCATCCATAAAATCAATCGAATGAATATACAAATCACCACGACAGTTAATCACATACAAAAAGCTAACATATTAAAATTGAAACAAAAAATACCCACGAACAAAAAATATCGATATTTTATAATTTACTATCAACAAATCGATCATTATACTAATCGATAGATTAATCCGAATCGATTATCGAGTCGCATCTCTATTCTCACTGGATTTTCCGTATGGGAATATTTTAATTATCTGGTTGTCATTAATTATTTCGCTCATAATTTTACGATTAAACCGGCTTCCGATCTTTTCTTCGATCTTTTTACAATAATTTGACAGATAGTTCACGGTTACACGGTAATAATAAAACAATATTACGGTTATTTATATAATATACTAGCTTCTGCCCGCGACTTCGTCTGCGTGGACTTCACTTTCATAAATTTAAGCAATTTGTGATCAGTGAATGATTGTAGAAATGTACCTTGTCTAAGCGAGCTAGATTGGAATAAGAAGTAGCCTGTGTATTAATCCAGGCTTTGAACTATCTGTATACAAAATTTCATGCAGTTTGCGTGTGAAAATGTAACAAGTACAGACACATCCTAACTTACATGTTTATGATTATTAGTTGAATACTATTATTGGTAAAACAATAATATTCTTCCAGAAATATACTTGTATTTAATTCACGCGTGGGTTTTGTAGTCGAAAATAACCCTATTCTGCTCCTATACCGCTTTCTTATTAATATACGACACAGAAGGATTATCTAACTAAAGAGTCACTGTTCGTAGATATATTTTTGGTTGAGTCTAAATTCTGACTAATAATGTAGATAACAAACGTTTGCTCTCAGCTTAGCTTGTGGGCGCCGGTTATCGCGGCAAAAGGCCTAGTCTTCCATGATAAATGGGATATCTATCACTGAAAGAATTTTTCAAATCGGACCAGTAGTTGCTGAGAGTAGCGCCTTCAAACAAACAATCAAACAAACTATTCAGCTTTAAAACAATAGTGTAGGTTAGTATATTTAAGTTTGTATACCTCTATTAAGAAGGATTCAAAGATTTTAAATGAATACCATGGACTATCTAGGCTTAGCTCGCGATTCAGTCGGAAGATGTAGCTCTATAAAAATAATGTTAACAAAACAAAAAACACAGATTTTTTAAAATAACAAGTCATAGACTACTCATTTGTCAAACCAGTGAAATCTAAAAACAAACAAAGGCACGCGTACACTCCCGTCCAAATGACACAATTTAAGAATGAACTAGAAACTGAAATGAACGAAAGGAATTTATCCGCCATCATTCATGGCTCAAACAAAAGAGATACCTTCACTAATACCTTGTAATCCTCATATACATTAAAAATCATAAACATTAGTCATCTCCAAATTATATCTAACTTTTTTAGTTTGATAAATAGCTTTTGAACATGTTGTTTTACATGTTGTTGTGTCAATGGTTAAAGACAGACTGCTTGTCGCGGGCTGAAGCGCGCGCTTTTGTTTGCCATAGACAACGCTGGGCATAGATTCTTTTTGGTTATGGAATGTCATTTGTTTGTAGGATTAGAGTGGTTACAGATTACTATTTGTGGAAAGATTATCGACTATAAAGTGGTTAGTAGAAAGTGAGTGTAATTCTCTTTTCGCTTTACTTATAGGTTTGATCCTTTCACTTATTGTCTTTGTTTTTATTGGCTGATCGAAATATTTGAGGAAACTATCTAAAGAATAATAATAATATCTTGGGATAGCTCACACACGGCCATCTGATCCCAAACTACGCAGAGCCTGTACTGGCAACCAGACAACTGATAAACATACTTATATATTTCTAAATACATAGATACATATAAAAGATACAATATAACACCCAGACACAGAACTAATTATCGTGCTCATCACAAAAACATTTGTCCTGGGTGGGAATCCACTAGACCAACAGCACCGTAAATTTTTACGTCAAAATTCAAAAGAAATCTAAATAGAAAAATCTTCGATCAATAACTATTATTGATCGAAGAGAAAAATAGTTATTTTTTGCGACCAAATTATTCTTTACATGGACACATAAATTAATATACAAATACAACGAAGTAACTCAACCACTACGAAACATATTAGATAATATCATACTTTCGCATGATTCATATTCTGACTTCTACAAAGTTGACGAAGAGAACTAGAAATACTAGAAATCTAGACTCAAATGGAGCAATAACCTGTAAGTTCCTGTTAGAAGGCATAAAGCTCAGATGTAACTAGTATCATGGTTATGTTGTTAGAACCTACAGCTGTTGTTATCATACTAATATTATAAATGTGAAAGTGTGGATGTTTGGATGTTTAGATGTTTGGATGTTTGTTACTCAATCACGCAAAAATGCATGTAGCCTTTGACATGAAAAAGAACATAGGCTACCTTTTAACCCGATTCCTTAAGTACTTAGTTAGAGAAAATTGGTATTTTTTACGAGCTAAGCCGTGGGCAGACAGCTTATAAATTTGGTATTTTTCTCTATTACAGCGCAAGCTATACCACGGGTGAACATTTTATTCCATTTTTCATTTCTTTTTGGACCCAATTCTGAAGTCCACGCAGACAAAGTCGCGGGCAGAAGCTAGTTATATAAATGAATGCTTGTTTCTAGGTTTGCTAGTTCTTGAGGAAACGGTCTACGAATTAAAATTTGCAGTTGGTAGTAAACTACTGATATAAATATCTAAATATAAGTATAACATACATATGTACCTACTCATATCTACCTACACATATTAAATTATAAGTATGACTGTGAATGGGTATATAAGCAAAGGGAAACCGAAAAAGAGATGGATGGATTGTGTGAAAGATGATATGAGAAAGAATGGAGTGGATGCCGCGATGACGAGTAATAGAGAGGAATGGAAGGAAAATACGCATTGCGCCGACAACATATGAATGGGATAAGGGCAGGAAGAAGAAGAAGCCTACTCATATCTATACAAATATGAAGCTGAAGAATGTGTTTGTTGGTTGAACGAATGCGTCGGAACTATTGGTCCGATTTGTAAAATTCTTTCAGTCTTAGATAGTCCATTTATCGAGGAAGGTAGGCTACTTTTTGGCGAGATAATCGACGCCCATGCGGGCGGAGTCGCGGACAAAAGCTAGTGCTGTATAAACAAAGGTGATATATACCTTATTTAAGTCGGGTATAGCTGTTTTTGTGTCATGGTAAAGTTTGAATTTCCAAAAGAATTTAAACGTTTATGTAAAACAACGCTTTAGTATTCAGAATGTTTTTTCTATTATTGTTTTAGAACTGATGAATCAAAACTGTATCTAACATTAAATGATCGAACTGTTTGCGACATGTAAAAACTGTATTATATCTTATTCAACGATCGGAACTCGATCTACATCATCTATTCAAAGAATTGATAAAACAGCTCGCTGCAACGGATTAAAAATATAAAAATAATACAATAACCATTTTGAAACTGGCAACCCATTGTGTGTATCCAAACAAACATTTCACACAAATCTGTCACATGTTGAAAAGTGAAAATGTACTCGTATAGCTGTCTCTTTTACTCATATGGAACAGAGTATTGTTAGAGGAAGACGGATAGATTTCAATTGTCGTTTGACAATAGGCCGAGCGCTAATCCCGGTGACGTGGCTTGGTTTTTAGGGTTCCGTAGCTGTTATATAAAATCTTTGGGAGTGCACACGTGGTCTGTTGACGATATTTGTCATTTGTGCCGGTTTTGGACGATATATTTCTATTATTGTAATGAATATGGGGCACGTATTGTTGAATGGATTGAACGTATAATGGGTAACAAGAATATTAGATTATTTTGCTGTAAATATCAGATAAATGCTATGTAGGTGAATCAGGCTTATAAAATAGAATTTTATACATCGCCTTAGAATATTTTGAACGAACAATTTGATCTTAGCTGTTAAAATCTACATTGTTAAATTTTCCACCTTTAATTTAGAACCGAAAAAACGTGATTAGACAAATTCAACATACAAGCAAATAAAATGGGAAAACTACATCAAAATATCGATATTTGAGCAGTTTGAAATATTTTTTCTCAAATCGATTCTCTATCTCGGTTCTATCTCGAGAGATGACATTTAGCTACCCGTAGTACCCGTATCTACTAATGGCGAATCCATGTAGGAGTCGCCTTACGAAGCTCTAGATCTATCAGATAATGCTAGTTTTTAGAACGGTCAAGTTACTGCAATTTGAGGACCAGAAAAATCTGACACGATTTGGAGATCAAAATGTTGTTTATCATTGTTGGCATAGATTAAGGAGTTAAACTTATAAAAGTACATAATTATTTATTTAAAACAAACTACTAAAGGCAGAGTAACCAACACCTAGTAATTTTTATTTTTTCGTTCACCACATTTCGTTCCCAGCAAAAATCTCATCACATGAAATACTCAATTTCTCACAGTGAATCCTTAAAAAAACAACACCTAAGAACAAACCACATGAAATGAATCGTGGAGCTAATTTGCTGGGTACATAAAGGGGGCTAAACACATTATTTTCCCGTTTTTCACGGCGTTTGACCCCACGCCCTGCATCCCTTGGGCACGTACCCTAATGACGTGTAAAATACTTTTAAGGGAAGGCACAGCTGCAAGGGATTAAAAAATGACATCCCCGTATCAATAAAAGTTTGTTTTAAATTGATTTACTTTTTGGGATCAAATCAGCAACTTATTATTTCAACTTAAGTTTCGAAACCGCATAATTTTCTCATGCAAATTGTTTCGACATTTAACGATAATTAAATTTTTAATTTGATTTGCGTTCGAAAATATATTAGCATTTTATTTAACATATTAATTTAAAATAACAAAACACAGTTACATTCTACATTCAAAACCTTTCTCTTAAAATGGCGGGATCGTCAGCTGTCAGTTTGACATTTCGGAGGGGGCTTTTAATGGGCGCGTTCGGATTTAAAGAGGATTGTTATTTTAGAGAAGATTGTAGGAGGGTAACTCGGAACATCGTATTTGATTAGATGTAGTGGAAGGTTTATACGTGAAATGTTTGTTACGATACAATTAGTGTAATATAGATGTGTAAATAAACAAATGTTACAGAGAGACAATAGAGATGATTCGAACGAAAGATTGCAAGGAATACAGGGTGAAATTGAATAAATGCGAAAAAAAAAATGGGAGCTTCAGTTTCAGTAACATAGCAATTATAAACTGTTTTTTCTACAATCTAAATCGTTAAAAAAAATTACGCGATTATCGTTTTCAAAAGGTCCATTGATGTTATTATCTTTATTTAAGTACGAATTATCGATATTCCAGCAAAATATTTAATATGCAAAATAAATAAGAAAAATTAGATCGTGCCCACTAGGTACACGAAAATGGTAGTACGCGAAATTCTTTGATACTTTAATTACATATTTTAACGCTTTTCGTAACACTGATTAATTGATCAGTGTTACGAAAGTTTTTTAATTTTACATTTGATATTTTCTACATTTTCTTGACAACACGTATTATTGTATATTTAAATTTGTCGCATCTATTCAATTTCACCCTGTATATTAAATATCTTCCGATGATACCTGTGTTACTTCATTGTCTTCGTTGGATAGTCAATTTCGCTACTAGCCTCGTCGACATTTTTAGTGTCAATTTCTTTGTTTCAACGCGCTGCTATTTTTTTTAAGTTAAATTTTGGAAGAATTACAGTATTTATGAAAAGAATTCTTTCAGACTTAGATTGAGTTCTAAATCACAGGTCTTTTATTTTTTGGTATGTAGAAAGTTTATTAATTTGATATAAATTTTACTTTATTTTGTTCTTATTCCACGCAACGCAGTTACAAAACATTACTAGTATTTATAGTACATCACTATTTATGGGATTTTAACTTACAACTATAAGACAGCATTTCGTAAAAATTTTGAAAGTTGACGTCAAAATGAATTTTAAAGTAAATTCAGAGACAAACACTTAATATTTATTTTTATATACCATAACATATACATACTAGTAGCTACTACCCCCATATGTAATAAAATAGGTGGCAACATCCACTGAAACGAGGGTTGCCAGCCTATAAATCATGTTAACACATAAATTGCGCTGGCAACACTGCCAGGGGTGCGAAACATGACAAGTTGTGATAGATTACCAACGAAAATAGGGTCTTATATGAAAATTATGCTGAATTTTGAACCTTAGTGCTGTTGATATAAGAACTAGTATTAGTGTTAATAAGGACAGTATGCAATGAGTTATTTTATTACCATGATAATGTGGCAGCCCTGCGTAGGGGTGTGCTAACCGAATTGTCAGAGAATTGAAATATATCTAATAAATTATTGCTTATTTGTTACAGTTCAATGTAGGGGTTGTGGAGATAGTAAATATTATAAATAAATTATGGTGTCGTTATTGAAAAGTAAATACATTGAGCTTATTAGATATATAAACTTAGACTAGCATTAACTCACGGCTCCGCCCGCGTAGGCATCGGTTATCGCGGCAAAAAGTAGCAGCTTCCTCGATAAATGGCTATCTAGCTCGAATTTTCAAAATCGAAACAGTAGTTCCTGAGATTAACGCGTCTAACCTAACAACCAAACTCTTCAAGTTTATTTTATTAGTTTAGACTAGTAAATTAAATTGAGGGAGCTATATTAAGCTTAAGAACAGATACTTTACGTGTGTAGTCAGCATATATTTTTTTTTATTTAACCCGAGGTACTGTAACAGCATGTTAACTGTTTGGACTTGGTAATAAGTCCCCAGAGCAATATAGGGATATTTCATATTTTCTAAATTACATAGGTACAGTCACGAGCATAAATATGTATACACATAGCGAAATTGAAAAACAATAATTTAACAGGAACTCACCATCAATTCAACTTTGAATCATTTAACAACATAAAATTATAAGAGTTCTCAAATCATGTATATTTTTGAGTTTCAACAAAAACGTCTCGATAAATAAGTTTTACAATTTCGCTATATGTATGTATACATATTTATGCTCGTGACTGTACACTACATAAAAGTAATATGAGAAGACTCCAATCACAAATTATTAAGTCTCAAACTTACAACACAAGAGAAGGAGGTCCGATATACCGTTTTCACTCTACCGTGAAGGATTAACTTATCTGAGAGAGCACGATAAACATGTTACGAGTGGGCTACCGAGATAAGAGGGGTTCGATTCTCGGTTACAATTTATTTCTTTAATGACTGAGCAATATAGGGGAGGTTTGTTTTTGCTTCCATCTTAGGAACTAGTGGTGCGGTAAATTGTTTTAATGGATTTTTGAGTGAGTGAATGGAAATGAGTGGTTTGGAGGTTATAGGGGAAAATGTTTTAAGAGTTTTTTTTTGTAGCGTTTTCAATTGCATTTAGATTCACATAGTCAAATACCATGTAACAAATATGCAAAAGGTCCGCGACAGCTGATATCGTGGTGGCCTAGCAGTTCAATGACAGGATTCGCATGCACATGGTTGAAGGTTCGAACTCAGGCAAGTACCAATTTGACTTTTTCTTAGTTACATCGTTTTTTCTTTATCATTCTAAGACATCATTGACAAACTGTGAAGAAAAAGCATTGTGAGGAAACCTGGATTCCAAAAAAAAATAATCTGATTCAACCCGCAATGAGCAAGCGTGGTGATCAATGCTCGTTCCTTCTCTATATGAGAAGAGGCCTGTGCCCAGCAGTGGCACGTTTATTATAGACGATATTATTATATAATGAAAAAAAAATAGCGTCGAAATCTTTGTTATTTTTCAGTAATGTTAACTTCGCTTTTCTTCGCTAATAAAAAAAACACAGCACCCTATAAAAGGAGGATCTTCTAGACTTTAAAAGAAAAAAAAAACTCTAAGCCTTGCTATACTTGAAAGTACTAACTAACTAACACCAGCTTATTAATTTCTATTCCACTTATTGAACGAACTATGACCAAGACACAGGCTCAAAAAAAATCTCCCAATCGTTGAACATAAAAATCTACTCCATTTTATAACAAGTCATCTACTTAATTATGCATATAAATATTCAGTGTAAATTGCTGTGCTAACAGACGATAAAAGGAGTGTGGCGGACACGTGCGAACTCGACGAGTGTTGGGTTACGACTGATGATTTGCAAGAGGCACGACCATAGATAATGAGGTTTCGGTGTTCGATATTTAAAGAAAATGTTTTTCTACCCGATGGGTTTTGAAAAGTTTTTGGTGAGTTATTAACATTATTTATGAACTAGTAAAAAACAAATAGTGTAATTAAAAATATTTATATCTTCTGTCTAGCCTTTTCCCAAGCTTTATTGGGGACGGCTTCCAGTCTTACCGGATTTACCTGAATACCTTATTTTACATGGAGCGACTGCCTATCTGACCTCCATAACTAACTATGAAATACTACTAAATATAAAATACACACATCAAAAGTGTCTAGGGATCAACATATATTTTTGCAATAACTTTTCTCCTGATTGATATTAATTAAAATTTTCTTTAAGGATTCATCGAATAAAGTGTTTTCGTTTGTCACAGTAACGATAAACCAATTCACCTTTGCATTAATAAAGAAATTTGCCATTTTCCTAATAAAGGGATTTTTGACATTTGAACCACTAACACAAAAGTTCGAAAAAAAGACTGAAATAACAGTTTTCTTTAAAATTTTATTGGGTAACTTAAACAATTAATAATCCGTGTTTCTACCGCGAACACTAACAACACAAGAACATCGGTTTGGCATACTCAAAATGAGTTCATCCAAATCACGCTGTGGAATGGCCGCCCATGTTCGTTGCAACAACAAAAAAAGGTCTTCTTGCGACTGGATACCCTCCATATTCGGCAGAGCTCTTCTCTGTAGCATATCCCATGCATGCTCAATCGGGTTCAAGTCTGGCGACTGAGCAGGCCAGGGCAGGACATTGATGTTAGCTGCGGCGAGAGTCTGTCTTACAACTCTTGCGGTGTGCGGTCGTGCATTATCATGCATTAACTGAAATAAGGGACCGATTTGCACTTGTAGAGGAACGATGACGTCTGATACAATCGTCTCAGCATAAATTTGAGCGTTGAGGTTGCTTCTGATCCAAATCAACTCAGTTCTTCCGCCGATCCAAATACCCGCCCATACCATGATGGTTCCACCACTATAAGGATGGACTTCCTGGCAGGATTTTAATCGCTGTTGGCGTCCAGGGGTTCTCCAGTGTCGTATACGTCTTGTATCCGGTCTCATACCAAAACGAGACTCATCAGAAAAGCACACGAAACGCCATTGTTCTTCTGCCCAATTTCTGTGTTCAAGAGCCCATTGATATCGAATCCTACGATTGTGCATTGCTATAGGTGGTACCCGTAGCGGTCTTCGGGAATGAAGGTTCACTTCATGCAAGCGGTTTCTGACTGTTTGGTCGCTAATTAAGTTCCCTGAAGAGTGATGAAGCCTCACGGCTAACATCATGGCGGTTATTGTTGGAGCTCTTCGAGTTAAGATTTGAATGTATCGGTCTTGTCTCCGTGTGGTGCAGCGATACCGTCCTCCATGGCGCTCAGCCACGGTACCAGTGCTTCGGTAACGTGTCCAAAGTCGACTGATAACACTCTGACTTGTATTCAGAGCTAAAGCCACAGTACGTTGCCGGGAACCAGCTTCTATCATTCCCACGGCTCTGAGCATTTCTTCCCTGCTTAAATGACGTCGCCGCTCCATAATAACGTTGGTTTTAATCAGTAGTAGGGAAACAGTAGCACTAATAATGTCTTCAATGCGTTGTATGTTTTTATAGGGAAAATATTGACAGCTGATTTTCATCTTTTACTCGAATTTGATTCACAGTTCCTGATTCGAATTATGAAATGCACCAAAAAGGATCCATATAAATTTATAAAATCATAAATTTATTACAAAGCCACATCTCAATCTCAAGAAATCCGCATAAAAATGCTTGATCCCTAGACACTTTTGATGTGTGTATTTGGAAATTGATCTTTACAAGAAGTAACTCATTTGAGCTTTATTAATAGATATCTTAAAAACAACGAAAATTCTCTAACGTTCAAATACAGAAACGTCAATCAGTTTGAAGCCACCGTTAAGTCTCATGCTGTCTCTGTCACTTTAAGTTGTGAAGTAGCGACAGATAGACATTTAAGAACATCTTAAAGTTAATTAGCATTTAAGTATTCGGGGGTCAATTCAATAACAGCGACGCCATCAACGGGTTAGATAAATTTCACTATATACACTTGAGGAAATATCATTTGTCAAGGACAGCTGGTCACGATGATATTTCACACCATTATAATCGATTTGTTACTATAATAACTAAAAGGAAAAAAAGCAGTCCTTCGATACGCGGTACGTGTGAAAGGACCAGTTCCAAGTCCTTCAAACATCAATAAATGTAAACAATAATTCAATTAGCGGTATCCGTCGCACCCCGAGTGCGGTGTGACGTCACGCCGCACGTGTCGGTGTTGCCAGACTACTGAAGTGTGAACGATCAAGTTAAAATGAGGCGATCGTGGTGTGTGAGGTTTTGGTTATAGATATTATAGTTCTATGAAGGAAATATTTAAAGTATGAGTATAGTTGCCGGCAAGTAACTTGGCCATGTTTTGGAGTAGTGAGAGCGTATTTACAACATAAATTAAATAATTTTTTTGTGTAAATACGCAAAAATAAAAAATTGTTCAACAAAAGCACAGTTTTACTGCTCGCCTGTATCATTGCTAGTAATCTTTAAAAAAAAACTTTTATGTACATTAGGTATATGAGATGAACTCGTAACGACTCTTGCCAAGTTACGTGCCGGGTACAGTACCCATGATTACCCAGGTATACGAAAAAGTCAAATAAGAAGACAGGTTAGATTCGCGTATTACTGACAAGGCATGTAGTAATTAGAAAATTAAAGAAGTAGGTACTCTTTAGTATAATAATTATATAATAATTAATATGCGCAGAACATCATCGATCAAAATATGGTACATCATAGGTCGGTCCTTCTGTCATTAAAAAAAAAAGTATTTAGCTTTATTATCTATAATTATTAAAAGGTAACGTTTTTGAGTTAGTTTGTATTAAGTAATCTCTGGAATTACAGAACCGATTTTGGAAATTCTTTTATCATTCCAGAGTGCCATAGGCTATGTTTGATGCTTAACGAAGTGAGCGCGTGTCAGTTAGTATTTGTTATAGGGATCATACATTGCTTGTTGTAAACTTCTGGAGAAATTAATTATACTTTTTAACTAAGCAATGGATAATTTAGAAAGGTCTTTATTATGAAGATTATAAGAGCTGATTTGTAAGTAGTGTTAAAATAACATAAGAATTTGAACTTACTCCAACTCCATGGCTTTTCATATTGATCTGGGAATGAAGGAAAAATATATATTATCTTCTTGTAAATGATTTTTATTTCATAGAGAAGTTAAGTTCAAAATTGAATTAAAATATTATAGTTTTTGAAAAGTGTTAGAATCACGTAAGTATTTACAGGTTAACAAAATAAAACAGGTTAGTATAATACTTTTTTAGTTTGTTTAGGGGTTAATGAAATGGAAACAGGGTTCCTATTTAGCTTTATTTCTGACAAGACATGCGGTAAAATACTTTAAAATCCACTAGGTACACAATGGGTAGATCAAAAAAACCCGGGTACTTTTCGTACCCGGATTTCTGCATACGAAAACTCCCAAAAACATTTTCCTAAACACATCTAACTTAAAAACAACATTGCAGCTTCACACCCTCAACACCTAAGGGCAGTTACCCCCAAGTGACGATGCACTTGCCAAAAAACACAAACAATCTCTAAAAACAGTTTTCGGAGCAAACAGAATGTTGACTTTACAATTAGCGTTGGAGTTGGGGGTGCAAAAGGCCCCCGAGTGGTATCGTTTGAGGGTTGACTGAGGCCCTGAAGAGCTTTAAAGGCACGTGCTGAAATAATAGGTGTGAGAGTCATTGTTTAGATAGTGGCCAATCGTGGTGGCCAGTTTTCAAACGATTTGCTACCTTGGAGTAACTAAATGAAGATTTTCTGACAAAACCACGAAAATTCGATTGAGTTGATACACTAAATTCAAAAACAGCAGCGCTGTCACAGGGTCAGATAAGGGTTTGTGGCACTACACAAACAGCAGGCGTCAAACATACAATTAAAAAGTTAACTATCAATGAAGAAAAGTACATAATAATTACAATTCCATTGATTGAATTTTTATTGTCATTTTAAAGCTATTATCATCCATTTGAATGAAATGATGTTGTTATTCTTTCCTAAATTGCATATTGATTGGTTGTTTACAATTCTTTTTTGTTTGTTACATGTACCAACGGTTACGTAGGCCTGCAATGTTATGTTCAGACCCAGGCAAGAACCAATGTCTGCTGGAGTTGCGCAGAGCTTGAGTAAGTGATCCCGCGGCTCCAGCAAAGGCAAGGACGGGACCGGGGTGTTTTTAGTCGGTGCAAGTCCGACATATCCCCACGCTGTGCCTTCAGCGTGGGTCAAGGCAATAGCGTTTCACCCCGCTAAAAAAAGTGATTTTCAAAGTAATACCTATGTAGGTACCTAATATCTTTATTATTCAAGACATCATTGACAAACGGTGAAGGAAAACATCGTGAGGAAACCTGGATTCCAAGAAATTGTCAACACGCATGAACTAGCGTGGTGACCAATGCTTGTCCCTTCTTCAATGTGAGGAGGCCTGTGCCCAGCCGTGGGATCTAAAGGCTCAAATGACAATTACCTAACGTCAAAAAAGACGGCGCGTAAATAACAATTGTAGTGAAATCAGCCGGAACTAACCCGATGTTGCGACAAATGAATTAACCCTCGAACGCGACGGGGGGCCTAAAATACCCGGCCGTGAAAACCCGGGTGTCAATTTTCACACGGTTAAGAGTTTTCTTTTCATGCATAAAACATTTTTGCTTGAATTGATTATTGGATTGATTTGTTAGGTTTTGTTGTTTTTTAGGTTGGAAAGGTGTTAGTAATTTTTTTTCTAGTTTTATCTATAAGTGGAAGAGTTTTGGAAGTTAGAGACTTAATATTAGTGTATTTTGTGAAAAGTAAATTTATCTTGAATATTATAATTTTATACTTTTTTTTTTATTTTTCTTTCATACGTATAAACCATCCTCTTGAACAACTCTATCTATTAAAAAAACCGCATCAAAATCATTTGCGTAGTTTTAAAGATCTAAGCATACATAGAGACAGAGAGCGGAAAGCGACTTTGTATTTTAAGTACTACGAGTAGGTACATAATAATATATAGTGATAAGGGACATAAAATTATAGCACGGTGCATTATACAAAAACTACTCCGGAATACTGAAATTCTAATTAACTTTAAGATGTTCTTAAATGTCTATCTGTCGCTACTTCACACCTTAAAGTGATAGAGACAGCATGAGATTAAACGGCGCCTTTAAAAAAAATTAACTATCACACATCAACAGCGTAGTTACGAAGTTAAATTAATAACTAAAAGACCGCCAATACTTAACGGCATCAGTAAAACCTTCGGTTTAACCACAAAGTTATCGAACTACCCGCTTATCAATGGAGTAGCAAAATTTCACATGTCATGTCAACGGAATGACATAATTCTGATAAAGTTTGACAAAGACAGGAGCATTGCATTAACTTACAAAAAAAAAAAAACAAAAAAAATATACAAAAAGACAGTTGAATAAAGGATACACGATTATAAACCTTAACACTTTGAAATAAAGGTGTCATCAAAGTACTACGCCAAAGACAAAAATAAAGAAATTGCAATAACGAACCTTAACGCGTTGGTATAAAGGTGATGTCAATATGAGGCTATGATTTGAGGAAAGAAAGGCCTTGGGTTCCGTAATTTATTGTCCCTATTATTCTTCATTAGTTCAAGTTGTGAATCATACGATTGTTTTATTTTATTGTTTGTATTATTAAAAACAAGGAAAGGTACTGTGTAAATAAAATTTTGGTGTAAAATAGCTTGTTAAGGTAAGCTCTCTTTGCATTGTCCGTGTTGAAAACCTATAGATTACAAGTTAGGTAACACAAAAGATAAAATATAGTAGGTATTATTGCCATCTTTTTTTGCTCAATATCACAGTAAATCATAAAAAAAATGTTGGCCATGTCACAAATTGAATAACACTACGAGACCATTAAAAATATCTAGGAGAAATAATAATTTCTTTAAGGTTTAAATCTTTGACATTTAAGATAAATTCTACAACCTGATTCCTCAATTTTATTAATCGTAAAATAAATGTTTGAATATTTCCCATATATTAACGGATCCCTAAAAAAAAACAAAACAAACATGGCTGCGGCAAGATGGCGGCGCGTCAAAGGGCCGCCGCCGGTAGCCGCTCGCCGCATCGGAATTCATAAATGATAAATTTAATATAATTTATTACTCTTAGGTCGTAATTGGAGCTGATGATATGTGACAGAACACCATTTTGGTGTGACAATATTTTTTATATCGGGTAGGACGGTAGTAAAAATTTTATAGCCTTATGTTAATTCTAGATTACCTATTTTGTAAAGTAATGTGCTTATTAAGACGAAAATATATTTTTATGTTGTTTTTTTTATTTTGGGAATGTGAAATACCGGTAGCTTGAGCCTTGAATTTAAACCTGTATGAAGGAATTAAAGATTTAAAAGTTAAGTATATAAGTTTCTAACCATTGAGAAGTCTTCAAATGATGTATCAAAACCGACAGTAAAATATTAAAGTTTATGTAACGGAAGTTATCTTCAAAATGACTTGTAGTTAAGTAGGTACCTATTTCATATCTACTATTAAAATGATTGAACTTTTCGCCGTGTAAAATGGACGGTAATTAATCAACTAATCGCTAAGTAATCAAAAATAATAATCACAAAAACATCTGACAGGCTGGTACAATCGACCGCATTAGTGGCAGTTTTCACGTTCACAGCACCTTTATTTCCAAGTATTAAGGATGATTTTTGTAATTCATTGTTTCATGGCCGTCTGAGTACGTAGTAGATTTTACTTATAAATAAACATAGATAATTAAATTATAATGTCGTTCTTATGTATAATTGATTGGCGTTTAATACTAAACGGAACTGAAAGCGTAATTATGTATAACAAATTAACTTACATAAATTAATAAATTCGGATAACACTAGCTCATTACCCCGGCTTAGTCCGTGTATTCATATAAAAACTATAAAAACATTATCAATCTCTCATTCCTAACCTCCTTTTTATCTTGCAAAGTTTCGTAAACCTTAGTTTAGCATTGTCGATGTTTTATTATGATCAAATATGCATTAAGTACCTACTTGTTTATAAATAATTTGATTAAGCATAATGACTGTCACGATGGTCTAGTGATCGCAAGTGCGACTGCTCAGCGCAAGGTCTCGAATTAGTTCGAACGGTGGAACGGGTTCGAATCCCGGGTCGAGCCAAAAATATTAACTGAGTTTTCTGTGTTTGAAATACTCAGTGCTGTCCGAAGTCAGGAAGTATGGCGTGTGTACACCACTCGCTTCGGAAAGCACGTAAAGCAATTTCTGCGCGTGATCTGACTCCGTCAAGTCGGTATTGCGTCCCATCTGACTATAAAAGTGAGGGTATAGAGCACCTGTGTTTGCGCACATATTTTCGCACTATAATATCTCCTGTGTACATGGCTGATCTTACCTGAGATTGGCTGCAAAAACTGAAATTCGGTCATTAAATGATTATTTTTACAGCATAATAAATCAAAGAGATTTTTATCGGGTCGGCGGTATCAACATCTCTATAGATATCCATAAGTTGGGTTATTATAAAATATGATAGTTAATTTAACTGGTCTTGGGGACACCGTTTTGACCTCGATTTCCGTGTGAAGGACCTAAGTTAATCGCGCCTCCGTTTGTTAAAAACTCCCAAAAGCGCGCCGAGCCGATAGTGGTTTTATTTCCTTGGTAGTTTTTTTTGTGTTACGGTTTTGGAATGACCGGGTCAAGATTAAAGTCCGTTGTTATTGAAGTTTTGTAATACAGTCACAGATTTATCTGTTTTTAGGGTTCTGTAGCCAAATGGCAAAAATAGGAACCCATATGGATTCCTCATGTCTGTCTGTCCGTCTGTCCGTCGGGATGTCACAGCCACTTTTTTCCGATACTACAAGAACTATGCTGTTGAAACTTGGTAAGTAGATGTATTCTTGGTATTCTTGGTATGTATCTGTGAACCGCTTTAAGATATTCACACAAAAATAGAAATAAAACCATTTAATTTTGGGGGTCCCCCATACTTAGAACTGGAACAATTTTTATTTCATCAAACCCATAATACCTAAATATGGGCTATATATGGATAGGTCTTAAAAAATGATAATGAGGTTTTTAAAATGAGTTTACTTAACATACTTTTTCTTTCTTATTGAGGAAATTAGATCCACAAGAAAAAAAACAGGTAGGATATGAGTATGAGTAGCACGCATGTACCTAATACAGTTGTTTAGGAATGCAACAAAGTATACACGTCAAAATTCAACCTTAATACTTCGAAATAAGCGAACTGCCCATTCCTTTGACGTGGAATCAAAACTATATATTTATTAGCCAATGCAAATAACATATAATATAATTTATGCTATAGATAAAACTATGAGTACACTAGCAATTAACATTTATATAAATAAATAACATCGTAGTTGAGTTTAAAACTAAAAATATAATATGCGTTAAAAAACGTCGTATCATGTGAAATCACCTTAAGTATTGTGGGGCTTCACACCTAACGACCTTTATCGATTGACACACGAGCTACGAATTTGGTATCAGCTGATCGTACTGAATGTCACAGGAAATTCGACCTAATAATCGTTATTGTGAAAAATATTAAGTTTAAAAAAAAGCTTGTGGCAACTAGCAATGTGGTTCACACATTACTAGTATTCTTGTTAACCCCTCGTGCTAATATAAATTGCTTGTGTTACGAGTGGGTTCACGTCGGTAGTGTAATGAGTGGGATTCGAACCCGCAACCACATTGATTTGATTTATCGATTCGATTGATTAGGCTACTGCCGCTTAAATAATGCGAAAAGAGTGCCAGACCGGGACCGATAGAAGGCTTGGAAGTTTCAATAAAATAAAAATTTTATTAAAAAAAAAACAAAAGAAAAATAATTACTAGCAATGTGAGTCGCACATTGCTAGTAATCTCGTTAACCCCTCGTGCTAAGCTAAGATGCTTGTGTTACAAGTGGGTTCACATCGGTAGTGTAATGGGTGGGATTCGAACCCGCAACCACGTGATCGCAAATCTGACGCCCTATCCATTAGGCTACCGCCACTTCTAGAAAAGGTTCAGGACCTACTTAAAATAAATACTTTTCGACAAAAAAGCCGGCAAAATATATCTATTAATAAGCATGAAATCCGTCTTCATTCAGATATTACAAAACCAACACGTTTTCTTTTCATCAAATCGTGACGTCAGTGGAAACTGTATTTGGAAATGACGTCACTGGACATTTCCTCTTACTGTAACTTTATCATTGTTTGTTTACATAAGAAAGGAAAAAACACTGTCTAATATTTTTTATTTATATCAGACGGATTTCTGTAATCATACGTCATATTTGCATTCTAAAAAGCTCCACATACATTCTTTTGAACAAAAAAAGACGCGTTTTTTTAACATACTCGTACATCTTCTCTTGACAGCCGACAGACGAATATGTATTTAATATCTGTTAATACAAGCTTAATGTTAGTTAATTAGTATGATTAATTAACGTGCAAAACATCGTGATTAATATTGAATATTAGCAATGTTGATACGGAGACATCGAACTATTTTATTATTAGTTGTAATAAGAGAAACACCGAAATGCTAAAGTAACAGTATTTTACTGTTTGTTGCGCTTGTAATTTTTTTTTAAAAGACGTCCGCTCTTTTGCGTTTAATCCTTGTGTCGCGAGGGTTACGCAAACATTCAAATTACATGCACAAAGAACACCCAGACTTGGAACAAGACAAGTATCTGTGGATAACACAAATGCTTGTCCCATGCGGGGATCAACCCCGCAGCACGTCGCGCGCAGTGGTAATTAGCGTGGTGACCTATACCACTCGGCTATCCGTGCAGTCAAAAGTAAACTGCTGGTCCGATTTTGACGAAATTTTATGGAGCTTAAACTGTCAGAAAGAATATATACATCTAACTGCCCCGTGCCCAAGGTGCCGCATTTGCAAGTGATTTGGTGTTTTTTTTTCTTATTATGTGATACCGATAGAAAAATTATGGCTATACTTACGTATCATATCATGTAGATTATTAGTTATTTTTTTCAGATGTAATTTCGATGTAAGTGCCGAAGAAAAATTGCTTTATCTGCACGCTGGTTTTAGGCTTATTTCGAGAGAGCAGCCAGCGAAAAAAACTCATAAACTCTACGTATTTTCTACCGAGCATTTGAAGTATATTTCCTTGTGGACAGAACTATCCTTGCGACCGTATTGATTAAGGAAACCCACCAAGTGACGTAATCCTGTCGCGCTTGAGTTACGGTTGTTTGCTTATCACGCAGTCTTACTGAGGTCAGCAGAACTCTAGGGACTGTATTAGGACTAAACATATTTATAGTAAGTAATAAGAAAAAAATATCTAGCAAATTATAAGGATGGGATTTAGGAATGTTAAAAAATTAAATAAAAGAAGAACGTTATAAAAGACTCTTCCAAAAAGTATTTAATTCCCCGATTACCTAAATAAATACATTTATTCAATAAATAGATAAATATCAACAAATAACAATAACCATTATTCTATTTCCGGCTTCCGATATCTATAGATGAAAAAATGAATTAATTATGGCCGCTAAAAGATTAAAAAGCAACTGGCCATATAATTCTAAGGGATGCCAATAAAAAGCGATTAAAAAAAATCAAAAAACGAAAGGCCAGCTGCCACTGTTACGCTGTACGCATCTATTGCAAGAAAGAGAAAGCTATATTAATGTTCTAGGGAGTGAAAGAGAGGGGTGTAAGGATTAAAATTGAAAGTTTAGATTCATTTTATTGGTGTTTTAAAGTAAATTGGTTCCACTAGGTTGGTAGCCCACGTAACTTCGTTACCAGATTTAATGTTTCTTTGTTATTGTCATGGTGGCAATGTTAAATCTACAATTAAAATTAATGGTAAACTTGCATCAAAGATTGTCAACTTTTTCAATAGATTGAGTTAGATTTAATGTTGAAGGTATTTCAGGCTTTAGCCTGTTTTTCGGAATTCACCTGAAAACAGGGATGCTCTGTATAATAAATTTTCATCGAAACCAAAGGCTTTTTGGCTGTATAAAAGTAAACGTCTGTCACGATAATACGAGTATTAGTGACAAAAACTCCTAAAAGTGAACACATTTTTTACGAAATTAAAGATGGCTACCTTAAATCCACACGCTAAAAATATCGCCGAATATTTCCTGGAACAACCCTTTTCGGGATTAAGAACCCATTTTTTTATAAATCGACACTACGATATTGCAGCGTACTTTTTAAAATCCTTTTACTTGAGTTATTTCACTAAAAAATGGGGCTTGCGCTTCGACGAAAAGTTTCTGAGGAATTACGTGAAAGAAAAAATCCTATAAATTTTTGGTTCTGTGAATAGAATTTGATAATCTCTTCATTCAATCAGTTCATCATTTAAAAATCATTGAAGACTACTTTTTAAACCCATAATCATAATAATACCAGCTAGTAGTCGAGCGAGGTAAATACCTCTTCTGACATGTAGAAAAAAACAAAGTTTTTAAGAACGACACTTTTGTCCACCACAAATTATTGTACATGATTGCGTTCCTAAAAAGCCAGTCAAAGTTCAAAGTAAAACTAGATTCATTAATAGAACGAGAATTCCGTTAAAATATTAGTAACTGAGTAATATTTCATTTATTTCTACAATTATTTAGAGTTCCAGTAAAAAACGGTACTTCTAAGTAACGGAGGGAAGTTAATCCGGATTCTAAGATCCCTCCCTTTTGAATTAAAAATGTCGACGTTCCATTTTCTTTTTCGAAAATTTTAATCTCTGTTGTGATTGGTCAGTTTTGGGTAGATTATTTTTTTCTTAAAACGAACGTCTTTTATGGTGTAAGTACAATTTGAAATTGGAAATACTGAGTTTTATTTTAATGTTGGTTTTTAAGCCGGCTAGGTATTGAGATGTATTCAATAAACTAGAAACTAGAATTATTATGGCTACGGTACTACTTATATGTAGAAGATAGAATTAAATAACATTATTAATTCTATCTTCTACTTACGAATGAAGAAGTTTAAGAGTCTTGTTATCATAAACTTACCGATATTGATAGGAACATTTCATACGTGCGGATATGTCTTTGGCTAAACCTTTTTACTGCATCATTGTTTGCCAACGATATGTATAAATCATAACATAGAAAAAGTAACAGAAAACTCCCAAAACGTTTAAAATCAACCGAAAAAGGGTTCTAATACACAAAACGCTAAATGTTGCCAGCATCAAAACTCAAACTTGCTACTAATTAAAGCGAACTAACAAGCGACTTCCCGTTTCGCCCACATTTTGGTACCCTGGCAACACAGGGTGGGCTTAAGCGGCTTATAGGGGGGAGAGAGGGGGGAGAGGGTGTGTTTTGATTATTTCGCAAGGATGTCTTCTTGCTTCGTAAATTATGCATCGTTCCTTCCTGTTGTTTTGATGGTACTACTTGAGAACGTGTAGATGTTTATATAGATCGGTATTGTGATTTCCTTAGATGTTTTCTTGTTTTTTAGTATTTTGTTTATGCTTTGTTAAAAGGTAAATGTCCCAGATGATTAGGGGAACGGTTCACTTATAGGTGAAATTTACTGTTAAAGCAATGATGTGTGGATTTCTTTGTTAAAAACAGAGAGAGATGAAGGTCTCAAAAAACTGTAAGCCTTAAAAATATATTTTGTAGCTTTTAAGGTACCTTTGGTCACCATGAGCATATGGAGTAGAGTTCTGTTACCTCATAAAAGAGAAACCCAGAAACCGTCCTGTGCAACGCCTTTTAAGGAGTTACTAGATTCCAGATTCAAATTAACTTTTTTCAAAATGCTGTGAAAGACAAAAGCAATAAAAATGACGTTACAGAAATATAAAAACAAAAAAGACGACCATTGACCCGTTAAAAGAACTCTTCGTAAGGCTTATTTGGAAATACGAAATAATACAACAACTAAAAACAGAAGTTAAATGCAAATATTTAAATTGGTTTGGTGATCGTGCATTGTCAAGCAGTAGGTACAAATTGCCACCATTAATTTGAATAATGGAGTATATATTTGTATCTGTAAACCAACTTGAACCAATCATAAATTCGAATATTTTATGGCTAGCTCTCAATATGGATTTTATTGCCTAACTGCACAATATCTTGGACTAAATATTCCTTGGATTAATATGAGAATTTCGCTGTTATAACTTGTATTGTTTTGAAATTTTTGGAGGCTAAACAAATTTTTGATTTAAAAAAATAAAATATTCAGCCCTAATTCTATTGTTTGAAGTAGGTATGTATGTTTTATTTTGGAAGATGTTTAACGTAGAAAAAGAACGAGAGTAATTTAAAACCGTACCTATCTCATTAATAATAGCAGTCGACCATATAAAAAACCTCGTTACAAATGACTTGAGATTCAAAATAAAATTCTTTTCGCCGCCATCTTGATTCGTGTCAACAGACAATTCTGTTTTTCTTTTGTTTTCCTTTTCCATTTACCTTGGTTGAAGGTTTATGTTTTCCCATTTAAATGCTTCAGAATATTGCGTTGTGTTTAGAGTAATAATAACTTATGACGATGATTTTGAAAGATATTATTTTGCTTAAATTAGATATTGGTCTGGTTTGAAGCGGTTGTTAGACAGATTAAGTTTAAAATTAATGACACATAAACACACAAACTAGGTAAACAAAGACAGTAAACATGTAATAATTTGAGAACTAAAACCTTTGATGTTTCTGAAATCGTTAAACCTACACATCATTATTTCATAACTAAAAGCCAACCGCAACCACATTACCTACGTAAAGTTCTCAGAATAGAACACACAGAAATTACGTTATGGAATCTATATTGTTAGACAGAAATATTTGTGTAGAACATGCTAGAATATTAAGTCAAAAATCTTACCTTGAGGGAACCCGACAGCTTCCAACCCGTGCGGCGTGAGGCCAAAAGGGCCTAGGCCACCGAGAGGGCCTGGGCCCATACCCATGTGGTGAGCGCTCGAGTGATGAGCGTAAGGATTCTGAGCGAGAGGGGACGGCTGCTTCAAGTAGTGGAAGTAGTGATGTAGCGGCGTGGCCGAGTGGGCCTGCGGTGCTGTAGGCCCGCCAGCCGTCGGCCCCGTCGCCGACGCCGAATTCGTCAGCAACGCCATCTTGGAATTTTACTGTTTTTTAACGCAAACGTATTTAGTCACCGCATTAGCCTCTTCCTTGTATGTATTGACATTTTTGCGGTTTGGTTAATATGTTCACGTTATTTTCGCGCTAGTGACATTTTTATCTGAAACAAAAGACATAAGATATTGTGACACATGTAATAGACCAATAATTTACTATACTGAGTAGGTACTAGTAGGTGTCGCTATTATTACAACTGTGCCGATTTTTGGGTATACACAGTGTACACTATATTGCAATTATAACCTTGAATGAATCTTCGTAACTTCAATTTGATACAAGATAAATTGTTATATGATGAGAGTCAATACATCTCCAATTTTCTCGCACAACTGAACATTAAACGCAGCAATTATTTACGGCTCATACATTCACTACATAAACAGCTCTCGCATGTCTATTTCAATTATAAGCTATGCCGATTGATTTTTTGCTGCAAACTACATTACAATTACCTTCACAAAACTATTTTTTTGCTTTATTGCAACACTAAAAAGGTTAAAGTCAAACACGTGGAACGCCTTCCAAATTTGATATTTGAATGAGCGCCAAGCGCTCAATTCGTCACGATTCGGGGTGTTCGTGTTTCGAAATTCAAAAGTTTCTTTTTTTTTGGGTTTCATTGAACGAAGTAAACGAAGTTTGTTTGAGTGAAACTGATTCGTTTTCCGCTTTACTAGTTTGCAAGACTGTTTTTATGTGTTCTTTAATGAAATAAAATGGATTGCTACAAATTGACTTCATGACGTCTGCTTCAAGAAATATAGTAACCGGCACGTAACTTGGCAAGAGTCGTTACAAGTTCATCTCATATTTGAACGTTCTAATATCCATAAATGTTGAAAAAAAAATTTTTTTTTTATAAAAGATTACTAGCAGTGATTTTGTTGCACATAGAATATGAAAATACGCTCTCACTACTCCAAAACATTGCCAAGTTACTGGCAACTATAAATACTCGCTAGGCGATGAGATTTGAGTGTCATGATGATCCAGAATAAATAACAGTAGTTTCTGTAACATTATTCATGAACTGTATACCTAGAAGAGTTTGGAGTACCAACGGAACTCTTAAGTCAGTTCGTAAGTCATTTTTTGCGATCGAATAATATAATTTAAACCGGAACAAGGTAATTTTATTTTTATTACTATGAAAAGAGTATTTTACAGGATACAACTGCATATTTAATATTTATAAATGTTCAATCAATATTAACACAAAATGTTTCGCATAGTCGAAGTTCATACAACGAAGAAAAGAAAATACTTAGTTCAAAGATTCGGTATTAAAAAAAACTGCATTGACTACGCCCGCTTTGTGTAAATTCTTTATTTTTTTGTAATGTTGGCAAAGGTGTAGTAGGTACATGTTTACTGACATTTTGTCACGTTTATTTTTTTTTTGGCTGTTACCTGAGTTCTCTTGCCAAATTGAGGGGGCTATCACGTGTTGCTATTGTGTTTAGAAAAAAAATTGACAAGCCGTATCAGAGTGATGACATACGAAAAGACGCTATGATATGTGTATTGTATAAAAAATGAGTGATTTAGGTTCAAAATCAAAATGTTTTTATTTTTAGTTAACCTAAAATAGGCGCTTTAGAAACGTTAGGTAACTCTAAATAAAACTAAATGACTCTAGGTGCGCGGTTTCGTGTTATTATTTTTAATATTAGCAGTTATTTTCTTTATTGAGTCAATGGCAATCGTTTATGTTGAACCGGACCTGAATTTAGCTAAAGGACTGTTTTTGGCATCATTAATGGTTGAAAACTAATTAAGTACAAATTATTTTACAAACTTATTTTACTACTATACTCGTCTATACTCGTCGGAAGACGTTAAAATAATAATTTAAAGGCGTATATAATTTTTTTACATTGAAGCAATAGCTTCGAATGTTGTTTCTCTTATTTACAGGTTAGTTTTATTTGTTTAAGTATAGTAGTAAAATAAGTTTGTAAAATAATTTGTACTTAATTAGTTTTCAATAAAATAATAAATTTCTCTTATTTACAGCAACAACGTTGATTTTATTGCTCAATAGAATTAATACATTATATGTACTTAAACTTTTTCGATTCAGGAATAAATATATTTGTGTTGCGATTCCGATATTTCATAAGCCTGAAAGAAGGGTCTAAGTCCGAAAGTCAAAATTTTGATGTTATGAAAAATTCTCAAGATCCAGTGAAATCATCATAATGCGGCTAGATTGTTGACAATAGGGACCTTGAGAGTACAAAAAACCAAACCAACAGTTCTATATTTACATAGTAAAAGTAATGTAAAAAAATAAACATTGTCACTTTCAGTGGTTCCCAGAAACCACACTGTTCGTGCCACATAATCTATCAACAAAAGATTATCCTAAAACCCAGAGATAGTATCTAAAAGATCCAAGGATATGCCATGCTATATACACCTTTATTACTTTATTCATAAAGTAGAGAATGTTGTAGCTATATGAATATTTTGCAAAGGATTTCCGCTAAAATGAAGCTCTGGAGTATTGCCGACAAAACCCTTAAAAGGTGTTCAATTGTATAACTTAATGTAGGTTTGGTTGAAGACTTTCGTTCCACAAAGTCGGTGGTTTTGAACAGTTTTCACGTCAACGATTTTTTGACAATTACTTATTTTTGTAAGTTAAGTCGGAGTTTTCTTGGTTCGCAGAATTTCTCTATAAGTTTCCGAACGGCTGTAGTAAAAAAATGGGTATTCCGGTAGACATTGAATTGTGAAATTGTATTTTTTTATACTCGTATTATTGGTCTTACTTAATGAATATTGCGAAATATTAACTTCTAATAAAACAGCATAGCAACATCAATGTTTCAATAATTGCAAATTAGTTTTATCAAAAACTTTACGTCATCCATTCAATATTACTTCTGTCATAAAATATACCTGACGAAATAAAATCACAAAGACATCTTTTAAAAATACCGCTTCGATCTCTAAATCTATTTGTCAAGCAATGAACGCCATAAATAATAACATTGTAAATGCCGTCCATATTGTGTGAAGGAAAACAAACATTCGCGCCCCCGTTTTGTTTGCGCAGTTGGCAGCACTGCCTGTCACTGTGACAAATTGAGAAAGCGAGCGCAAATAGGGGTCAAAAGTCATAGATATTTTAGAAAAAATGAAATATATTAGTAATTTTTTAATGTGTCGTTGGGTAATGGTGGTGAAATGTAAAGTTTAATATTTCTTCATTATTATTAGTAGCTTTCGTCGCCATTGTGTTTTATGCAAATTTTGACACAATTTCTCGTCTACTCAATCAAGTTTGTCTTGTTGTTATTTAATGACGCATAAATAACATTTTACGGCTGAGTGTTATAATGTATTTTGCCTTTGATATCTTGACCTCTAGTTTCTAATATTGAAATTAAATTAGAGATTCCTGGAATCATTTATAGTCGTTCAAAAGATCTGGAGCAAGCAACTTTGGCTCAAAAGAATATGCAAACCTCAGATTGTTAATATCCTGAAGGCAGAATTTAGACAAAAATAACTATAAGATGTTTTGTACTCTGGGATAACTTTAATAAGTATAAACTTTAGGTTCTATACATTGGACGGAGGCTAGTACCAAGTAAATTGGATGTCAATTTCCTACAATACTTTGCCCGCATGCCAAGCTGCAGCTAACCACGCCGTGTTTTGACAAAGACATAAATGCGTGGCGTGATAATTGCCCACCAGGGGCCGCCATTGTGACAAATTTCGCGCATCGGAACACACTATTAACTATTTCAATGGTAGACATGTATTTTTTCTGAGTAACCATTTGTCGATACCACAATGCCTCTTTCGGCACTTTTTGTGCGGTTGGCAGCGTGAATAGATTGTATCTATATTATTTCCATTTTCAAATTTCGCTGTTTTGAATTAAGAACTTAAGGTTCTCGAGAGAAGAGTTAGAACTTTTTAATTTAATATCTTTTAGCCGCATTTTTTTAAGTATGAGGTAAGAACATAGTCCTTACTATGCGATAAAGGTATCCATGTTCAAAATATCCCGTCCAGATTTAGCTGTTCGCTATTTAACCCGTGAAGCTGTTAGAGCAGATCTAAGTGCCGACATTTCACAGTCATATTAAGTTAGACTTATGATAGTAGGTACCTATCTGTAAATGTCAAACGGAAGTTCCATAAAACCTTAAAAATTATACTGATTGCCGCAGTAATTTATTGTTACCGCATTCATGCGGCAATAATTACTAGTATATCAACATCTTTTTATTTGTTAAATTACTTAACATTTCTATGGCAGGGACTTTAAGAATTTCATAATCAAGCTCTATTAAAAAAGGAATTATTTATATCCTGTAACTGCCGGGGTACAAAGTTACTCAAGAGGTAGATTACAAGAACACGCTTCCTTATGAAGGTAGTAATTAAAAACTAACTCCAGGTTTCATCACGATGAAAATTCAGCCGTCACTGGGTTATGTTTAAACTATCAAATACTTTTCGAAATGCAACCATTCCTAATCTTGCGTCGAGGGTTACGCTAGTTTTATTTTTATAACAAACTTTAGAATAAAATCAAGTTAAGCTCACCCGTTTTTTGTAAAAACCCAAAAATATTTTAATTTGACATCCACATTAACGGCAACCCTACGGTAGCTTCAAATATTTATTCCATGTTCAAAACAGAAAAAAAAATGTTATTGGACACGAGTATTTAGGATGAAGGCACAACGTTTTCTATTGTCATCCATGACAGTTGCTAAACATTCCATATTTGAATGTATCTTTGAAATTGGAACGTCTGTATTGAATTCAAAATTGATTGGAAACTGAACGTACCTTGTCAGATACTTTGTGAAAAGGTTTGAAACTTTTGATTTTAAACTGATGTACACGATTGCTCCATCGCTTGAAACAGTTCCTATTCTTTGAACTTTAGAACAAATGATTATAATAATATAATGAACGATTTACACAGTTAAAATATAATGGATTACAGACAGACAATCTTCTTCTTCTTCTTCAATCTTCGATAACAAAGGTTAAGTAACGCTGGCTACAGTTTGTCTTAGGATGGGTGTCACATCGAGACCCGTGGTTCGGAAAGCACGTTAAGCTGTTGGTCCTGACTGTCAAAGATCAACGTATCATCTTTGACATTCGTTACTTCTTTACTATTCTGTCAATCATGAAAAATATAGTCTTTGTACGGAGCCCTCGTTGAGCGCGTCCGACTCGCACTTGTCCAGTTTTTTTTAATACAGAGATAACAACAGCAATTTTTATGCAAGCTAAATAGAAGTTAAAGATTTTAAAATAGATATCTTATTGTTTTGATATATTTATATCTCAAAATGCTACCAGCGATACGCAGATAATACTTTGATTTTATCTGTTTCGCGATAAAACTCAGTTTTTTTTATCAGATTTTCATCGAGATCCTATTCATTGATGGTATTTTATCAATTGTATTTCACTGTTTATTTATCAATTTGGATAATCTTAACTTCACCAGAAATTCCATTTCAAACATGGTCTTAAATTTAAAAAAATGTCCATTTTTGTCATAGTTTTTTCGAAAATCTTTAGGGTTTACTAAAGTTACTTGGTTAAAGATTTACCGGCTAAATTACAAAATGGCTGAAAAAGAGAAAACGACAATGATGTCTTTAAACTAACTTGCAGAAGAATTTGGAAACTCCTTTTTTTATTAATAAGGTCAAACTTAAACTAAACCAAATACACAAATGCTTACAAAAAAAACGAAAAGTGAATCAATGCAAAAGAGCAATTCCCCAGAGTTGCCAACAAGAAAAAATAATTAGTAGCACAGTGCTTCAAATATGCGGACAAAACTGAAAGCAAATCATTCGAACCTCTAGGGATGTAACTTGATACAGTCATTATGCGCTATATTATTGCGCTTTGATAGGGATAGGAAAAGAGCGAGGGTTGGAGAAAATGTATTTTGTATTTGTGCGAATTTCGTTTTGAATATTTTAAATAAGTTATGAGTGTAGTTTACGCTAAATGCAATGACAATGAATTAATATTATCTTCTTCTTCTTTCTGCCTATATCCCATTCATATGGGGTCGGCGCAATGCGTACTATACAATGAATGAATATTATACAATGACATAATATGTATTTCTATATAAATATTTTTTATTGTGCCCGTCAATGCAGTCGACATTACCTACATGTGCATATTACATAGGAACATTGCCACAAAGATTGCATTAGAATATGTATACTATATGGTCAAGATAACTACATAGGTAATTATACCTACAAAAATGTGTTAAAAACAATTGTTTTTTTTGTGCAGATTTGGTAAAAGATAGGGAAAGGCTACGTGACAATTATCTTGAAGAACCTAGTGTTATCATAGGAAGATTAATATCAGTGTCCACCTTTTTAACTGGTGCAGGTCCTGCCCCCTTAGACAAGGTACATTTCTAAAATCGTTATCGCTGATCGAATCAATTAATAAGATGATTCGATAAACCACCTTATTTTTTAATCAAATATGATAATACTCTTCATAATCATAATAGCAGACAAGAAAAACTGCGGGCATACTGACCATGTCCGTGACCATGACACCTGCAAAGGTGTTGAAAACGTCGGGAACTAAAATCAAAATAAACCGCGATAGAATCCGTTTAAAAGTAGTTTTATTTCAATGACTAACATTCGCGTAAACCTCAAAAAAAGTAGAGCTTTTAATTATTATTGATTTGACACTTGATGTGCCCACTAGTTGCCCACAATAACTTCGAAGTTATTGGCAAGATTTATCATACAAAGAGCAGGAACATAATTATAATAAGCGTATCAGTGGTGAGTGGATATAGCTCGATTCAGGCGTGAAAACTTGTTAGCAAATTTAGTGCGATATTGGACCAACTATTAACAACTTACTATAATCAAAACTAATTGATTATCAAAAATTGGTAAGGCAATCGCGTAAACACAAAAAAAGCTGACGAATTGGTAGATAATTCCACTTTTTTTAAGTCGATAGTTTTTTTTTATACAAAAACTAGCTGTTTTCCGCTGCTCCGCTCGCGGTCTAAATTCTTTTTATGTATTAAGAATTTTCTTTACTATAAACCTCACGGAGCCCGAGACCTTTCCAACGAATGCAAAACCGTGGAAATCGGTTCGTGCGTTCTGGAGTTATAGCGTCAGGAAGGAAAACCTGACTTATTTTTATATAGTAGATGACCATTATTATAACTCATTTTGTCCATAACATGTGCATTTAATAAACGCAACCGCAGGGATATTTCAATAAAGACTGCTGCTCTTATCTCAGTAATTGCGGCGAAGCCCCGGGGGGCGGGTTCCCCGGGGAGACAGTAATGGCCCATGTTAGCAAATAGCGCAGTGGCCCACTGTGCTACGAGAGGCTGGCAACACTCAGATTGGGCTTTTTTCGCTTTATTACCGTTTATAAGGGCGGGGTTACACTAATTTGATGTTTTGTAAATGTGTTAATGTTTTGGGTTTTTGACATTGATTTGACGTTGGGTCGGTAACCAAAGTTTTATTAAATTCATTGAATTTGTTTCGTATCCGTCTTGGGGCTATACTCCGAACTACTTACTTGTGAAGTTGTATTCATTTAAAGTTTTAAAAACAGTTACACTTATATGAGAACCTGAACATTTATCACTTACTTTGACAAGTATTTTTACCACTACTTTACTACCACACATGTAATTCATAATTATTTTCAAAACTAATTTTAGTTTTTGTCTTGATTACCTACTTATAATTGTCTGATCTCTTGTCTATTGGCCGAATACTGAAACATCAATCAGTTTGAAGTCGCCGTTTAGTCTCATGCTGTCTCTGTCAATTTAAGGTGTAAAGTAGCGACAGTTAGACGTTTAAGGACGTGTTAAAGTTAATTAACGTTTCAGTATTCTGGGGTGAGGTGAGGGTGAGTTTCAGTTCTAACAAGCATTTTCGAAAAATTATATCTATAAACACTGATGGTCAATTCGGCTGTTGCAGAATTCGTTGCGAAGTTACGAACAAGAATTTGAAATAAAATAAGCCAGTCTAGTTACCGCCCCAATATTATAACTATTGTGTCTCAAAAACTCAAATATATCCATGGCTAATATTATCATGATTGCAATCTTAATACCGTATGGTTTCCCATAATGTTATCAATGCGTTTCATATGTTCTATTGTCATTTTATAATGTTGGTAGCAGAACAATGCGCACGAGCCCGCCATTGTTCATAATCAATGTTGCCAATTGATTATATTAATTTTGCGGAGTGCGTTTCAATTTCGGGTTTTCGGTGAAATATGTACCTATAATTTGTAGTGGTAAGTCAATAATATAACTACAAATTGTAATTTCATTCATTAATTACTGTTTTATCGACTGTCTATGTTATTTTATAGGTCGTAATAAGTCGATAAGTACCAGTATTTTCGTTCATTGGTTTGAAATGGTGTCATAAAAACGCAGTATTTTTAATTTTTATCATAAGGCAAATTAATATACTTTGGTACTAAATAGTTATAACAAGGACAGCTATACGCTTTTTACTCTAACGAAAAGGATAACAATAATAGAAAATTATTATTATTGTTTTCTGAACTTTACGCGAATGGATATTGAAATAAACTTCTTTTAAACGGATTCATAGCGACTGTTTTTGATTTTAGTTCCCGACGTCTCAACACCTTTGAATCTGCCCGTGTCTATGACACCCGCAAATCGTTGAAAGGTCAGGAACAAAAATTCATATAAGTAAGTCGCGATAGAATCCGTTAAAAAGCAATATTATTTAAAACATTTGGTATCTACTTACCGATACATGAGAACTCGTGAGTAATTTTCCTTATTAATCATTTTATTTCAGGCAGCATAATATGTCCAAACAGAAACAAAATAACATTAATCATAATTAAAAGTGTTAGGTACATCATCGACAAGATTTTCACCATATGCCAAAAGTAAACCTTTTTTATTTATAATTTCGATATTAATAGTTGTAATTAATTATCTTTAAAACTGTTGCTATAGGTATGTTAGTTAGTTTTAAGTAGTTAAATATACAAATTGCATTGTTGACAGCCTGCCAGTTTAACTACAAATCTGGCAGTCTGTCAGTTAAATTTAAGGATTAAGTATCTTTATTAGTTGGGAAATCAACAATTAATGGTTGGTATTAGTTAAACGGTTAATAAATATATTAATTACAATAATTATTATTCATGTCTCGTTTTGAACTCTTGACAAATTTTATTATGTTTTAAATGTGAGAAAGTTAGATGTTAATTTTGAGGAATTATTCCGACATTTTTCATATAGAAATAACTATTTTATAGAAAAAAAACGAGCTGCCATATTGGTTAGAGATAAACATGCAATTTAGAAACAACAACATTATTTATATTATTTTCTTTCATTTTCGCTCATCGCCCGAAAGGATTGAATACAAGCTTTCAGGAATTCCTTCAGACTTCTAAGAATTTAGACTCCTTTGATTTGCTACTATAAAGGACATGATCTAAAACATGCTGTGCCCTGTGGTTTTGCCTGCCTAGCTTTTACTCGTAACCTAGCAACAACGTGATGTTACATATCCTATAACTTACCTCGAAAACTGTGTTATTATAAGATTTTCACATCCGACTGGCAGTTTTAGAGATTAAGGCGTTCAAACAAGCTCTATTTAGCTTTATTCTATTAAACTAGCATTGCTCGCGGCTCCGCCCACTTGGGCGTTGGTGATCGCGGCAAAAAGCCTATAATCTTCCTCAATAAATTAGCTAGGTATTGAATATTGAAAGAATTCTTCAATCGGACCAGTAGATCCTGAGATTAACGCTTTCAAGCATACAAATAAACTCTTTAGCTTTATAATATTTGTATAGATACAGTATGTAAGTACCTACCTATCCCATTTTTTAGCTCATATTGACTTTGTAAAGAATAAAGGCATACGTTTATTCAGCCTCAACTAATATTAGTCTTACCAACCTACAGAAAATTGGTTGGCGTCAATCCTAGATCTTATATTACGAAAGGTTGGCATGAACTTTGAACAAAACCTTATTTATTTGCTTAAGTGCCTGATATAAATGAAGTCTCTGTGAGTCCACTTAAAAAAAAGCATGATAACAATGTGGTAACCCCTCGTGCTAAGCTAAATGCGTGCGTTTCGAGTGGGTTCACGTCGGTAGTGCAATGGGTGGGATTTCAACCGGCCACCACATGATTGCAAGTTTGACGCCCTAGCCATTAGGTTTTCTCCGAATGCCGAATAGTCCAAGTGTAAGATCCAGAAACGAACTATACTTAACTATTAAGTATGAATGAACTAGATAGGTAATAAGGAAGGATTTTTGGAAATTCAAACTCTAAAGGGGTGAATTAGGGGATGAAGGGTTACATGGCAATCCGTCATCATAGTTAGAGGCAATAATTTCATAAAAGTTTCTAGAGAAAGATAAGCAAGTTTTTTTTTTTTTGTTTGTCTTTTAATAACTGGCTAGCTTTGATTTGACGTAAGTTCGTAGGTAATGGATTCATGTTGATACTTAATTCTTTTTTAAAGCTCAAAGCATTCGTATCTATTGATGGTCTTATTTATTAAGGTTAATTGGGTACTGGAATATCAAATAATAAACCTACATACCTACGTCATAATTGACTTTCTGTTGTAACAGATTTTCTTTCCTTTCCGATTTCTTTGACATTTCTTTCATGACTTATTTTCGGAAAAGATAAACAACATTATATCCACGCACTACCTACCTACTATGATTACCTATACCTAACGCCCACTAAACGCAAACAAAGACGAATAAATTGCCTGTGAGACGTTCGTCAAACAAATCCATCATTGTGTCTCACGTACTGTATCCTTAACTTTTTTATCCACCAGTCAATAAACTCGTATAATGTATTATCCATAACTCAAAAACAAGCAATCAAACATCCTATCATATTTCATCGCAAAACCTATTTCTATAAAACCAGCGAAAAAAACTCCCCAACATTAGCAACACAGACACAATTACATATAACCCAGCTATGTGCAATTCACACAACTTATAACGACCTATCCAACTAAATATAGCTATGGAATTTGGTCGGGTAAACAAACTTGGAGCGGAGTAAATCGATAGTCGCGAGAGAGCGAGATAGAACAACAATTTGTATGAGATAGAAAAAGATAGGTAGATCAGGGTGTTGTAAGGCGTGGTTACGACTTCGAAAGTACGGTAATAGGAGTAAGCGAGACGGGTATACGTTTCACATTTCGTTGGGAATGAGGTTTAAAGAAAAAGGTTTTATTTGAAACCTAGATTGTAAATAAAACATGTGAGTTATGAGCTTACAGACTGTTTTAGCTTTTGTTTGTTATTGGAAAATGCTTTGAGACTTTGATTTAGGACGGTAAATTTGGAAAACGATACTTCAATTAGATTATCTACTGTTAAATACCTAATTTGAAAAAGACTTGATGGAGAGACGTAGACTTGTAGATGTATTTGTTGTAGATAGATGTCAATATTTAACGGGATGTAAAGGAGAGATAATAATATCTTCCTTATAAATAATAAATAATTTAGAATAGTTGAAATGAGCTTTCTTGAGGAAATTGTCATAGGTGGACATGGACATTAACTACTGTGACTAAGTTTAAGATAAATTCTTATTACTACATATCTATAATAATTATTACTTATACTTTATCTAAATGTTGATTTACCCAAGACATTGCGGATTTGCGGATATGTAATACATAATACATAATATCATATATACATAATCAAAGTCATCCGCCGCGTCATTCTGTCTGCCACTGTAACTTAGAATTTATTTACGTTACTCCTTTGCATAACTAAGTTTACAATTTGAAAAATAAAAAAAAAATTTGCTTCACACCTCAAAAATGTTAAATTCATAGATTGGCAACACCATTCATGCGTCAAACTACCAACACGCACATTCTAATTAATGCATCCTCTACGTGACTTCAAAAATCGAACAAAGTTAATTTATAGTGTAAGTTTTGTGCATGAATGCTTGTACGTGATTCTAACAAATAGTTGTGTTGTATTGTGTAGTGGCGATACAAAAAACCTAGTTTTATTTGCAGCGTGTGTGGGAGGTTTTATTAAAAGGAATATTTAGGTACAGAGGATTTTATTTCAGTCGTTTGAAATGATACGACTTTGTAGAGCCATTTTTAATTAAATTTTTAAGTGATATATAGATAACTTAAATTTAAAACTAGAAACGGCAATATCTTAAATACGTAGGTGACTTCTTTCTATAAAATTTTAGGACCTATTTCTTTATCTCAGGCTCTATGTAACTACAAAGACAGTTAAGAGTACAAAGCGTCTATGGCTAATAATTCAAGGTGTCCAAATTGGGTACTTGTCTCAAATTGAACCATAACAAACCACCTAACGCAACAAACAAAAAACTGAGGAAGCCACTTTGGCCACACTTCAGACAAAATTACACACATTTTGAGTGAAACTTGTCAAACCACTATAATTATTACCTTTCAAATTGACGGGTGTTTAAAAAGGGGCGTCCCGTCACCCCCTGAATGTTAAAAGGGCTAAGGGGTAGTCATTGTCAAATTACCTATTTACTACATACGGCATTATGTGTTCGCACATCTGCCTGCGAGAAAAAAAGTTGATTGTTTATGGTCGTCAAAATGGCGGCAGCCATTGTTTAGATTTGATAAAAATTCTACCCTTCACTGTGTGCATTTTAGATTGACAACAGACACTATTTTGGGCTTTATTCGTTTTTAATATATTTTATTACTAAGCTTTTAAATTATTGAAAGATATTTGACTAGTTTTATGTTATGTAGTAGATAAGTATCTCTTAAAATTCTCAAGTAAACATAAAAAATATTGATTAGATTCAATGTAAGTATAATCTGAACTTCGCACGTATAGGTACCTAGTATGAGTAGGTTCACCTTAGATGGTACTATCCTTTATTTTTGTTTTGGTTGTATCGTTTTATTTATAAGTGTATTGTGTAGTTATTTGTAATTGTTAGTAATACTGTTATTAAAAATAGTTAATACTATAACTAGTCTTAGCTATCTCATTAGGTTTCTAACCCTGTTATTAGTTTAAGAGTTTTAAATAAATAAATTTTTTTTTTTTATTCGCCTGCGTCAAAGTGGAGTATTGTTCAATTTACGTATTATGTATGAAGCTATGACAATCATTTAAAACTAGAAGGTATAGCTACTTATTGAAAATTAAAAGTTGAAATGTGTATAAAATTTCGAACTACTGTTCTATGACGCTGTCTGTCTACTCTGGCGCCAGACCACAATTTTCTCATCATCTTTGACTTATTCATGAATGGAAAACAAATTATATAGCAAACAAAAATACATTTACACAGTGGCCATTGTGTGGGCTGGTTCTAAGCCAACCTTCACGTTGCCTAATTGGGAGCCGGCAGTGACTCAGCAGATATCTTTGTTGCTCCCGTGTTACTTACATTGCTAACGATATGTTTTTAAAAGAGTTTTTTTGAACTCGTACATGAGTCGATAGAAGTTTGGTTCACGAGTTTCTAACCGACTTGGAAAATGGAGGTGTGATTGAAATGACTTCTTATTTGATTTACTTACCTTATTACTTTACAGGATTTAATCATCACACAATAAATTTTCATGGAAATGAGGACATCATTGAACATAAGCCCCCTTTGACTAGGTACATTTCTACAAGCGTTCTCAGGAATTGCTGAACCGTGTTGAAACATTATTTAAATGTTAGATAGCCCACTTATTGAGGAAGGCTATAGGTATACTTAATGAGTGCCACGAAAGATGAGACTTAGCGAGTGTCAATGGTGGATAGCTTCAAATAGCTTGCGCAGGTACCGCGTCTCCCACGCTCTTAGGCGCAGGACACACAGAAAAGACGTAAGACGCAGACGGGGCGCGGACATTTGTCTCTTCCGCGTCCCTTTCATACAAAATGTATAGAAGCGTCGCGTCGCAAAACATACCGAAAAGACGGGGCGCGGGCGCAACGCTTTTACGTCTGCGCCTTTTGTTCAAAACACACAGGAGAGACGGGGCACGGACGCGGTGGGTGCGAGGACAGGGCGCGGGGTGGCATGCCTGCCGGGAGGGTCTCGCTCGCTCGCTCGCGTCGCACAGGCACAGTCACGCGTACCATCTTGAGACTGAATGGTTGCGTCATGTTTTGAGCTGTTATAATTTTTTTCATAAAAATGCGTGACGACCTAGCTTATAATATTCAGTTTTGTGAATTAATTGAGAAAAACCCTCTGTATATTAGCGAGATGCACCAGTGCTAGTACATCTTCAGAAGAAGACATGTTGTCGTATCAAAATCGGACGGTTGAATGCCGGGAAAAGCTTCTAGTGAGCGCCATAAAAAGTCGTGGCGCCCTGCCTGCGACGGGTCCGTGTCTTTTCTATATATTTTAAAAAGTCGTGACGGCGCCCTGTCTGCGACGGGTCCGCGCCCCGCCCTTGTCTTGCGTCTTTTCTGTCTGGCCAGCACCTTAACGCTACCCCGATGACGATTGGTCCCTTACCCCCTCCAACCTCAATCCGCTAAACAGACCTATAAATCGAATACTGTGGTGTGTCAAGTCTCATCTTTCGTGGTACAAGCTATAATTGCCGCGATAACCAAAGACCACGCGGGCGGAGCCGCGAGCAAAAAGCTAGTGAGAAATAAGTATGTTTGTTACAGTCTGTTTAAACGGAATTGATCGCCTGAAACAGTCATCTGATTACCACGGTACGCGACGTGTTGCGGGTTCGATCCCCGCATGAGACAAGCATTAAAATTTGTGTGATCCACAAATGCTTTTTCCAAGTCTGGGTGTTCTTTGTGCATGTGATTTGAATGTTTGTGAAACCCCCGCGACACAAGGATTGAATACCTTAGTGCGGGCGTCGTTTTTTAAAAAAAGAAGAAGTCACATCAGTAGGTAAGCTAGCTCCGTATCATGCTGTAGTCTTCTTTAGCTAATTGAAGCTTTTTTACATTTACCTGTATAGGTAATCTATTATCTACACACAACTAAGTCATGGCATACTTATCTTATAGATATCTACATATGAACACTTGTATCCGAAGCAATCACGGTTTTATCATCGTTGCACGTACAGCGCTTACTCAATCGGTAAGCGATTTTTAATTCATCCGTTTTCACGCATGCCTCCACCAAATGCTATAACTATGCGTCGCTTTGTATAAATTTTATTGAAAGTTCATTCAATATTACTAAACGATAATTTAAATATATCAAGTATTTTATTAACATTGTTTATAAGTAATGTATTTACACACTAAAGCTTACTAAGTATACGAAAAACAAAAAAAAAACAGGCAGGTACCTATGTAAATACTGTATTAGGTATATGTACCTATATGTTTTGAAGCAGCGGTAGCCTAATGGCTAGGGCGTCGGACTTGCGATCATGTGGTTGCGGGTTCGAGTCCCACCCATTACACTACCGATGTGAACCCACTCGTAACAAACATCTAAAGCATTAGGTATGTCGGTTAGTACACAGTTACTATAAATATAGCGACTGGAAACTTAGAATGAAACAATCATTAATTTTTCTTCACCTTTTGAGTTTCAGTTATTGTAAAAAGTTCGTTACAGTCCCACACCAAGCAATAACCATCTGTTTCAAATATCAATAGCATGAAATCGCGTTTCTTTAACTGGCAATCAGACCTTAACGATAGGCGTTAAAATGAGATTAGCTATGTAAGCATGGTTGAGTATTTCGTGATTCAATCAACAAAAAAAAATGGCGCCTTCTTTGAAAATAAATAAATCTATGAGAACTACATCTTACTAACGGTGGGATAGGAACTTAAGGTTAAAGAATGAATGATGATGACCATTAGTCTTTATCATTCATTCAAGGTTAGTACGCACGTCATGAGTGAATGATTATAAACAAACAAATGGGGATTTTTGACAAAAGTTAATTAATAATGTAATATTGTAATGTAATATCTTGGGAAGACTCACACACGGCCTTCTGATCCCGAACTAGGCAGAGCCTGTAGGTACTATGGTAACCAGACAGCTGATAAACATACTTATATATTTCTAATTACATAGGTACATATTATAGATGAATAACTCCCAGAAACAGAACAAATGATCGTGCTCATCACACAAAGATTTGTCCTGGGTGGGAATCGAACCAACGACCTCCAGCTTAGCAGTCAGGGTCACTAATCAACAGGCCCGTCGAGTTGTTCGAATTGTATGATTACTCTTTTTGTTTCAAGTACGCCTGAAAAGGCACCTTGGAAACTTAAAACTACTCTAGTTGCGCGGTCCCAAAATGTCATTTTTATAGAGAACCCAGAGCCGGACAACCGGCAAAAAACTTCATATGTTACTCTTTTAAAAATATCAATTATGTAGGTAACGTAGACGTAAGTATATTACAGACGTCTCCTGCCCACTAATGAAAACACAATAATGGGCTAACTTGATAACCTAAATGACAAATAAGTCTCCCTATTAACTTTTTTACGCTCGGATCCTGTTCTTTGTCTTCATGTTTTTTATGAGACGTACTAGATTTACCTATGTATTGCCGTGGAGTTTTATCCTGATTTCTTTTATGAACTAACAAGCTGTTTCACGCAGCTCCGCCCGCGGTCTTTTTTTTTTTAATATAATTCTATAAACCTCACGGAGCCCGAGACCTTTCCAACGAATGCAAAACCGTGTAAATCGGTTCGTGCGTTCTGGAGTTATAGCGTCAGGAAGGAAACCCGACTTATTTTTATATAGTAGATAACAAATAAATAATGACAAAAAGTTTTTAGATTATTATATATCAAACCTGAATCTAACCTAACACTGTTTTTTTTTTCAAATCGGTCTAACCTTTCCTGAGATATCAATTCACAGCTTTTAATATAAGGTATAATACAAGCTGAAGAGTTTGTTTGTTCTATACCTTCAGATACAATCCCAATCTTTTTTCAAGTAAAGTCACAGGTGTACATTATCATTAGGAAACACAAGTATTGGAAAATAATTTAATGTCAGTTCACCGTTCAATCATGATAACTTTATCATTCAGATAGTGTTGTTTATCTTGTTTTTTTAAACAATTTCAAGTTATTACGTGACCTCCTTGTGTTAGAGTTATTTTGATTACATAGTTTACACGCGGTTGTACTTCCATAGTTATTTTTCTTGTAGACTTTTAGCGAAATACTGAAACGACAATCAGATTTAATGACGCTGTTAAGTCTCATGCTGTCTCTTTCACTTTAAGGTGTGAAGTCGCGACAAATAGACGTTTAAGAGCGTGTTAGTTAAATGGTGTTTCAGTATTCGCCAGTTATAGAAATAAATTAGTTGTGTGAAAAATTTCATACAAATCCGTTTACTAGATTTTTAAACAACTTCGGATCGATTATTATCGAAGCAGATTTTTTTTTTGAAGAATCCATACTACTTAAGCTGAGTTTGTATGTTTGTTTGTTTGAACGCGCTAATCTCAGGAACTACTGGTCCAATTAGTATAAATATTTTTTTATTATATAATTAATAGTCCACTTACTGAGAAAGGCTATAATTTGCTGCGATAACCGACGCCCACGCGGGCAGAGTCGCGAGCAAAAGCTAGTTATTGATATACTTATCTAGGTACCTACCTAATTAATGTGGTGTAAATTTTTTATTATCTTTAGAATGAAAATCTAGTCTGCAGTTGCATGGTGTTATTTAGGTAGTTATTCCAATTAAACTAAACTAATATTATCTATAGATAAAGATCTTAAAAAATCCCCTTCAGATTGCGCAATGAAATTAATTAGCAATTATCTACTAACTGGCATTGGCTATCAGAAACAATGAATAGTCAAGAAAAAAAATTAACTATTTAGGTAGTAGGTACATTTATCATCTTACTAATATTAAAAATGTGAAAATTTGGATGTTTGGATGTTTCTTACTCAATCACGCAAAAACGGCTGAACGGATATGGATGAAATTTGACATGCATGTAGTGTTTGACATGGAAAAGAATATAGGCTACCTTTTATCCTGATTCCTTAAGTAGTTCCCTAGGGACGACCAAATTCCGAATTCCATGCAGACGAAGTCGCGGACAGAAGCTAGTAGTTTTATAAAGATTTGAGAAATGAGTAGTACCATTAAATATAATATTTTTCTTTCCGCGATCAGATATAAAAGTTTTCTTTGAAATTAACGATAAATTTACACTTATCTTTTTCGATTGCCCTACGGATATTAAAACGATAATTCTCGCATAATAAAGAGTATAATACTATAAAATACTATTGCAGGTAATAGACTTAAGTGTAGACTAACTGTTCAAAAGGTCTATTAAGGTAATAATCTCATTGATAAGAATTATAAAACGTGAACAACATCACATACATTGCTCCGAATCCAAAGTAGCTAAAGCACTTGTGTTATGGAATCAGAGACAACGAAGGTACTACAAACAGCCAGACCCGGGACAATGTAGAAAAGTGTTTTCCTACGTTGACTCGTCCGGGGATCGAACCCGGGACCTCAGAGCTGGTGACACCTTGAAAACCGGGCTGTACGCCATTCGACCACGGAGGTCGTCAAATGTTTTATACAAATTATAAAAATGATATCTGTTGCAACAGGCTTGCAAAGTTAAGTTCTTAATTCGAATGTATAACTGCCGGCAAGTAACTTCGCAATGTTTTGGAGTAGTGAGAGCGTATTCTCATATTCTATGTGCAACAAAAGCACAGTTTTATCGCTCGACTGTATCACTGCTTCATTTACATCTTTAAATAAAACTTTTTTTTTAACATTTATGTATATGTATTAGAATGTTAAAATGAGATGAAGTCGTAACGACTCTTGCCAAGTTACGTGCCAGGTACCTACTATACAACAAACTTTGGTATTTATCATCATTCGTATGCGTGATATTTCGTCTCTAAGCACACATTATTTACTTAGGTACATAGATAAATTCTAATCTTTGTAAAATAGTGAATTAATAAAATCTGCTACTGTAATCGTGACTACAAAAAATAATTAGCGTTATCTATTTCTCGTGAAAGTGACTTTGATACAGCGGTTGATTCGAATCCATATCTGATACTTTGAGCACTTACAATGAGCCTTATTTTATAAATTAAACAAATAATGATAATTTTTAATTATCTCTAACAGGAACAGAAGCTCTGAGATAATCAATAACATACTCAATTAATGAATTTCCATTTTTTTTACTTAGGTACCTACTAAATTTTGTTACGTATATCGTAATAGTTAATTTTATCTGCTAAATTTACGTTATAGTGTAAAGTTCTCTGTAAAGTATATCCATCCATACTAATAATTATACATTATATATAATAAAAATGCGAGACTAAATTAGTTTAACTGTCTATTACGCTTTCACTGCTAAACCACTGAACCAATTTCGATGAAGATCTGTTCCTATAATGGGGTAAGCTTGGGTATGATTTTTTATTTCTCAGTGAAGATACAATGTGACGATAATTTAACTTTATCATCATTGAGATATTATCATTAAATAGGTATGGATTAGGATATATACCTATCGAAAAAGTATGGATCCCAAAAAAATCTAATGTTGACATGATTGCCCAGCTGTGGGACATTTTAAAGGTCGGTAAAAGTGTGGCCGAAACTATCTGCTATTGACCAATTATTTTGATATCTAAACATGTGAGTTAGCAACAAAAAACCTTCCCTCCACCTTTGCTATTCCATAAAACCGATAAATAAGCAAATTAAAAAGCTTACAATAATCACGGCACTATAGTTCTGTAATCCCACAAACCTATAAAACTAAGTAATGCCAAGATAATAGCACCGCACTCGACAATTCAAATCCGTTCTTAAAAAAAAATATTGACAATTGAAATAATAATCTAAATACCACAAAATAAGTTATAATCTGGCAATATTGAAGAATTACGCGTGTAACTTGTTTATTATAAAAATAAATCGAATCAGTTATATATTTTTTTATCTGTAATTACCGAAAATTTTCGATAACAGGTCGATAAAGTTTGTAATGTCAATGATAAGTATCAAACGTGTCAGGATGTAGATAATGGTTGAATTGATGATTTATTTTCGCTAATCTAATTACGAAATAAAAATCCAATGTTAATTTGATTAGGAATTCGACATATTTATCAAGTTTTTAAACAAATCATTCATGTTTTGGTTTTCCCCAGTTTTATTGTTCGTGTACCTACGAAAAATGCACGTCTGTGGTAGATAATGTGTTTAAAACTGACAATATAATTTATATTACCACTGAACTTAGTTGACAATATTTAATCAATACATAGATACAAAATAAGTATCGGTAATTTGGGGCGTATTGCAACTTATAAGGTGGATACCAACATGCTTTGGAATTCATTTGATGATAAATTTCCAACATTTCTAGACGCTAGTATATGAAAATCAGGAAAGTCAATATTAAACCTAGGGTCAGTTCGCCTGTTCGCGTCCACCCCCCAATTCGCGTCCATTTTACGGATCTCCGTTTGAAAACTCTCGAAATTAAGTATACTAACACACCAATCAGCCGAAAAGTCATTACCGCCAATACCTCAATGTATAAGAGGCACGCACATATAGAAAAAAGTTCCCTGCCCCCAATCAATCCTGTGTAAAAAAATAAGTTTGTGACGGCTGTTCAACAAGAGAACGCGGATGCGCGGAATTCTAAGTCAAAAGTTGTAGGCAGCGGTGCGTTTGAAGGTAAGTATTTTATTGTTTTATGTGTATTTTGGATACGTAGCCGTTTCTATGAGTTGATAATGATATAAAGAATTATATTAATTATGAATTTGCTTATATTTTTTATAGTGAACAGTTAAAATAAGGTGGACGCGAATTACTACACCGAATTTATAAAATTTCCACTTTGCGTCCGCAATGGACGCAAATTATACCTGCAGGGAATAATAACAAAACCAAATCGCGTCCACTATTTTTATTCATTCTTTCAATTGATTTGTTTGTATTGTTTGTAACAAGAACAGAAAAAAAACTTTAAAACACCCTCAAACGGTTGGTAAAACTGCTCTAAAGCAAAAAAAGGAAATACATCCTCTTCAAGAAGTTACAAAGAAATTGAGAAAGAAAATTTACCAGCCGTGGAACGCGTGAAATGTCCTGAATGTGACGATACACTAATTTCAGATGTAGAAGACGACGAAGAGAAAAACATTGGCTGTGACAAGTGTATTAGATGGTATCATCAGAAATGCACTCGTTTAGTAGGATTAAGTTATTTAGAGGTCAAAGATAAGTCTTTTGAATATGACTTGTGTCATTAATTAAAATTCTAGGGCAATAATAACATACCTTGTCTCATAATTTTTGAGATTTTTTTTTTTTTTTAGTTGTAGGATTAGACAAAATTATAGTATTGTTTTGTCTATACGATATAGCCAAAGACTTATTATTAATCAAGGCTGATTGTTAGTTTACAGAACAGATTAAAATTACTATTTACTTACTTACTACATAAGTAGGTACCCTATTTGTTTTAAAATTTATTTATTTATATAAATTCACTCACTTACAGCTATCATTACAGGATTTTAACCCAAGGCGACAGCGTAATTACTTTAAAAATAACAAATTTATAGTTCTATCAATGTTTAGAAGAATAAATAGGTGTTTTTATTTTCTTTAAAGTGATTTGTTAATGTTAATATGATAATTTTTAAATAACTATAATTCTTTAATAAATAAATTATTAAAATCCAATCTCTCTTTACATTATCATAAAAATATCACCCCTTTATTCCTTTTCTAAGGTGGACGCGAAGTGGTCCAACGGGTGGACGCAAATTGGATTTTATGGACGCAAACTGGGTAAATCGAATAATTCTGATGTTTTCCTTTTTTTAAAAAAACCCACAAGTTGTTTCGAACAAAACTAAACGTAAACTTAAAATAGACTATTTTGATGAACACATTACATAAACTTTTCATTGAAATTACTGCTGGAACATTTTTATTTTCTCCTTCAAACTTGCCAACTGCACTAAGTGGACGCGAACAGGCGAAATGACCCTATATAGATCTAGATTAAATAATTGTTCTACAATCAGTCAGTATAATCTGAGAAAGAGGTTGCAGTTGCAACATTCAAGTATGTATCTAGCATTCGTTCATTTTTTAAATATTTGTTTGATGAGTAATTGTATTTTTCATTATCATCTCATTTTAATTCTAAAAGCGCAGAATTTCTCACAATGTATGTTTTAATTAATTGATGAAGGGATTTAAAAAGGTATTTATTACTCTCTTGTTATATAATAGGTATAGCTATCTCCTGCCAATAAGTCATTAAATGTAAATGATATACATATTTGAATGAAATAATGTTGTTTTGACTAAGTAATTGTCGAATATACACATACTTATTACATAAGCTCGGCTTGTTTAATTATACAGTTATTACGAGTTAATTAACATAAACACAAACTACTGAATATACCTACTTATAGTGTATCATTTCGAAAGCCTGATTCGAAACATAATTAATTAGTGAAATAAAGCGCGCGTCCTATAAACCTACTGTGTGCGGTGGGAACATGATTTTTTTTATTTTTTTATCGACGTTTTTTTTGTGAGAGATTTTTTTTATTATAAAAAGTACTTGTCTTTTAATTTTCCTGATTTTTTTTAATCTCCAGATATACCTATGTACCTATACTTATATAGGTAGCTAAAGTATTTCACGTGGAGCGACTGCCCATTTGACCTCCACTACAAATTGGCATTGTATATGTATAAAAAATCTGTCCAAATGACATCAGGGGCCTTATTCACAAAGTCCGTGCTTACGTGTAGGGTTAAGACAGGCGTTAACTCTTTCACCTTACTATCATTTTAAGTAATAAATAAGTTTAGCGGTCTAAAATGTATATTATTATACCAACACCACTCGGTGACTCTCAGAACCCAAAAAAAAATATGCGACCCAGGGTTGTAGAACTACAATCTGCGTTACTGGAATTAGAGAATACCCCCCCCCCCCCCCCCTCCTGTCAAAAAACACTACAACCCTTTTAATAATAACCTAATTGCAAAACAAATGCTATACGTCCATCGTACATAGTGACATGCAGATTTTAATGATTATCATCAACTAGAATTATCAACGGTAAATCAACCCTTACTAAGTTAATCGGTCATTAGATTCAAAGTGCAGCAAACAGCCAATTAGTGTGTTTGAATGTTTGTTAACAAACGGGGTTGCATCCCCTAACGTTACGGTTGTTGTCTAATTAAGCGACGATGGAAGATAAATCTTTTAGGAAAATAATGAGGTTATTAAAACGAAAATATTCGTAAATATTTTAGTAGGGTATGAGGTAAATCTATTTATTCAGTTACATAATAAAGAAATACTAGCTGTTTCCCTTAGCTCCGCCCGCGGTCTCAATTTTTTTTATATAATTGAGATTTAAACTATCTTATCTCTCAAGTTGGATCGAACTGCACATGGTGTGCGAATTTTATTATAATCGGTTAAGTGGTTTAGGAGTCCATTGAGGACAAACCTTGTGACACGAGATTTATATAAATTAAGATATAATAGATTTGACTCGTATTTTTTCTTTTATCAAAACAAAAGAATAATACAAAGATGAAGCGTTTTAAAGTTCAGTAGTGGGGGGGGTGACTTGTAACGTCACAACGTGAGTACAAATTGTTGACGTCGTGACGTCACGCGAATTTTCCATTCAATGTATCTTCTAAATTATTTATTATTAAGAAAATAATACGCGTCTAATATTTTCCATTAGTTTATTGGGTATTAAATTATTTGTGTATTACCGCCTTAACGGTCCTTCAAGTTATTTTGTGCGCATGAAGAGTGGAGACTTTTTCAGTAAAATATACTAGCTGTTCCCCGCGACTCCACCCGCGGTACCTTTTTTCTTCGTAAAAAATATAGCCTAGGTATGTACTCAGGGTGATTGTAGCTTTCTAATGTTGAAATATTTTTGGAATTGGCACAGTTGTGAGTTTTTTTATTACAAACATACACACAAAAATACAAATCTTTCCTCTTTATAATATTAGTGTAGATAATTTACTTGAATAAGAATTTGTTACAAATGTTAAAATAGTATTAGGTATTGATTGTAAGTAATTAGGAGTAACACGGTTGTCCCATTATTATATGTTTAGGGGGGTCATTCTCTAAGTCCAAACAAAACATAATGTGGCATAACGCAGATTATAGTTCAAGAACCCCGGGTTACCAAATCTTTTAGGTATGTGTTCTGAGAGTCACCGGGTAGTGTTAATATATACCTACGTTTATTTTCAGTTTCAAAAAAGTTCAACTCAAGAAATATAAGTCGAAATCTTTAAATCGAAAATTAACTTTTCATATTACGTGACAGGTCACGTGGCCCATGTTTGTATGAAAAGATAATTTTCTATTTTAAGATGTCGACCTATTGTTCTTGGGTTGAAAAGTTGTTCAGTTTTATGCACTTAATTACCTCGTTGACTACCAATACGAACTCCTTTTAATTTAATCCTGTACCTAAAGTTAAGTTTGTAAATATTAATTAAATAATTCAGAAAGATTAAAAACTAAATTATCTTGTAAACAGCAAAGAAAAATGTTGAACTTAAGGTTATGAAATAATTGAAGGTACGTAAGTAGTTACAGAGTTAATTGTTTAATAAGATCAAATTATTTTGTATTAAACATAAATAAGATAATTACAGGAAAATGTCGAAAAATTAAGGTTTTTCTATCGCTTAATTAAATGGATTTCGTCATGATTCAAGTAATTTAAGGTTTCATTATCATTTGATGTTATGATTGATGTATTTTCCAATAGGGTTTTTTTTTAAAGAATCCAATGCAGGGCAAAATACAGGTTGACCTAGTGTAAGAGGCAGGGTTTCAATTTCTACACATAGATTTATGTACTCTAGAGTTAAGCTCCATTTCATGTATCTGTGTATGATTTTTGGTAAAATAAATAAATAAATAAAATTAAATACCAACCTTTCAAACTTTCTTTCCTAAAATCCCCTGTTTTAGTGATTCCTAGCCGTGTACAAGACTTTTGCAGTTTTAAATAAGTACCTTTTTCCATACTCAGAACTAGGTTTTAATTGTATATCAAGTATAGTTGAAGATTGAGTAAGTAGGTATAGTATTTAGTTGTGTTTTGCGGGAATCGAACCTCCGACCTGTACTGACCAATTGCTAACTATTTGATCAAAACTCATTGTAACTAACGCATTTTAAGCTTACCGATTGGTTAAAATTGAAGCTATGTAGGTAACCTATCCAAACATTTATGGAACTTTCAATTTACACAAAATTGCATTTCGGACATCTTTTTGGTTAGCCGGGAGGGTTATTCAAAATCTTCGCATAAAAATGTTTCACCCCTGACTTGGGGAACTGGTAATAAATCGAGTGGGCGTGGCTTACCCCGTCACGCCCCCCAGGGGTAGCAACCCCCGCTGGTACTTAGTACTGGTACTATTGGTACCGCCGCCGTATGAATGCGAAAGACCTTTGTTAAAGTAGTGGCAATTGTTTGTAGTTTTTTTTTGGAGGCATTTTATTTTGGGTTAGCTTATTTTTTATTAGTTTTTCTGTATATTTATGTTGTGAAAGGAGTTGGGTGTATATAAGTTATAAAACATGAAAGTTTCTAAAAATAATAAAGTTTCTATCATATGATAAGTTGAACTATTAGCAATTAATTCTTTCTGAGATTTACGCGAATGTAATTGAGGTAAAAACGGATTCTATCGCGGTTTATTTTAATTATAGTTTCCGACGTTTCCACGCCTTTGCTGGCATAGACTACGTCGGGACCTAAAATCTAAATGAACCGCGATATAATCCGTTTTTAAAGTAGTTTTATTTCAATGTCTAACATTCGCGTAAATCTCAGAAAACAACATGACTTAATAACTGTCAACAATCATCGTTATGTCGTCGTTAAGTCATTAGATACTATTGTGCATATATTTTGTGATGTTCCCGTACAGGTCTTATAATGACACCCAGAACAGAGGGTTTCTGAACTTAAAACCGCAATGTGCACTTTCTACGTAACAGTCATTGCAACGCATGCAGCCAAAACCAAAATAATAACTAAAATAGTATCATTTTAATTCCATACAACTGTTAAACAATTTTATTGTCTTAATTCTTTCAACTTTTGTAGAATAAACTCAATTATAAAGAGATAAATCTCGTTCCACAGCATATACCTATTTAACAAATATAAGTAAGTAGTCAATGTACTGTAATGTCGTGGTGGCCTAGCGGTTCATAAGCGGATTCGTATGCACATGGTTGCAGGTTCGAAACCAGGCAAGTACCAATGTGATTTTTTCTAAGTTAAACTTATGTACTTTCTTATTCATTCTAAGCCATCATTGACAAACGGTGAAGGAAAACATCGTGAGGATACCTGGATTTCATAATATTGGAATCTGAATTCGCCAACCCGCAATGAGCAAGTGTGGTGATCAATGCTCATCCCTTCTCTATACCTATGGGAAAAGGCCGGTGCCCAGCAGTGGGACGTTTATAGGCTGGTATTATTATAGGTACAGCTTTAAAATACAAATTATTTGAGAATTAAGTACATTTATACTGTAGCGTGTATCATTAATCAACCACAAGGTGAAGAGTTTATATGTTGGTTAAATGCGCGTATCTTAGGAACTACTGGTCCGATTTAAAAAATCCTTTCAGTCATATATAGCCTATTTATCGAGGTAGGCTATAGGCTTTTTACCATGATAACCAACACCCACGCGGGCCGAGCCGCGAGAAAATTCTAGACATACTATAACTAATTCTAGACAAGTAAGCCGTAAAATAACATTCATATATTAACTGTCTAATTTGATAATATTTGTACGTTTAAACATACTTATATAAATTTATTTATTACTTGTTTTATCTACGTAGCTAGTTACCTACGTAAGTTTTATTTTATTACCGGCGCAGTGAAAAGAATGGTCGAGAATTCATTAATTAAGTCATATTATGTCATTGGATATAGTTTTTCCAATTTTATAGATATCGGAAAACATGAAGTGTCTATTTTAATTTTTAATACGCTTAGGTACTACTTATCTGCCTATAGATTTTATTACAATACTAGCTGCCCGGAAATAATTCATTTGTCAAAAATTTGTTAATAAATGTAACGTTTTTCGAGTGACTGCGTGTTTTTTTTTATTTTTTTATAGTATTAAAACTTTCCCTGGACCTTATGGAACATACAAAAAATAAATTTGCCGAATTGGTTCAGCCATTCTTGAGTTCTTCATATTTAAAAAAAAAATAGATATATATTTGCCTAGTTATCGCCCAGTCTTAGTACAAAAACCATCACTAACAAAAAATAACACAAAAAAATAATAATTCAAAATATATTTTTTTCAACGCATCATCAGATTAAATTCGTTTCAACAATAGACGTGCGCCCTAACCCGTATCGTGCCCAATTGTTGCCACACGCGAAAATGATTTATTATAGAGTAGCTGGGGGTGGCAACACAAGGGGCGTAGGGCGTACCGGATATTGGCCATATAAATTAATTAGTAGCAAAGGAAATGGTAATTTGGAGTGTTTGGGTATGTTTTAGATGATTTTGGTTATGTAGTCTTAGTGGTAGCATAATGAGAAATGCTGGTTATAATAATGTTAGCCTTTACCGCATACAAACCCGAATTAAGGTTCACCGGATTCCGAATTTTTCATTCACGAATTATGCATTACGTGGTTGGTGGAGGGTTAAGTAAAAATTTAGATAAGTTGTTGTTACAAAGGCGTCAATTTTAATTAAAAAATAGAAGAAAGCTATATAGATTATATTACTCATTTTCCAGTCTGTCTTTACCTAGGCATATAGTATTAAAACGCTACGTAGGAATTATATGTTTTTTCGTTCGAATTATCCAAAACAAAATACCTAATACCAATATGTATTAAATAAAGTCGGAATGAAGTACCTTTTACAAATACCTAATTCCGCGGTAACAATAATTTATCTAGCACCCATTCTTTTTCTAAATAAAGTCGTTTATAACATCAAAAACTTAAAAACCACAAATTCATTTTAATTTCAAACATCGAATTCAATGACACATCACGAAAGAACTCGCGGGACTCACCAAACGATTATTTTTTATCGATTCTAATTTAAATTCAAATCGAATAAATAATATTTTTGTTCGCACATTCAACGTCGGCAAGGTGAGAAAATACTATTGATAAATATAAATCATAATCGGAACTAGACTGAGATTAAATACGTACATTTTTCAAGCAAAATAGGAAAAAAGATTTAATTATATTTACGGTTATACACCTCACAGTACCTAGGTGTTTTTTATTACCATCACGCGATCGATTCCATTATCGGACTGGCAGCTAACAATTTCTTTTTTTTAGAATATTTTTGTAGAAGATTCTTATTTTTAATAGTTACAATAATACTTATAGGTACGTGTGATTTATTTTTCGTAAGAAACAGTACGCTGAGAGATATTTTTAACCCTATCCTGCTGGTGAATTACTGGTAACTGTAAATTTTATTATTTACATTGTTAAAAAGTAATATAATTATTTGTTATTTTTTTTTCTTTTATCAGTATTAGGCTTTGTTTAAACAATTATTTTACATTCCTTTTAGGCCGTCGCGCGGTTGCAGCAATAACGTTGCGTAATAATCACCAAAATAGATTAGTTTATAACAAGCTATATAGTTGTGAAAGTGAATAGATCATATTTCGTAATTCTAATTCAAATATTAAGCAGATACGTGATATCGACGTGTTATCGATGAACTGACATTGTAGATAGGCCTAAAGTGGCACGCGACGATTTACCCATCACACTTTTTACTATTTTTAAAGGTTTTTTTTTCAACACATTTCACTATTACACATAATTATAAGTAGAATACATCATTAAAATAAAGTAACTAAAACAACGTTTTCTAATGTAACTTTCATCTTTTTGTTTTGTATAAGCGATTACGTTTACCTATTCAACGCGGGTATTTGTAAAATAAAATACACACAATAACCAAAAGATTAAGTTACTATTTTGAGGTTATCGACACGTAAGTAAAACTTCTAATTAGGTTATAAAAGAAAATCGCTACTAATTGTTTTTTTTTTAATAAAAAAAGTCTCAGTTGAAATATCCGAATAATCCAGACTATAAAATAAAAATAAACCTAAGAAAGTGAATAAAAACTTACCAATTTACGTCAAAATCCAAACTTTCAACTGTTTACGAACGCACTGACTGTGAAACTTGATAATGCACTCGTCAAAAATAAAAAAAAACGTTAATTATCCGCGATCGATCACGGCACGCACAAGACTGGTTATAATAATATAATAATCTTATCTTAACACGGTAAACGTAGTATAGTCCAAGAAAAAATTTCGTTGTTATTAGGCCTTATTCACTGCACTGCGTTGCGGAGAAGCGCTCGCTGGCGTGGTGTAAGCCAGACTGCCGCATTCAATCGCCCCGCGCGTCTCGCACCCCACCCCCGACACAATTTCAGGTAAAAAAAGGGAAAAAATATAGATAACAATTTTTTTTTGTTTATTATCTATTTAGCGACATTTGCCTACCTGTTTGTTTAACCCCGGTGTGCCCCGGTGGTCCCAGTATTGTTTTGTAGTTCTTTTGTTTTGTGGGCGTTACTTGGCGCCTGGCACGTGCTCATTGTTTCATAATTATTATTTACGAGTAAATAACGTACTAATGGAATTATTAATGGAGCGTAATTGGAAATATTTGTGTGGAAATAATAGATATCTCTGTAATGGAATTGATATTTGAATAGGTATTAGATTGTCCATTTAATTTTGTACAAAAAGATACACAAGCAAAAACATTAAACAAATTAAGATTTACTAAATAAAATAAGTTCAATAAGTTTTGAATTAATGTAAAATAAATATTGTTTTATTTATTAAATTTGTAGTTAACCATTTACAGGTTGAAAACGAAATTGCCAACTTAAGGGTAAATGATTGTAACAAATACAAATGAGGATGGATTTTTTTTTTATTTAAGTAACCTGTTTTGCTACAATTGGCGTACAAAGTAAATTTTCTAAAAACTTAATTGTCTAATATTTACAACATAACTTAAAAAAGCCTGATACAGGTTAAAAACTTATAAGTACTTTCATTCTTCTCTCTAGCCTTTTCCCAAGCTATGTTGGGGTCGGCTTCCAGTCTTACCGGGTTTAGCTGAATACCGTATTCTACATGAAGCGACAGCCTATCTGAACACCACAAACCATTCAACACGGTTTCCCATGGTAAGACTAGTTATGGAAATAAAACCTTTAAACTTTAATCAATAAAATCATAATAACTGATTGGCCTGTTGGTCTAGTGGTTAGTGACTCTGACTGCTAAGCCGGAGGTCGTGGGTTCGATTCCCACCCGAACAATTTTTTTTGTGATGAGCACGATCATTTGTTCTGTGTCTGGGAGTAATTTATCTATAATATGTATGTATTTAGAAGTATATAAGTATGTTTGACAGTTTTCTGGTTGCAATAGTACAGGCTTGGCCTAGTTTGGGATCAGATAGCCGTGTGTGAGGTGTCCCAAGATATTATTATTAGTTAAATATCTAATTTTAACATTATTCTATGTCACAATCTTAAACTTAAAAAAGTTCTATTCATAAGTGTTAGAACCAAATCAACAATGTCAAAAACAGTAAGATTAAAATACAGTTAAAAAAAACCATTGTTAACATTCTAAGTAATTGTAATGGTAGCAAGAAAGCTTTCGTTAATCTGCCATTTAAAACAAAATACAAAATGGCGGAAAAAACTGTCACTAAAAAGGTTGGATTATAAAATACTCGAAACTCAAATTGTCTATGGATTAAAAATCATTTTGAAGATTACATTAATCTTGGTTGTTTACTAGAAATGATAAATGTTATTCACACGGTTAGTCAGGTTAGGAATTTGATAAAATAAAATTAATATGGATGACAGTAAGATTTAAACATTACGGAAAGAGTAATGTTGAATTTAGGAAGAAAAATGTGGACAACATCACATACATTGCTCCTAATCCAAAGTAAGTAGCTAAGCACTTGTGTTATGGAATCAGAGACAATGAAGGTACCACAAACACCCAGACCCGAGACAATGCAGAAAAGTGTTTTTCTACTTTGACCCGTCCGGGGATCGAACCCGGGACCTCAGAGTTAGCGACACCTTGAAAACCGTTGTGTACGCCACTCGGTTTGGAGTGTGTCAGTAACTTAATAATAAGTAGGTAGTTGTGCCCTGCGGTTTCTCCCTTGTAAGTTTTTCCCGCGCCTGTGAACATCAAATTTCCACTTTTTATATTTCTTCTACTATTCGGGATGGAGACGAATCCAATAAATCAAGAATCATGAATTACGGTACACCCGTTTCTAGTAAAAAGTGTTGTAACTAATCCGACTTTATATTATATTATATATGTACTAGCTTTTGAAAATAAAGAAATAAAGTTGTTGGTTTATGGTATCAACTCTCTTCATGCCAAATTTTATGAAAATGGGTCCAGCTGTTTGTGCGTACGAGGGAACAAACATACACAATCCCAAATCTTCGCCTTTACAATAATGTTACCGCTATCTTGAATGTCTTACAGCATTTTATCCTAATAATTAATAATGCCAGAATAAGTTTCACCATTGTTATTTCATAGGAATTTAATTGATTTAAAGGGCTTACTTAAATACATGATAATTTTTGTAAAGTTTCATCAAAAATGATTCAGCAATTTAGCAGTAAAGAATCACAAACACCAACTATCAACTGGAAAATAACAATCAATACTATTTAACCATTCAACTAACAGTTAACTATTGACCTAGTTAAACTAACAATAGAGTTTAAACCTAGGTTTAAACTTGTTCGTAGACCATACCGTAGCGCGTAGGTCGTAGGCCTATTCTGTAGAATAGTATAAAGGATATCAACGCACATCGATATTAATATTATATTTAAGTTTTGTATTTCGTGTTTTCGCTTATAGCTCAATAGTAGTATGGTTCGATTTGTAAGTTAGTATGCAGGTTCAATATCAAGACAGTAGTCACGTTCTTTCTGATATCTATATTAATAATTTCGTTCAGGGGTACGGTAGACTCGATCGAAACCTTATATGAATAACAAAACATAAAAAAATATTGATTTCGAGTCGACAACATATATCCGCAAAATTCGGATTATGGAGAATTTCGTTAAATTCTAATGGCACTGACAAACAAAAAAACCGCAGTCGCCATCTTGGGTAATTAATAAGGCCGCGTTCCGTCACAGATAATTCTGCTTCGAAGTGATTCAAAGAGTTTATTATCATACAACCTCCTTGAAGTGATTACAGTGCTGACAAGGCGTATGACAGTTGCATGATAGTTGGGACCAGAATCGTAATAGTTCAAGAATATTTATTTCGCTTATATACGCGTCGCCAATCAACACGTCGCGTGCGTCGCGCCAAAGAACTGCGACTCATTTGACTGTGTAAAACGAAACGTCTTGCCGGAAACATTGAGTGAATCTTAACAAAACTTAAAACTTTTCTTCAGTCGTTCGTTTCGCGAAAATATTATATTATTTGTGTGTAAAAAATAAAAATTATTTGTGTTAAAACTATTACAGTTTTTATTTAGGTACTATATTTATTAAACACAATGAACGAAGCTATACGAATCTATGGCTTGCTTACCTTTAATATTCACCTACATTGTGTATCATGAGTCACATTTCAACCGAGCGGAGCCGGGTTTTCATCTAGTTTTAATATAAAACACAACAATTCTAAATTGAAATTTAATAATTCTTAGATTTATAATTATATCAATCTTGAATATACATATATAAGAATATACAAACGTTACGTACTTGCTATTTTTGTCTAGCACATATTCTTTAACATTTGTGTGCAAGTGACAGAAAAAAAACCCAGACGACGTACCAGTACCTACAGCCAAGAAAAAAAAAACGGCAGAATACCATGTTCAGGAATTTCGTGCTGGATTCATTATAAGGTTCGCTACAAAACCACAATATACACAAAACTCAATCAAACAAGGAAAACCAGCCCCCCTAGCCAAGAGACATTTCTACAAGCGTAAACTATGATAGAAATCGCTTAAATGACATTAAATGTATGAAAGTGACAAGTCTAAGTCACGTGACTTATCGAAAACAAATGTTATTTTCATACATTTAATGTCATTTAAGCGATTTCTATTATCGTTATCGCTTGTCACTTGGCTAGGGGGGCAGGACTATTTTTAAATTTTTATATAAAAAAAGACTGGTAATTTGCATTTTATATTCGTTACTCTTTATTACCATTTCTACCTACCACTCTAGATAATAGCGTGATGATATAAAAAGCCTAATTCCTTTGACCCCACACAAGGCTTTCCTAATTGATACAGCCACCATAAATTATTCCAAGATGGCTACCGAATCGGGTATCGTTAAGGGATTACGTCATAAAATGGACAGTAAAACCATAGATTACTTAGTATATAGTCTATGGTGAAGAGGTGTAGAGCTATTGAGCACTAACTAAGGTTGAAGAAAAAAAAAATACTGTTATTTTTGTATCGATCTGGATTAGAAAATTGGGTTATTTAGAAATTTAGTGCATATTAATCTGCTTGTTAATTACAAGCTAATTAAAAAGAAAACTATTAATAATAATCCAACAGACACACCTTTAAAGTCAACCTAAGAAAGATGGAAACTTCTCCAAATGTACATAAAAAAATTTCATAAGCACTAACCATCAAGGAAATTTTACAAAAGTATTATCAAATTCGGCGCATCCGTTTAGGAGGTACTATACAGACAAACCAACACACGTAAGAATTAAACAGTTATTTTTTCACTACAGGTTAAAAATTATCCCAAATAAGTATAGAAGATCTTTGCCATTACCTTACTTTAGATATAAATTTAAGTTTTGTACCTAATCAATATTAGACTCGTTATACTGACCTATATAATGAGTATTGTATGGATTCAACGACCGATTTGACTTCCTGACCTTACGATCGAATGCCGTGGTAGAAACTTATAGAACTAGGTATAGAAAGAAACCACAACTGCAAAAACATCAGTTTTATCATAAAATCTCTTAAAACTGAGAAAATTAAGCAAAACTAAAGTAGTAATTATAACTCTTATGACTAAGAAAATAAAGTACCGTCAAAGTCAGTATTACCACCGCCATTTTGAAATAAATATTCAAAAATATTGCCATAAAAATCATAAAATTAATTACTATATCCAATAACTTTATAGAAAGCAGTTTTCACTACACACAAATATGTTTCTGGCCACTGACCAAATTCAAATTTCGAACACCGGTGCCTACTCAAATGTCATAAGATTCACACCTGTCTAAAAGGTCGTAAGATTTGGAACACTGATATGAAAATATGAAATGTATTGCTTTATGATACAGTCTATTTTACTTTGTGTATATTTGTAGTTATAACTTATAGATTTTGTAAATGGATGTTAAATGCCATTGGTTTTGTCCAACTAATGAAGGAAGTATAATATGGATAAGACTTTTTATTATTTAAGTTTACTTATGATTTTATACGCATGATGCATATTAACTTTTGAGTTATTGTTTATATTAGTTAATTTTAAAAATCTCACTTATACACAATGAAAGAATTTTTGGTTTTTGTTTTATACAAATATCTTTACATTATTGCAGATAATAATATCATTTCCCATCCGCTTGATAACTGATAAAGATGATAGAACGCTGGATTCGTCGATAATGTTAAGGTTGGCATCGTAAAATTCCTAAATATTTTGTAAACATATCACAATGACTATGTCTTTATGCTATCTTTCAATCAGAAATGTTATAGCTATTCTTATAGTCGATCGAGATAATTAAATTTAAAAGTTGTAGCCAAACAGCGACATCGTACATGTCCCTTCATGATTGTTCACAAAGCATCATTATTTTTTAAGAGGTATGTACCTACCTATCTACCTATAAAATTAAATGAAAATACATATTATTATTAAATATAACACTCATCGATCCACACTATTCTGATCACATTCGTTCGGCAATCGGCTTGCACCCAAAGTGTTCCACGTTTAAATATGATTTTTTTTTTCTAGTTTTCAGTGCGTAGCGTCGCGCGGCTATACAGCCATACAGCCTATATTTATGTGTTGCCGCGTAATTTATTTATTCACCGCACTATAACAGTCTGTATTGGACTCGCTTTATGACATGTAAAACTGGGAGTTAGAAATATTTTTAGGTTTAAATATGGCATTTGTTTATTTAATTAATAACTTTGCAACTTAACATGGACGCTATTAAAATTGCTGAAGGTATCGGAACAAAAAAACTGAATCTTTATCGATTTTTTTAAACTGATTATCCAAGAACCAAAAGCAAGCAGCATGTATGAGAAATAAATTCGATAAACTTGCATTAAATTTGACAATCTAAACAAGAGTATTAATAATAACGTATTCTATACTTCAATAAAACTTAAAATATGAATAAAATAATGCTATTTTATTCTGAATAGGACCTCCATTATAATTTTAACCTCCATGGCTATACAACTCGGCGGAGGTCTACCAACGCTCTGTGAATGCTTTATTTAGCATTTTAGTTCACCGTGTTAAGTTATATTATAGAAACAGCTAATAAAGGTTACTTTTGTAATCAAAATAAAACATATTTTTTAAGTCATACTAACCGTAGTCTTATAAAAATTTTGCCTGAATATAGAAATAAGTACTTACATTTTACTAAAAAAAAAGCTTATTGCCAGCAGCTTCATCCACGACCATACAATATAGCTTAAGTTACTGGATAATGTCGTTATGTTGACTGACCTGTTGGTCTAGTGGTTAGTGACTCTGACTGCTAAGCCGGAGGTCGTGGGTTCGATTCCCACCCAGGACAAATCTTTTCGTGATGAGCACGATCACTTGTTCTGTGTCTGGGTGTTATTTATCTATGATATGTATGTATTTACAAATATATAAGTATTAATAAAATTACGTCACGGGAATCAACGCGAACTCATGCATTTACCTTTTAAGGCTTGACGTTTCGGCCGGGTTACACTGGCCGTGGTCGCAAGCAGACTGGAGATGCATGAGGTAAACGCATGAGTTGTCTGGTCACCATAGTACAGGCTCTGCCTAGTGAGGTGTTCCAAGATAGTATATTATTATATTATAACTTTTTTTTTTTAAGTGTTCTTGCAATGTGGGCCACACGTTACTAGTATTCTTGTTAACCCCTCGTGGTAAGCTAAATGCTTGTGTTACATCGGTAGTGAAATGGGTAGGATTCTAATTCACGACTACATGATCGCCAAAACCGATGCCCTAGCCATTAGGCTACCAACGCTACAGTAATAAATGCGTAAATACATAAATCGAGTCGATTTTTATGGTTTTTTTTTTGTGTATACTCGGTAGGTCTAAGAGTAGGTCGTGGGCTATTTTATACCGCTTAATGATAAGCGTGGACCTATCCAGATTATTGCAAAAAAAATGTTTACAAGGCAAGCTAGTAACAAAATAATCTCGACGTATTATTCACCTGCAAATCAACACTTAAACATGTTTTATAAACGTTAAATCTCTGTCTAGCTACAGAGACATAATAAAACACGTTTTAACAGCATTGACCTATTGCCTTTTGGTTCACGGACCGTATTTTTCATAAAATTTTGACATAATTATAAATATCATAATGACTTGAGACGTGGTCACAGTGCGAGCGGGGTTGGGCGGTTAATAATTTTTTTTTTGTTGGTTTAGTTGAAGTGGAATAATATGCTTTAATCAACTAGTGGTGATAAAAATGTAGCAGTATAAATTATATTCTATATTAATGTTACAAAAAAAAAGAAAAAACTCTTTAGCTTTTATAATACACTAGCTGTTTCCCGGAGCTCCGCTCGCGGTCTCAGTTTTTTTTAATATGCGTACAAATATATCCTATGACACCCGAAGATAGTGTATAGCTTCCCAACAGTGAAAGATTTTTTCAAATCGGTTCAGTAGATTCGGAGCCTATTGAATGCAAACAATCAATCAAATCTTTTCTCTTTATTATATAGGTAATAAGTACAGATCATCAGTAGGTACCTACTTAATCACACATTAATATTGCCATCACTTCATAGTTACAGATAGAATTATGTTATTATACTCAAATGCTTAATAAACGAACGCTATCAATGGTACCTCGCCCTACACCCGGTACGGTACAAAACGAACGTAGAATCGAAAACTATAAAAACGCCGACATTCTCGCGATCATACACCAAACACAACCTTCCTATACATTGCTCCTTCAACAATAACTTAAATACAAAAAATACAAACAAATCACGCAATGTACACTAAACTATTAATAACCGTTGAGATTCATTCGAATTATAAAGTTCAATAATGGAATCCCTCCGCCCGGAAACGTATAAAAAGCGCGGCAAAACTTTTTCAAACTCCGAACGTTGAATGGAACGTCATTTTTTACCTCGGTTAAGGATGTCGCAGTGAAAAATGATATAATTTATATCGTTTGGTAGCCGCTACCCGTTTTGTACGATGAAATTCAAGTAAAAAAATTGTAAAAATATGTATATATTATAATATTTTTTACTCTTTTTACTACTAATTTAAAATGTTTCCTTATCAACGCGCGGCGCGATGCGACAAAAGGTTTAGTGATGTTCTTTTTTTTTTTGTAATGCGTATCGATATCTACTTATTTTATACTGCAAAATTTCAGGTTGTAGAAAACTGAAATATTATTATGTTTTATAGCTACTAGTTATTACCAACTTACAAAAAAATGGAAAAAATAATAATTGTGTGAATCGCAATATTGGTTTTATAATCCGATTGCAAATTACTTACTTACATATCAATCACCTGTTTTTATTGGATTTGTAATTGGATCTTAATTTATTCGTTGTATAAATTACTTTTCGTTACGAACCAGCCCGTTAACGACGTGTTATGTTCCTACTAACGTGTTTAATACTTTTAAGTGTGAAGAAGATACTTAGGTATACTTTTTGCTGGATAATGGTAGCTATAAATAATTTCTCTTATGATACATTACTGAAAATTAATTGTATTATTGAATTACGTTGTTTTTTCGTTTACTTAGATAATTTTCTTCGTTTTATTGATTAATAAATAACTATTTGCATGCTAAACATTATTATAATCGTACTAAAACTATCGATATATCCCATCCTTATAGTTACGCACACAAACAAAGAAACAACACAAATCAAAGCGCGCGCGTCGTGCGAGCGAGAATGAAATATTCAAATTTGGAAGCTGATTCCGTTTATGGCTACTTAATTTGGGTGATTCGATTTGAATATTTAAAAAAGGTACGAAGGAAAAAAATGTACGACCATAGACATTCCGTGAGCGAGTGGACACGGAGGTTTTAATGTAGAAGATTTTAGGTTATTTATTGTCTGAGCGGCGTGTATGATGCGTGAGGTTAAGTTGTGATTGAGGTCTAGATTCAGATGGGTGGCTGAAGCCTGGTTTCTAAGAAAAAGGGTTGTTAGGTCGACTGATTTAGGTACAGTTATTTGTCAAATATATTTCGTTATTTATGAGATAGATAAAATTTGGCAGATTATTTGGGTTAACATGCTAAAATGACGAATACTGATCCAATTAGTAATCCCACAGATTTCTTTTCTTTATTGCTATTTTTAAGATGGAGGGGGGATAATAATCGCCCGTTACTTATTTTAGTTAATTAGTTGACTTTTATATGTTTTAATATTTACGTTAATATGGAAGTTTTATGATAATTAAGTTATAAGTTTTATTACTGTAAGTAGGGCGATGGTGGCGTATTTTGCGTGTTGACACGACGCACAGACATAAAAATGTTATTAGCGAGAACACAAAAGTGTCAAAATGTGAATTAAGTTTCTTAAATGCCTTGCTCTTAATGGTATTTGGTAGTAAGTATTGCTTAACCAACAGATTAATAAAATGTTTAATATAAATTATTTTTTCCGAAACCAGATTATTTCAACTCACAAATATTATTTTTGTATGTTATTAATTATTACTGTTGCTAATTACTGCATTGCAATTTGCTGCCTAGAACTACAATACGAATTAGAAATCTAATTAAGCTATAAACACATAATTTAATAAAAATGTATGTTTTGAAGCAGTGGTAGCCTAATGACTAGGGCGTCGAACTTGCGATCATGTGGCTGCTGGTTCGAATCCCACCCATTGCACTACCGACGTGAACCCACTCGTAACACAATAATTTAGCTTCGTAGGTACAGTCAACAGCAAAAGTATCAGAGAGTTTATAACTGTTGGAGTCAAAACTGATCACGCATCTAAGGCAACCGTACTAGTAGTAAATGTTTGGTATAATTTACAATCATATACTTTCGAATCACTTCGACGCCACACAGTTCTGACGCGAACTCCGTTCATTAGTATTGAATTTCTGATTTTGATCATCTACTTTTGCTGTTGACTGTACAAAGTGTTAACACTAGTAATCACACTGAAAGTAAGCTTTTAAAAAAAAATCCCATTTAAAAACCAACTGGAATAGACGTTCATCTCCTATCATACCTTTACTCGTTTCCATGGCAACCAAAGACAGTAAAATCCTGGAAAGACCGAATTTCCCGTCAAAGTCAAAGCTTACCAGGATGTCTATCATTCAGAACTCCTATTGAGGATCAGAGTTAATACCTTCTCGAAAATATTGGAACGGACGCAATCCTTGGTAGGCGTAGGTCGAATGAGTTTTTAATCTATGGTTGATGTAAGGACAGATAGAACGATCTTTTTAGAGTTCCTTACCAGTACTATTATGTTGCCTAGTCTTCGACCTATTCTAAGACCTGCCAAATTATCTGTCCAGCCTTTTCCCAAGCTATGTTGGGGTCGGCTTCCAGTCTTACTAGATTTAGCTGGACACCGTGTTATACATGGAGCGACTGCATATCTGACCTCCACAACCCATTGCTAGGTTATACAGTATCCCATAAGATTGGTTGTCAGAATTGTAATGACTTTACGACCGTCAAAGATCACCGTAAGACAGTCAAGACCAAAGGCTTAACATGCTTGCCGAGGCACGGAGTGATCTCGATATGTTTACAAATGGTCACCCATCCTCGGACAAAACGCAGCGAGCGCGGCCTAACCTTTTTTAACCAACAAGTTTGTGAAACCGTTTCGGAGGAGTTCTGCAACAATAATTGTGGAACGCGACTTATATTATAGAATACTGTATTTTAAAAAGAATACGCTATTACAACAAATAATAAAAGTAGGTACATATGTAGTGTACGGAACCTTTTTGTGCGAGTCCGACTAGCTTGACGAGTTTTTATTTCAAACGGTTTTAGGCTTTAACTCTTCATGATACGGACTTAACTCTGTCCATCAAACTATGAAGTTGATTAGGACTGTGTTGAGGAGTTAGGCTTGTTCAGTTAAGGGTTAAGAAGTTCTGACATGCTATGATGACAGAGCCGTTTGCAGTAGCAGTCGGTTAGATTAGTTGATGTAAGTTTTTTTAACGGTTTTTGGATAGGTTAACAGGGAGGTATCTTGTTATTTCACTTATTTTCAACTTTGAATTAGCAATTAAAGTCAAGGTAAAAGTTTACTAAACCTTATTATCTGATAGCTTATTTAATATCGATTTCAATATCGGGTTTATGAACCTATGGGGCGTATTTTTTTAAATATCGTAGTTATTGAATGCGGAGAAAGTCGCTCGATATTTATCCGCCATTTTTTTTGCGGTCAGCAGTTTTTAATATTTGCGCTTGTCAAAGTTGTCAATTGTTTCTAAGATTGAGGGGAAGAAAGTATTAAAACATACAAGGATCGTAGCTTATCATAATATCGTTGGTATGAGATCATTGTTCTCCGTTGTGGTGTACTAGCGGTTCAGTGAACGAATTGGTGTGGAATGGTTGCAGGTTCAAGCCCAGGCCTAAGTACCAATGTGACTTATTCAAAGTTTTATGTAGATACTTTCTTAATTATTCTAAGATATCATTGACAATCGATGAATAAAAAGATCGCAAGGAAACCTGGAATAAAAAAATATGATGAAAAAGGTACTGTTAGTACTTAGCCAAATAAAATCAATACCCAACAAGTACCTAGGACTATAGCTACCATCTTGTCTTAACCAACTAAATCTTAAATAACCAGACTCTATGTTTATTACAACCGATATTTCAAAGTTAAACCAGCCTCAGATGACGCCGGTATTTGCCATAAGTCGGAGGGATCAGCAAGAGATAGTGTTGTACCCGCTCGTAAAATATCGACACTTGGTATCGACAAATCGATGCGAGAGATATTGCTTAAGTCGGACTCGACTTTGAATGATGTTATGAGGTATTTTTAGTGCAGTTAATAAATTATGATAGTTTATTATACTGGAGAAAACTATAGTGTCTGTATTAAAATAATAATTTAGTCACTAAATATCTAGTATATATTTTTAATACAAAATCTTGATCAACAACATTTAAGTTTGACCTATTTCTGAATGCGTCCGAAACGTAGGTAAAATCAATACATTTCAAAAGCCAGAATTATAATAACGAAACATCAACAAAATTTCCAAGTCAAATTACAACGCTAAACTACCAACAAACAAAATTCAATACCTACTTTAGTCATTCTAAAAGCTACCAAGTAGCACCAAATAATGTTTAAAACATGATAAATATTCAATGCAATCATATCGTTTATACGGCCACTCGCGTCGGCGGACGCGGGCCGAATGAGCAAAAAAGCGCGCGCGACGTTCATCTGACATTCAACGCTGGGTGGGGCTTGCGTTTCCCGCCTCCCCAAACAAGCACCACCATTGGCTCATTTAAAAATCGATTCCATTTTATAAATATGTAACCACTTTCATTTCTCGCGCTCGAAAACCGTTACAAAGCACAAAACGGCGGGAAACGAAACTCGCACTTATATTGACAGCACAGAATACAAATTTGAAATTCGAATGATAAGTGTTGGGATGTTTGGTATCGATAGGCAGTCAATTGTTTTACCGACATGTCTTTGTGGTCTCTTTTGTTTTATTTAAAGGAGAACAGGCCAAGATGTTTTTTTTTGTTGATATTATTTTTATTATAGGTTCGTGTAGGATGAAAAAAGACGTAGGTGGGTGAAATTGTATCGGTAATAAATAATGGTGTATTATGATTTATGAAAGAGGGAGGGATAGGGATAAAGATTATAGTGCTTGGCATTTAATAGTAATGATCTTCACTAACTATGCATACGATCTAAGAATATACAAGATGGCGGATAATTGAGGTATTGTTTTAATCCCAGGTATCTTGAGATTTCTTAATTAAATATTTACAGAAAATTAATTTATGTGAATACTTCATCATTATTTAATATGTAGGTAGGTACTTACCCTCATACTGAACTAACCTAACTTACATTATAAAGGTTTAATTTTTAACTTATACTGAAATGAGAAATGTGTTGATCTAGAAACTGTTCTATCTATCACTTAGGTAGCTTTATGGCTAGGGGAAGCGGCTCGCTGCGGTAACCTAATAAATTGTTAGGGTATCGGACTTGCGATCATGTGGTCGCCGGTTTGAATTTCACTCATTGAAAGCACTCGTAATACAAGCATTTAGCTTAGCACGATGGGTTAAAAAGAATAATTGCTTTAGAAAAAATACTTCGCAATTAAACCGATAACTTTTACACAACTACATTCTCTACAAAAAATTCTAGGTTTATTTTTAACACCCGGCGCAGAAAGAGGGTTATAAGTTTGACGTTTCTGTCCGTGGTATGTCAGTGGTATCGTATTTAACGAATTTCCTTAATGGGTTTTTTGTTTGAAAGCTGATCTAGGTAATCTAGATGGTTCTTTGCAGATGGTGCTTTAATCCTACTAATATTATAATGTGAAAGTGTGGATGTTTGTTACTCGATTACTCAAAAACGGCTGAACGGATTTGGATGAAATTTGGCATGCATGTAGCCTTTGACATGGAAAATCACATAGGCTACCTTTTATCCCGATTCCTTAAGTAGATCCCGAGGGAAAATTGAAAATTGTTTACGAGCTAAGCCGTGGGCAGACAGCTTATAAATTTGGTATTTTTCTCTACTAAAGCGCAAGCTATAAGTAATACGGGTGGAAATTTTATTCCATTTTTCATTACTTTCACATTTTTCATTTATTCTTGGACCCAATTCTGTAGTCCACGCAGACGAAGTCGCGGGCAGAACCTAGTTTAGGCATAAAGCTCTTTTCAGCGGTTAGAAAAAAATAACCCTTTTTTTAATTAATCAAATATTAGAGAGTTTTGAAGTGATTAATTCTTATGGGGGTAAATGTAGCGTAACGCGTTACGGCGCCACTCTGTCTGGCTTCTCTTTCTCTCACGCATAAGTACGGAGTAGACAGGGTCCTCCTCGCCTGCCTCCTGCTGCCGTATACCTACTTCAACTTAGATTAGTTTAAGTTATCACTTCTGTCGAGTGTCCCGGGATGCACACGTTTTTTTTAAAGTAAGTATAAAGTTGGCGCCCTACAACATCAAAACGGGCACGCGGTAGACCACGGAAGAGATGGCGGGATGAACTAGATGCCTTCCTGGGGAATTGGCAAGAAGAGGCTAGGGACCGGGATCGCTGGAGGGAGGCTTTTGCCCAGCAGTGGGATAGTACAAGCTAACTATAATAATATAATAATAATAAGTATAAAGTTATTGCTATGACCTTACGTAGGTTAGGGTTACCATTCTCAGACAGTATTATTCTTAGGGCTTCATAGGGCTCTGCCCCCATACATCTCTATAACAATGCTTTCCCCTACCATTGAACCTTAATACCTTAATGCGCAGTACGTATAATAGACTGCCGAACCCTTGGGGAATTGTAAAAGATGTTATGATTGTATTTTAATAGTTTGGGTATCTACCTAGGTTGGCTTCTTTGAGGGGTTTGATTTCCGGAATGGTAATTTTATATGGTCTGTTCACTATTCTGTTTTGAGTCTATATTTAGTATTTTTGGTACCATTACCTAACGTTAGCTAGGTCTGTGTCTTATCTGGAAATGTATCTAAAATAATGTAGGTTTAGAAATATGATAAACGTAACCCTGGAAGTAGGTAACCAGGATCTAATTCATTCAGTTACCTACAAATATAAAACAAAGTCGGGTTTGTTACAACACTTATATCTCGAGAACGGGTGGACCGATTTTCATGATCCTTGATTTGTTGGAATTGTTTCCGTCCCGAATAGCAGAATACATATTAAAAAAATAATTAAAAAGGACAATTTTTTTTTGAGTTAACGGGAACGAGGAAACCTTAGGCGCATGAAACCGCGGGGCAAAGCAATGCAAGTTTAGTCAGTATGAGATCTATCTAATAATTAGTGAATGAAGGGTTTGACAAACAAATTTCGAAATTGTAGATCTGTTTGCTGTCCGATCATATTTTGTTATTGGATCTCTAATATAAAATGTGTCTTATGGCTGGAATCGTAATTTCATTTTCTACACAGAGTGGCAGTTATTTTAAGCAATACGAACGTAGAGAGAATAACCTGTTATTATTATGGTACTAGCAATAGCAATTTAAAATATCTAAGTAGGCACCTTGTAGGCACCCAATTAAGTACCTACTTAGAGAGTTACTTTGTCTTAGATTCAGTTTCAAAACATTTTAGGCACTTCAAAAACTATAAACATATTTAGACATAAGTACTTATAATAATTATACTAATTCAGAACACGTACAGTCACGATCATAAATAAGTTTACCTACACATAGCGATACCTATTGTAAAACAATAATTTAACAGGAACTCACCAACTCACCATCAATTCAACTTTTAATCATTTAACAACATAAAATTATAGCAGTTCTCAAATCATGTACCTATCCTGTATATTTTTGAGCTCCAACAAAAACTTCTCGCTAAATACCTATCTACTTAAGTTTTACAATTTCGCTATGTGTATACATATTTATGCTCGTGACTACCTAGAATAGAATAGAATAGAATAGGTCTTTATTTGCTTAGAATGTAAGATCCGAGTACATTCTGCCTTATTAGCATGCATAAAATATCACCAACTAAACCAACCTAGAATTCCTAAAAACAGAATTCCGAATGCAATATTGGAACTACAAAATGGAATATGAGGCTCCATATTTACTGGGTTTACTGCACATTGGGAAGTACTAGCCTCCATTACTAAAATGACGGCCCCAGGACATTGTATAATTAAATGGTGGATAAGTATTCGCGCCATAATTGCCAGCCATTTTTGTTTCACCTGTAAAATGGCGGGCTAATTGTTTCGTTTAATTTTAATAGTGGCCAATTGTTTTTAAATTTGTAATAACAAACATTGTTTAATAATTGTTAATTTGTTTGTGGCAATTATCACGTTATGGAATTCTACTGATTACCTACGTACATAATCGATAAATATTATGATGGTAGGTTAGGTTAGGTGATTTTTGCGGGCGGTAGCCTAACGGGTGGGGCGCCGGAGTTGCGATCATGAGGTTATCGGTTCCAAGCCCACCCATTGCAATACCGATGCGAAGTCACTCGTAACACAAGTATTTAGCTTAGCACGAGGGGTTAACAAGGACACAACTGATTTTGATTTGAATGCACTTAATATGTTGCTTGACTGTTCATGGCAACAACTACTTAAATCTGACCCAGTAGCGAAATCTCGAAGAACTTGATATTATTTTACTACTTTCATTTTGTATATCTTAGGTATATTATTATTATGTAAAATGATAGGAAATCAAGATTTAGGTATCTACCTACTATTTATAGGTACCTACACTTGAGCGAGATCATTATTTTACTATAAACCACTAAAATTCAATTCCTTAAGTTGATATAATAAATTCAACAACAGCGACGCCATTACCGGGTCAGTCAGTACGTACAGTACGGTAAGTACCTACTGGCACTATACATAGCAATCAATGAGGAAGATACAGACCACTTAGGTACCATAAATTCAGACACGAAAAGAAAAGAGCAAATTAAAAACAGAACAACTGTCCAACCTCTTTTGAAGTTGATCATTAAAGTTCAACTAGACCACCTGTCGTGTTATCAAATATCCCCACTCACACACATACAGACAATGATATAGCAGTGCCCCCCGGTTGCACTCGGCACGGCCGCGAAATGGCCACACAAAGCACTGTTATGAATATTACATTTCACCCCTCACTTGATATTTATAGGGAAGTAACGCTATTGAAATAAACATATCGATTCTTATAAAAAAAAAATATGAAAATATTCCTTTGAATTGTGAAAAGTGTAATCTGAACAATAATATGTATTTAGCTATCAAATCAGATGTTGATATGAAACGCTAATTGGTAGATATTTATTAATATCTATCTGCAATTATCTCATGACATTACCTAGTTCAGTCCATGAGTACGACTGTGGGATGGATATACGAGATTGAAAAAAAAATGATGGTTGGATTGTGGGAAAGATGATATGAGAAAGAAAGGAGTGGATGACGAGTAATAGAGATGAATGGAAGGAAAATTCCCATTGCGCCGACCTGACGCCGCGGCCGCCGCTCCGCGCCACCGACTTCATTCACTCCATATAAATTCACTGTGATAATAATAATACTGGCCTATAAACGTCCCACTGCTGGGCACAGGCCTCTTTCCATATAAGGAAGGAATGAGCATTGATCACCACGCTAGCTAATTGCGGGTTGGCCATTTCAGATTCCATTTTTTGGAATCCAGGTTTCCTCACGATGTTTTCCTTCACCGTTTGTCAATAATGTCTTAGAACAATAAAGAAAGTACAGGGATAATAATTATTTATATTTCAACTATAAATAAATAACAATAATTTTCACAATTAAAGTAAAATGAAATACTTGCGTTATCTACACTAATATTATAAAGAGGCAAGATTTGTATTTTTGTGTGTGTGTATGTTTGTAATGAATAAACACAAAAACTACTGTGCCGATTTCAAAAATTCTTTCACAATGAGAAAGCTACTAACATAGATAAGAACATACAACACTAACATATATTCACCCTGAGTAACATAGGCTATATTTTTTACTAAAAAACTTGGTACCGCGGGCGGTGTCGCGGGAAACAGCTAGTTTTTTTATAAAAAAATAAATCAGTAAAAGCCACCCCTAGTTTCAAATACCACAGTTGGCAATTACTCGACGGGAGCCTTGTAAGTTAGTATAGCCGCGCACTCCGTCGCGGACACATGTGCCTCAAGTACTACGATTTTACGCTTCTTTATAAGGGGTAGTAGATAAAGAGGTATTGTACATTGTTACCGAAATGTAACAAATGTTTTTAATTGGAATTTTAGTTGTTATTTTTATGGTTAGAGGGCGTTTGTTGCTATTTATGATGATTTTATTATAATTATTTATGGCTTATTATTATCATCCTATATCGATAGGGCTTACAATGAGGCAAAAACTTGATAATGTGGAATGAATAACAATGGTTTGTATGAGACTAGCTCCGCCCCGCGGTGATACCCGCGGCTTACTAGATAATTTAAGTTATCGCGATGAAAAATAGCCTATATGTTAGCCAAAGTGCAAGCTACCTCCAGACCAAATTTCATTAAAATTGTTCGAGCCGTTTGAGCGTGAGGAACTTCCGCCTTCGACTTTTTAATATAATATTAGCTAGTGTTTGTTATTCTTGGTAAAAACCTACAATAATATCAATAAAAGTCTACTAATTTCTGAGCTACGATGTCAGGGATACACATAAAAATATATAACGATCAAAGAAAAAAAAATGCGACGTAATTGCTTATAACCCCAAACTAAGGCTCTGTGTTCACGGACGGATGGAGGATGTATAGCGAAGCTGTAGAACGATGCAGCGGTGAGAAGTTTCCACCAAAAATGTGTAAGGTGCCTGAGGGGTGGGAGGATGAGCAGTGGTGCTGTGAAAGGGGGTGTAGGAGAGTTGTTGAGGATGTGTTACGGGCTCGTTAGGATGTGTAGAGGTGTGATGGGGGCGGAACTCGCGTGCCACTGCCCGCTGCTTGCGTCTCAAACACATTCCTGGAAAAATACATTCATTGCAACACATCCCTCGCAACGCATCCCTTGCAACACATCCTTCGCACGCAACACATCCCTCGCAACATAATTATCACTCGCAACACATCCCTCGCAGCACATCCCTCGCAACACATCCCTTGCAACACATCCCTCACAACACATCCCTTGCAACACATCCCTCACAACACATCCCTCGCAACACATCCCTCACAACACATCCCTCACAACACATCCCTTGCAACACATCCCTCACAACACATCCCTTGCAACACATCCCTTGCAACACATCCCTCACAACACATCCATCGCAACACAACCGTTGCCACACATCCCTCGTAACACATCCGTCACAACACATCCCTCGCAACACAACCGTTACCAAGCATCCCTCGCAACACATCCCTCATAACACATCCCTCGCACACTTCCTTCTCTTGTTTTGTAAGTACAAAAACCTCATTCTGCTGAGCCGTTACCACTAAAGCAAAGCTAAGTAAATAAAGTGATATTATTGCCTCTAAACAAACACATCCCTTGCCACGCATCCTCGCACATCTCCGGTGAGATCGCAGCCTTTCCAGAAGCGAAACGCTAACAACTAACGCTAACCTATTAGTAATAAATTAAACATACTTTGTCCACTAAACATTCTATACGCGACCTTTTTATACAATAATCAGGAACGCAACGTATTTCCGGCCGTAAAACGTGTTAGCTACAATAAAATGTGGTACATTGTACCTTTTGCCGTAACAAATAAATCACACAAAGAAGAAAACTAACTAGTTTGAAATAAAACAGTTTTATTTAAAAGAGGTCAGTGGTGTCAGCACACGATTTTATTGCTTTATTTTTTTTGGCGTAGCCTTAAGGCACCTTAAACTTACTACGGTAGCAACGTTCTCTAAGGGCCTCGACTTGCGTTGCTAATAATCTTAATAAGTCGAACAGCAAGAGAGGGTTGGATCTGACTGCACGGATAGCCGAGTGGTATAGGTCATCACGCTAATTACCATTGTGCGCGACGTGCTGCGGGTTCGATCCCCGCATGGGACAAGCATTTGTGTGATCCACAAATGCTTGTTCCAAGTCTGGGTGTTCTTTGTGCATGTGATTTGAATGTTTGTGAAACCCCCGTGACACAAGGATTAAATTCCTTAGTGCGGGCGTCGTTAAAAAAAAGTAAAATGAAATGAATTTTATTATTTAGAGACATGTTTTTATTGCTAGTTAGGCTGTCTCGGGCCAGCTGGCAAACAGTCATGAATTTATTATATTTGGTTCAGCAATGACTCGTTGTCACATGGATCCGATTGGATCAGAGTTTGAGTTGAAATTCTCATTTCAGGTGCCCGCGGTCACGGTATAACACCTTCAAGATACGACGGCCATTGATTTAACTCCGAATTCTTAAAACGAATTGAAATAACTTTAAGAAACTCTTCTATACTAATATTATAAAGAGGAAACCTTTGTATTTTTGTATTTTTGTATGTTTGTATTGAATAGGCTCAAAAACTACTGGACCGATTTCAAAATTTCTTTTACCATTACTTAGAGGGATTCTTCCGAATCCGTATAGGCTATATTTTATCCCGGAAAATAGATAGGATTTTTCGTGGTAGTGAAAATTGTGGAGTAAGTCGACGAAAAAACTGCCGTACGTTAACGATTCTCGCGAACGCTGCCTAAATGGTTAGAGATGTATGGTTGACTTCTATAGAAAAGTTGTAGAACTCAATAATGCCTACAAAAAAGTCCGCGATAGTATAAACCAAACATTTATATTTTAGCCATTATAACCACTTTTCCATAGAATAAAAGTAATTAAAATTATTAGCCTATGTTTATTGATCATATTATCGTCAAATACTAATCCTTATCCAAATAAACTATTTATTGAGCAAGATTGTTTCAATAGCTATAAATTACTTTTTATTTTATTCCAATCGGACAATTCATTCAAAAGATATTACGAATTTAAAATTGTAATTGGTATTAAAATGAATGATGGCCGCCGGCCGATATGTGTCGCACGACTCGCACGGCGAAACCGCAGGGGAGGGGGGTGCACATCTATGAAGAAATAAATGTCCACCCGTGCGAAGCCGGGGCGGGTCGCTAGTAAATAATATAATAATAATTATCTTTGGACAACTCACACACGGCCATCTGATCCCAAACTAGGCAGAGCCTGTACTAGGTTAACCAGACAACTGAATTATAGATGAATTGCACCCAGACAGCACAAATTATCGTCACACTAAGATTTATCCTGGGTGGGAATCCAAACCACGACTTCCGGATTAACAGTCAGGGTCACTAACCACTAGAATAAGGCCCGTCAAAATTTTTATCCGTCTCGACATTACACCGTCAAGTGACAGAGACAGCATCATACTCGACTACTTAAATTTGAGTTAAACTTGCGCAAAATGGGAATCAACGCGCAAAATCAAAACACAAAGTTTGTGAGTAAATTTTATTTAAATTTTGAATTGTAGTTGTTCAGTCGTCATTTTCTCCTGGACTGGACCACACCCAAAAAGTTCCTGTAATTTTAAGGTTACAATTAAAAACCACAGCAGCTGTCTGCCCACGGCTTAGCTCGTAAACAATTTTCAATTTTCCCTCGGGTACTACATAAGGAATCGGGATAAAAGCCTATGTTCTTTTCCATGTCAAAGGCTACATGCATGCCGAATTTCATCCAAATCACGATATTTCCTGTTTTTTACGCGAATTTTAAAACGAATTCTATCGCGGTTTATTATGATTTTGTTTCAACGGCAACCAGCAAAGGCGTTGTAACGTCGGCAATTGACTGCATGGATAGCCGAGTGGTATAGGTCACCACACTGTGTGCGACATGCTGCGGGTTCGATCCCCGCATGGGACAAGCATTTGTGTGATCCACAAATTCTTGTTCCAAGTCTGGATGTTCTTTGTACATGTGATTTGAATGTTTGTAAAACCCCCGCGACACAAGGATTAAATTCCTAAGTGTGGGCGTCGTTTTCATAAAAAAAAAATTCAAAGGCACGTCAAATAAACTCACCCCACCACATCCTTAAGTTCTGGAGACTCGCAGAGGTTGTTGTGCCCCAAACCCAGGCCCCTCTCGAAGGCGTGGAATACCAGTGGCGCGTCAGCTGCGGTGCGTGACGCCGCCACTTTGGTGTGCAGCTGATGATCAGACCGTTATTTAAGACTTGAAGTAGTGGAAATGGCCAAACTAGGCATAATTAAATTTAAGATTCATCGACTATGGCACTATGAGATTTAAAAACAACTAAACGCAATAACTTTACAATGGTGCTGATTCCTCTGTACGCAAACTAAACTAAATTTAAACCATTGCTATCTTTTACGAACATAAAGCGTGAGAAAAGGACGGCAACAGATAACAACAAACTTAGAAATGTCAAACTAGTTTTCGCCTTGAATATCACAGTGCTTTTAGAGCACACGTTTTTAATTGTCGGCAAATTTGTATGAGAATTTTAGTCGGAACTAAATTTGACAGTTTTAATTTTCTTCTGTCCTTTTCTAAATATGTACTAGTGAAAAAGATAACGATGGACTAAAATTTATTTAGTACCTACGTGTTTAACAGAATCGGGCCCATAGTGTAATCAAGATTTTTTTTGATTATCAATTCATTGCGGTTATTTTTTGTTATATTTTCGTTTCTGTAATAATATGATGAAGCGTAAATAAAAATGAAAAAAAAAAGCATTTATTTCAGTCCCAATTATTCATTCCTGTCTTCCATTTCGGCAGCGTTCGCCATAAACCCTGGACTTTTGTTTTGATTTATAGCCAATTTCTCGTCTAAAAAATTGCTAACCTTGACAGCCAGACTGAAGGGCACGATCTTGTCTCCTTTGGAGTGCAGCATGAGGATCGGCACGTTGGGGACCCGCGAGAGGTAAGCGTCCGTCGTGAACGCGTACTCCGAGGACGCAGTGAACGGCTTCACGAACGTGTCCTTGTAGTATGGGAGCCAGGAGACCAGCTGGAGATTGAAAAAGAATTTAAAAAGAAAAATACCGTGCACCAGAAATGCTTGTACATAAAGACAAAAAACTTGCTCCAAGGAACCATAGCTCAGATAACTAAAAAGTTACTTCGTAAACCATAGTCAATCAATAATATTATCCGTATTTTATTTATCAAAACAATCAAAGTTGACAAAGATACAAGTGGTTTAAGTTCAGGAATGGGGCTGGTGGGGTCACGGTGTAGTAAAAATTGTTGCACAGGGTGACATCACGCGAAATTTCAATTCACTGTATCTTCGAAACGGCTGACGAGATAAAAGAAATACGTGTCTAATATTAATTTCTTTAGTTATCATCTAAACGTCATTACATAAATAAAAATAAATAATTTTTTAATATTTAAGATTTATTTTTATTATATTATTTATTTTCTTATTTATAGGTATTATCGTTACGTATTGTAAACGTTTACCTTAGAAGGGTGTATTATAACGTATAGGTCATAGACCTATACTATTACGGTCTATGGTCTATGACCACGTTTGCCTTAGTTCTGCGAATGACCCCTTAAGTCATTATTCGCCTTGAGGGTAGCCAATTGACACCAAGCTGGTCTAAATTGGTGTACTCTCAGATGTGCCTTTGGAAGTAACAAGCAGAAGCTATTGAAATAAAACTACTTTAAACGGATTCCTTCGCGGTTTATTTTAGATTTTAGTTCCCGACGTTTCAACACCTTTTCTATCTTGCACTGAATAAAAAAGTTTACCTTGGAAAACGGATGACTCTCTATCTCGTCCATCAGGTTATTGAAGGGAGCCTCCAGCACCAGCGCGTCGGGGTAGGGCAAAGGTCGTCGGCCCTGCTCCCTACACAGATCGGCAAGGTTGGCTGTCATGTTCGCAGCCACAGCTGTACCTGAACGATTGAAGGTGACAAGTTATAAAGGGTACATTACAAATGCAGACAAACAATGCAAAAATTACTTGAAAATGCTTTAACCATGAATGTGGACTATACTGGCCTGTTGGTTTAGTGGTAAGTGACCCTGACTGCTAAGCCGGAGGTCGTAGGTTCGATTCCCACCCAGGACAAATGTTTGTGTGATGAGCACGATCAATATGTGAATGTTTAGAAGAATATAAGTATGTTCATCAGTTGTCTGGTCACCATAGTACAGGCTCTGCCTAGTTTGGGATCAGATGGCCGTGTGTGGAGTTTCCCAAGATATTATTATTATTATATGCAGCCGTACAATATTATATAGGCAAGGAGAGCAGAGTGAGACCGAAAAGAGATGGATGGATTGTGTGAAAGATGATACGAGAAACAAAGGAGTGGATGCCGCGATGACGAGCAATAAAGAGGAATGGAAGGAAAATACGCATTGCGCCGACCACATATGAATGGCATCAGGGTAGGAAGAAGTAGAAGACAATATTATACATGCGTAACTTTTTGGGGGGTGTATATATTTGTTACCTCAAAACGCTCGGCTGGACCGATTTGGATAAAATTTGGTATGTATGCCGCTGAAACTTTGGGTTGACATGTAAGCTAGATAGCCATATCAGATAGTTTTTTAAGTTAATTGATAAACTTAAACTGTGGGCTTTTATATCCATGTAGCTTTTGCTTATAGAGCTGTTCATGACACCCAAGGTTGTTTAAGGGTATTTTGGTGCCGCTGGAATTGCAGATCTTGGTACTTACCTAACGAATGTCCCCACAACAACACCATGGGCCTGTTCTTGGGATCCAAGGAGTCTATGAGCCAGGCGTACATCGCCAGCGCGTCCTCCACAACCCCTCGCTCCGTCGGCCTCACCCTAGTTGAGTCACCATAACCTATGGTATATGAGATGACAACGTTGAAAAAAAGTTCATTAGTAAGCTGGGTTTCATAGGATAGGATAGGATGGCACCTGGGACCGGTTGCATTTACTAGTGTACATCCCATTTATAGGGGGGGGAAATCCAATTTTATAAAGTCATTTTAGTATAAGTAAAACATTCTTGATTCATCTGGTTTGGCGACTCTTAAGAATATAGAAATCGATTTGCTAGACATTTTTGGTGTTGCCAACATCGTGCCAGACGCGATCAAAGTGACGATCAATTTGACGACCTTCGTGGTCGAGTGGCGTACACGCCGGTTTTCAAGGTGTCGTCAGCTCTGAGGTCCCGGGTTCGATCCCCGGACGGGTCAATGTAGAAAAACACTTTTCTACATTGCCTCGGGTCTGGGTGTTTGTGGTACCTTCGTTGTCTCTGGATTCCATAACACAAGTGCTTTAGCTACTTACTCTGGATTCGGAGCAATGTATGTGATGTTGTCCACATTTATTTATATTTATAAAGTGTGAATCAATTTTTTATATGTTGTAGTTCTATCATACACAAATAACATATTGTGCCAGACCACTTTATTATACATATACTTAAACCTATTTAATATACCAAAAGCAACGAAAAGCTCATAATATTAAAGTATCATTACGTCATGTAGGTACCTTTTCTCTCGCAAATGGTATGATTTAAATATAAGCATTTATAATAATTATTAACGTGTTTACCTCGGTAGTCAAAAGTAATCACATGGAAATTCAGTTCCTGGAACACTTTGTACATTTGTAAGCGATGCGGCGAAGCGCGGTGGTTTGAATTGCCTGTAATAATTAAATAACATGATAATAATTTAGAACTTAACAAGTATAACAACAATATTTGTGTGCATGCCAGTTTAAATGAATTAAGTAACAGTGCCTGTTATTTCAAAAACAGTTTTGGTAGATAAATATAATTTTGCTATAAAAATATTGTCAGGCGCTACGTAAATTAAATCAGCGAATTATTATTGTTTGAATAAATAACAATGTTATTATGAATTCGTTGGAATTTATTTATATGGCACTCGTATTTCAATGAATTAATAAAATCAAAAATGGCCACTATTTATAAAAAGTACTTAGCAAATATTAAAGAACTCACCATGACAATACAATACAACAGTATTTTTAGTACGTTTCAGTTCCTCGTGTAAACGATCGTCAACTTTTACGTAGTCACGAATCACGAAAACTTCACGGAACATGGAACAAGGCACTATATGCCATGCACCTGGTAAAAAGAAGAAGATAGATGGAATATTCTTTTGAATATAAAATATTTATAATGAATCAATACACCTCTGAGTAAATACGAAATTTATAAGTAATCTTTGAGCCTGAACTGTCCCGTCCCATATAATTGTAAGTTACCGTACTTTTACCCGTCAATACTTTTAAATTAGTGGCTATTGAGGCCATATTTTGTGCTCGTCATTAAAGGAATATAAACACCTTAGAATAAACTTTTTTTAATACAAACATATTTTTAAATATTACGCATTAACGCATTCGTAACAAATACTTGAAATTGAATGAACATATAAAAGAAAAAGTTGAACATATGGTAGGAATCGAACCTGCAACTACAGTACTGTTTAAACGCTCAGTATTTTTATTCATAAGCATCCTCTAATTAAAAAGCATTTTTTTTACATTTCTTAATTGAAACTTGTCGTCTACGTAAACATTGTTAATTACTAAGTAGATAACTAAATTACCAAGTTTGACAGGACAGGAGTCTACCCGCGACTGAAACTCGATATTAAAGTTTCTTCCCCCGACGACATTGCAGCTTGATGGGTTCTCATAGTCTAAGTTTCTTGGGTAATTTACTGGAACAGTAATTTTGTAATTTAAGAGTTTTGTGAAGAAGAAGAAATAATAGTAACATTCATGTTTATTGTACTTTGACTAAGCGCCTAGACGAAACAAATTATGCAAACGCAAAAAAAAAAATTTGCTATAATTTTAACGAAAGGCGTATGTTTCCTAAACTTCAGTTATAGAACAGTTTTATTCCACCTTACGTTTTGATCTCTGTGCATTTTACTACATAATATAATAGGTGTAGACTGTAGGCCTTCTAACAGTGTATTCGTTACAACATGTAACAAGTATGCTTGACCTAGAGTTAGAAGCCATAGAATATAACGAACGAGAAAAGAGATTCGTTTATTTTCGTATATAAACGTCTATTTTTATCATCGTAACATACTGGCAACTATCATTGTCCCTTATAAATAATACAGATGTTTATTAATACACTCACTGCAATTAGAAAATACCATCTTCCTCTGCACGGACTTACTGTATTTGAACACGAGTGGTAATATCGCCACCTGCACCACCAGAATACTGGCAGTCACTGACGCGCCGGTCAATAATATTGTCCTATGGAATACAAAAAAAAAAAAAAAATAAGTACCTGACCCCTTTGTCCCACCGCAAGAAAATCTCCCTGCAGGACATGGGCCACCTTTTTTTTTTTTTTTTTTTTTTTTTTTTTTTTTTTTTTTTTTTTTTTTTTTTTACGGGGGGAAATCCTCATGGACTTCCTCCGCCTGGGGAAAGGCGGAGGGGCGTGCCGGACTCCTACCGGCTAAAACCCCCCGGTGTCTCCTCCACGCACGTGCGCGGGGGGCCGCAGGAATCCGAATTCGTCCGCAGCCCCCCACTAGTGCTGGCCCGGTCTGTCCGGGCCTCGTCTCGTGCGCGAGGTAGTGAGGCGTTCGACTACCCCGCGCACCGCCTCAGAGGCGCGCGCCGACACCCGCGCGCGCCGCCGCCTCGGGTCCGGTCGATGGGGACGAGGACTTCCCCAAGTCCGTCGCCCCTGGACCCGTTCATGGGGGGCGGAAGAGGGCGTTGTCCGCCCTTCTTCCGCGCCCGGTGCGCTTCCTGCGGCCGGGGAAGGGAGTGGAGATCTCCCTCTCCCGTTCCGCAGTCTCCTTCTGCGACATCACGTCCTCGCAGAAGGACACCACCGCGTCCCACGACTCTGCGCTACCGACCATCCTCCGCACCACGGCCGGCAGCGACAGATCGCCTCCTACTTCGTTCGTGAGGACACGGCGCTGCTCCTCCCAAGCCACACACTCGGCGAGCGTGTGTTGCGCCGTGTCCTCCCCGCAATGGACGCAGTGGTGGCACCGAGCGTCCGGCTCCCTGCCTATGCGGCACAGGTACTTGCCGAAGCAGCCATGCCCCGACAGCACCTGCACCACCCTGAACGACAGGGAGCCATGCCTCCTCCCGAGCCAGTCGTCGAGTACCGGCCGGATCGCCTCGACGGTCGCGAGGCCGGCGGCAGGGCGCAGAAGCCTCTGCCGCCATTCCGCCACTAGGACCCTACGGAGCTCTTCTCGGCGCAGCGCGATCTGCCGCTGCGCCGGTCTCGAGCCCCGTGCCCGCTCTTCCTCGCGCCATCGATACAATGACGCGAGTACTTTCGCCTCTAGGTCCCAGGGCGGGGATCCGGCCAGGACGCAAGCCGCCTCGTGGGAGATCGTGCGGTACCCGCGGACGACCCTGACGGCCATCGCCCTCTGCGGTTTACGCAGAATGGCGAGAGTGCTGGCCGCCAGGTCCATCGCCCACACGGGGGCCCCGTACAGGGCCATGGACCGCACGATCCCCACGTACAACCGCCTACAGGCGGCGCTCGGGCCCCCCATGTTGGGAAGCAGCGTTGAAAGCGCGCCCGCCGCGCCCAGCAGCTTGGGCGCCAGTCGCCGGAAGTGGGGCCCGAATTCCCATCGGCTGTCGAGCACCAATCCTAGGTACTTCATGGTGGACTCGACAGCTATTCGGGTCCCACTGACCACGATGTGTGATCCCGGCGCCGGCGCCCGTCGGGGGCCATGAAACACCATGGCCTCCGACTTGTTCAGGGCCACCTCCAGGCCCAGGCGCCGGATGCGGTTCACCACCTGTGATACCGCAGCCGTGGCTATCAACGCCGCTTCCCTGTGCGAACTCCCCCGGGCAGTGACAAGCGTGTCGTCCGCATAACACGTCAAGTCGGCGCCCGACGGGAGCTCGCCTCTCAGCACCCAGTCGTAGCCGATGTTCCACAGGAGCGGTCCCAGGACCGAACCCTGTGGGACACCGCACGACATGAGGTGCTGACCGACACCGTCACGTCCCCGATAGGTGACGCATCTACCTTCAAGGTAGGCCCCTACTGTGGGACATGGGCCACCTTGGCCAACCTGGAAGTCTCTAAACCGACTTCGGACTCAGGTTGGCCGAAGCAAAGATAATCTTTCTAAGTGGGGATACATTGACACATCTAACATTAGATGTAGATGTGGTATCACTCCCCAAACAATGGAACACCTGCTATATTGTCCTTCGTGCCCTAACACCTGCACGCTGGACGATTTAATGAAGGCTACCGATAATGCAGTTCTCGTAGAAAAATTCTGGGCTGACACAATATAATTGCCATCGACACGATAAGAAGAAGAAGTAAGTACCTACATAACTGACTAATAAGTATTACGCATAAAAAAAAAAAAAAAAAAAAAAAAAAAAAAAAAAATAACAAATAATCTTTCTGATTGGGAATATTATTCATTATTTTTTTGTGTTATATTGTTTCTTTGTAAAATTATGATATCTGCAAATATTTCAAAGCGTCGAATATTAATTTTTTAGGCCAAAAATATACTGGGTTATAAAAGACTGAAAGATGAATGGTGAAAAACTATGCAATGCACACAGGATTGCATTGTCGTCGTGGCCTAGTGGTTCAATGACCGGATTCGTATGTACATGGTTGCGGGTTCCAACCAAACGAGTACCAATGTGACACATTCAAAGTAAGCACTTACTTAATTATTCTTAGACACCATTTACGAACGGTGAAGGAAAACATCATGAGGAAACCTAAATTCCAAAAAATTGGAAATTTGTATCGCCAACCCGTAACGAGCAAGCGTGGTGATCAATGCTCATTCCTCCTTCTCTATAGGGGAAGAGGCTCGTGTCCAGCAGTAGGCAGCAATATATACAGCGTGTAACAAAAACCCTGTCCGATCCCTAAGAGTATTATTCGGTATCGTACTACGAACACATATACGAAGTCATTAAATGGATTAGAGATTATTATTTTTCCCCAGTGAAAATAATTTAATCAAAAAAATAACTAATCCAAGGCAATAGCAACACTGGCCGCTCCTCAAAGTTCACGTACTTACTACCTACAATCAATCAACTCAGCCTATGGTCTCCACTCAAGGACTCGTCTGCTCCAAGGGCCATCAGTCCTTTGACAGACATGACCAGCCCACTGCCAATACCACTACTGCCACTACTAGGTACCTACAGTTTTGTGTCAAAGAACCCGCCTATGCGAGACTGTTCATGAACTGTCCACGAGTACATCTTTATTGGATCCGACAGGGGTTTTTTTACAATGACATGTTGTATAGGCTGTTGTGTTGTATATTATTATGATATTTATCTGCAGTGCACAGTCAGCACAGCACACAGACAAAAGTTGCATGCATAATCTCTAGATCTTCCCAAGACAATAAATAATAAAAAGTTTATCTGACTTACCCAATAACCATATTGATACGGAGTTAATCTATATTTTTTTACTTTTAAATTATATTTATATTTTTGTTTACAATCTTTTTGGAACATTTTACGATTTTTATGATTGTTTTGGGTTTTTTATATTAGAATTTTAAGAACATTTTGGGTTCACGCTTTCATTGTGAAAACATTGATGTTTGTGACATTGGCGTTTTAATGTTTTGATTGCTACCCATAAATGAAAGGCTGATTAAACAAGGTTTTACTTGAAATTAATATTTTAATCTATTTTATATACCTAATTCCAGTGTCACGACGTTTGTCCGGGATGAACGCCGAAACTACTGAACCGATTTAAATCAAATTTGCGCACCGTCTGCAGTTTGATCCAACTTGAAAGATAAGATAGCTTACAAATCAATTACCTATATAAAAAAAATTAAGACTGCATCGGAGCTGCGGGAAACAGCTAGTATAGTATAAATCATTTACAAATTCAGAATGGCGAGCTAGTTCATCGCAACGAGTAGGTACAAACTAACTGTAGCGTAGGTTTAGGGTTGTAGTTAAAATCTTTTATGAATTTTATTTTGTAGGAAAAAAATTTTTAATTGTTGGAAATTTATGAATAGGCCAATTGAAGTTCATAAGTTAATACTTCAATACCTGATAGTATTATTTCACCTTAATGAAACACGTTGTATAAAGTCTGATTCGATAAGTAACAGGCTGAACCAACCGATACCAATTCAAAAAGGTACAAAATAAAACACTAATATATTCAATAACAATTTATTGAAATTCAACTTAATAAATTAATAAAACAACAATAGAAAACGTAAAAAACACAGCGCAGACAAGATTCAGTAAAACAACTTGTTTCTACATTACAAATCACATGACAACAAAATTATCACCAAAAGATTAAAAATAATAAGTTTTCATTTCTGAAATCTTTTTGTAAAGTTTTTTTAAGAAACTTGCTCATACAAACTAAGGAATTTATCATCCCACTACTGGGAAAAAATTGACAAACCTAGCCTATGAATTTTTAATTGACGTCTTTAAAACTTGGCGATATTATCATATTTGACAGCTACTTAATAACTATGGAAGTTCAGATAAAACAACCATTAGATTGAGGGCCCGTTTCGCCATCGTCAGATAACTTTTATTCCACGAATAAAATTGACGTTTGATAGTTTCTGTATGAATCAACTGTCAAAATTTCAAAATTATTCGTAGAATAAAGTTATCTCACGACGGTGAAATAGGCTCTAACTGGATTTACCTTCGAATACTGAAACGCTTATTAACTTTAACACGTTCTTAAAGTCTATCTGTCGCTACTTCACACCTTAAAGTGGCAGAGACAGCATGAGTCTTAACGGCGACTTCAAACTTTGACGTTTCAGTATCGGCCATTGTTTAAATCTGTTTTTGAAACTAAATTGACAAGGGCAAATGCCAAATAGCGTGATGTCAGTTTTGACATTTGTACGTCAATTTAGTCTCCAGATTAAAAAAAAAACAGACTGAAGTAGAAAACGTTTCTTTTATAAAAAGTAGCAAAATATCAGGTGAATATAAGGTATTTGTGCAGAAGCAAAAATCGATCTCTAATTTCGCTTTAAATTTAATACTAATGTGACCGTTTTATTTTTTATAAAGCTAACCTAATTATCAATGTTATTATTATCACTACAATTAATCACAACTACTTGTACTTGTGTATTTTTCTTGGTATGTGACAGAAGATTTTGTATGTATTATCATCTAATGAGTTTTTAAAAATACTGCAAAAAAAAAACAGTATTTTGTTACATAATAATCAATAACTAAAAAAATATAAGCAGTTGTGTGTAGAAAAACATACTTTTATGAATAATTATTTTTATTAATAGGACATTTTATCAAATCCGGTAGAGCCCAGCATGGCTTGGGATCGTCGATGCCAATGACGAGCGTAATATAAATAATATCATAGCAACTACAAAAATATACTACATTAATATTATGCATTAAATTGAGTATAAAAAAATATCGCATATTATTCTATGTCTAGGCCAAAAAACTGTGATTTTTAAATATCAAGTGACCTTGATTTCTAGCCAGTGCTCTAGAGCTCAAACTATTCAAAATCTTTCAAAATAAATTTGTATAAAGTAAACAATCCCAACACGACTTCTTTGAAAACGTTAGAATAACTGAGGAATGGTATGTTGATCAGTTGTCTGGTTGCCATAGTACAGGCAGTGCCAAGTTTGGGATCAGATGGACATGTGTAAGTTTCCAAAAATTTGTTCAATTTACATATTATTGCCTTTATTTTAAACTAGCTGTGCCGTGCGGTAGTACCCACGTTTCCAAATGAAGATCTGTTTTAGGATATTTTAATAGTTATTCTGCTATTTAAGACGGAGTCAAGCCAACAGATAAAAGATCGTTAAAATCAGTCCATTTATTCTTAAGTGAATGGTGTCATTTCCGACTTGAAGACAACTCTTCAGTGAATGCAAACTTTATATGTACTTTTGTAACACTAAAATGCCACTTCTTTAGTAGGACGTTGATCTTGGAAAGAAATTAAGGTTATTTACATTGATCCTTCCTAGTATTAAAGACTAGCTGTTGCCCGCGGCTTCGCTCGCGCGTAAAGTATTATACATTGATTGAATCATAACAAAACTTAATACTTTTCTTCAGTCATTGACGTTTCGCGAAAATATTGTTTTTGAAACTTTTTTATGATAAACTCTTTGTTATGTGTTCTTTCTTTAAAAATTATCATAGTGTGCGAGCGTTCCAGAATCAGTGAGTCAGTGAGTGACGTGGGCTTTCCTAGTATTAAAGATGTCAAAGTAACTCTGTCTGTCTGTGTTTTACGCAATCACGCCTAAACTACTGAACCGATTTTAATGAAATTTGGTACAGAGATTGTCTTGAGCCTGTTAAAGGATATAGGCTACTTTTTGTCGTTATCACCTAACGCGGATGGAGTCGCGGGCAGCTAGTATAAAATACATTTAAAAATTGTTTACTTTACACAAATTGTAATATAATACTATATCTCAAATGTTTTAGGAACGTCTAGATAGCACTCGTTCAGTCGTCCTAGCGAATAAATTATTATAATTAAGTTGTCCCTGCAATGACTTAATCATGAGGATTTGGTCTTCTCTATTTGTGCTGAGCCACGAATTCCCTGAAAAAAAGAAACGAACTGGTTAATATACCACCAAAAACATGATGTGAAAGTGGGAGCCAAGTTCAATAATATATATACAGCGTGTAACAAAAACCCTGTCCGATCCCTGAGAGTATTATTCGGTATCGTACTTCGAACACAAACATATACGTAGCTATTAAATGGATTGGAGATTAAAATTTTTCCCCAGTCAAAATATTTAAATACAAATAAAAACTGATCCAAGTCAACAGCTGAACAACTGACCGCTCCTCAAAGGTGACGTACTTACTACCTACAGTTTGGTGACAAAGAAGCCGCCTATTCGAGACGGTTCATGAACTACCACGAATACGCCTTTATTGGATCTGACAGGGGTTTTGTTACATGTTGTATAATTGGGTCACTAATTGACATATTTTTTCATAAAAGCTGTGCCTTGTGTTTATCAGATTTTGTCAAGCGTAGTAGACGCGATAACACTGAACTCTGTCTACATAATTCTGAAACTACCCTCATGCGTAAAGGTATATTCTGCATGGCTCCAATCAATTATAATTTTAAAAATCTCGTGTCACAGTGTTTGTTATAAACTCCTTCAAAACTGCTTCACCGATTCTCAAACTTTTTTTAGGGTTTCTCAGTTTTTTTTTTACCACAATCTGTATGAAAATTATGAAAAGTTTTGTTTGATTGGTAAATCAATTTTAATATAATAAGGATGTGGAATTTTCTTTCAATTTCCGGTTTTTATATTTTGTGAAATATATAAAACGTATTTTTGCTTATCGAAATAACGAATATCTACTATACATCGAATTTAAGTTAAGGGGTGGGGGTTTGGCGCGTTACTTATAGCTACTATTTTTGCTAACTTATGACGTCACAACCCCTCACCCCTGAACTTTAACACGCCTTATCTTTGTCTATTGTCTATGGTTAGCCTTACCCAATGACTTCCGGCAGGTCCTTAGCGTTGCAGATGCCCTTGTGGCCGAGGTTCTCGCACCTGTCGTACGCGTGCAGCTTGATGGTCGCGTCTTCGTTACCGCGGGACTGCTGCACTGATCTGTACAGCTACAAGAAAAAATACATGATGAATTTTTTTTGTCTATGACCTGACAGACGTGGTCATGTCAAACAACTAACAGTTATACTTCAAACGCTTTTTAAGTTACATCAGCGAAATTAAGACGTTAAGTTTACTTTTTTTTTATGTTGCGCGCAACTTTTCTATTTTTTATCCTCCCCTATTTCACCCTCTTAGGGGGTCGATTCCCTAAATCGCTAAATACATGTTCAGTTATTTCTAATTAGGAGCCCATATACGAAGTTTCATGTATCTTTGAAAATGACGGATTAAGATACAACCTTTCATCCCCTCATGGAATTTCCAAAAATCCTTTCTTAGTGGGGGTTTTCAAGTTAATGATATCAAAATTTCAAGTTTCTAACCCAGTCAGGACAAGTAACTTTTCATACAAAAATAAGTCACGTGACCTGTCACTTTGAAAATTTTAATTTCAATTTTAAGATTTCGATCTATGTTCCTTGGGGAAAGTTGTTCAGTTTTATGAACCTGATTACCTCGTTGAATATACGCACTCCTTCTAAAATAATCCTGTATATTAAGATAGATAGATTTACTTACCCTCAATCCTACAATAAAGGGCACAATAACGTCGTCCTTAGCGTGTAGTATCAGGACGGGCAGCGATTTCACCTTCACTAAGTACTCATCCGACTTGAACGTTTGTTCATTATTGGAGCGGAAGGGAGCCACGAACGTCGACTCATAGTACGGGAGCCAGGTTACTAACTGTAAATAAAATATTTATTTAATTTTGTTAATTCGTTATTCATACATAAATTATTTAAGCGGCGATAGCCTGTTAGTTAGTGCGTCGGACTTGCAATCATGTGGTTGTGGGTTCGAATCCCATCCATTACACTACCGACGTGAACCCACTCGTAACACGAGCAATTTAGCTTAGCACGAGGCTTTAACAAGAATACTAGTAATATTATTATAATAACTTCCGTGAGACGAATTCATAATTATTTAAGGATTCAACGGTTTACTCACGCGCATTCTCGGGATCGCCCGACTAGTTTCAGACTCAATAGGAGTCCTTAATCATGAGCTGACGCGGCGGCGGCGGTGTCGCGAGTCGAAATGCGCGTGAGTAAACCGTTGAATCCTTAAATAATACTAGTAATGTGCGAGAAAAAGAAAAAAAAAACAAATTTAGCGTTCTAAATGAGAAGGAAAAAAACTAATTATCAAAAGTCGTAGAACAAATTTTAATGTTGTTACTTATGATGTTAGTTATTTACTCCTTCGAGGTTGCAGCTGTTTTACAAATAACCCTGTTTATAAAATAGTTATAAAAAAAATGCTATAACTTACTTCAGATAGCGGGTGTTTTGCGACTTCATCAGCTAGATTATTGAAGGGGGCTTCGAGTACCAGCCCTTTGGGTAGCGGCAATGGTTCAGAGCGGTCTAGAAGGTTCACTGATAGCTCTTGCAGGTTGCCTAGTAGGTGGGACGATATTGCTGTACCTAAAAAAAATATTATTTTATTTTATTTGCGCACAAAATATATAAATATATAAAATATCTTGGGACAATCTTACACACGGTCATCTGATCCCAAACTAGGCAGAGCCTACCTGTACTATGGTAACCAGACAAATGATAAACATACTTATATATTTCTAAATACATACATATTATAGATAAATAACACCCAGACACAGAACAAATGATCGTGCTCATCACACAAACATTTGTCCTGGGTGGGAATCGAACCCACGACCTCCGGCTTAGCAGTCAGGGTCACTAACCACTAGACCAACAGGCCCGTCAATCCCAAACAAAAAAAATATAAATGAAAATTTTGACATTATAAGTAGGTTTATAATTAATAGCTGTTGCTCGCGGCTCAGCTCGCGTGGTCATCGGTTACCACTGCAAATTATAGCCTATAGCCTTCCTCAATAAGTGGGCTATCTAACAGTAAATGGAGAATTATTGAAATCGGACCAGTAGTTCCTGAGATTAGCGGGTTCAAACAAACAAACTCTTCAGCTTTGTAATATTAATATAGATGAATCAACTCATCCTATCGCGGTCCACTGCTGGACATAAGCCTCTTCCAAGTTGCGCCACAACACTCGGTCTTCTACCTTCCGCATCCAGTCCGACCCATCTACCTTTTTCAGGTCATCGGGCCATCTGGCTGGGGCTGTCCTACACTACATTTTCCGATTCGCGGTCTCCACTCAAGGTCTTATAGGAGCCGATTATTTTAAAACTTTGAATATTACACGTCGGCTTCACTTGGCTATATCTGACCTAGTGAGTGTCCCCACACGAATATCCTGGTGGTATTGGAGACCATAGAGTGGAGCCACTCGTAAACGACCAGCGAGTCTTCCACCACGCCGGCTTCACTTGGCTTCAAGTTTGTTGAGTCGCCGTAACCTTGAAAATAAACAAAACCCATTTAAAAAGCGTTTTCAGGTTAAGTCTAGACTAATATGGCTAATGTCATGGTGGCCGAATGTTCAATGACCGGATTCGTAAGCACACGGTTATCTGTTCAAGCCTAGGCAAGTAGCTTTCTTAATTATTGTAAGACACCATTGACAAACGGTGAAGGAAAACATCGTGAGGAAACCTGGATTCCAAAAAAATAATCTGACATCGCTAACCCACAATGAGAGAGCGTGGTGATCAATGCATCGTTTCACGACGACATATCTAAGCGGCGTCACGACGCCATAGCTGAGCGGTGTTGCGTCACCATAGCCGCCAAGCGTTGCGACGCCATAGACAGTCATAGACATGACAGTCTATTACATATTATTATTATTCATCCTTTTTAAAAGAGTAACCTATGAATTTTTCTGCCGGTACTACTCTATGGTTATGACACTTTGACACTATATATTAGTATAAAGTTTCTTGAGCGTTGAGGTTTATAAGAAAAAAAAACCTTTTGAAAACAAGTAACCGTGAACTCCGAAGCGCGGATGGGTCTCGGTATGCTTAGAAATGGTCACCCATCCACGGACCAAACCGCGGGGAGTGCGGCTTAACCTCCATACCCATACGACTTACACGAGGCCCTCCTTAATATATTTGAAGTAACAATCTTACCTCTATAATCAAAAGTGATGGTATGATACTCCATCTTTTGAAAGAACTTGTATAGTTGGATCCTATGCGCAGCTGCGCGGGAGTTTGAGTTGCCTGCAATACATTAAAATACATAAATAATGGAATAATATAGAAATGAACTTAAATTAAACGTAAATAAAATCAATCTTTAAAAATCAATTGCCATGTGTATTACAACATCACTTGAAAACAGTGTGACCGATTCACTTATTTATTTTCTGTTGTGATCGTCAAGAGAATCCACTTATAAGTTACATAGTGTCTGAAAGTGTCCTGATTGGCAGGCGCGTATTTTTCTATAGGCCGAGTAGGCCCGGGCCCAGGGGGAAAAATTTAATCCTTTTTTTTTAAGTAGTTGCCTACCCGCCTACGTCTAAAAACTTAAAAAATGTGTCCCTATAGCAACCCGAAAAAAAAATGTATTTTCTATAGTTTATTTAATTTGGGAGCGGCAATCTTTCGTAGGTTAGGACAACCAACGTATGAAATCCTCCCCTGCAGATTGGTACTTTTAAATATGTTTTTTTAGTAATTGGCAATGAAAAATAAAGTAGATTGTTTTGTAAAAAGGTTATTACGGCTATACACTGGCGTGCCCCCAAATATCTCGGTTTTTTTTAATTATAAAATATATATTTACCATGGCAATACAGGACTATCGGTGTTTTAGACGTAGCCAGTTCTTCATCGAGGATCTTGTTCAGGTCTTCCTTGTCCGTATTGGCCTCGAAGTTACCTTTTAACCTCTCGTACACTGTCTTTGGCAGGATATGCCATATGCCTGGAAAATATATTAAAAATATATATTGCTTAAAGGTTTGCTTTAAGAGAACTAAATTTTGGGTTAAGTTAACGTGTACATAAATTTTCTGATAGTTGTATTTTCAGTATTTTATGTCGTACAAATATAAAGAATTAGTTTTATCAGCATCCTCAATTATTGTTATATACCCACAGCATGAGCAGAAAGCTGTTCACCTAATGATAAGTTAACACTAATACCCATGATTTCCATATGAAGAATCCAAAACCAGAGGGCTTAAAACTATAAATAAGGACCAAAATCAGCTTACGGTTTGAATTATTTATTGTTAAGTGATCATTTAATTTAATTGACTCCACTCTAAGGAAATTAAATCAAACTCAACTCTAGAACAGACGGTTGTCTTCCACGAATGATGAACTATGCTACTAGGCTATCAAATCAAATCAAATCAAAATAATTTATTTGTATTAAACATGAGTGTTTCAGATGTTATAAAATATGGTTCCTAGTTCTACATGTTATACCTTATTAGGTGTACAAATTTTTATGAGTAATCTCCATGTAAATTAAAACATAAAAAAAACATTACAAACAAAATAAATGCTATGCTATGCGTGCAGCCAGGCATTGATGCTATCAATATACAGTGCGATTTAAACTTGGCGGTGGTGAACATGAGGCGAGTCGCTGCGCAGTAACAAATTCTTGCACCAGCGAGGGTGTGGGGCGAGGTACTTCGCAGTGTGTAATGCATTTCACAGCCGCCATTTAGTTTGAATCGCACTGTATATAAAACTGTTATCGTTGACGTTCAATCACACTAATATTATACAACATGTAACAAAACCCCTGTCAGATCCAATAAAGGCGTATTCATGGTAGTTCATGAACGGGTTCCCTATTTGATTTCGAAAGTTGATGATTCGATTTTTATTATATCGAACACGGTGTCGCGATAATTCAGTTGTACGATGTTTTATTCCATCGATGCTTTATTGGTGCGATGTAACGTTTGTGCGGAAAATCCTGTTGCGAAAAACCTTACAGCGATTGCTCGTTAGTTCGGTAATTTATTAGTTTGATAGTATATCGGTTCGAAACGCCTATTGTTCCGTGACATATAATTAATAACATTATTTATTAAATTAAAAAAAATGTGCAATTCGATTTAAGATAGGTACATAGGTAAATGGATTATATTTAAATATATTAAATTGATCCTAATCTACCTACCTATACCTAAAAAAAAAAAATATTATACATAATTATTATACATTACACAATAGAAAATAGGTATACATGATACAAGTTTTTGTATAATATAATTATATTTTAAGTTTTTATTAAAGATTAGGATCAATTTAATATATTTAAATATAATCCATTTACCTATGTACCTATCTTAAATCGAATTGCACATTTTTTTTAATTTAATAAATAATGTTATTAATTATATGTCACGGAACAATAGGCGTTTCGAACCGATATACCTACTATCAAACTAATAAATTACCGAACTAACGAGCAATCGCTGTAAGGTTTTTCGCAACAGGATTTTCCGCACAAACGTTACATCGCACCAATAAAGCATCGATGGAATAAAACATCGTACAACTGAATTATCGCGACACCGTGTTCGATATAATAAAAATCGAATCATCAACTTTCGAAATCAAATAGGGAACCCGTTCATGAACCGTCTCGCATTGGCGGCTTCTTTGACACCAAACTGTAGGTACTAAGTACGTGACCTTTGAGGAGCGGTCAGTTGATCAGCTGTTGCCTTGGATCAGTTTTTATTTGCATTTAAAGATTTTGACTGGGGAAAATTTTTATTCTCCAATCCATTAAAGGACTGCGTATATTTGTTCGCAGTACGATACCGAATAATACTCTCAGGGATCGGACAGGGTTTTTGTTACACGCTGTATAGGTAGAAGACTGTGAGTAAGAACGCTCAAACGATTGGACCATTTTTGATAAAATTTTGAATTAAGATAGCTGAAACCCAGGACTAACACATAGGGTACTTTTTATTCCGAAAACATTAGTTATCTGATAAACTGTGAGTGTAGTATAATACAAAAAGTTGTTGCTTACCAATCTTAACCTTGCACTTGTCCACTTTGGAGTTGTACTCGATGCTGAGGTTGCGTGCGCCTTCGATGCCAGACGATGTTGGCTCTTCGAAATCCGTGTTCGGCGGCCATTGTACTAAAAATAAATAAACAAGCCATTATGTAATGAGTAAGGTCTAACTCAAAACGTTCGGTAGGTTATCACGAAAAGTGAACTTATATGCGAAATATTATAGGTAATGAGTAAGTTTACGGACTAGGAATGAAAAGTAACAATATAGGTATTTAGGCTGTAAGTTAGATAATAAAAAAATATTTAATACGCACTTTTCGTTTATTCAAAACAATAAAAATTTACAAAGATAACGCGCGTTAAAGTTCAGGAATGGGGGCTTGTGACGTCAGAACTTGGTGAAAATAGTAGCCACAAGTGACGTAGCGAGAGACCACTCCATTACTTAAGTTAGCTGTATCTATGTAGGTATTCGTTATTTCGAAAAAGCAAAAAATACGTATTTTTTTATTGCCTAAAAACCTAGAAATGTAACTAACCTTTTTTTTTTTTTTTTTTTTTTTAAACTGGGAAAAAATGCATTACGCATACCCCCCTCATGGGAGAATGAGGGGGGTTATGTGGGACTCCCCGGACTGACCCGGTATACCCACTAAAATAACCCAGCAGTATTCCCGCATCGTCTGAGTGGAAGGGGACTGGGAAACCGGCGCAGCCTTTACGTCCAGTCCGCCTCCGACGATCGCTCGCCCTCACGGCGAGCCCTTCATGCCCTCCCCGTGTGGGGGGGAATACCCGACGAGGGTGGTGTAGAGTGCAATGCGGGCGAGGGCGCCCCCGCACCTATCGCTCGCCTGTCACCACCATGAGGTGGGAGAAGATGACGTCCTCTCCGGCCTCTTCTTCGTCTTCGAAGCGGCGCAGCGAGAGGATCGTTCTCCCGCGCACGCTCCGCCGCCTCCTTTCGCGAAATGACGTCCTCGCAAAAGGAGGCGACCGCTGCCCAGGCTTCCTCACTCTCCAGCATGGAGTTGACCACACCGGGAAGGGAGAGGTCCTGCCCGATTTCCGCAGTCAGACTGCGGCGCGGCTCAGACCAAGCTGGACAGACCTCAAGGGTGTGTTGTGCTGTGTCCTCCGCAGCGCCGCAGTCATGGCACGCCGGTGTCTCCTCCCTCCCGATCCTGTGCAGGTACGATCCAAAACAGCCGTGGCCTGACAGCACCTGCACCAGACGGAATGAGAGGAAGCCGTGCGGCCGCTCGAGCCAGCTTTGCAGTTTAGGACCCAGCGCGTCCAAAGTTCGGCGGCCAAACGTGGCGGTGGCGAGGTCCTCCGTCCAATGGATGATAATTGCTTCCCTCGCCTCCCGCCGCACGGTCTCTCGCTCCGGTGCGACGGGGCACTCCCCGAGCGCTTTCCGACGCGCCGTCCACTCGTACACTCTGGCGAGCACCCACGCCTCCAACTCCCAGGGAGGTGTGCCGGCCAGAGCGCACGCCGCCGAAAAGCCCACCGAGCGGTAAGCCCTCACCACCCGCAGTGCAATGGCTCTTTGGGGCCTGCGGATCGCGGTTGCATTCTCCCTTCTGTGGAGGGAGTCCGCCCAGATGGGGGCCCCGTAAAGGGCCATGCTCCGCAGGATGCCGGCATACAGCCGCCGGCACCGCGCACTGGGCCCACCCAGGTTCGGAAGGAGCCATGAGAGGGCGTTCGCAGCTTTCAGCAGGCGCGTCGATAGCCCGTTGAAATGCGGGCCGAAGCGCCACCTACTGTCCAGCACAAGGCCCAGATATTTCATCTGGGCCTTGACCTCCACCCTAATGCCCTCCACGACTATATGGGCATCGGAAGGGCAGCGCTGCCGAGGCCCGTGAAAGAACACGGCCTCGGTCTTGCTTAGTGCCACCTTCAACCCCAGGCGGTGAATTCTTCCTGCGATCAAGGATCCCCCAGCCGAGGCGAGACAGGCCGCCTCCCCGAAGCTCCTGCCTCGGGCAGTGAGGAGAGTGTCATCCGCGTAGCATATGACACTCGTACCCTGGAGCAGGGCTCCCCGCAGGAGCCAGTCGAACCCTATGTTCCACAGGAGAGGCCCCAGCACTGACCCCTGCGGGACCCCGGACTCCGCGCCGTATCTCCTCAGACTGCCCGTTTTATCCACGAGGAGGACCTCTCGGTCCCTCAAGTAGCTGGCCAGGAGGTCCTTCAAGTATTGGGGCACTCCATGATAGCGGAGCGCCTCCAATATCGTTGAATGAGGCACGGAGTTGAAGGCGTTGGCTATGTCGAATGACACCGCCAACAATCCGCCCCTCGCCGACATCGCCTCCGTCACCTGGCCCTTGAGTAAAGCCAGCGCATCGATGGTTGAACGCCCCTGTCTGAAACCAAACTGGGCGTCTGACAGGTCGGGCCCTACCCTCCGCAAATGGTTGTTAAGCCGGCGAGCGATGATCCCCTCGAACATTTTGCCGACCTCATCGAGCAGAACGATGGGCCGGTATGCCGAGGGGGAATCGACCGGCCGTCCCTCCTTGCGGAGCAGACACAGCTGTCCCTCCTTCCACAATTTCGGGAACTTCCCTCCCATGAGGCACGCGCTGAAGAGGTCCCGAAACCTATCCTCCATTTGAGTGGCAGCTATGGCCACCACCCGTGCGGGAACGCCGTCCGGTCCAGGGGCCGTCTTCTTTGCGCGAAGGCTGAGAACCCCCGCGCAGAACTCTTCCGCCGTTACCGGGGGAACTTCTTCCTCCAGTGAAACCGGCCCCTGCGGGGGATCCATCGTTGGTGGGGTGAAATCGATCCTGCGTGGAAACAGGGACCGGACCACCCCATCCAGCAGCGCCGGCTCGAGGGTCTCCGTCAGTGGGGGGCCATGGGGGCGCAATTGGTTCCGCGCCGCCTTGTACGGTCTCCCATAAGGATCCCTGTCGAGACCCTCCAGCATCTCGGCTCGCGCAGAGTCCTTGGCAGCGCACATAGCCGACTTGAGGAGCGTCCTCGCCTCTCGGTACGAGTCGTAGAGGCGGTCCTCTTCTACCTGATTACGGGCGTTGCGCCGTCGGCTTCTTGTGTATGCCCTTCTGGCCGCCACGCAGGTGGCCCGGAGCCCTGCTAATTCCTCCGTCCACCAATAGACGGCACGACGGGGAGGCGGACGGCGAGAACGAGGCATACTGGAGTCGCACACCCCGGTCAAGGATCTCCTGAGCTGGACCGCCGCGGCGTCCACATCAAGGACCCCGACAGGAGGCGACAACCAGTCCTGGAGAAAGGCCGCTTCATTGGCTGCTTCCCGGTCCAGGCGAGTGAGAGACCACCGTGGGAAATGAGACCTGGCTGAGCGGGCCCCCTGGGAGCCCTGGCCGGAGATGTCGAATCGCACATATCGGTGGTCCGACAAGGTCTCCACCAGCTCCACGCGCCAGTTCACGATGCGTGCGGCTAGCACGGGGGTGGCAAACGAGACGTCGACCACCGACCCTCCCCGTTGTCGAACACAGGTCTGGACCGCCCCCCTGTTGAGGAGGGACACACCGCATGACGCCGCCCAAAACTCGACGGCGCGTCCCCGGACATTGCAGGAGGCAACCGGGTTGCCCCAGGCCGCCGACTTGGCGTTCAGGTCGCCTGACACCACGACCTGGCGCGGCGCCGCCCTCCCTACGACTGCAGTGAGGACCTCCAGGAAATTATCAAAGTCCGAGAGAGGGCGGTTTGGGGAAAAATAAACCCCTACCAGGGCCACATCTCCCCACGCGGCTGCCACATATCCCGGGCCCCTCTCTAAAAGCGAGAGGGGAGGAGAGTCTGTGGACGACCGCGACACCAAGGCCACTAAGCCGTCCCTATCGCCCAGCCAATGGCCAAGGACCGAGTAAGGCTCGGCAACTACCGCCAGGTCAACCAACCACTCAGCCATGGTCTGCACAAGCAGATCCTGGGCCGCCCGGCAGTGGTTGATGTTCGCCTGGAGGATGCGATGTTGGATCCTATCCATTAGTCGGACATCGCACCCCCCTCCTCCGCAGCCGCCGCGTTTCCAGCCTCGGGATCGACGGTGTTAGCAGCAGGCCCGACCGGCGCCTGGGCTTTTCCCCTCTTAGGGGGAGGATTGCACATCCTCCCCTTCATAACGTGGTCTGCCGGGTGGCCACTGGCAGCACACACTGCGCAGTGTGGAGTAGTGACCGTACAGGAGACGGCTTTGTGGCCCTCCTTGCCGCAGCGGTAGCAGCTGTCCGTTCTATCGACCATGGACGGACAGAGGGCTCGGGTGTGTCCGATACCGCAGCACCTGTAGCAGCGGAGAGGCTGGTCTACAAGTGCCCGGACTGCAGCCGAGCTGAAGCCGACAGAGAGCCATCCCTTCTCGAGGACGGCTTTGGCAGCAGCGACCGGGCACTCGAGCCGAATGGTGCCCATGCCACCGCGGCCGGACCTGATATCCCGGCCTTGTACCGCCGCGACGCTGCAGCCCCCAATTGCTGCGACCGCCGCCACCACCTCCTCTTTGGTGACCGAATCATCGAGGTCGGTCACCTCTATGGGCGCCGACTTGACCGGTCGGGCCACCTTGGCCACGTCTGCGATGGTCTCCTGCAGCTTAGCTGCGAACAGGTCAGCGCTGGCGCTGCCCTCCGCCCCTGGGAACTCGAAAATTCGAGCTCCGGTTTGGGTCCGCCGGCAAGAGACTTTGCTGATCCCCAGTTGGGTGGGATCGGCATTGGCACGCGCCCGCACTAGTACGGACGCGTACGTCTCTCCTCGCTCCATTGCCTCCGCGGTGAGAGTCACCACGACGGCTGCGGTCTTTGGGGGAACGAGTCGTCCTAGTCCCCTCCCTGTCCCCTTTCCCTTACCCTTGCCAGTCATCTGTGACTGGTTGGGAGGCGTGGTGGCGAGGACGGCAGGGGCGGCCGATGTCGGCTTTCTGCCCTTGCCCTTCGTCTTTCCCTTTCCGGTCGTCCTCGACTGGCTGGAAGGCGTGGTGCCGGGGACGGCAGAGACGGCCGTCGCCGCCTTTTGGCCCTTGCTCTTCCCCTTCCCCTTCCTGACCACTTCAGTCCAGCCTTGTTGGTTGGACGGAGTGGTGGAAGGCAGAAGGGCTTCCTCGCTTTGCGAGGATGGCCCCGGTTCACCCTGCCTCTTGTCCGCCGCAAGCGGCGGTCGGAGGCGTTTCTCTGGCAAGAGCCGGTCCTCAATACCTGCTAAGCAGGCTCTTGTGAATGCCCGCTCCTCCATTATAACCTTGCGGATGACATCCTCAAGGTTGGGGGCGACAGTTTCTACCGCAGGTCTTTGTTCGGGCTGATTTGTTGGCCGAGCGGTGGCGTCAGCCAGCTTCTGGTTAAGCTGGCTTACCTCCGATCGTAGGCGATCGACTGTCGCCTGCAATTTTCTCATCTCGTCGGTCGCTTTCCGCCGGACAAGCTCCTCGACGATTCCGCGCATGCTCGCGGCCCTGCACTTAAGGGCTTTTTGCAAGGTCCCTTTTAAGTTTGAGGACTTAGACGCGACCTCCGCTATCTCCTCCTCGTCCTCTTCCGCCATCCGCTCCAACTCAATCAGGGAGTGGTCTGCGTACACCACGCGGGACGCGCCGTATCCGGACTTGGCCCGGCTGGCACGCGCCCGTTGCTCCTTTGCAGCAACCCGCTCTTCCAGCTCTTGCTGGTGCAGCACCCGTCGGGTCAGGTCCAACTGGCGTTGGGCGTCCGCGAGACCCACGACGTGGGTGTCTGCCACTACCGCTGGCTTTTTGGCCTTGGTTAGTTTCGACGAACCCGAGGCTGAGGAACCCTCGGATCCGTCTTTTAGGTACGCACGCTTGCGCGACCGAACATTGCCCGCGTCCGAGACGCTAATATGGGACTCGCCGGAATCCGACATCTCGTCCGCCCTTCCAAAGAAGCCGGCTGCAGACGGCGCGCGGCTAGCTTCTGACGCCGAAGCGTCGGACTGGCCCTGAAAAGGGCGTTTGGATTGGCCCTGAGAAGGGCCTTTGGATTGGCCCTGAGAAGGGCCTTTGGGTTGGCCCTGAGAAGGGCCTTTCGAGAAACGCCGATGGGCGTCCCGCGTAATCATTTTATCCGCAGAATCGTAGACACAAGGCGAGATAGTTGTCTACGATGGCACAGTGCACTTTGGCCGAGCCCAGTCTGCCACTCCGTTACGGTGACAGAACTGGGTCGTTTCCAGGGGACGCGACGTGGACGCAAGCACTGTGGGGGGTCCCCCGAAATGTAACTAACCTAACCTAACCTAGAATAATCGTAATCTAGAAATTTTAAAAACTTTACAGTACTTATCAGCATTTAGTAAATTTCCAGTATTTTAAGTTTGACGTCACTTGCATTGTAATTTTCAATTTTAATGTAACTTTGAATGAAGGGCAATTTAACGTTATGAATAAGCAACAACGATAATTATATAATTAATTAAGGTGTAAAAGACTTATTGTGTATCTGCAAATTATTTGAGAAGATAACATATCTTTACATATTGTAATCGAACACTCGCTGTTTGTACTGTATAAGAAATAGAATAAAATAGACTTTTAGAGCGGTTTCGCACTACGTCCGATCCGAATCCGATCCGAACTCGCGAAAGTATAGTCTCTAGTAACCGTAGGACTATTGCTATGGTAATTTACACACTAGACCGTATCATCGCAGATCGTATCTAGTGCGTAAATTACCATAGAAATAGTTCTACGGCTACTACGGACCATACTTTCACGGGTTTGAATTGGATTCGGATCGGACGTAGTGCGAATCCGCTCTTAAGGGGGCTCCCATACAACAAACGTGATTCGGAGCAATTCATGTAATGTTATAATAATAATACCGGCCTATAAACGTCCCACTGCTGGGACAGGCCTCTTCCCATATAGAGAAGGAATGAGCATTGATCACCACGCTTGCTCACTGCGGGTTGGCGATTTCAGATTCCAATATTTGGAATCTATGTTTTCCTTCACCGTTTGTCAGTGATGTCTTAGAATGATTAAGAAAGTACATATAACTTTGAAAAGTCATATTGGTACTTGCCTGGGTTCGAGCCTGCAACCATGTGCATACGAATCCGCTCATTGAACCGCTGGCCCACCACGACAATATGTAATGTTGTCCACATTTATTTATTTATTTAATTGGTAAGACAGCAGTAATTCTGCATATTTTGTTTGTTTTTGCTGTCAGTTGCTTTTGCAAGACTCGTCAGAACACTCAGAACTGCGCTTGGGTTTACGTGTGAGGTCGGCTCGTGCGTTTTGACTTACCAAAATTAGCAAAGACTAGATTTCTTCTGAACGCCTTCGAGTATTTAAACAGGAGAGGTACTACAGCCACGTGGAACAAGAAGATACCGGCTGATATGGAGGCACCGAAAAAAAGCACCCTGGAATCATACAACATACAGAATAGCATCCATAATTAATAACACTAACAAAAGTTGAAAGTTTGTGCGTGTGTTTGTTTGTAACGCCTTGACGCTGAAACTGCTGGACCAATTTTAATAACATTTGGTATGAAGGTAGCTGATACCCTGGATTAACACCGAATACATTTTATACCTATTAAATTAGAAGTGCCCATCGGTTTCACCCGATATTTTGCTTGGCTGGTGATGTTAAACTGTTAGTTACAGAACGAATAACTCAACAGCTTTCGAAGTAGGTATATTTTGTCTAATTTTTTCAAGACATTTTACTTCTTGTAGCAATAGCCTGTAAAAATTGGTGTTGACTCCAAAATAATCATACAAATTATCCGAATTCTCATTCCGGCTCTTTCTTTTATTTCCGGGAATCGTGGATCGATTTAAATACTTATTTATTCATCGATATACTTCCTATGAGATTCTTTAAAAGTGGTATTCATGAAAATCGATTTAGAAATTTGCATTTTAACGGAAAATACTTGAAAAAAATATTTATGACTTATTTACGATTACGATTTTCTTGAATACTTACCACTTTTAAAGAACACGAATTTACGTAGTAGTTCTTTTTACATTTATGTAATCAATTATTGTGATTAGCACGAAGAAAGGTCCAATCCCAAGACTAGTCGAGCACCTACGATATCGTCACGGTTTATAAGGGCTTTATATTCGCTAAGGCCAAACAGATAACGTACTGTTACGTGTAGGGTTAAGAGAGGTTGTATCTCTTTCAACTTACCTACTATACCTTTAAGTAAAAAATCTGTTGAATGGCCTAAAACGTTTATACTAACACTACCCGGTGACTCTCAGCTCTGAACATAAAAAGGATTTGGTGACCCGGGGTTCTTGAACTATAATCTGCGTTATGCTACGTTGTTTTGTTTGGACATATAGAATAACTCCTCTAGTTACGGTTACATATTATTATTATGACTGACGCAATTTATTATAAACAAATAGTTATTAAAAATGTACAACGGCCCTATTTTTCCACCGTTTGTCTGTTCGCGATAAACTCAAAAACGATCGCACTGATTTTCATGCTGTTTTCACCACTTAATAGATAGCTTCTTGAGGAAGGGTTTAATTTATAATCCGTTGGTTTTGTATAAATTGGCTAACCGATATCACCGTTGTAAACAATTTCTAAACAGTGATGTCATAGTACAGACAGGTCACAGATAAGCAGATAGATAATTATAATTAGAGGTACAGTAGAATTCTTTCTGTAGGTATATAATAACTGTAGGATACATAACATATGATTCCAGCTAAAGTAGTCACAATACTCTATGCTTAGCTAAGTTATTAATATATAGCTAGCAGAAATATTAGCAGTAGTTTGTTACTACTTTCTGGAAATGACGAACAATCTTCCAAATATATCTTCCTTAACCCGGCGTCAGCACAGTCAAAATATGCAACAACGACAGTAGGGTTGGGTCGAGGAGACCCGTATAAGAAAACGCCATAATTACGAAAGTTAAAATAAATTTGGTTTGTGGTTGTACTATCCGCATAATACGATTATCGTTATAGGTTTTGAGTAGAAAAAAAAACTACATGATACGAAACAATTTTTTTAATGACATTTTTATAAAAGTGTCACAAAATATTAACAAAATGGACAACCTCTGTCTTAAAGTAATACAATTTTAACAAAACAAACTTTTTTCAAGTTAATTTGTTACAAGTTAATCAAATCTTTAGTAGACTAATAATATTATACTATTTGTATCAGTCTCATACGTCAGTCATAGTATTCTTATCATCTGCGCAATCTTGGCAGTACAACATTGCATGCTCACTGCAGATGTATTTGCTACAGCTCCGACAAGTATTATTAGCTTTTTCTATCTTTTTTGGCAGAACAGTCTTGTCTTTCACATCTCTTTCTTACATTAGGTATCTTCGCAGGTAGCTCCTCATCAGGTTCTCCTAAAAACTCTCTAATTCTTTTGCGTATAAGTCTTGGCAATTGAATGACATATTTACGATTGCGAAAATGCTCACGAACCAGTAAAGTAAGGCTTAAGTTCTTTAGAAATTTGCGATCCATAATTGCAAAAGTTCTGAAATTACTAAATAAACAATATAAAACAACAAAAAACATTTTTTTTAAACGGCGCAAAATTACGACACGAATAGTATGGTTGGGTCATATTTACCTTTTTCGCGCTTGGCCGTGTCTATCACCCGCTGTGGCCGCAACACGATTGAATGGCGATATCCCGCGCGGAGGGGGGACCGTTAGCTCCAGCTACTGAGAATTTTGGCAACGTCGCGCAAAAATTTAAAAAAACACGCTCATTTGAAAACTGCTCGGGTCAAATAGACCCAACTGTGCGAACGCCGGGTTAATATTTAAGTATTTAGTCGAGATTTACAATCGTTATAGTTCAGGATTGATGCTAAAACGCCATTTTCAAAAGTAAAGCACTCTCCAAAAAAATCTTTCTATTATTTTTTTAACTAATTAAATATTTAGTTTTGAATTCAACGCCGCTTAACTGTTTTGGACCCTATGATTATTTATAAATTATTATCTATTATTATTAAAATGACAAAAAAATCCTTTCTTCAGTTTTATGATGTGTTTGACATAATATTCAAACAAGAGCGTGGCGCTCTTCTTATTTTTAATTGGGCTATTGAATTGCTTACACAATTAAATATGTTACAGCATAGCAACTCAAATCAAATTTCTAACCATCAATAAATAATAGGTACAAATGAAAAAAATATTATTATACAGTTCAATAGTCCTAATTACCATCTTAATCTTTCAACCTCAATATAAAAAGGATTATCAGTAGTATTAAGATAAAATAATTAGCACCTGATAATTTACCGTACATAATATTGTTTTGTTTTGTTGCCATGAGAGAATTTGACACGTTTGGAAAGGCTCCAAACAAAACAAAGATGTTGCTAAAAATATTTATATTTATTTACACATGCACAATATAAATGCACTTGAATAATGGCCCGATAATAATAATAATATATTCTTTATTGTACAACGTAAAATTGAAGACATCAATAAAAAAACTGCAATAGAAGTGGTACAAAGGGCAGCCTTATTGCACACGGCAATTTCTTCCAGGCAACCAATACCTGGTAAAAAGTTGTGTTGTACTTATTTTATTAAATCATATATTTATTTATTTCGTTCATAATAATTATGTAATAAATATTAATTCACATACAATGCAACTGGGTTTGTTTACCATATCGAAAGTACTTGAAAAGGTCTACTTGACATAAAAATATTCTAATTGGGACAGCTAAACTTTAAACAAGTAATTGTAGATCACACACTAACTTCTATAGTAAACTAGCTGACCCTGATCCCCTATCTCTAAGGGGTATGAAAAATAGATGTTGGCATATTGTCAGACCTACCCGATATGATATGCACACATAATTTCATACAAATGGGTTCAGCCGTTTCGGAGGAGTTCGGGAACAAACAACGCGACACGAGAATTTTGTATATTAGATAAAAGGTATACTTTGAAATACTTTTAAATGGATTCTATCGCAGTTTGATTTTTCTCGACATTTCAACACTGAACCCACCATGACACCAGCAAAGGTGTTCAAACGTCGAGAACAAAACTCAAAATAAACCGCGATAGAATCCATTCGCGCAAGCCGCGATTGAATCCGTTTAAAAGTAGTTTTATTTCAATGTCTAATATTCACATAAACCTCAGAAAACCATAACATATACTTTCCTATAAATGTCCTACTGCCGAGCAGAGTTTTCTTCTCATTTAGAGAAGAAGAGAGAATGAGTAAAGAATACTTGTCATATGGAAAGATGGAAACCACAGAACATCCAACACAGTAATAGAGATGTGGACTAGGTATAAAAAGTAAATTGCATTCTTATGAGAATTTTTACTTCTACAATATTAAATTAATGCTACTTATTTGTTAATTGAATCAACTTATTTTTACACGGCAACTAATATAACTGGGTAAATAAAACTAAATGGAAGGATTCTCACACAAATATTAATGGAAAGGTCTTCAAATCTAATTTGTTAAATACTTATGGTACCCATACACTAATTTCATTCAATTAGTTTTAGTGAAAATTGAGAAATACATCTGCATATAAATAAAAGCAATCTTTACCTTATATTGCACCACCTTTTGCTCATGTTGTTTAAATTCCAAAATTGCAAAAATTATTTGATTTTCAGAATATTTCTGGTTGCTAATTCTGGTTCTGAGATAAGAACTAATTTATATTTAAATGGGAATTTAATATGGTATTATTATTTAATATTAGGTAACAATTTTCTTTAGTAAGTAAAATGTAATTTTCTACAATATTGGCTATAGGTCTCTCTCTTCCAAGATAATTATATAATGAATTTAATATAATATATTATAGTAAGTAAAGTAAGAGCGGTACATACAGTTCCAAACTTAGGATAGGCATATAACAGTAAACACTTTCCAGGTCAATATACTTTCTCCTCACAAAAAATCTACAGCCCAATTTGAAATGTAAGTTTAGGTTTTATTTAATTATTCGCATCTGTAAAATTTATGTCCTTAGTCCCTATGCACAAATTTAAAAATAAATATTAAAGAGTTATTTTTACTTACAGAACGGTGTACAGAAACACACATATCAACGGTCCTTTGTATTCTACCATGATTAGTAAAACAAAATGCACACTAATTTATTATTAATTATAATAATTAAACCGCACACACTGATGATGATTAATAACAAAAAATAAATAAATGTTCAAAAGTATACATGCGTCTACGTAAGGATTTAGGAAATAATAAAATAAATGATGAATGAAACGGTTATTTGAACTAGAATAACTTAATTTTTATGAATAAATTGATTTTATGAATAATCTGTTTGTGATTAAATAATTGGTTATCGATCTATTATTACAAATTAATGCAAATCATGAATCGAACCTTCGAACTCTTGACGACATTTGATTTGACAAGGCTAGCCAATGTCATTCTCGTATTTTTTTTCTTGATATTGACATTTTCGTTTAGAAATATGTTTTGTGATATCAGAAAAATAACCAAACTACTTTACTCTTTTTAAATTACTTTTAATTATTGCGATAGAGTTGCTAAAAGAGTCAGTTGTTTTGAGTCAGGAACACCTTATTCACAGGCGCTATAATTGACGTTCATTTGCATATTATTTTTAGAGTCCTCCCAGGATATTATAATCATCATCATATCAGTCACAACTTCACAAGACAGTCACTGCTGAACATAGGCCTCCCCTTATGATTTTGGCTGGTTGGAAACAGCTCCCTGCAACCCTTATCAGGTCGTCTGTCCACCTTGTAGGTGGTCGTCCTGCGCTCCGCTTGCCGATACGTACGTGGTCTCTATTCGAGAACCATTCCTCAGCTATTATAACGTACTCTGTGAATCATTCTGCCGCATCGGCCGTCAGTTCTACGAGCTATTTATATAATGCTATGTGCCCGCCCACTGCCACTTCAGCTGGCTTACCCACTGGGCTATGTCGGTGACTATAGTTCGTTTGCGTATCCTAGTTTCTGATTAGATCTCACTAAGAAACACCGAGCCCTTGCCATAACACGCTGTGTGACCTTGAGCTTTATTATGAGGCAGGAGGTTCCACCATACATTTATACAAGAAATAATCAGTATGTATTCTGATGAATTGATTGGATCTTGATAATAATCAGTTAAATTATTATTGATATGTTGAGGTCTGCCCAGATCTACTGTATTGCGCTTACTGGTTAGCGCCACAAGCGCTGAAGCGCCTGAGGTTCTTTCCTATCAAGTGTCAGTTTGTTTATAAAAACAAGTCATATTGAAGAAGAGATGTACAGAAATTATAGATCATGTTTGTATAATTTAATTAAGGATATTGGTCAGTTCATAACAGGTAGGTAGGTACTTATTAAATTAAGTAATAATTAATTAAAAAAATATGTACATACTTGTAGTTTTTATTTATTTTTTAAATACATAATTATGATATTGTAAAAGTAGTGTAGAAAGAAACTATTTCACTACCTTTTTATAAAAAGTGTTACCGAAAGGTTACATCTATCAGAAAGGGGTACATTTGTTAAAAATACTCCTTTCTGATGTACAAAATATCAGCTTAAAATGAGTATTTTAATCAATCTCACTTCCATTTGGGGAAGGTGGCAGCAACTTCAATTTCTATTGTCCGTGAATTCATAGTAGTATAGTACCTATTCTATTTTGAAACTGTGTGTCCAACACAAAAGTAGATTGTCAATGTAATGCATTAATAGCGTTCTTAAAGTTTTATGAGTAGGTACTTTCTTTGTGTGGCCTTTTCCTCCTACATCTTGATTTCGCTTTCCATTGTATACATGAATTTTGTGGGGAAAGGCTATTCACTGAAACCAACATAATTTTATAAGTAAATAGTATGCTGCCGAATTACTGGCACTTTGTTACAACTTGGTTACGGTTTTAATTATACTGGCCAACCCTCATACACTTAAAAATTAATAAAAACACATTACGTGACATTAATTTACTCAGAAGTAAATTAAATAGTTAATGCTTTCGCCAATATTCTGAATATCAGTTCATTTATGTGGACCATAACAAAAGCAATTCCATGATTCAGTTCTGAATTCTGGGTGATAATATTTTAAGTCTGGGATACACTCTCTGAAGTACCTAACACTGCTAAAAACTAGCTGCAGGACACTCAGCAGTACCGCCAAACCGGTAAGTATCTACAATTTCTTTGTTTCCTTTAAAATTACTCTCCCGAACATAGTCTTGACTTCTGTAAAAGTAAAAAACGTCGCTGTAAATAAGTTTTTAACATAAAAGGTTTCTATAATAATTTGTTGGAAAAAACAAACCTCCGAATTAGCTGGTCTTTCAAACCGCTTTGCACCTTTTCTTACTCTCATTTCAATTCGTAATAATAATTCGTGCCATTACAGTAAGAGGTATTTAAAAATATGCACATTTAGAGAATTTTTCAATAAACCAGCGAATCCCACAACAAAATTCACAAAATACCAATGCACAATGCACATGGAACTTTGACAATATAATATAATAGACATTGACAATTTGACATTATGTATGACAATCGTGACCTCACGCGCTACTAGCGCCTCTGGCGGCGAAAGAATATGTTAACTGCCATACCTCTGCCGCGCCATACATTTCAATTTTATGGTTTTTCAGAGGTTTTTCAATAATATTTTTTTGAAGATTGAATATGGTGCCAAAAATCTGCTATTTTGTTTTATTTTTCTAAACCAATCCTGTGAACCCAGTGTCATTCTCGCAGCAAATACTTACGTATCTAACGACACCTCTCAACAGCTAAAATCATACATACAAAACTTATGAACAAACAATTATACATACATAGTATACATACTCTAGAAAAAACACAAGCAGTCGGGTAACTACTACTTTGCTATGTTTCAAAAATAATTTGAGTCGTTTTGCCGCCACAAGCATTATCCATAAAAATAAAACGACTTTACTGATTCTATCGCGGTTTATTTTGATTTTAGTTCCCGACGTTTCATCGCCTTTGAATAAAGCAGTTGTCACGGAAGCGGGTAAACAGGTACCTACAGAGGAAGTATTCATTTTGACAGAAGATGTGGCTCGTTCTACCTTCATGAGCCTACTGTGTCTTGAGGTCTTGCAACGCTGCTCTTTTGTGAATTATCGGATCGCGAGTAGGTGATAGGTAGGTTCAGCCATGTGCTCCATTGAAAACGGATTCTCCGTTTAAAAAGTTATTTCAGTGTCTGCCATTCGCGTTATCCTCAGAGAGCTTTAATTTTCCATCATTTAAGTCTGACTTTTATAATCTCAGCCATTTCCATATCTGCAGGGTTAATATCGCTTCGCCGACGTCGAGTGGGGCGACGCAGGGCCGCGCATGAGCGCGCCCTTCCGCCCTGACTAGGGTCCTGGGCGGCGGACACGGGGGTGTCCGTCGACCGACTATAGGACCCACGACGTAGGGCCACATTTCGTGCTTCGGGTGTGGCCCTGATACGAGGCGGCGAGGCCGACGCTCTTTACACGTCGGCCTCCAAACAGTCACGCAAGTGAGCCGCCGGCCCCTATTGGCCGGCGGATCCCCGCGGTTGGTGCGTGATGAATTGCTATGCATTGCCACGCACCAACACGAAACGCGGATGACGTTGCACGGCGGTTCAGGTTTAGTCGGTAAGAAGCCGAGCGGTTGGGTGTCCATGAGGATTCCCCCGCCTTACCAAAAAAAAAAAAAAAAAAGGGTTAATATCGCTTCTACTCTCCTTCTACTTTTCCAAGCGTTTTTATAGTCTTGCCAATGTTTTTCTGTCATTTTTCTTTTGTTTAGGTTTTTTCGTTTTTACAAAGATTACGCGAGACACGTTATTTTTGCGGAATATTTTCATCAACGGTCGTTTCTTTCTTGGCGGTTCTACTATTTTACCAGTAATTTTATCGTAGACTTCTAAAACAGGATTCGTGTAACACCTGATTTCCAAAACTTCTGTTGTTAGAACTTCGTTTTTTATTTTAGCTGCTTTCATAATATTTTCGATAGCTGGCGCCCAAAAATGGTATTTTCCGTAAACTTGTGCATAATTTGCAATAGCACTTCCGACAATTCGAGCTTCATACGTTAATTCAACAAGTAAAATAGTTCTAGTCGCAGATAGCTTTGTTACAACAATTTGTCCTGGTTTGATAGTGACGTAGCCATCTTTTGTTACACCAACAGGCAATTTAACTGTTCGTACAATTTCGTTTCTCCAGTTATTCTCGTATTTAAAATGTCCGTATTTAAAATCGATATTAAGATTATAAGTAATGTCATCCTCTGGAACTCCATGTTTGGACCAACTTGAGCTAACTGCGTTTTCCATGTCTCTATACATTCTTCGCTTTGATGTTATATTATTAGGGGTGTTGTTTATATGTTCATGCGTGCCTAGAACTACGTCTCTATTCAATATATCGACAACCCTCGCTTTTACAACTTGTAGTCTCCTTTTCATTTCTTCCCATTCGAATGTTTCGAACAATTTACCATGTGGAGTTGGATCTTTAAGAAATATATCATTCGGGTACCGCCCCAGTTCGACCCTCATTCCTAAATTAAGTTTATCCATTGTTATATTGAAGACAGTTAATTCCTTTTCAGTAACAACTTTTTTTTCGTTGCCAGAATAATTAATAACGACGTCGCTTTTATTTGAACTCACTGTTATGTTTATTGTTATTTTACAGTTCACGACTTCTAATAAATATGGTGAAATTAATAAAATTAAAAGACATTTTTCTATTTTAACGTAATTTCCGGCCATTCTTTTTTAAAACTTCACAAAATTAAAGTACTATTACAACTTCTTTATATTTTCACAACACTATCACAAAAAATCAGGACTTGTCACTACGAGCACATATTCATTTTATTGATCAAGTTGGAGTAATACTGTTGTGATCAAATATATTTCCTAGAAAATTGTTAATCCACGTTCGTATTTATAATTAAATTAATTGTTTATAATATTACTAACAATCTTTATTGATTTGTACTTGACCTTATTATCTTGAATGAGTGATAAGAATTTCCATAAAACAGCATTATAAAATGTGTCCATCTGTATAACTTTATTGAACTTTCTTTTATTTGATAATTGATTTAAAAATTCAAGACTCTATAAAAGGTCTAGATTTAGGTACAAATTTAAGTTCATACTTGAATAAAATGCGGTGTACCTAGCGATAAGTTTACAGGATTAATTTAAAAGGAGTGCGTATATTCAACGAGGTAATCAGGTGCATATAAAATATATAAATGAACGACTTTCCCAAAGGAACATTGGTCGAAATCTTAAAATAGAAAACGAACTTTTCATACAAAGTGTCAGGTCACGTGACTTATTTTTGTATGAAAAGATGAATTTCAATTTTATGATTACCACCTAATTTTCTTGGGAAAAGTTGCTCAGTTTTATGCAGCTGATAACCTCGTTGAATATACGCACTCTATAAAAATAATCCTGTATTATTACTTTAATTAAAATATTTTATGTTTTATAATTTGGCTAGATTGTAAAAGTAGGTAGGTAAGTATTATAATTTTATTCAATAAAATATACAGGATAAATTTGGTGATAAAAAACAGTATCCAATAAACCTATACACAGTTTGTCTGTTAGATCACAGTAAAACGGGCAAAGCCAGCACAAAACATTGTAGTAATACTAAGAAATATTATCACTAAATAAGATTCATGGTCACGAATTTTCCGTAATACTATCAGTTATTAAAAATCAGTGACAAACAACATTACAGAACAAAAAATGAATTTAAAAGTATTATTTTTAGTGTTTCTAGTGCAAATAGTGTCAGGACAAATAACAATTAAAGTAGATGTCGATCAAAATAAAAATGTAACAATCACGTATTCTGGTTCCGAAACGCATTTAATAACAGATGATGACATGGAAGCATTTAATATTCCAGTAGATCAAGGAATACTACATGATGCGGTGAAACAACACTTAGGAAGACGGCCAAAAGACGTGTTCCTTAAAAGTCCAACGCCTTGGGGAGATTTGTACTCCAAATACAAATGGGAACAAGTATCAAGAGTACTATCGATAAAATCGGCACGAGTAAAGTCCCTCACTAAACGTCCTATTGTATTACTATCAGAAGATTTTCACAATTTGTCGGATGGACCAACAAAAGTTAACACAGGTATTAGCCATTCAATAGAAAATACTCTTACTACAACTTGGTCTAAAGAAAAAGAAATAACCGTCTCCCAAGAAATCGAATACGATTTTAATGTCGGATTAGGAAAATTGTCGGGGACTACCGGTTTTTCCTACACTACCACTTGGGGTGTGAGCGAGGAGAAATCAAAAAAAGAAACTGTTGGAACGAGCTCTTCTATGGAAAAGGAATTACTGCCAGGACAAGCGGTGACAGCGGTTTTGTCGGCTAGTGCCGGTTATTTGGAACTGGAAATTGTGTATAAAGCATCATTGCGAGGAAACTTAGCTTTGAATTATAAGCGAGCGTTCAGGGGCCATCACTTTTGGGGTCCTTTGATATCAGATGTCATGAAGTCTGGTGGACTTAAAAATGAAATAACCTTTAAAGAAACGATTGTGTTCGGTTTTCATGTAGATGCTTCTGTTAAGGTTTATGACAAGAAGACTGGACTGCCATTATAAAATTAGGATTATGAGTTGCTGTATGTATATTGATATTTTAATTAAAATTTTGTGAATTTCGTTGTTGGTTTGCTTGGTTCCATTTTAAATTTGAAGTACCTACTGCCATTTACTTTCTTTACTGTAGAAATCTACAGGGTGTCCTAAAATGAAATTCGATGCCCAAAATTTAATGACAAAAGCAAGTTTTCTTTAAGACTTGATGCTGAAGATATCAATAACTGCTTAATAATAACATGTATGAAGCTGTTGGAATCTAATGGCTAAGGCGCGAGACGTCCCGCGTCGTACTTACGATCATGTGGTAGCAGGTTCGAATCCCACCCATTGCTCTACTAACGTGGACCCACTCGTAACGTAATATGTCCACCAAGACTAGTAAATTTTATTAAAAAAAAACCATGTTCGCTGAACATCAAGATACCGTTCACACCTTTGTCAGAAATATTACAAAAAATCAGAACAGCCTAATTTTATTTTAACTCCAGATTAACATTGAACATTTTTGAAGGTTACTTGTAAGCACAGTTTATAACATGGCCTACTATCCTAAAGTAATGTGACGTAATGGCAGATCATTTTACATTGGCTTTAAATAATGGCGACCGTTTGAGATGACTGTCAACCTTTCATTTGTCGGCCTAGAACGTAATGGTTGCAATTTATTAATAATATATCATTCTGTAGGTTTTGACATTCGAAAATAGGTACTAGCTCAGGAAAGACCAGAAAATATGGAAAAAAGTATCCCTATTTATAGATGCCTTTTTTTTGTCGGAGTAAAAACGATCATGACTTGAAACAGGCTAAGGGGGGGTGGGGATATATACAACTCGGTCCCGTCCCTGTCTTTACTGGAGCTGCGGGATAACTTACGCAAGCCCTGCGTACTGCCTTACGCTCTCAGAATAAATCCAAAAAGCTTACCACAACCGTTAAGACTCAAGAAGAATATCTACAGGAAATTTTTTTATGGAGAGCGTTTATTCAACGAGGTAATCGGGTGCGTAAAACTGAACAACTTCCCCAAAGGAACATAGGTCGAAATCTTAATATTGAAAATTATTTTTTCATACAAACATAAGTCACGTGACCTGTCTCTTTTTATGAATATTTCATTTTCAATCTTCAATTCATAAAAGATAATACTGTATAATTTCAATTACGTAATTTATGTTGGTTTTTAATTAACTAGCTACGCTTCGAGGTTTAACACGAATTTTGAACGGTTTTAAACTTTCAAAGGCTATGAATTAGACGCAAAATTCAGCTCTACGAAAGTTCCAATCATCAAATTTCATGGAGGTTGACCATTCAAAAGTTCCTTCAGCTGTAATAGTTATACTTAAAGCTGAGAGCTTAACAAAGAATTACCTAACATACGACCATTTGTTTGATCACCACACAATCCTCTTTTGTTTGACATTATCATTGTAATCAAGAGACCTTGCCCTTAATAGATTACATCCTTTTGTCGATGTCGTGATGGTTTGAGCACAGTTTAACATGTTTCGTAAATAATTAGACGATTCCGGTTGAAGGCGATGGTTAATTATTCTTGATTTAATTTCTTTGGAACTGATTTCGCGCATTTCGAAGATAGGAAACCAGTTTTTATCGACTCATCTTTATACGACAATGTTTTTTTATCTTACAAAGAAAGTGCTCGATAGTTCGAGGCATGCTTGCCACCTGTTGGCACGAGCTTGCTCTAGTCGATCTGCCCGTCGATTCCGAAAATACATTAGACAAAGTCACGGCGATTTCGTCGGTGAAAACTAGATTTCGTATTCCGAAATTAAGGTTTATTTGATGTTACTAAAGCTAGACCCGTCTAAGCCCACCTCTAAACTTTTCACCTGAGATTTCGACATCACTTGAACTGGAGTGCAGTTTCAGAATACGGTGAAAAGTACAAGTGATGTAAGCAGTGAAGTGAGTGTGAGAGGTGAGGTGAGTTTGGTCATTTTCGGAATCGCTCGGCTGGTTCTTTCTGCAAAAGCCAAGTCCAGGAAAGACCCTGCATTGATTTAGGTACTCATTATTAGACAATCAAGTGCAAATATATACATGCAAGAATTAATCGTTTAAAGATACGAGATATGAATTCGTGTCTTCACATACATAAGTCCTAGGGCTTACATCAAAATACCTGCACCATGTTGACCTCAGTAAATCTAATCTGCATGCCTCACGACTCTGTATGTCGCTTAATAAACGCCTGCGACCAATCTATGTTGCGACAGATGCATTTATACGGATGGGCTTTGGTTGATATCATAAGTTTAAGTTTGGCATAGTTAGGATTACAAAACTATTTTATATCAGATTTGATGAACCTTCCGAAATAAGTAGGTATACTAAGGCCAAGTTTTTTGATCCAGAGTTAACTCAATCAATGGTTAAATATGCTAACTAATGGTTTCAAATTTCGGTAGAACGCGATTATTCATCCATTTTTATTCTAACAAATGGTTAATTAATTAACTCTCCAACTTATTTGACCTAATTGAAATTGACGAAAAAACGCGTTTTGAAAACATTAGTTAGCATAATTTAACCATTGGTTGAGTTAACTCGGGATCAGCAAAATGGGCCTAAATAATTAGTCTGCAAAAGAAGACCGAAAAGAGATGTATTGTGTGAAAGATGATAGGAGACATATTGATAGAAGTACTGACAAATGGAAGAAAAATTCACACTGTGTATTATGCTGTAAATATTTGAAAACAGGACAGTAACAAAAAAACCCGGTCAAATGCAAACTGGGCTCGCGCACGAAGGGTATCGTATATTTAAAAACAGCAAAAAATTAATAAAAAATACTCACGTTTTTTGTATGGGAGACCCCCATTTTTTCATAGCGGTAAATGTAAATACATCATCTGTGATAATTTCAAACTGTCTTACTACCAAGGTTCATGAGATACCTACAGCCTAGTGATAGACGGACCGACGGACAGCGGAGTCTTAGAAATAGGGTCCCGTTTTACCCTTTGGGTACGGAACCCTAAAAAGTATTGAAATCAATCTTATAATAGAGGTTTCAAAAGTCACTTATTGTATATAATTAGCTTTGTGATTTTTATTTATAATTTACGACTTACAGACATATTTTAGATAAATATTAATTGTCCAATAATAGGGCAACAAATCAGCCTATCGCGGTCCACGGCTGGACATGGCCTCTCTCAAGTAGAGCCACAACACCTGCTCCTTCGCCTTCCGCATCCAGACCGAGCCACGACGACCCAGCTTCCTTTTCAGGTCATCGGTCCATCTCATGGGTCAATAGAAGCTACATTGACCGCAAAATGTTAGTTCTTATTTATTTTTAAACAATACGATTGACTGCACGGATAGCCGAGAGGTATAGGTCACCACGCTATTTACCACTGTGCGCGATGTGCTGCGGGTTCGATCCCCGCATGGGACAAGCATTTGTGTGATGCACAAATGCTTGTTCCAAGTCTGGGTGTTCTTTGTGCATGTGATTTGAATGTTTGTGAAACCCCCGCGACACAACGAATAAATTCCTTAGTGCGGGCGTCTTTTTAAAAAAACAAACAAACAAAAAAACATAGAGCAATGCAAGTAAAAAGATGCCTGATATATTACCACATTTTTTTCTAAAGAGTAACGTATGGAGTTTCTTGCCGGTTTTTCACCATAGGAATGACTTTTTGAACCGCGCAACTAGCATCATTTTACGTTTCGAAAGTGCCTGGAACTTAGTAACTTAGGTTTGGTACTTGAAATCAAAATATTTTGAATTTGATTGAGTTTCTAAAAAATTGCCTCTACAAAATCAGAATTTCATCTCGGATCAAGCCTGCAATACCCCATACAATAGCCACTAAAACCAATACAAACAGCAAACAGGTCCCAAATGTGGTGCAGCATGAAGATGCAATGTTACAATCTGGATCACTAAGTGTCGTCACACGAATACTATCAATGCACAATAAACCTACAACACAAACTTATAACACAACTCTGAAACTAACCACACAACCTTATGTGAAGCACATAGAGTGTAAACTTGAATGTTCTGAGGTAGTGTTAGGTGATTAAATAAGTTTGTATATCGGAAAGCATTGTTGAGATTTCTTGTATAAATAGTTGAGGAGCTTAGGATGTAACCATTCCAAGATCAAAGCTCATTTGGAGTTGTGTCGTGATAAGGGTTGGTGATTTAGGTTTTTATTATCATTAAAATTGATTAATATTACATTATTGATCCTGTAGAATACGTACTTGTAAAGGGGTGGATAATCGTAAAAGTTTCATAATCTGTTAACTGAAAGCCGATTTTTTTTTAATAAAAAAATATAGTTTATCAAAAAAAAAAATACTCAGATTTAAGATTATGGATAATTTTATTTACTATCACAAAATCAATGAAGTTAATAATATGTTCTTTTAATTATAATTATTATGAAGTTTTAAAGCCAAATTTATTTTTAGCTTATTCTAGACTAACAGAATACAAGGTTGTTTATTATTTTCTTGGTGTATATTACCTAAATAAGGGTTTTACAATATCGTTTGTTTTTACAGATTTGTTGGAGCCTGATAATACAGCAAAATGAAGGTGAGTACTAAAAAAATTGTTTAAATAACAAAGTTTCATATTAAAATGAACATAAAGTTGTACAAAATTTCAAGTGTTGTTGTGACAAAAATAGGGACGGTGAAATTTTTTGGAATATCCAACGACATAATTAATAGATAAATAAAAAATATATGACACGTATATATTCTTTTGTCTAAAATACTTTTATTCTTTAATCTATATATATATAAATGAAACCCGTTTTCCGTTGTCATGGCATCACGCGTGAACGGCTGGACCAATTCTTTTTTTGTCGTGTTGTTTATTATCAGGAGAAGGTTCTTATGGAGAAAAAAAAATAAAAAAGTTGCTCGAAAATTTAAAAAAAATTAAAGAAAAGTTAATGACCATATTAACTTTTCTAATTTAACCTTTATAGCTTTTGACATATCTGTTAGTTATTTGACATGACAACGTCTGTCAGGTCAGCTAGTCATTGAATAAATTACGGAGATACAGTTAATGGTAACGTCACTTGACGTCACGACTAAGTACAATTTTTACTCAGGTATGACGTCAAAAGCTCCCAGCCTTCCACGCTTGAACTTTGAAGCGCTTTAAGTTTGTAATTTTTTCCTGCCTACATAGAAGTAAAAATACATGTTTAATGTTTTTTTTATTTAGCTGACGGTATAATTGGATATTTCCTTCAATTACCTATTCACGTAGACATCAATAGTCATGCTTATTAAACAATCTGATTAATCTGGAAACTATCTTCTAATTATTAATCGAATATTTTTCAATTTTCAGGTGTTTATTCCTCTCTTATGTATCGCATCGCTAGTTCTTGCTGAACCTCCAGTTGGGTATGTTTTTTTTATTTTTATGACAGAGTTTTATTGAACAACAGGGCTGTAATAAAGGTACGACCGATACAAATGGTTAAGCCGCGCTCGCCACGGTTGGTACGAGGATAGGTGACCATTTGTAACCATATCGAGACAGGGCCGCCGGCCGTGCCTCGGAAAGCACAATCGGTCGTTTGATTACCTTCTCTCTGGTTTGTCCAAACTGTCCTAGAGTGATCTTTGACCAGTTCTTTGACATCTAGTCCTAGTAAGTACTGCTGCCCAGTAAAATGGGTCGTGGAGGTTAAATTAGGCAATCAATATAGTAAAATAGTTACAATACCCATGAGATAATTCCAGTCTGACATGTCGAAGGTTTGTTTGAATTTGAATTTGAGAATTTGTAGTCACTTTCACTCATTATTTTACGTACGTAATTCACTTTTTCTTATTAACAGTTAAATGTACAAAATAAACTACTTCGTTTCATTTTCTAAATCATCATCAATTACAAGTGTACCTTTCTGACATTTTTACTTTTTAATTTACAGGGACGGCTACCCATCAGCTCGCTCTGACCATCACCACGATCACGAGGACCCTGACCATCAAGACCACCATGATTATCACGATCAAGGTCAAGACTTCCAAAGATCCCTTTCCCAAGAGTACGGACCTCCCAACAGATCCTTCGGAACCTCTCGCAACTCTCTATCCACCGAATATGGACCTCCTAATGCCAGAACTGCAAACCCTCGTTCAAGTCCATCCCAGAACTATGGAGCCTCAAGTTTAAGGAGTCCTTCTCAGGAATATGGGGTTCCCAATGCTAGAAACCAGTTTTCCACTTCACGAAGCCTTTCAACTGAGTATGGGGTCCCTGATGCTCGGAGCGAACCTTCGGCTGAATACGGAGTACCTAACGTCCGAAGTCCCTCTCAGCAATATGGTCCTCCTTCTTCCAGAAAAGGTCTGTCTCAAGAGTACGGAGTTCCGTCTTTGAGGTCAGATGCTGGATCAAAAACTCCGTTAAATCAATATGGTGCACCGGAATATCGATCGGCTCCGTCTGAGGAATATGGTGCACCGTCTCAAAGAAGCTTTGGTGGAAGAGCACCATCCAAGAAATATGGACCTCCCACATCCCGTAACTCTCCTTTTGCAAACTCCTTGTCCCAAGAATATGGAGTCCCTTCCGCCCGTAAATCTGATTCCCATAGCTTTTCCTCCCCTAAAAGCAAAACAAAATCTTTCGCTAGTAGCTCTGCTCGCTCCTTCAAGCCTCAAGAAGGTCGTTCATACAAATCTACTGACTCTCATTCCTTTGGTTCTCGATCATCAGCGAACAGTTATGCTGCTCCCAGTGCAAGGAACTCTGGATCTTATTCTCAGAACACTAAGCCTCTTTCTCACTCGTACGGCGCGCCTACTCAGCGTGATCTGTCGGATACTTATGGAGTGCCAAGTGCGAAGAGCTTGGATCAGGAGTATGGTGTACCGTCAAGCCGCGCTGCTGACCACAAGACTACTGCTATTGCCTCGTCGTATACTTCTGCTTCGGCTAGGTGAGTTTACTAGCATTAAATCTAAAAGATATTTGAATAATATTCAAATATGGTTTTTTAGCTGATATTTTTAATCATTTGAATTATTCCTTAAATAAAGAAACTTGAAGTGATACTAGCCATTCTCAAGAGCTTATCGGGACAAAGAATCAAATATCAATATAATCATCTTCAGAACTTTCGTGATTATAATATAAGTAGGATGTTTCTCCATTTGAAGTGCCTTAGACTAACTACCTAAAAAAAACTGCTTCTTTCCAGGTCTTCTCCAGTAGACTCATACAGCGCCCCTGCAGGCCAAGACTCCATGCCCTCCGATCAGTACGGAGTACCAGACCAGGACAGTGAACATTCCGACGAAGGTTACGCAAATGCCAGGAATGCTCTCGAAGAACTTCTCAACCAGGTGTGTAGTGCATTGACAAGAATATTTAGAGAAAATCTGGCAAAAATACTATTAGAATTTTGATAAAGAATCCTGAAAACCACTTTTTTTTAGAAGTTGATTATTGAAGAAAGGCACCAGGATATTGCCATAGATTTCTAAAATCTGTCCTAGTTTTTTCTGTTTGTCTACCAGCAATTAAAAAACGCATTAAAATAACAATGAAGTAGGACAAGATATTGAATTAGGAGTATTTTTATTAAAGGACTCAAGCAGTTAGGTACTTATAAGATTTTGTACTTGTGGTATCTCTTTAGCGTCATTGATAAGAAATGTATATTTTTTTGCAGGAACCAGCCAACTACGACTTCGCATATAAAGTAAACGACTACGAGTCAGGCAGTGACTTCGGTCACACCGAGTCGCGGCAGGAGAACAGAGCTGAAGGCTCTTACTTTGTTGTTCTTCCTGATGGCACCAAGCAGGTTAGCATCCAAAACTTAACGATTTCACAGGCTTTCGCAATTACCCAATCGAATAAAATAATCAAATTTTGAAATGACTGTATCTGCAGTCATTTTGAGGATGGATTTAAGACACTTTTTCCTAAATCAATGTGTAAATATTTAAAAGTTCTGGGTAAATTGACTTAACAAATTTGGGAAGGTATGCATAATAATATATGGATTAAATTTAATAATCTTGATTTTCAGGTGGTAGAATACGAAGCTGATGAGAGGGGCTTCAAGCCGAGGATCTCAGTGGAACCAGCTGATCTGACCCGTAACGGAGGGTACGACGACAACGCTGCTGACCTCGACAAATCCGAAGATGGACCTTATTAGTTCAATCACATAGAACTACTTTTAGAATGGAGAAATGAGAAGTAAATTCAAATGTTCAGAAAATCTCATTGAATGAAAAAGCAATTAAAAAGGTGCTCAGAAAAGTATATTCGTCTCTATAATACACCTTAATGTGAGACAGAGACGGAACGAGATTTAATAGTTTAGTTTGAGTTTTTGGACATATTATGTTCCTTGACAGTATGTTCTATTTTCCTAATATTGTTTTGTTTTTTATTGATTGTTTGGCTTTTGTCTGTTTTGAATGTTCAGTTCTGTTTTTAAGATTCGTGAGATAGAAGAGCTATACATGTTTTGTAATATTAAACTATTTAAACATGATGTTTTTTTAAGATGTTGGATTGTCAAAAGTTGATCAACTAAAATGGTTTTAAATTAGTTCGTATTATAAAAATATATTTTTACGAAAGTTAAATGGACTATTGTCAAGTGCTTCTCATTTTATTATTCTTACTGTGATTCTGCTTGTTCCAAATGGCTATGTAAAAGGATACGATGTGTGTTAAATACTCAATTATTTATTGAATTTCGTAGCAAATGTAAAAATATAAAAAAATATACGAGAAACGTACCTCATAGTTTGTAAGTTGCTTGTGATGTAGAGTTTTAGTGCAAAATAAAATACTTTTGTATTGTAAAATGTATATTATTTACTTACCTTACTTATGTTATCATCCCCCTGCCCTTATCCTAATTTCGTTTGTGGTTGGTGCAGCATGTCTTATTCCATATACCATGTTTTATACCTGACGTCACCTCATAAGAAACATACTTTCTAGCCTTAATATCGTCTTTTACACAATCCATCCATTCCATAGTTTCATTAGTGGTACCCTTCCCACTTACCCTTATATTATTTATTACTTTTTGTAGAAAATAATTCTCACGGTGAACTTATTGCCACTAGGCATTTTTCGAAAAAGGTAAATAAGAAAATCAACTTTTTATTATTTAATACGCACCTAAATATTACCTGTTTACATGAATTTAATTATAGATAAGTATATCTTCCATAATTAGATAATATTTAAATGTTAAAAAGTAGCCCAATGAATGAAATACAGTGTAAAACTAGTGCATTTGATCTATTTATTGTTGATAATTATAGCACATGATATAATTATATACTTCAAATATGCTCAATCAAGTAAGCTCAAGAATTCGACTCAAGTCCGATCGATTCTGCCAGCATTCTCCGACAGTCGTTTCTCCTTTGGACTTTTCACCGACAGGACGTTACGTTTTAAAAAGATTCGTCGATAGAACGTTTCGCCTATGGATGTTTCGCCGACAGGACGGTTCGCATCTGTTTGTTTCGACGACAGGACTTTTCAACTATGGAATATTCGCCGTCAGATCGTTTTATCTACGATTGTTTAGACATGCTACTAGCTAGCTGCAAAGACATGAAGAAAGAAAATGATTTAATGTAAGTTCGTCTTTTTTTTTAATAAATAGTATTTATCTTTTAACTACCCATATTTTTCTATTTTGTTATAGCAAACATTGGGGAAATATAAAAATAAAAGATTATACAAGGTGTTTTTATTTATTCATGTTATAAAATGAGCTAATTTACAACTGAGTATACATGTTTTTAAGCCAATTTTACTACATCAGTCTATAGTACATAGTACAAAAGGTTCTCGAATTAACTTGATTTTTGTGACAGCCAGTTATTTAATAATAGGCTTAGTATCATAAAAAATATTAAATAAACGTATTTATTTATTTATATTAGAAATTAGTGATTACAAAGTAATTAAAAATGTTTTCAATTAACAGTAACGGCCCGTTCACGACCTTGCCGCTGTGAGCGGCAGCTAAGCGCGGGGCGGCGAGCGGTAAGATCAAAAGTATAAAAATGTTTGAAGCACGCCACGAGACGCCGCTCATAGCGAAAACGCGCGCGGTTTTATCCGAGCGAATCGCTACGGCGGCGCGCGGTGCGGTGAGCGGCAGGAACAAAAGTACAAGCGAATGAGTGCGACGCCACGAAACAGAGCGGCGTGGACAGCGGTGTAGAAGTGGACGTACTCAGAGGCGTAATTAAAAACAAAAAAATAGACAATTTTGTGGCGGTTATGGATACCGAGGCATTTATTACAGACATTTTTAATCGACTGCCTATATTGATGTCAAAACATCCCCAACAAAAATATAAAAATATCTTATAAGAAGGTTGTGGGAAGAAATTAAACAATGTTTTAATTTTTATATCTCTCATATTAATTATTATATCTCTATTTAATGTTTATATCTCTCATATCAAGAATGTCTTGTTTTAAAAATGTACTGCTTTCTAAACATAGAAGGGATAATTTTGATAACGCCATGATTTTGAGCACGATTTGACTACCTAAATACGTCCACCGCGGCCGCTACAACCTGTATAATCTATGGCTACCGCTACTGAGGTACGTGGCGTGCATTTCGCACCGCTCACCGACGCCGCACCGCCCGCCGCGCCGCGCGCCGCTTAGACCGAAGTCGTGAACGGGCCGTAAGTATGCCTTCACGTCGAAGAATGCTTGCAGAATCAATCATATAGTTGAAAAGATCATAAAAAATATTAAAGAAACGTATTTATTTATTTATATTAGAAATTAGTGATTACAAAGTAATTAAAAATGTTTTCAATTAACAGTAAGTATGCCTTCACGTCGAAGAATGCTTGCAGAATCAATCATATAGTTGAAAAGTCTTGTCGTCGAAACAAACAGATGCGAACCGTCCTGTCGGCGAAACATCCATAGGTGAAACGTTCTATCGACGAATCTTTTTAAAACGTAACGTCCTGTCGGTGAAAAGTCCAAAGGAGAAACGACTGTCGGAGAATGCTTGCAGAATCAGTCCGATCTAGGGGCACAGCAGTGCCCCCGTCAAGTCAAGTAAAACAGTGGCACGGCAGTACCATCCTTTCATATTAAGCTGCTGTTAGTTTTCTAGACTGGTAGTTTTTTATTTTTATTCTAGTCTTTTTTTGTCATTTTGAATGAACGTTCGACTTCAAAAAGGGCGGAGGTTCTCAATTCGTCGGATTTCTCTCTCTTTAATCCGGTCTAGAAAACTTTTTCTGCCTAGCCTTTTCCCAAGCTATGTTGGGTCGGCTTCCAGTCTTACAGGATTTAGCTGAATACCGTATTTTACATGGAGCGACTGCTTATCTTAAAAAAAAAAAAAAAAAAAAAATTCAAAAACCATTTATTCAAATTAGGCTACCATGTAGCACTTTTTGAAGGTCATCGACACAGACAGCACCCTGGTTCGCCCACCCCACCGCTTCCTAAGTGCTTTAGCCGGGGAGAAGAAACGGCGCAACAAACTCCCCAGCAGCACGCTGTCTTTACAATATAAAAAAATATAAGTAGTTTAGGGAACATGCCAAGTAAACAACTGCTTGAGGTTCATGAGTATCTCTGAAATAAAAGATTAAGATAAAGCTAGTAAACTACAGAAACCAAGGTCAACAGAACGACCAGTCACCGCAAGCAGCACCCGTTCACGAGTATGACGCAAGGGTCAGCCATCACCTCCCTCGCCATATTTGAGGGAAGGAGGTGACCCGACCCAAGACGACACCACAGGCAGTGACAGCTGAGGGAGCATGACGATACTATTGCCGGTAGTAAAAAATAAAAAAAAAGCTAAATGAAAAAAAACACCTCAAACACTGATTACGTACACAATCCCTTAACAAGTTCGTTTTACATGTTTACTTAAATAAATTTTATAATTAATATAATTATACATTCCAAGATGTAAAAAGGAGTAATAATTTGCATATAAATTATACATAGATACGCATAATCGTATTAAATATAAAACAAAAAAAAGGTAACAAACGTTGTTACATACAAAGTGTATGCCTATCAAATAAAATAAAAACATGATTATAAAACAAAACATAATTAATACAAATTTTCATTCCACATGGAACCGTCTTGTGTCTATCGCGAATGCCAACTATGTTTATCGTTTAAATAGTCGTTAATTGTATAATAGGCCTTTTCACACAGCTTACTTTTAATTATAGATTTAAATGAGTTAAAGGGCAGCTCTAGTAAACTAACAGGAAGTTTATTGTAAAACCGAATACCAAGCCCCACAAATGAGTTGTGTACCTTATGCAGCCTGTGTGAAGTCACGCATAACTTATGTCTATTTCGCGTGTTTATATTATGTATATCCTTATTCTTGGTGTACAAGTGAATATTTTGACGTATAAATAATATGTTCGCAAAAATAAATTGTGACGCTACAGTAAGGATACCTATCTCCTTAAACCGCTCCCGAAGAGAAGCTCGAGAATCTAGTCGGTATATGGATCTAACAGCTCGTTTTTGTAAGATGAAAATGGTTTCTATATCCGCCGCCTTACCCCACAACAGTATGCCATAGGACATAATGCTGTGGAAGTAGCTAAAGTAAACAAGACGAGCCGTGTCCACATCAGTGATCTGCCTAACTTTCCTAACGGCGTAAGCAGCAGAGCTGAGCCTACTCGCGAGGCACGCGACATGTGCCGACCATGTAAGCTTACTATCAATCGTGATGCCCAGGAACTTTGTCGAGTTTACACTATCTAACACTTCATTATTGATTATGATATTAGGACCAAGATTTTTAACATTTGGCATAGCAAATTTAACGCATTTGGTCTTTTTTGCATTCAAAACTAAATTATTAGATGAAAACCAATGCGTTACCTTGGTGAGTGCATTATTTATTTCATTGAAATCATTCCTATTCCTATTCACCTTGAAAATTAACGAAGTGTCGTCTGCAAACAACACTACCTCACATATACCTTTTAAAAAAAAACGGTAGGTCGTTGATATAGACTAGGAACAAAAAAGGACCCAGTATTGACCCCTGGGGCACACCCAGCTTAACAGGCAGAGCAGTGGACTTATCGCCGTTAACATGGACACATTGTTGTCTATCACTTAAATACGAACTAATTAAATCTAGTGCTATACTTTTAATTCCATAATGACGGAGTTTGCGAATAAGTGTGTCATGATGGACGCAATCAAATGCCTTAGAAAGATCACAAAACACCCCAATGGCGTTCTGCGAGTCCTCCCAGGCGCTATAAACATGCCTAAGCAAAGCTACACCAGCGTCTGTAGTTGAACGTCCTTTGGTAAAACCGTATTGCTCGCTATGTAAAAGTTTGTTTAAATTAAAATGACTTAGAAGTTGCTTCAATATCAGTTTTTCAAAAATTTTACTAAATGCGGGAAGGATCGATATAGGTCTAAAATTACAAATTTCACTTTTATCACCTGATTTAAATAATGGTATAACTTTACTATATTTCATGAGATCTGGAAAGATACCTAAATTCACGCACTTATTAAAAATGATAGCTAGGGAGGGTGCAACAACGTTAATAATGTTACTTACTAGTTTTACAGATATACCCCAAAAGTCTTCGGTTTTTTTGTTACTAAGCGTCTTAAAAGTATTTATAATATCCAATGGAGTCACATATTCAAAACTAAAATAATTATCACAGTTAGGCACAGTATCACGCAGTAAGTTTTCAGCATCAGCTGACGATGAATTTAAGGAGCTTGTTGTAGTTATTGGTATGTTAGCAAAAAAGTTATTAAAAATTTGAGCAATGTCATTGTTTTTATTTACTAATTGATTGTTATAAATAATCTCTAGTCCATACTCTCGTTTCCTAGCCTTGCCAGTTTCTTGGTTAATAATGTTCCAAGTAGCTTTTATTTTATTAGAAGAGTTTTCGATTTTGTTTTTAATAAATTTAGATTTTGCCATAAAGCAAACTTTTTTGAATATTTTTGAGTAGCTTCTTAAGTAACTTAGAAAGGTATCATCAAATTTATATTTTTTCATACCATATAACTCATAAAGTCTAGCTCTACTTCTATGAATACCAGTAGTGGCCCATTGGTTGAAGGAGACAGAATTGCACTTGACCTGTATAGTTTTACATTTAAAAGTAGATTCAAACTCATTTTTAACAACATCAAAAAGTGCTCCATAATTGTCATTGGGATTACCTGATTCCAAAATAGATGGTCGTATTTTGGACCTGATGCTGTTTTTAAAACGAGTACACCGATGCGAAGAGTACGGTCTTGTTACGACTTTTTGAATTTTATTAACAACTAAATGTGGGAAGCTTGCATATTGACCGCAATGATCCGAAGTAAGATCAGTTAATATTATCTTTTTATTCGCTACAACATTACTAAATATATTATCTAAACAAGTAGCAGAAGTGGCCGTTAGCCTAGTTGGTTCGCAAAAAAGGTTATTTAAATTAAACGATTTGAACAAATTAAGGAGTCTGACGGACATTGGTGTTGACTCTAATATGTTTACATTGAAATCCCCACATACTATAATCTGTTTCTTACTACCTTTAATCTTAGAAAGTGAATCTTCCATTACTGATTCAAATAAATTAAAGTCACTAGAGGGGGGTCGATACACACAAATTATAACAAATTGTTCTATTTGGTATCTGACCTCCACAACCGATTGTTGGGTAATACAGTACCCCATAGTAAGACTGGTTGTGGTTGTTACCTGATCAAATAAGGATCCCAATTAAGTATGTAAGCAATTTCTTAAAAGAAGAATATTCTAAAAATAAGGGTTCAGCATATTTGTATTATATTTAGTTACCTACTTACCTATAAAACTACTAGACCCATTTCCAAAATAATTTCACCAAAGAATTCTACATTATCCCTGAGTAACTAATGGTCGAATACTGAAGTGTCAATCAGATTGAAGCCGCTGTTAAGTCTCATGCTGTCTCTGTCACTTTAAGGTGTAAAGTAGCGACAGACATTTAAGAACGTGTTAAAGTAAATAAACGTTTCAGTATTTGGGAGTAAGTGTACCTTTCTTATTGAGGGCAGACCAAGATATAACCTTCACCTTCCTCTGAAAAATATAAGGATTTAATCTTTTATGAAGTATCAATACACCAAACTACCGAAACCTTGGTCTGTAGTAAGTTGACCTTTCCGGAATGTTTAAAGAGTGTCCTATTGGCTTCAATAACAAACAAATAAGTATTGTATGTGTAGGTAAGAACAACTGATCTTTATCCGAGATTTTTTGAAAAGCAGTAAAATTAGAATATTTCCGTAAAATAAAAGAGTTTATAAATTTATAAGCACAAACTCTGTAGTACTAGCATATTTTCTCCGCTGATGACATAAAATAAATATTTTTTTATCGAAATTCAGTTTTTTTTATTAAGCGAACCTGACTCACTGCATGACAAATGCCTCTCTACTCTGTTTTCTTCTCCCTCACGCCCTCGGCGTAAGGCTGATCTCGCCATCTGTGTCTGGGCCTGCAGTTATGGTTCCTTCCATTTAGAGGGTACCCATTGGGTTTGGTCGTCTGATATGCGGCAGATGTGATCAGCTCAGATCCATTTTAGCGGCAGTCTTCCAGTGAATATTATACACGATGATATAATATTTTGGGAACATCTCACCCAACCATCTAATTTGAAACTAGGCAGACTTTATTATGACAACCAGAAAACTGATGAACATACCTACTATTTTCTATTTTTCTGAATACGACCATGTTATAGGTAAATATTACACCCAGACACAGAACAATTGATCATGTTCAGCACACAAAGATTTGTCCTGGGTGAATCGAACCCCGATTTACCAGTCAGTGTCACTTACCCATAGACTAACGGGTCAGTCAAAAAATAAAATATGTTTTAACCGTTGTATGTTTGTTACTACTTCACCTTCAAGGAACTCAATGCATTTTAATGAATTTTAACTCACTGATAGTTCATAGAATGCTGAAAAAAACTGATACAAATGGTTCTGTACTCTTTCAAAATAGGCCCAGCTAGCAATAAAAACATGTCCCTAAATAATAAAAACTAAGATTCAACCCTCTCGTGCTGTTTGCTTTATTTAATTGCTAGCAACGCCCTAATGCTCGGTTCCCTAGATCCCTTTGATCCCTAGTTAACTCAACCAATGGTTAAATATCCTAACTACTGGTTTCAAACTTCAGTAGAACATTTTTATTCATAAATTTTAATTCTAACAAATGGTTTAATAATTAACCCTCCGAATTATTGACCTTTTGAATAGACAAACAAAACGCGTTTTACCGAAATTTTAGACCATTAGTATATTTAAACATTGGTTGAGTTAATTAGGGATCAAAAACTGGGCCTTAATCGAGGTCCGAACCCCACAGGGGGTGCCCTTAGTGAAGGTTGCTAAGGTAGTTAGTTTTTCTATATAGCTCTGAATGGACGACCGAATTGTTTCGCCAAAAAGACGGTTAAAGCAGTCAAAGCCGGCTTATGCTAACTCCAGCAGACCTTGCGCAATTGAGCTGTTGTAGATTTGTCACAAAAACTATGAGGCAGGCCTAGAGGCCCTATGATGTCTAAGACCATAGTAATTAGTTTAGTTAATTCAGAGTAAGGTCAGGTCGCAGATAATGCAGTGCGTAGTATTAGGAAGTCTCAGTCGTGAGTACATCCTTGAGAGACATATTGGTGGGTTAAAAAAATATATGGAGATGTGTTGGGTTGACAAAATTTGTTAAAGAGTCATTGTGTTTTTTAAATTATTGGTTGGTTAATTCTAATTTTTTATTAAATAGGTAGCGATGAGAGAAAGCTGTATGTTGATTGATTCATATTTTTTTATATTTCCGATTTTGAGTAATTTTTTCTGATCTTTTGATTTTCCTGATTCTGTTTTGCTGTTTCTGTTGTTATTTGATATACTCTAAACGCACAAAATACCTAACTTAACAAAAAAGCATGTGATCCATAAAAAAAAGAGTAGGTAAGTACCTGTAACTTCTAGTCTTATGCTTCAAAAACTTGTTTTCAGTAAATTCTGTCAAACAGTAGTAACTGATATCTTAATCACTTTCTTGAATAACATTACTTTATCACTTCAATCGCAACAGCGCACCTATCTACAACTAAGCTAAAAAATACAAAAAATGTCTACTCCACGCCATCATTAGTCCCCAAACTCGCAACACCTTGAAAGCTCATCTTTTATGTGTCTAATGAGCGACAATATTTCATCCCCTACCTTTTAGAGCGACATCGTATATAAGGTACATACAATGGCCACAAAGTATCACATCACACAGAGCCGTCTCATCTAAGCATCTTGATTTTTTAATCAATAACAATGAAGGTATTTCTTTCATATATTTTGTTTGTTTTAATTTTTCGGGATTGGATTGCAGTGTCTTTTTCATTCATTTCGTTTTTGATATCTCAGTAAACTATTTTTGTAAAGATTTTAAATATTGGAAATTACATGGTAAAAAAGTGCTATGGCTAACACTTCTGTATCTTATAATATCTATATTCTGTATCTTATATCTGTATCTGCTCTAAGTTTTTCGGATGATATAATTTCATTAAACTTTACGTGTAATATCGTCGTAAATATTATAAAATCATCTAATTTTCTTTATTCCTCTATTTTTTTAACATTAGGTACAGTACACTACATAATCGTGGTAGCACTAACATTAAGATCGCCTTTATTCTAAACCTGTAAGGTGGATTTAGGCAACTCGTTTTTACTGATGACGTGTGACCTGTTCTTATATAAATCGTAACCTGTCTGCAGGTGCTTTACAAAGCACTTGGCTAATTGGTGTTACATAATCACATTATAGTTAGTTGGGGCAAGAGAAACATAATTTATTTTAGAAATAATGTTTTAGTTTTTTGTTATTGAATGCGAGGTCCTATTGTGATTTTGTAAAATACGCTATACAATTTAATGTATGATAAAAAAAGGTAATTAACATCTTATTAGACTAAAAATCCAATTTGTAAGGTAAGTCCTGGTGTTTCTCTTACCCCACCAGACCATATACTTTTCTTACACTAGATATTACTAATTTTCTAAGTTATTATATCACACTAATTAAAACTAAAAATGAATGAAAATATGCTGTACTTCTTCAGTTAATCGAATTTCCCCGCACTTGTGCATTTCAGACTTTCTTCGCTGCTGTGTTTCTTATCGCCTTGACTGTTGCTGAGCCCCCACCTTCAAACAGGTAAGTTCTGAGAAAAGTACAGCTAATTAGTACAACTAATACAGACGGTTTCTGAATCGAGAATTTCAACTTTGAAACCCGAACTCTGGTCAACTCGACCCGACGGGAAATCGTGGGGTGTCATTGCTTGATCTGTCACGTGGCCTGGCCTAAGTACAGTTTGAGAAAATGTTAACTTGTAATTCTTAATTCAGAATCTTGTGTGTTTATAGAAAGACGGAAAAAGTAATATTTTCACTAACATCTTCTAAAAATTAATATATAGAAACATAACACAGTTCTTTATAAATTGGTGCAATCAACAATACGAAAGCTTTACATAATGCATACAAAACACAATGTTTAGACCTCCGAACAGAATATACTTTGGCAAGTACCAAATAGAAGCTAGCTTGGCTAGGGAGTCCCACCTATTGCACTATCGGTGAATCCACTCGTAACACAAGCATTTAACTTAATTTTGCAAGAATACTAATTGTGTGACCCACATGGTTAGTAAAGTTTAATTGGTTAAAAGGACATATACAAAAACCTAAAGCGGTAAAAAAACGAAAATTAAATATCTACGCTAACTTCTACCTACGAGGATCTCGGCCCCCTAGTCAAGTCAGATTCTACAAGCGTCAAAGCTCTAAGTCACGCTACGTAACAGTTTTTTTTTCCATACTGTTGATTTTTACGCTTGTAGAAATGTCGCATAAGTACATGGCATTTTTCTCTTTTCAGTTACCTTCCGCCTCCTCCATCAAGCCGTGGTGCAGGCTATCCTCAGGGCGCTGCCAACCAGTTCGGGCCCCAGATAGTGGCGGCTCGAAACCTGGACGCTGGACACTCTGGACACGCCCACAGTGGCCACGGAGCTCAAGCTAATGCTTTTGGAAGGTAATTAAATTAATGCTATTGGATTTAAAGTGGTTTTGATAAAGTAACCCAATATAGATACTTCATTGATATCATTAATCTGCTTGGAGGAAACTGATGTATCTATCATGATGACGATATTTAATGCTGAAATATAGCGAAAGTTGACTCGACAAACGTTATATATCATCCTAAAGTATTTAAAATCCTGATTTAACTGACACAGAATGTATCTTGGGATCACATGGAATCGATCTACTTTGACACTGCAATCAAAGACGTAGCAACTGTTGTTACGAGATCTTCAATGTAGATGTTCTCTTCTGTATGAAATACGTTATTAATTCTGGTACAATGTGCTTCAGATCAGCTCCTCAAGAACACGGCTCTGGTGCTCATGGTAGGCTCGCTGGTGAGGAGACCGCGGGGTACGACCACCACGCTGCCGCCTTCGCGAGGAACGCTTTAGAGGAGATCAATGCTGTAAGTTTGTTACTGTCACCCTTACAATGTTCAAGATCTGTTTTAGCCGAATACTGAAACTTCAATCAATTTGAAGCCGCCGTTAAGTTTTATGCTGTCTCTGTCACATTAACATGTAAAGTAGCGACAGATAGACATTTAAGAACGTGTTAAAGTTGTTTTGCGATTCAGCATTAGGGGGGAAGTCAAAACTTTTCTCCAAATTGTTGGCCTTTGATGCTCCAGCGGTTTACAAGAAATTGTTTCATTCTTTATCTCATAAGAGTCCAGTAAACTCCTACAGCTTACACTTACAGTTCGAGCTGCTTGCTTTTTAAGAACAGCTTTAAGGTAGAGCTAAAATCTAGTTCAATTTTTTTTCAAACGCTACGCAAATACTTAGTTTGTTCAATCATTTGTGAACTTGTAATTCGTGGGTTAAGAACTAGAGTAGCGTAAGGGCAAAAATTCAAAAAAATTTTTTTTTCACCATTCGCTTTTTCAATCCCCATATTTGTATGTGCCGAAAAACTGGAACGATGTAGTGTGTAGATTGCTTAGTACAATAATAACGCATAAAAAGAAAAGAAGTTTGTTTATTGCCAAAAGGAAGTGTTTCTACTTACAATAATCTTGACATTATTTTGTCAATAAAGTTATGAGCACAACGATCGTAACTCGAACCGTTACTGCTTATGGGTCCTTGTTTCGTACGCTTCTGTAATTTTTCTCCGTGCCAAAAAAACGTAAGGGTGGGTTACGCTACTATGGCACCAAATAATTAAAGTATTGCAGTCCGTTATTATGTCAATAATAGTGTAAATGCTATATACATTTTTTTGGCACGTAATTATTCCATACATTATTAAATTTATGTAACAGCCAAAATGACGTATGTCAACCAGTTTTAGAAAAATATTTTTTTTTTAAATGAAACCATTTTTTTATTGACCATAAATTTACAGTATTCTGTAGCCAATAAATAAAGCTTTATTTTAAGTAAAAAACAGATATACAGATACTATAGATTTTATATTATAAGACCTACAAGTTGACGGTAGGTAAATTTGAGTTGTTTTTCGGCTCTCCTGAGAAGTTGTCATTTTGCCCTTACGCTACTCTTGTTCTTAACCCACGAATTATACTCAACTTTAGGTTTATTAAAATTCTAATCCGAAATGCTTTAAATATTCAACATAAACAAACATCAACTGTACCCACTTGTAATTGTAAAACCAGGAGCCAGCGAACTACAACTTCGGGTACATGGTGAACGACTTCCATGAGGGTACTGACTTCGGCCACCACGAGGAACGTCAGGAGGAGCACGCGCAAGGACAGTACCACGTCGTTCTGCCCGATGGCAGAAAACAGGTGCTGTTAAACTCTCACTGCTGTTAAACACCATCAACATCTGCCTAGCCTGCCTCTTGGAAATCTACATTATTCCTATAGACAATAAGCAATTATGCTGTGCGGGCCGCTAGTCTTCTTCTTCCTGCCTATATCCCATTCACATAGGGTCCTTTCCTCTCTCTTACTCGTCATCGCGGCATCCACTCCTTTCTTTTTCACACAATCCATCCATCTCTTTTTCGGTCTCCCTCTGCTTATATACCCATCCACAGTCATACTTATAACTTGTTTAGTTATGTGACTTTCATCCCTCTTTATAACAGTGCAGGCCGCTAGTATGATATAAAAGTGAAGGTTTATCATTGGTTAAAAAATGATCTTGGTCTTTGAATATACATTTGATCGTAACTACCCTATTACATAAACTACATATCTGTTTTCTCCGATCTTTAAAAATTGACTATTCACCTACAGACCGTAAGCTACGAAGCTGATGAGCGTGGCTTCAAGCCCCAAATATCCTACGAGGATTCCGAAGACCTAGCCCGCTCTGGCTACGACAGCAACGCTAACAACGTTCGCAGCGGTAACCATGGCAACGGCAAGCAAGATGGCGGCTATCCTCATGGTAACCAAGATGGAGGTTACCATGGTAACCATGGAGACAACGCCCGTTCTGCTGGCTACTGACTCAATTACCACCTCATAGATATATTATTATTTTTGATTTGTATTTATTAGAATTTTTATAGCACATATTTCGTATTTTGTTTTTAATAAAGCAAGTATATATTTTGTAATACTTACGTATTTCTTATTTCTTTATGTAATAGGTATTGAGGTCCGCTAATGTTTTTTAAAGCGAAATAAAATACAATAATTTCTATTTTACTTACATTTAACCACTTGGAACAAAAATCCAAATGAAAGACTATAAAGAAATTAATTAAAAGGTAAAGCATCCTACCTTCCTCTAAGAGATGACATGCCCAGATATATTCAGTAACGAACATCCAACATAAATTAAAAAACAAGGAAACTCTGCCATCTTTAATTTTCATCAGTCGATTTCTGTACATCTTATTATAGCTTACTGTATAAACAAATTATATATTTGACAACCTACAAGAACTTGATAGTCAATGATGTCACCACGAATTTTCTTAACTAATAATTAAGTACTTATCTCTATCTATTTACATTAACACGAAGAATACAAGGCGACCAAGGGCATCGAAGCGTTTAATTGAATCTTTATTAATTATTTAAATATTTTCTTTATTTTCCGCGTTTACTTAACTGATTGAAGATCATTCGAAGTATTTGTTCTAAGATTTGCGTTGACTTTATGATTCACGGTAACTCAGTATATTGGATTTACACAAGTTTAGCAAATTCGACCATATGCGTCACTAAGGCCCAGTTTTGTGATCCCAAGTTAACTCAAAGTACTCAAACATTGGTTAAATATGCTAACTAATAGTTTCAAACTTCGGTAGAACGCGTTTAAATTCATAATTTTTAATTCTAACAAATAGTTAATCAATTAAAGACGAGTTTTTTGATCGCAAATTAACTCAACCAATGGTTAAATATACTAACTAATGGTTTCAAACTTCGTTAGAACACATTTATAAATCAATTTTTATTCCAACAAATGGTAAATAATTATCTCTCCGACTTATTTGACCCTTTGATAGACTAACAAAAAGCGTTCTACCGAAATTTGAAACCATTAGTTAGCATATTTAACCATTGATTGAGTTAACTAGTTGAGTTGAGTTATCAAAAAACTGGGCCTTAATCTCCAACTTATTTGATGGACAAACAATTGATGAAAAAACGCGTAAATCCAAAAAAAATAAACCTTTAGTTACCATAATTATATAACCCTTGGTTGAGTTAACTCAGGAGCAAAAAACTGGGCCTAAAAGAGGATTGGCTCACGCACGCACGTGTGAAAAGCTTTCTCTTTACATAAAAATTGTAGAGATAACATCTACTGCACACACGGCCACGCTATGCATAAAAACCATCAAACGCTAACAAGCTAACACATGCAACAACGTTGGCGTAGAATTCGTGCACGCAGTGGAGAAGCAAATTAACTAAAGTCCACAATGTTGTTGCTAAAGCTACAATATTTATACTAAGCGTTTCTTAAAGAATTAAAAAAACCTGGCCTCATCATCATCTGCCTAGCGTTTTTCACAACTTATGTTGGAGTCCGCTTCCAGTCTTACCGGATTTAGCAGAATACCTTATTTTACATGGAGCGACTTCCTAACTGACTCCCACAACTCACTTTACTAGGTAATACAGTATCCCGTAGGAAGACTGGTTGGCGGAATTCCGATATTACTATTAATTAAGCGGCGGTAGCCTAATGGCTAGGGCGTCGGACTTGCGATCATGTGGTTGCAGGTTCGAATCCCACCCATTACACTACCGACGTGAACCCACTCGTAACACAAGCATCTTAGCTTAGCACGAGGGGTTAACGAGATTACTAGTAATGTGCGACCCACATTTCTAGAAACCTTTTACAAAAAAAAAAAAAAAAAAAAATTGACATGTTTGAAAAAGAATACTGTATGACGCCATTTTTATACCACGAATGACTATTATCAGAATTTGGTAAAATCAGCCCTTATCGACTACTGGACTAAGACCTAAAATCAACGTATATCGGACGGGACCTGTCGGGACCAATAGCTAGCCTGCTTTCTAGACTTAATTTATTTAAAATCTTAATTATTTTCTTTGAACCTTGTTATTAGAGAACAGCTGATTATTTCAAAGAAGCTAATTATTTCAAATCAAACTTTCATGTTTTTTTAACTCAAAAGCATTGTTCGGACAGCCAGGATGCCTATAAGGTGGATAGTGACTAGAGCATAAGATTGTAATGTAACGATTTGACTTATGGCACAATACAGGCAAATGCTCAGTTTTCTAAAAACATTTCTATGAAATGTTACTTCTGCGAATGGTTGATGCTTTGTTCTCCATAATGGTCACGGCAAGGGTGCATATAGTGTAACATTTCTTCCTACATTTGGTACATTTGTTGAAAAATTGGACCGCAAAATGCTCGTCCTTTTACTCGACAGAATGTTACATCAAAACACTCTTTGGTTTTTAAAATCAAATTGAATAAAAACATCGAGCGTTACGTTCAATACTTAATACTTTATTGCTCTCCATAAGTTATAAACATGATTACACAGTTTTAAAAGTTACATTATGGACTCTGTAGGGCACGGCAAGCTACAATTAAATAAAAACTAGTTGAAAGTTATATTTTGGCATTATTATAAATGTTTACTAGCATTAAAAATGTTCGAAACGTGGTTCGATTTAATTTAAAAACGATTACCGATGTTCTGACCAAGCTAAATTCGGCAAAAGGAAACAAATTCGCCCGCCGCACCTGTCTGTCTGAACGAGATGAACTCAAAAACGACGTACCTGATTTTCATATGGTTTTCACGGATAAAGTGGATTCAATACCGTGCTATAAGTGCGAAGCCGGAACAAAACCGCTAGTTATAAATTAAGAATAATGTATACAGAATATAAGTCATAAAGTTTGTTTATGACTGATCATCAAAATTAATTGCTAGATTAAATTATGTAAGGACCGAAGCCAAAACTAATAAATAAGGAAAATTTACTTACCTACTTTTAATTATCATCAACTTCTTTTCTAACTTAGAGTCCAATTTACAGGATTAATTTAAAAGGAGTGTGTATATTCAACGAGGTAATCAGGTGCTTCACTGAACAAGTTTTCTCAAAAAACTTAGGTCGAAATCGTATTATTTAAAATCATCTTGTCTTACAAACATAAGTCACATGACCCGTCTCTTTGTATGAAAAGTTAATTTTCTAATTTAAGATTTCGACCCATGTTCCGTGGGAAAGTTCTTGAGTTTTATGCACCTGATTACTTCGTTGAATATTCGCACTAATTTTAAATTAATCCTGATAAACATTTTCAACCACCGTCCAACGCATCTCCTATAACAAGTACTAAAATATCACTACCTACATTAACCTACCAACAGCCTACATCCCTACTAGGATCACAAAACAAACACTTTTTATATTCGACCTTCATACTAAACAATGATTCTTCATTAGAACTTGCCTAATCCGATTCCAATCAAAATTCGTTCAGTCAATATTTGATCATCGTCATTCAGACGAAGGCCTAATATTGTTTGATTAATTTTGAGTATAAAAACGGGATTTATCTTGGATAGAGCATCATTCGATTGATTTGTCCATTCGATCTCTTAAACATGAAGGTAATTAATTTAGAATAATTAGTACCTTCAAGGTATTAAGTCCAAAGAAAGTTTTAATTAATCTTATAATTTGATCTTCGATCACTTTCTTTCAGTGTTTTCTGTTTATTCCGTTTCATCACTTATCTAGTTTTTTATTCGTGTAACTTATAGATAATGTTAAATTTTAATTTACTATGAGAACTTCTTAAAATTAATTCATAATATATACTTTTTAATAAAATAATCCTTTTAGAACCATAAATCAATTATTCTCACTATCTCTTGCATATAATTCTAAGGGCATCGAGTTTCAATTTTATCCTCATCTGTGACCAGGTCATCATTGCTGTAATCTTCGCCCTCGGCTCCGTGGCGGCTAAGGGTTCAGGACCCTACCTGCCCAGTGGATGGAAACCTGAAGGACCCAGCTTCTTCCTGCCTTCCGAAATCTCAGTAAGTCAATCTCATCTCACTAAGTATTATTTGAATAGTTATGTATAACTTGCTTATCTTAATACTAATGAATTAAATATGTTAATAAAAGCAAACCTAAAACAACAAATTCAATCTTAAAATGAAATTGAAAGTGATTTCATCAATCTTGATTCAACGCTCCAATTTAACATCAGGACATTTATTCCAAAATACTCCTAATTACTACTAAGTATTATAATTTCTAAAGATTTTTATGATATATTATAAATTATCTTGACTATTTATCATTTCTGCATTGTTCCTCAGAAACCATCCGATAGTCCACTTAGAGAGAACCTCTTCCAAGAAACCGAAGCCTCAGGCTCCGAAGCCCTCAGGGAGTACGGGCCTCCTAAGCTTGACGAGGTTATCCAGGTCGTTGCCAGCCAAGCCCTCCCTGACGTGGCCACTGAACAGACCTTCTTGGTTGAAGCTAAGGTCAACCAGGATCTAGTGGCTGCTGTTGAAGAGGCTACGGTTGAAGGTAAAATTATTAGCTTTGATTGGAAACAATTGGAAACAACAATACCTACTTTCTACATTTACAGTCCTTCGAAATTATTTTGACATGATAAATTTCAAACCTATAAAATATTGCTATCCATTTCAGTCTCTATATATATCCTATTTAAATCCTAAAGTTTGCTCAAATAAGATGACAGAATAAAAAGGATTAAACTTTCCTTGAAATCTTTAGTACAGGCATCTTTGAACAGCTGATTATAAGTCTAAAAAATTAACACGATTCTTTCATTTCCAATATCAATATCTCTATCACATTACAATTAAGGTTCGTTACTTCCAGCTAACACTGAACAAATAACAGCTATCGTTGAAGAAGTAGCAACAGCTACTGAATCACAACTGGCTGAAATATCTGAAGAACAAACTACTGAAATTCTATCTGAAGTCCAACCTACCTTCGAAACTAAAGCTGAAATCGTAGAACAGACCGAAGTATCTACTGAACAAGATGCCGCGCCTACTGCTGCGTACACCCAAGAGAATGTACAGGAAGTTGTAGTTATCCCAGAAGAGATCGTGGTCCCTACTGCTGGTGCTCAAGAAGAGGTTGTCCCTACTGTTGTTGAAGAGATCGTTGAAGAGCAAGTTGTTAGAGTGAACAACATCGCTGAGGCTATCGATAACTTGGAAAAGGAAGTTAAGGCTGAGGTGAGAATTCTTTGATTTAGTTGCCTGGGCTTAGGTTAAGTAATTGGCAGTTAGTTTAATAGTGAACAACAAATCGATGTATTGGCTTATGATATAATAACTACAAAATAATAACCTATTAAATCATTGTTTCAGACTCTTGAGGGTGTGGTGGAAATTAAACAGATCTCTGGGTAAGTGTTTTTCTATTTAATTGAATACAATACCACTGTTATATCCTCTTAACTACTCTAGCTTTTCAAAGATGTTCTTCAACGACTATGTTCATTTGTTCAATTTCAGAACGAGATTTCGTATCATTAGTGTTAGCTGACCTGGCAAACATTGTTCTGCCATATTCTGGACGTATAAAAAATAGTTTACAACCTATTCTCAGACCTACTGAACTTACCTTACAAAATTTCTTAAAAATCTGTTAAACCGTTTTGGAGGAGTTTGGTTGCAAGCACTGTGACACGAGATTTTTATATATATTGAAGAAGATATAAGCAATCTTCTGGAAGAAGAGTAGTGTATACTCCTTCCCCCATAATGTGTCCTACCTTGTCTTTTCACTCATTATTATGTACATATTTTCAGATCCTTGGAACAGGCTCCTGAAGGTTTCCTCGAATACGGACCCCCCGGCTTCAGGGAGTACGGACCCCCCAAGGAGGAGGAACTTGCTCGGTCTGCAGCCGTTGAGGTACTGGTCACCACATTTAATACTGAGTTACATGTATACCTATTCTATAGAATTTCTTGCCAGTTCTTCTGCATAGGAATGACATTTTGGAAATGCGCAACGTTAAACGTCTTCTGTAAGAATTATTGGCTAGGACATCGGAGTTGCGATCATGTGTGGGTTCGAATCCCACCCATTGCACTACCGACGTGAACCCACTCGTTACACAAGTATTTAGCTTAGCACGAGGGGTAAACAAAAATACTCCTTATAAGACTCACTTTGCTATTAAGTTTAAAAAAAAATCGTAAAATTGCTATATCATTGCTATAACTTGGATTAATTCAAAACTTTTTGTATTCCAAAAATATGCTTGACTTATAAGTACATTATCGTGATGATTGCCTTACTGACGAATTATTTTACAGAAGTAGTTGTTAACATAACTTTAGTAGTTGAAAAATTTAAGCCGAAATTGAACGTTTCTTTGTTACTATTTCCAGTTGGCGCCGACCAGTGCTTTTGAGAACAACGAAGTCAGACGGAGGCGTTTCTCCCCCAAATTCAGGTACTTATACTACTTATAGACTTCTGCATACCACTATTACCAGTAGTTCCTGAGATTAGCGCGTTCAACCGAACAAAGAAACAAACTTCAGCTATATAATATAAGTATAGATTAATAATTTATCATGTTTCATTACAGGTCAACCAAGAAACATTAAGAATTGACAAGAAAACTCACTAGACCTATGCTAGCTAGAACAATGGACTACGATGCCTGAACTAATTTCAATAAAAAAAAAAACAAATAAAAAATCAGCTGTCAAATTATGGCATTCCGCCATTTTCTTTTTGTTTGATAAATTTTGGTGTAAGGTTTATGTTTAATTTGAATGGTGATTTCATGTAATTAAATAGAACAATGTAATGTGATAATTAATGAATAAATAAATGTATATTATCAAAATGAAAGCTTTAGTTGGTATATCCCTTATTTTAGTAACTAAATACATATAATAGGTATAGGTATAGTACCTACATATTGAATAGAAAAGAATTTGCAATCTTTTTTTAGCAATATATTTTTTATTATCTGTCTTACGTACTAAAAGACAGATTTTCACTTTTCAAGCCTTGCGTTAGTCTCGCTAAAACTCAAGAACGGCTGAACCGATTTATCTGCTTTTGATCTTAAAATGTTTGTGGAAGTCCAGGGATGGTTTAAAAGGTGTAAAACATAAATAATAAGCAAAAAAAAAAAAACTGTTCCTAGACACGGGGACTTTTGACAGTACGAAGTCTGTCCGGGCAGCTAGTATATTTATAAAAAATGATATTATCTCAGCTCAGAAGTACAAAATGCACAATTTTTGAAGTGAAACTTCTTTTGGCGCATGAGGGTAAAATTTTTACAGATGAAACGTCACGCCGGTATGCAACGGAAGTAGTAGAATACATTACAATGTCTTTGAACGGAAGTGTCAGAAAAGGGAGAGAGAGTGATCGAGACCATGAAGGTTTTCATCTATACCTTCATGATCGAGACCGATTGAGAGAGAGTAAGACAGGGCTTCTATTAGTTTTAATAAATATAATAATTTTATTAAAATGGGTGCCAAGAAACCAAGATGGCGTCGACGACAATTTGCAAATTTTTCGTCATGGGTGTCATTTTCATGATTCCCGAGGTCGCTTAATCGATTATGGGGTCGAAATTAAAACCCAAGATGGCGCCGAGGAAATTTTGCAAATTTTTCGTCATCGGTGTCATTTTCATGGTTCCCAAGGTCGCTAAAAACGATTATGGGTTCGAAATTAAAACCCAAGATGGCGCCGACGACAATTTGTAAATTTTTCATCATGTGTGTCATATTCATGGTACCCGAAGTCGCTAAAAACGATTATGGGGTCGAAATTAGAATCCAAGATGGCGCCGAGAAAAATATGCATTTTTTTCAACATGGGTGTCATTTTCATGGTACCCGAGGTCGCTAAAAACGATTATGGGGTCGAAATTAGAATCCAAGATGGCGCCGAGAAAAATATGCATTTTTTTCATCATGGGTGTCATTTTCATGGTACCCGAGGTCGCTAAAAACGATTATGGGGTCGAAATTAGAATCCAAGATGGCGCCGAGAAAAATATGCATTTTTTTCATCATGGGTGTCATTTTCATGGTACCCGAGGTCGCTAAAAACGATTATGGGGTCGAAATTAGAATCCAAGATGGCACCGAGAAAAATATAATGCATTTTTTTGTGATGTCATTTTTAAGATTTGCGAGGTCACTAAAAATAAAAATGAGGTCAAGCTTTCGCGGAAATGTCTATCGCGCAAAAGTTCCTGATCCAAGATGGAGGACATTTCTCTATATGAAATTACATGTATTCGTCTCAATCTCAATCTAGAATTTTTGCATGTGAGACCATAGACGAAGCGCATTTGCATAATAGTTACTGTTTTACAAATTGTGTATCTCGCTATTGTTAATTATTGTAACAATACTTATTTTTATTTATTTTAGATAAACGTTATGTCAAACAATGTAAATATTGAAGAAATAAATTGAAAAAATTAAATTTATAATTTACATTAATTTTTAAACCTTTTTTTATTTTAATGACAATTAAATTCCTAACCTATCTTCCTTTTTCCTTTCCTCTTAATCTTGGAAATTTAAAGTTTTAGATTTGTATAAATATAAACAAGATTTATAAATTAGTTCGCCAAAGAAGTTTCACTTCTGACATGTGTACTTTGTACGCACGCATGTTTTTTTTTTTAGTAAAAACTTTTTACTAAAAGTTAAGTACACTAAATAGACCTTCTGATTCCCTCTCGTTTAGTAGATATTATATTCGCACAAACGTCAATCCTCAGATTGAGGGACCACAGTTTAGTTATCTTCAAATGAGTCGATATATTTTTCTATTTCACTTTTACAATTTTTTTTAAGACTACTTAAACTTTACGTAAGAATAGAAAAGAAATATTCACTGGAATCGGAGATATTCACTAAATTATTTATCTGTCTTGTGAGGTTTGATGGACCACAGTTTAGTCATTATATCTTTTTTTTCGTGAGATGCTTCGCCGTCTGTTATTCAGTAAATATTTTTACAAATTTTTACTAAAATTCTGTAGGTATTCACAAAACCTATTTTGCACGCCTCATAAGCGAAGCGTTGAGGTGGTCAGTTTACGCACACCGAGTGATTCTCCAACTTAAAGTGTCACTTTTTTTTATTCTTTATTGCTTTTATAAGTGAATATAAATTGACAAATGTTGAGAAAAAACACTATTTTTAACACTCATGATATTTTTAAATCTCTTTTTATTATTTAAACTAATTAAAAAATTGTTTAAAAAAGTTCTGTCTTGGACGTCCGTGTGTCTTGTTCTGTCATGTAGGTACGGATCCCGTATCTTGTGGTCACGATAACGAGCGAAATACTTCACTTACATATCGAGTTGGTTTTTTTTTATAGGCTTCAGTATTTTCAGGAATAGAAGCCTATTACTTTTCACGGTATAATTCGATGCAGTTTAATTATTATTTACAAATAATCTCAATTTTATTGTAATGAATGAGATTATGAGGCGTGCACTTTTGGATTTTCCAACTATTTTCATTTCTTTCCGAGATCTAGTTGATGGTGTGTAAGTACCGTAAGTACTGAGGGACCAGACGTTTAGGGCTGTAGTTTCTAAATTATTATTTTACAAATTCCTAGATTTGTTCTACAATTGTTTTACTAAATCCTAAGACTAAAATTTTCCATATATATTATATTATTATAGCGAAGTTTGAAAGCCGCTGCACGTCCACGTTCCACGTTCCCATAAACATCACTTTTTTATTCTATTTTCTATAGTTTTTACTTTTTTCAGCTATTTATTCTGCTATTCGGGACAGAGATGAATCCAACAAATAAAGAATCATGAAAATCGGTCCTCTCGTTTTCGAGTTATAAGTTTTGTACAAATCCCGACTTTGTTTTAGTCTAGACTCTAGACAGATATCGCTGGCCCCGGGCAATATAGCGGTAAACGCCGGTTACGCCCTTTTTAATGTTATTTGATTTTTGGCTTCTCTGAGTATCAGTCTATCACTCTTATTTTTTTCAGATTTTTTCAATTAATATTTCTTTAGAATACTTGACAATAACAGGTTTATTGCATGGAAAATTCTCTTACGACTAAAACTGTAAACATTGAATACGAAGTAATCACAAGATGTTTTATTCTGTACAAGCTATTACGCCTTTCTTCCCGGAAATTTATTGTGACCCCTGCGCCGTACTGTCGTAACAAATTGACTTTATAATGTGATTTATTTTAATTTTTAACTATTTTAGACAGTCTTCTTCTTCTTCCTGCCCTCATCCCATTCATATGGGGTCGGCGCAATGCGTATTTTCCTTCCATTCCTCTCTATTACTCGTCATCGCGGCATCCAGTCCTTTCTTTCCCATATTATCTTTCACACAATCCATCCATCTCTTTTTCGGTCTCCCTCTGCTTATATAGCCATCCACAGTCATACTTATAACTTGTTTTGTTATGTGACTTTCATCCCTCCTCATAACATGTCCATACCACGACAAACGCTTACCTCTTATCTTTTCATTCACTGGCGCTACTTTCAAGCTTCCTCCAATATACTCATTCCTTATCCTATCTAATCTCGTCACTCCAGTCTTCCATCGAAGCATTCTCATTTCCGCTGCATGCAATCGTCTTTCATCAGTCCCTTTCACTGTCCAGCATTCTGAACCATAAGTACATCAATACAGGTCTTATAGCCGATTTATACATTTTACCTTTCAGCTTTACGGGCATGTTAGGATCACATATCATCCCAGTCATCTTTCGCCATTTAAGCCAACCTGATCTGATTCTGTGCTTAATATCTCGGTCAATCTCTCCATCATTTAGACAGTATATGTTGGGAACTCTGAAGAAGAAATCGATATTGAAAGCGATGATTCAAATTAAAGTAGTATTATATATTTTTTTTAAGGTTTTGACCAATTTTATTTTTGTTTCCATAGTATAACAGCTAATTAAAATTGTGATTTTATTCAAATTAAGGTAGAATAGTACTTTTTCTTTTTTTAAGTGTACTCGTATTGTTTTCCAAAGTTTAATATTTAATAAATAATATGTGATTCGTAAAACTTTTTTTTTAAAAGGTCATTATTATTTAAAATTTTATTAAACAAAAATTAGGCAGTAGTAACACTAAAAAAATATTAATTTCATAGAATACTGTCTAAAATGGTTAAAAATAAAAATAAATCACATTATAAAGTCAATTTGTTACGATGGTTACATAAAAAAATGACTCATTGATAGGATTCTAAAATAGCGATAAGTGGATGATACAGCTAGCTTTGGCTATAAAATTTCCCTGAAGAAGGTGGTAATCGGCTGGTACGCTCGAGACCTGAAGCGGAAAATATGTCGTATTATATTGTTATGGGCCTGAGTCTAAGTGGTCGGTGTGTTTATAAAGTCATTAATGATGTTACAATTGAATCAATAGCGTCTATAATTTGTATTATACATTTTTTCAATTTTTTAATTAAATAGTTATACCAATAGAATAATTTTTTAAAGGTTAGGTTGGTAAAAAAATAAGCTTCCATTTGACATTTTGACCGCCTGTTTTGGATCACTATACGCTGCACTATATGAAAATTAGCTTCTTTTATTTCTCCTGTAAAAATCAAATTTTGATATTACCGCTTTATTGCCCGGGGACAGCGAATTATAAGTAGGAAGTAATATGAGGTGTTTCAGAAATGAAAATATTTCTTAATAAGTAAGTACATTGTTTATTAAATAGTTAGATTATCATATTTTTATTTGAATATCACATTTTACATATAATTTGAGATTAATTACATACATAAGCAGAAATTATTATCTATATAATACTGATTTAGCAGGAAACATATTAATTTAAATAAAATTAATTTAAATAATTTAAATTTTAAGTTTTTGCTGACAAACATGCATACTATTCAGATATGTTACAGTTATAACAAAAATACAGTCACAAGGTGACATTATATTTTTAATTTGTTATAATAAATATTGTTATGTAGGTACCAAGTTGGAAGTACAATTCAGGGACGCTTTCCAAGAGTATCGCAAATCTAAGGACTTGGTTAATAAAATTTACAAAGAATACAATGTGTCTCACAAATATTATAAATGACTAAGTAATGAGTTTAAAGTTACGAGGTTAAATTGGATGCAAATGTGCAAGCCCTCACTCCTGAAAATTAAAATAATATTTTGTCATCTAGCTGACGAAGGAAACAAACGTTTCCTTTTAATACCCAGTCATCATGCTTATAACATTTTAATTGAAAAAAACTATCAAATACAAAATGGTGGACGCATTTTGACGTTTCTAAATGTCAAAGTTTACGCGCGCTTGCATTGATTCAAATTAACATCTTGTCTTGTCAGTCCATTTAATTATAATAAGTTAATCAGGAACTAAAAATATTAAACACTAGTGGACCCACTCCGACATACTAACGGTACAAAATGCCTGTAATATACACAAGAAACTTTCTCTTGAATAACTCTATATTTGCTGAAAACTACATTAAGATCCGTTGTGTAGTTTAAGAGTGGTTACACCGGGAGCGAGTTTGATTTATACTATGTAAGGATTATTTAAATATAATTAACTTCTTCATAAATTAAACAATAAACTACGCAATACAAGTATCAGTATGTACCTCTTACGAACTAAATAAATTGTTATGACTTAATAAACTTAACTAATCCATACATCCATATAATATTATCCTGTGTTCTAGTACGGCCGATATAAATTGCTATGTTTGGAAAGAACGGTAAGATGTCGCCATCTCTGTCAAACACACCATGTAAGTGTTGTTCCATCTCGCTTTACCTATCTTGTAGCTCTTTCTAGACGCGCCGAGTTACATAGACCGTAATGAGTATATATACTCCTTACAAGTCCTTTAGTGTCGAGAGGTTATCGAAAATGACAGTTCACGAGTGCATCGATGGGGTCCGAATGTTGTGCAAACATTAAAAAAATGTCACATTACATTTAGGATAAACCCTTGGAATTAAAAAAAAAAGAAAGAGTCATAATAAGGGTGTGGACTATTTTTTGTCTTCAATGTCCGGTCTAAAGATAAAGAAAAAATATTAGACACGTATTTTTTGCTTTTTCGAAATAATTAAGTAAGTACCTACTTGGATGTAGCGAATTTAAGTTTAGGAGGTAGGCTCCCCACGTCACTTGTGGCTACTATTTTCGCCAACTTGTGACGTCACAAGCCCCCACTCCTGAACTTTAAAGCGCCGTATCTTTGTAAAATTTTATAGTTTTGAAAAAAGAGATACTTTATTATAATATTTTCTTATCTCATGGAAAAAATAGATTTTTACTTTCCACACCTATTTCGCAATAGTTGCAAAATTTGATACCTAGCAAAAAACACGATATTGGCATTTACTATAACAAGGCCCGCATGTCAAAGGAATAAGACTCATTTTCGTAAGTCATAGTTACCATAACATTTAGTAACTGAACAAATTAAGCATAACTTATAATTAAGTAAGTAGGTATAAATTGACTAGTCATATCTGCGGAAAACTTTCCATCTACCATCTTGTGAGATCCTTCAACATCTTCAAAAATATAAAATCAATATTCTTAAAACCACGTTTGACATTAAAATCTGTCACCAACCTTCTAAATTCAAAAGTTATGAGACAGTTACAGTTACGTCATTTTCGAAAATCGAAATTACAAAAAAAGCTCGGGGTTGCAGGTATAAATATAACATTCAATAATTGCCTGCTAGACTAGAAGATTACTATTTATTTTAATAGGCAGCACTTATACAAAAATAGTGAAAGCCGTGTCAAAAAAATATAGGTTTTTAACGAGTAAAACCAGCACACGATTTCTTTTCAGTTCATATTTGACATATAACCTCAAAAATTAAAACAAATCTGTCTTTTTTCATTAAATAACTAACCTATTTTAAACCTAGCCATATTCGTGGTTTGTTCGGTATTTTAATGACCATATTACCAGAGTTGCCAGTTAATTCTTCAGTTTTTAGGAGTCAAAAGGAGTATTGTAGGGTCGCTATTCGAGTCTGCCGTGTTACTGGATTCCTGAAAACAATAAAATTTCATAAAATAATTTATCACGACCCAAACCATTGCGTACAAATCAAGAGAATACACTATTTCTCAAAAATCTTAGTGAGCAGTGAATTTAAACAAAGAAAGTTCTTGTTTTTTGTTATGGTTCAGAAAGCCCCACTAAAACTGAACTTACTACAATACAAATAAATTAAAAAAAAAAGTTATGTAATGATGTTCCAAAATAACATTATTTTATTTTAACACCGATTTCAAATAGATTAGTTGGTTCAGCAGAACAAATCATCGTGCTTATCACACAAAGATTTGTCCTAGATGGGAATCGAACCCACGACCCGCGGCTTAGCAGGCCAGTCAAATAAGAAAGTTGAATCATTATTTAAAGATTCAACGGCTTACTCACGCGCATTCTCAGGGTCGACCGACTAGTTTCAGACTCTTCAGGTGCCACCGCGTCAGCTCATGATTAAGGACTCCTATTGAGTCTGAAACTAGTCGGGCGATCCCGAGAAAGCGTGAGTAAGCCGTTGAATCTTTAAATAATTATGAATTCGTCTTACGGAAGTTATTATAAAAATATAGAAGGTAGCATCATTGTTTGATTGATGTTTTGTTACTGGGCCAAGGCCTATTTCCCCCTTTTTTCTGTTAGAGGCTGATTGATGCCATTATTTAGGCATCCACTGCTTCATATGTTTAAAAAGTTATGAGAGTAGTACCTCTTCCATGTCCTCCTCTATTTGACGAGCTATACTAGCCTTACATATTCGTCGAAAATTACCCCGATATTTTTTACAGATATCAAGGCTTGGGACCGATGATATTGGCTCCGGTGAGAGAGCACGATTAGACCTGCGATCTGCAGCAGACAGCTGGAACGAAAAATATATTATTTAAATTGATTGCATTCAATTTTGACTAGCCCACTCGTCTTGAGGAGTGGCCCTGATTGCTGTTCCAGAAATGTAGAATCCACTGATCTCCACACTTTCCACCCAGGATAAATTTTTCTGTGATTATGTTTTTCTGTATTTCGGTGCAATTTATCAATACTTATAATTATAAAGCTGAAAAGTTTGTTTGTTTGAACGCGCTAACCTATACAGCGTGTAACAAAAACCCTGTCAGATCCATGAGAGTATTATTCGGTATCGTACTGCGAACACATATACGTAGCCTTTTAATGGATTGGAGAATAAAATTTTTCCCCAGTCAAAATATTTAAATACAAATAAAAACTGATCCAAGGCAACAGCTGAACAACTGACCGCTCCTCAAAGGTCACGTACTTACTACCTACAGTTTGGTGTCAAAGAAGCCGCCAATGCGAGACGGTTCATGAACTACCATGAATACGCCTTTATTGGATCTGACAGGGGTTTTGTTACATGTTGTATAGCCACTTATTAAGGAAGGCTTTGCCGTGGTAAACGACGTCCAAGCGGGCGGAGTCGCGACCAAAAGCTAGTGTATAATGTTCCATGTATTAAGAAATAATGTTTATCAGTTGTCTGGTTGCCTTGAGCTCTGTCTAGTTGGGAATCAGAAGACCGTGTGAGAGTTGTCCCAAGATATTATGAATTTCGTACAAAGGAAATGTACGAAATTCATAATATTTACGGATAGCCGAGTGGTATAGGTCACCACGCTAATTACCACTGTGCGCGAAGTGCTGCGGGTTCGATCCCCGCATGCGACAAGCATTTGTGTGATCCACAGATACTTGTTCCAAGTCTGGGTGTTCTTTGTGCATGTGATTTGAATGTTTGTGAAACCCCCGCGACATAAGGATTAAATTCCTCATAGCGCGGGCGTCGTTTTAAAAAAAAAAATAAGAAAAATGCAGAGAAAAATAATTGTTATAAGTGCTTGACAATACAAGTGCTGTACAGAAATTTATTATTTAACTGGAGTTAGATAAGACTCCTAAAATAAAACGAACCAATTATCTGGATCGAATAACAAACTCAGGTTCTATTTTATTTATATATTTTGTCTGGGTGTTATTTATCTATAATATGAATGTATTTAGAAATCTATATAGAAAGAAAGAAAGAAAGAAAGAAAAAACATTTATTTGCGTCAAAAATGCGACGCGTACACATAAAAAAAAAAAAAAAAACAAGTGAACAGAAAAAAAAAAATGGGACGCGTCACATAAGAGCAAAACGGACGTCGCTCAGCATATGCCAAGGCTTCTGCTAAAAACAGGGCCTTAGCGCTGATTTTCAGCGACGACCGGCGTTGACGTGTTGGCGCCGGTATAAAAAACAGAATAAAACGAAATAATAACAAAAGTAAACAAAAAAAAAAAAAAGAAAATTAAATTATCTGTGCAGACCTCGTTTCTGTCAGTTTTAGAATTATATATAATTGACACTGACACTGACACTAGCAACGTGGCACATTACCACGAGGCAACGTGCAACGTGGCACACAGAAAAAGAAAAAAAAAACAATAAATTACAAAGATAATAATTCGTCTCTTCGACTATTCGTTTAGTGTCTTATCGTTAAAAAGTATTGCCCGAGGCGAGGTGGGAAATCATGTAAGGATTCTGCAGAGCTGCGTGAAATATACATGACAGGCACGAGGAACCTTTTCATGGACTCATGCCCATCAATGTTCATCCCTCACAAGCCAGTTATATTACAAATTAATTATATCATATCCTTCTCAAACACAAAGCCTACAAAACAATTAAATATTATAAATGTGTTTAGAGGCTTTATACAATAAAGGTGGTGTGTATAAAATAAAGGTTTTACATACTATGCATAAATCAAGTTATACATCTGATTAAATAAAGTTTTACAGATAATAATTACTAAAATATAATGAGACAAAGAATAAAAAAAAGAAAAATAAAAATAACTGTCTCAATTGCGGATGACGGAGAAGAGTACCCTTAAGAAGCCATTCCACAGAATAGAATATAGAAACGCAAACAAAGTCTCAAAACAGCCCCCACACCGGAACATCTAAGACCAAAGCTGGCGTGCCATGACCCTTTGGGTATGTAGTGACTTAAAATATATATAAAACTCTTCCGTTACTGACTGACTGACTGACTGACTGACTGACAGACAACGCACAGCCGAAACTACTGATCGTAAAGAGCTGAAATTTGGCATGTGTGTTTGTTGGGAGGAGTAGGCTACCACTAAGAGAGGATTTTTGGAAATTCCCCCCCAAAGGGGAGAAAAGGGTGGTAAATTGAAAATGTTTATTTCTCAATGGATTCACTTCGAGGGGCTCGTGGCTAAGTGTAAGCCGTACGGTTTGACCGATAATAAAGGTTAAGCCGCGCTCGCCGCGGTTGGTCCGTGGATGGGTGACCATTTGTAAACATACCGAGACCCCTCCGTGCCTCGGAAAGCACGTTAAGCCGTTGGTCCCGACTGTCACACAGTGATCTTTGACAATCGTTAAGTCATTACAATTCTGACAACCAGTCTTACTATGGAATACTGTATTACCTACCAATAGGTTGTGGAGGTCAGATAGGCAGTCGCTCCATGTAAAATACGGTATTCAGCTAAATCCGGTAAGATTGGAAGCCGACCCCAACATAGCTTGGGAAAAGGCTAGGCAGAAGAAGGATTCACTTAAAACTTTGTATGTAGGTTGATTTTTTTAATGTTTGTTTACACATGTAATCGATAGACCATGGAACAGGCGATAACTAAGTGAAAAACCCAAATTCTGACGGAAGTCATTACTCCACGCGGACGAAGTCGCGAGCAAAAGCTAGTATTATATAAAACTCTTCCGTTACTGACTGACTGACTGACTGACAGACAACGCACAGCCGAAACTACTGATCGTAAAGAGCTGAAATTTGGCATGTGTGTTTGTTGGGAGAAGTAGGCTACCACTAAGAGAGGATTTTTGAAAATTCCCCCCCAAAGGGGAGAAAAGGGTGGTAAATTGAAAATGTTTATTTCTCAATGGATTCCACGCGGACGAAGTCGCGAGCAAAAGCTAGTATATTATAAGTATGTTTATCAGTTGTCTGGTTACTATAGCACTGGCTCTGCCTAGTTAGGGATCAAATGACCGTGTGTGAGCTGTCCCGAGATATTATTATTATTTTAGTTGTTTGGTTCATCACTAACCTGTTCACTGACTTCCTTATTTTCTTCACCATTTTCATCGTCACCATATGTATGGTTGCGATTCGTTATAATCTCAATCCCATAGTTTGGGTTCGTAAGAGTCGGCTTTTCAGCTGGGGCAATCCTATAAAAAAAAAGTTATTAAAAATTAAAGAAGATGCAGAAATTAGTGGTGGATGGTGGTCTGCCATCTTTAAATATTAGCGTAAAAGGTCAAAGAATTATCTTTATCTTATCTTTATCTTTATCTTTGAACCGATTTTGATGATGTGGGACTACGTTATAGGTATGGATATGGGTATCGATGACTTTATTTGGCTATATGCTTTGCGCTGTTCGGCTCGCATTTAGCTACGAGCCTGTTTTTGTGTATAATTATTTATTGTTTGCATTTATTACTGTGGTTCTCAAGCGAAGCTGCTAGAACTCTATAAAATAAAACCGAAGGCAATATAAAGGTTACTTACCTCTCGATTCCGGGAAATATTTTGCCATGAGTTATGGTAACTTCGCCATGGTCATCCATCCTCTTCAGCCGGATGACTCTCCAAGGTTGGTTGTCATCAGTATTATAGTCTCTTGCCCAGTAGCCCGTGCTCAAACCACGACACTCGCTTGGGCATGAACTGTGAATAAAAAAACAATATCTTAGGACTAACTCACACACGGGCATCTGATCCCAAACTAGAATATGAGTCTTTTTCTTTAGGGCGACTAGACTACTTACTTACTGATTAAATTATTAAAAAAACCCGGACATTTGCAAGTTGGACTCGCCCTCCGACACCTTGTTTTTCATTTTTTTATTACAAATATATAGGTTTCACACTTTCTGCAGTTGTAGTATAAATTACTATTCAATTCCCTTGAGCGTGTCGAAATATACATTTTTGCGGTATAAACGGCTGTATCTGTTTTTATTACACGCTGTATAAGGCGGCGTGTTACGAATTGTTTGTGGCATGTGCATTTGTCGTATGTTAGTATTTATAGGTATATTTAAATAATTAGGTTAGTACCACAGAGTACTTTCTTAGTACATACAAGTTATTTTGTTAACACACAACCACGTAAATATACACAGATATTTATCACCAATAAATATATAAGTCACTTCTCCTTAAGTATTTCTCCTCATGCCAAAACATAAAATACCTTTGCCAGACTTTAACACAACACAATTACATAAGACGATTCATTTACATCTTGTAAAAATCGGTAACAACAGAACGACAAACCTCTTTTGTTTAATTTAAAAAAAGATCTTCAAATAAAAAAAACTTTCCAATTCTTTCCCGCCACTTCAAGCAAAGGCATATTTTCAAATACTTGGAAATACAGAAAAAGTTTCAATGCCTCCGCGCGCGCCGGTCACTGACTGAACTATATTCTCGAATGACGAATCGTTCGTGAACTGAGAACTCTTGTTTATTTAGGTTTGTGAAATTGTGATGCGAAAGGAGATGATTTTAACAACCAATTGGATACGTCTAGCTTCGTGTAGCCGATTCAAAACCGAATATAGCCGAACAGTGCATTATGGTAAGCTTTGTATCTTTATACCTATGTAATGCAGCATACCTTGGCGTATTTGACCAAATATTTGTTTTAAATTTGATGTAATATATCTCTAACTTTATTCTTATACAAATACGGAGTATTTTCTATTTTGCTGAAATCACACATATTGTTATATGACAATTACGTCAATCGTTGAAAGTCAAGTGTGATCGTCGTCACAAGTGCATTTTTTTTACTTTTCTATTTGGTCGCCCAGTTGGTATTATTCTTGTTAACAAAATACTCACCTAAATGTTCTTTCGATAAATTTTTTGCCTTATTTATTTTCAGGTCTGTTTGGTATTTTAAATTGCTTTGATATTTAAAAAAACTGAATTCGACGTGATCAAGGTTGGCACAAAACAGGATAGTATATGCGGGGTGACAAATGCTATGAATGTCGCTGACATTCGGGCACTTGTGAACCCCTAATCTATCTATCTATATATATAAAACTCTTCCGTTACTGACTGACTGACTGACTGACAGACAACGCACAGCCGAAACTACTGATCGTAAAGAGCTGAAATTTGGCATGTGTATTTGTTGGGAGGAGTAGACTACCACTAAGAGAGGATTTTTGGAAATTCCCCCCAAAGGGGAGAAAAGGGTGGTAAATTGAAAATGTTTATTTCTCAATGGAATCCACGCGGACGAAGTCGCGAGCAAAAGCTAGTCTAATATATTATACAATGTAATGTAAAAAAATAATGTTGTTTTTAATGTCCGGATATTTAGATAACGAAAAAATATTAGAGCGAATTACGATGATACATACAGTGAATTGAGTGAATTGATTTCCGTGACGTCACTCTACCCTAAAATTTTGTATAACGTTATGACTTTACAAACCCCCACTTAACTTTACAACGCTTTTTTCTTTTTTGTAATTTTTTGTTATCTGTTATGGGAAAAATACGTAAATATATTTTTATTATTAAACTGACCTACCTATTAAATGCATTTTTACTTTCGTACCAGTAGGATTAAAACTGCATTATATTATATTTAGACTCGTTTCTAAGACATAGTTTTTTGTAGCTATCGTATATTTGTTTTGAATCTGCACGTTATTCATACTTGAATCATGTAGATAAACATACACCGGCAGATATCCTCTCAAATATTGAGATTATATTCAGCGCTTGCTAAGACTATAATTTCATATGCGCTCAATGTTCACATATAAAGGAGAACTTTGAAATACGGTAGCGGACTATTTTTTCCTAATAATAGTCAATAAATATTAGAAACAACTAATAGGCATGTTGACTGGCTAAAGAAAACGTAATTCTATTTAGTCCGTCAGTTAGGTAATAAAAAAATATTACACTCTGCTGCCTGCAGTGGCGGTTGTTTGGGGAACCCATCTGGTGAGTGACGAGTCACCACCTGCCTATTTATTTACATATTCATGATTTTCAACACATAACTTAAAATTACTCTATTGCAATCCACAAAGGTCATTTTTTAATTCCTTGTTACTATAAATATCTGAGTTACAGTAATATGCTGATAGCAGTGACAGAAATAGATTGTGATTATGAATGAAACGGCCATGACTCATTTATTTTCGCCTAAAATAAAGGCGTTGGCAGACTGTGTGGGGCAACGGGTTTTGACGTCACGGTATGAGAAATTTGGTAAAAGCTTGCAAAAACTAACATAACAGTAACATTTGAATAATGAATAGAAATCGAGTCTCTTGTAACCATCTTCGTGCCTTTTTCCAAGCTATGTTGGAGTCGGCTTCCAGTCTTACCGGATTTTACATGGAGCAACTGCTTATCTGGCCCTTTTTTTTCGGGGTGAAAAGCTGATGTTTTCAACGCACGCCGAGGGCCCGACTTGGGGGTATGTTGGACTTTCACCGACCAAAAACACCCCGGTCCCGTCTCTGCCTTGGGCGGAGTCGTGGAATCATTCGCGCGTTCTCAGCTCGACTCCGGCTGGCCACAGTTCTAGCGGACTCATTCTAGGTGTGGGTGTAAAAGGCCCGCACCTCACTCCTTCTGAGAACGGACGCGTGGGAAGAAGCATACGTCTCTTTCTTTGCCTGTTAGCTGATCAAGAGATAGGGTGCCCTCTCTGTCACCCGCAGTCCCGACCTTAAGGTAGTCGCTGGTGCAACAGCCGTGACCGGTCGGCACCTGTGTCAGTCGATAATTTAGCCTTATGTGCCGCCACTTCAGCCACACCCAGAAGACGGTGCAAGACACTACTTTTTGCCGCGATAACCGATACATACGCGGGCTCCAACTAGTAGATAATATTTCGTAAAAAATGGAAGAATGAGAGGAAACTGAGTTTCAAGAAACCTTGAATACAATATATCTCATATAGTAGCAACATGCACTTTAAATAATGAAAATAAATAAACTTCAAGTACAGTTCTTTTCGCCCACAAATCTAGACACAGCTTTATAATATCAGTTGTTGTATACAAAATTAAACTAATAGGTCAAAAGCCAGACTTCATAATTATCTTTAATAGACGCAAACCTTGCAGTTGGGAAAGACCAAAACATTGTTTTTATGTACTATAAATAGTTCTTCTTGATATTTGGGTCAGCTTCTAGTCCTACCGGATTCAGCTGGATTCTGTATTTCATATGGAACCACTTCCCATCAGACCTCTACCATCCATGAAAGGTTCTGGCAAAAATCTGCATAGACATTCAGGACTCACAATTTTCCTAGTCTTTTCCCAAGCTATTTTGGTGTCGGCTTTCAGTCTTATCGTTTTACTGAATACCAAGAAAATCTCCCTGCAGGACATGGGCTACCTTGGCCAACCTGGAAGTCTCTAAACCGACTTCGGACTCAGGTTGGCCGAAGCAAAGATAATCTGTCTAAGTGGGGATACATTGACAGATCTAACCTTAGTTGCAGATGTGGTATCACACCCCAAACAATGGAACACCTGCTATCTTGTCCTTCGTGCCCTAACACCTGCACGCTGGACGATTTAATGTAGGCTACCGATAATGCAGTTCTCGTAGCAAAATTCTGGGCAGACACAATATGATTGCCATCGACACGATAAGAAGAAGACTGAATACCGTATTTTACACGGAGCGACTGCCTATCTGACCTCCACAACCAATTCCTCAGTAATACAGTATCCCATAGTAAGACTGGTTAACAAAATTGTAATGACCGTGATTACCGTACGAGAGACGAGACCAACACCTTTTAGAGGCGCAGGGGCTCGGTATGTTTACAATTGGTCACCCATCCATGGATCAATCGCGGCCAGTGCCGCTTAACCTATATTATCAGTCAAACCGTGCCGTACTTAGACCGTTGTATGTTCACATTCAGGACTGTGTTTTACCAATAATAACTTGCCGTTGACGATATTCCCAAACGAATAAATATGGAACTAGAAATAGCTCTTTACTTTGTAATGAAATTCCAAATTCTCTTGAAAGTCCTAAACGGTCGGGTGAATTCTAGACATTGGGAATTAATAATAATATCTTGGGACATCTTACTCACGGCCATCTAATCCCAAACTAGGAGTTAATTTAAGCCCATAATTAACTCTAATTTCCATTAAAAAAAAAGTGTTTCCCAAATAAAGCCAAATGAATCTATTTATTTATGTACACACAACAAATATATCACGAAACGATTACAGAAGGAAACTTAGGGACAAAGGTACTGCTTATTTCTTACGACATTTCTACCAGCAGACCTGCGACAGGAGACATCAAACAAGAAACATAGACACAGTGTGTATGATAAATATTATATGTAGATAAAAAATCTATAGAGTTGCTTCTTTTTTAAGCAACTAAGCAGCAACTAATATGCATTTATTTAAAGTATGAATGAGATTTGTAACACATTGAATCACTTTATCACATGTTCACAATCTCTGCCATTGGCAGTCCAAAATATTATTAATGTGTTACACATTTTTTTGTTCGTATTGAGTCCTCAGTCGTCTTTAAGTGTAGATACTGTTACAAGGTATTCCCAAACGTTGTAGACGTTTGAATCATATTTCAGACTAAATAGCTCGTTGTTCTTCGTATTAGTAGCAATGAGTCATTCGGTCTGAATGTATTGAGTTTTATTGCTTTCGCAGGTACAATAACCCACATCAATCTGAATACCTTATCGGGATAATCCGAGATATTTTTTAACCCCTTCTGAGAACTTTTGGATCGAGGCTGACAGATTCTTAAATGTTAAGACAATAGAAATTTCGATGGTATGAATGTTACTGGGTTTTTTGGGTAGGAGATTCTGGAGAGTGTTCAAGCCTCAAAATTGGTCCTTTCCTCACATTGGGTTGGGTGATGAGTAAGATATGTATACTTTGAATGAAAAATCCTTGAAATGAGGAGAGAGATGTGACCCTGACCCTGAGGTTTACGTGAATGTAAAATATTGAAATAAAACTATTTTTATACGGATTTTCTTTTCTTGAATAGGACTGCACGGTTAGCTTCGAGGCTTTCACTGTTTCACCGCACTAAGTTGGCGAGATTGTATAATATGCATCCAACAAGGAGAAAATTAAATATAGCAACGATAGCTAAGGGCTGTAGGTACTATAGACAGTTTTTGCTAGTTTTAAAGTTGGCTTTTTTTGTACTTTTTATAAGAAAATTTATACAAGCGCTTCTTCTCGACATCAAACTAATAAGTTTGGCGAGTAAATTTGTAAAAGTAGCAAAATAGTTTACCTTTAAGAATAATAAATAAAAAAAACGTTTTTAAAGGTATTTGTTGGTCACACGTTGATTTCCAGCGCCTCATATGGCGGGAAAACCCAGATGACGAGAAAAAACATCTTTACGGGGTTCGGACTTCGACTTAGTTCGCTCTACCTATCACAATAAAAAACCGGCTAGGGAATTTAATTAGTTTGACTGGCTCAAACTTTAGCTTAGGTTTTTAAGAACACGTGATATTGATGTGTAGGCCTACAATTTTTTTTTTAATGTCGACATCCTGACATGCATTGCTCCGAATCCAAAGTAAGTGGCTAAAGCACTTCTGTTATGGAATCGGAGACAACGAAGGTACCACAAACACCCAGACCCGAGACAATGTAGAAAAGTGTTTTTTTACATTGACCCGTCCGGGAATCGAACCCGGGACCTCAGAGCTGGCGTCACCTTGAAAACCGGTGTGTACACCACTCGACCACGGAGGTAACACGGTCAGTATGAGCTAACACGGGGGTTATTTGGATATTAGTTCCCAACGTCTCCACGCCTTTGCAGGTGTCATGGTCACCGGTATACCTGGGGGGTTATTCTCTACATCCAAACAAAATATAACGTGGCATAACGCAGATTATAGTTCAAGAATCCCGGGTAAACAAATTATTTTTGTGTTCTGAGAGTGACCGGGTAGTGTTAGTATATATACGTTTTATGCCGTTTGACATTTTTTTTACTTAAAAGTGTAGTATAGATTAACCCTCTCTTAACCCTACACAGCAGGTTAACCGCTTGGACTTAGGCTCAGTTTTTTGATCCCGAGTTAACTCAACCAATGATTAAACATGCTAACTAATGGTTTCAAATTTCGGTAAAACGCATTTTGTTTGTCTATGAAAGGGTCAAATAAGTCGAAGTGTTAATTAATTATTCAAACATTTGTTAGAGTATTTTTTTTTAATTACTAAGCTTGTTCTACCGAAGTTTGAAGCTATTGTTTAGGATATATAACCATTGGTTAAGTTAACTAGGGATACAAAAACTGGGCCTAAAGTGAATAAGGCGTTAGAACTTCGGGAACTCAATAACCGTTTAAAAAAAGTATTATTACAATATCGTAAAATTATTTGAGAAGAAGCGTTAAGATTATAGTAATCGGACGAAAACGGATCAACAACAAGGATTCCCGGGTTATAATTCTCGTTGTCACACACCATTATTAACTTGATTTATTATAATGATAGTGTTAACTTTGCATTGTTCTTCCAAAACCTCTGCGTGACGTAGTCTAAAGTAGCCATATCCACAAATTGAAACGAAAGGTCTTTTAACATCTTATCAATTGGAAATTCTTTGTAACAGTGTCAAGTTAGCTACGTATGTCCTTGTGGCGAAAACCAATGATTCATGATTTATAGGACTTGCCAACATAATGCAGCTATCGATCTTATTATAATACAATTGGGAGATACTGATGACGCAACACTGGTTCTCTTTACAAACGTCAGTCTCAATAACTTCAATTGATTCTTGGACTTAAAGACTCATATAAAAAGTGCTGAATAACGAATGTTGATTGAAATTTTAAGAGCAATTAATAAGAACGTGGTATGATCTAAGAGAGCTAGATGGATCCAGTTTCTATTGACTTAAGTTATGCAAGTCAATATTGTGTGATACAATATGTAGGTAATGGTAGATTAAAAAAAAATATTAAACACTATTTTTTTTTATCAAAACATTACAATTTGTTAAAGAAGCTTTGTTCAGGAGTGGGGATTCCCAACGGTAGCAAAAATTTTCGGACAGAGTGACGTCACGTGAATATTCCATTCACAGTATCTTCACATTTCTAAGTAACCTAAAATTTTTTCTCCCTTGAGATTAAAATATATATACCTACATTTTTGCGGTATAAACAGTCGCGTCTTTCATTTACGTTAATTATTTTACACAGCTTTAAGAGTCTGTAGACTCTAAATATATTTAGTTTTAATTCCAACTCCACGCGTTTCCGAGATAAACGGTCTCAACAGACAGACAAAAGTGATCCTATAAGTGTGGCGTTTTTTCTTTTTGAGGTACAGAGCAATAAAAATCAATCCTGAGGCGGAGCAGAGCAGAGCGTAGAAGAGCAGTGCTCCGATTCGCCAATAATTTTTTTTTTTTTTTAAAAAGGTTACTAGCAATGTGGGTCGCACATTACTAGTAATGTCGTTAACCCCTCGTGCTAAGCTAAGATGCTTTTGTTACGAGTGGGTTCACGTCGGTAGTGTAATGGGTGGAATTCGAACCCGCAACCATATATGATCGCAAGTCCGACGCCCTAGCCATTAGGCTATTCAAAATTGTAGAACAGATAAAGATTTCAAGCCATGTGGTTGGTAAATCGCGGCACTGCTCGACTCCGGTCTGGTCTGCTCCGCGCTCAGTGGAACCGCAGCCTTAAACATCATTCGTTAGACAACAGATAGTCAATTATTCGCGAATGACGTCAGGTCAGTCCATAACTCGTTGAAATCTGTTACGTATACGTACTGGTTTTCTGACAATTCGCAGCACATGGCCCTTAATCATAATGATAGCATTCTTGACGTATGTGAGTGCATTAACGAGAAATACTGTAATATGCTCCTCACCGAGTTGCCCATGAGGCCATGACTCATAGTTCTAACAAGTGAATTGGGAAATTTGCATAACAATTCCGTTATATCTTTTACAATCTTTTTCCGGGTGATGAAACCACTGAAAATAATAAGGGCACGAAAAAGGTAGAAAAGTAAAAGCCTTTAACTATTCCGCACGTTAGATAATAAAAAAGTACTTTTCGTTCCTTTCAATTATTAATAAATTATGTCTATACACTATTGTCTATATATTTAACGAATCTCTCCTTTCGTAGGTCTGCTGGAAGATATTTCTTAAAGAAATAAGCAGTACCTTTGTACATACAAACATACGTCACGTGACCTGTCACTTTGTATGAAAATTTCATGTTTTATTTTAAGATTTCAACCTATGTTCTTTGGAGAAAGTTGTTCAAATTTATGCATCTGATTATCTCGTTGAATATAAGCACTCCTTAAAAATTTATCCTGTATAATATACTTTCAGTCATTGCATCTGCTTAACTTCGGCGTTACTCTCCCGCCCTTTAAAAAAGGTTTACAAATTACCAAGTGTTCTGATACAGTTTTTTTTTTTCTAATTTACTTATAAAAGTAATTAAAGTGAGGTCAAAAGAAAATTTAGTTCAATTATAAATAAATCACATATATAACCGAATCCAGTAAGTAGCTAAAGCACTTGTCTTATGGAAACAAATATAACGAAGGTACCACAAACACCCAGACTCAAGGCAATGGAGAAAAGAGTTTTTTTTCTACATTGACCCGTCCGGGGTTCGTACCCGGGACCTCCGACTAGCGACACCTAGAAAACCTACCTACGCCACTCGACCACGGAGGTCGTCTTTGCCTATACTATGTAAATAATATATTATTATTAAGACAATACACTCAGACAGAAGACAAATAAGAACATTTTACAACATTTAATGATCGACGGAGCCATAATGAACAAAATTTAATTGATTGACTGGACACACTTCCATTCCGGATAAAAGACAAAACACGTCAGTCCGGATCTGAAAAACCTATTTGCATTGTCTAAAGAATTAATTGGAATGCCGCGCGGACTGTATTTTACGATTACAATTAAATTTATGGCCGAAGACGGAAATTTTATTGGGACATTTGAGCGCTTTTTGGAGTGACTATAAAAGTTATTTTTTCTTTTTAATACATAAAGGCCGGCCGCATACTGAAACGTCAATCAGTTTGAAACCACCGTTAAGTCTCGTGCTGTCTCTTTCATATAATATACTTAAGAACATGTTAAAGTTATTTAGCGTTTAAGTATTCGGGATACTTATAGTTAAGTGAATTTATAAGATTTTTTTTTTAATGAAAATATGCTCATGTCTATGACAACAATCATTAATTTATTTATCGATCTAATATACAGGTTTAGTTAGATGTAGTACTTAAGTCAGATGTTTAGAAAACCACGCACTATAATTTTTTTAGAAATGGGATGCAAAACTAATTTAAATATTAAAAAATTAAAAAGCTTTAGGTAGAAAAAAAAATTATAGCATATAAATAAAGGTAACTGAATTCAAACGATAATAAAAATATGAATTTCAGATCACTACTTAAATAAAATGCAGAAGTTCATAAAAATATAGGTAGCATAAAAATACTGTTTTAAAATATAAACATAATTTATTTTTAAATCACGCTGCCAGTGCGGTTATCTCAACTTTACAGATTAGATGCACCGGAGCCACCGGAAGTCACAGATTAAATAAACGCCATTCTGTCAATCGAATTTGCATAGCTGCGTTCATAGACAACATATCAATAAAAAATAAACAAGCCGTCCTTGTTATTAAAATTACAAAAACATTGCACAGTTAAAATAAATATGTAAACACTTACATGATAAAAAAAGCGCCAGCCACCAGCAAATTTGAAATCATGAGGTAATCCATGTTGTCAACCCAAAGGCTTTTCACTCAATGTATCGAACGTAATCTAACTCCTAGTATTTATAGCTAACATCTTATTAAAATGGTAATACTTTCAAGACACAATTATTATTTATCAACGATAATCAGTCAATTTTCATTCAGTTTATACTCCCGAAAACATAATTATCATAATAGATGTCTTATCACTTTCTTCTGAGCGCGTTTAATCAGACATGACACAAAAGGTCGTAAAAATACATGCTGTTAAGTAGTAGGAACAACCCGGCAACAAGATTGCTTTATTATCATATTTTGTAAATCTAATACTTTGATATTATTACGAGAGATTTGTAATTTGTATTTAGGAACCGTACGTGGAACAGAAATAGCCCGCACGATGTATTGACTTTAACTGTTAAAATCGCTTCTAAAAGGTGATAAAATGTGCGCGCGAAATATTATGCGGTGACTTCATTTGCAAAAAGCATTTTTCTTTATGTGTGTTAGATAGCACGTTCGCGCCAGACGGCTGTCTCTGAGCATTATTTTTAAGTAGAAGACTCATCTACTCTTTTATAAGTGAAGACTACATCTAACAAAACTCATTAATTTACCATCAACAACGGGGGATTCCCATTTCCGCGAATCAATCCTCAAAAATTGTTGATGCTTGTATCAGCGCCATCTGTGAGTTTGCCACAAAACTTCCATGCGGATTCTATAATGTGACCAGTTTGACGCAACATCATTAGTGATGACATTGATGAAAAAGCATGTTGCTACTTATAAAAACATTTTATTCATGGTATTTTTTTGCATGATAATAACTAATAATTTATTACTTTTGGCAGAAAAATAACGTTTTAGTTCATGTTAAATTAATTTGAATTTATATCATATTAAATTAAGTATTCTTAGAACGAGAAAACCCGCAGGACATTATAATATAAGTAGTTGAACATTAATAAATTATTCCAGGATAATTTGTGGGAAATGTCTAAGTTTTAGTAAAATATTCGTTAAAATTAAATGGGGTTGCAAACTGCCATTTTTTTTACGATAGATGACATTGAATTATTACATTAAAATTTACTTAATAAATAGTCATTGTGAAATCGTATATTTTTGACACATTGTATTTATATATTTGATAGTTTGCCACGATTTTTTTTCACACGAATTTAGGAGTATTATGAACTTAAAATGAAAGCAGATTTTTTTATTTATTATTATTTTTTATTGAGTATAAAACTTTTTAAGGTCTACATTTGCTAAAGTCTGAAGATTGCGATTTCAACTCAAATAATAAAAACACTAAGTCATAATTTTATTTAATTAACGAATAACTTATGTAGAGTACACTTTAAATTGCAGTACGAATTTATTAGGTACCAAAGGACAGAGATACTATAAAATAAATTGTGTCATTTACATTAAAATTTATTAGTACTTACTACTGACTACCACTAGTCACTATTGAAAAAATCCTAGGTAAGTAAAAAAAACTATAACTCTCCACAAATTACTACAAATACTCCAGAAAAAGAACCAAATAAATGATGAAAAATTGTTTAAGCTCACTCACTTCGACCTATTAACATTTTTTTATTTTATATGAACAGTTATTGAAACTTTGACCAATCTTTGAAGTATCACATAAAAATCTAAAATCACTAAACTAATCTAGATCTTCTTTTTTCAATTGGTGACGTAACGAAAAAGGTAGTATAAAAAAAATGCAATGGATGTTTTTTTTTGTGTTTGGTAGTTTCAGTTGGTCGCAGTGTGGCAGCACAGTAACTCACGTCATTGCGATTCCCAATCAGGAATCAGTTCGAAGTTCGGTACTAATCGGTGCGTCTTGCTTGTTTGTTTTGTTTACGTTTTATTTTTATTAAAAACATTTCCTAATGCTACCGTCCTTTGTTTACATTAGTACAATTAACACAAGAAACTTAAAGTGTCGTGCATACCTGTGCTATCTTATGTAATGATATTGTTTTGCAAATATTTGCACGAGTCTCATCTCGGTGATTAAAAAGTTTTGGTTCTCTGTTTTTGTGTTTTTTCCGTGAGTTTAGTAATTTTCGAGTATTTCCGTAGCAACTGCAAATCTTCGGCTTGAGGTTAGTGTTGTTTTTTTTTAATGTTTTCCGGTAATTGTTTGTGACAAAACACGAGAATCTTATTGCTATTACTTTTTTTGTGTAAAGTCATTGCATTTTTATTTGTCGGCTCGGCTGACCTCGATACAAGTATTAAAACTTTTCTGTTATGGTAATTGAGATCCGAAATAATAAGTGATTTCGTTATTCTTTTAAAAAGGAGGTAAGTAAATGTACAGTATTATAATTTGTATAACAATGTTATAAACAAATTGGAATAACCAAATTTTTGGGGTAGGTATGTGTAGGTACAAGCTTAGTTTGTACCGGACTCGTAAATATTCATAAGTATATCTATGTTTACATTATTGGCAATATCTGTTGTATTAAGGTACATAATTATTCCTTTTAATGTTGAACTAGTGGGCAGACCCCGGCTTCGCACGGGTACTACACTAAAAATAACTATACTTATAAACCTTCATCTAGAATCACTGTCAATTGCTGAAAACTGCATTAAAATCTGTTCCATTTAAAAGACTGAAGCCTACAAACAGTAGGAGCAACTTTATGATATACTATGTGAATATTTCTATATTCTACATTTTGAAGAGTCAGTAGCCTAATGGTTAGGGCATTAGACTTGAGATCATGTGGTTGTGGGTTCGATTTCCACCCCTTGCAGTACTGATGTCACTTGTGACACAAGCATATATTTAGCTTACCATGAGGGGTTAACAAGAATTCTATATAGTGTATGTGTTATTAATAAAAAAACAATGGTTTTGGCTAAATATCCAGCAAAATCTAATTTAGACTCGGGAATCCCTATAATTATATTCATTCAATTTTCAATTCAAATTCTTTGATTTCTCAACTTTCCATATAAGTCTTGGGACCATGAGGTGTGGGTGTGCTCATACAATTATGTCCCACGCTGCATCCTTGCTACATCTGTCATGTTATTATTTTTGTGTTTTATAGCAATACATTGTGGTGGTCAAGCGGTTCAATGACCAGATTTGCATGCACATGGTTGCAGGTTCGAACGTAGGCTAGTGACCACTGAGAACCAATGAAACTTTTTCAAACTTATATACATGTACATGTAAACTTATATACAAAAAATTGTATGTACTTTCTTAATTATTCTAAGACACCTTTGACAAACGGTGAAGGAAAAGATCGTGAGGAAACTTGGATTAAAAAAACTGTAGTCTTAAATTGCCAACCCACAATGAAAAAGCGTGGTGATCAATGATTCTTCCTTCTCTATAGTATAAAAGGTCTGTGCCCAGCAGTGGGACATTTATAGGCTGGTAATATCTTTTATAAGACGTTGTCAAAGTTTTCTTTCTTGTAATCAATTTGAAATAGGATATTTCTATTGTATTTCAAACCGAGAAGGGTGTTAGAAGTTTTCACGTTAAAAAACAGCGATTTAGTTTGTATACATATATAAATGGTAATTTTATTACTACATAAAAATCCATTTCATGTTGATAACATTTTAATAGTGCTGAAACACGTCATGTATACCCGCTGTATAGCATTACACAACATTTAGTATTTATGTTAGACCTAAGGGTGCAGATATGTTTTTATGTGAAAGCCTTGAACACGCATTTATACAACCATTTACAGAACCGCTAGAACTCTGGAAGGAATTTCTATTAGATTACTATAATTTAATGTTTTGTATGTTAATACCAGCTATAGCCCGCGACTTCGCCCGTGTGGTGGTCTGTTGTCACGACAAAAAGTGGCCTATGTTCTTCCCCAGGCTTAAACTATGTCTGTACTAAATTTTATTGAAAACGGTTCAGTAGTTTAGGTGTGATTGCGTAACACAGACAGACAGAGTTACTTTCAAGCATTTATAAATAAAAAGTAGCCTATTTATATATTCGCAGGCTCTAGACTATGTCTGTACCAAATTTTATTTATATTAGTTCAGTAGTTTACGCGTGATTGCGTAACACATAGACAGACAATTTTTTTTTTTAATATTAGTAAAGAAGTCAATTTTAGTAAGGATAAGGAAGTAAGAATTATTAACTCTGACACCGTGACTGACGTTTTATTAGTTAGCTAGCTGTTACCCGCGGCTCTGCCCTCGGGGCCCTATATTTTTCTGATAAAACATATATCCTATGTCAGTCAGGGACAATGTAACAATAATAACTCCTGGATATCTATCTAAATTATTATTATCTTCTGGTATGAATTTTATAGACTGCCGCCAAGCCCGATTATAAACCAACTTTAAACAATTAAATCATGAATTAAAATTACCTGTCACTTTCTTCAGTATCCGTTTTATATGATCTATTATTATATTGTGTATGCGTGTCGTAAATTACCGTTGCTAATTGTTGCTTACCGTTGGATTTTGTGTTGTTTTGTTCCCGTGCAATGTGATAGACGAGGAAAATGATGTTTTTTTTTCTACGATAGCACAGTATAAGAAATACTAATACTTAAAAGAGACTGTGACACTGGCGAAACAGAAACTTATTTTAAAGTATATTTAGAATTTTAGATTATTCAATTATGAACCTTAACTAGAAAAAACAAAGATACGAGTACATATATACATAATTTATATCTACACATAAAAAATAACTAATAAAAATCAAAATAATGATGTCAAAATATTCGTCCGTATTGCTGTCGAACGGAAGAGTGCCCAAAAGGCTGCATTGCCACGTTGTATGGCAATACTTATTCTCTGTCTGAGTGACTGCACGGATAGCCGAGTGGTATAGGTCACCACGCTGATTACCACTGTGCGCGACGTGCTGCGGGTTCGATCCCCGCATGAGACAAGCATTTGTGTGATCCACAAATGCTTGTTCCAAGTCTGGGTGTTCTTTGTGCATGTGATTTGGATGTTTGTGAAACCCCCGCGACACAAGGATTAAATTCCTTAGTGCGGGCGTCGTTTTTTTATAAAAGAAAAAGAAAGAAATGAGTTAAAGCCAGCCCTAGTCACGCGAAGTGTCAATAGATGACGATAGTTAGATATTAATTATTTATTCATGCTTAATTAACACTGCGATCGTCAACGCAGAATAAAACAACACACAAGAATACTGCCTATAATAAAAAATAATAAAATGTACATTAATTGACTTTAAACACTCGATTTAAATGCTATCTGAATAATATTTTAATGACTGTATAATTAACACATATTATTATGAATAGATAGCTTTTTATCGGAACTTTATTTAATATTCGCAATGCATTCGCTAAAGCCCAGTTTTTTGATCCCGAGTTAACTCAACCAATGGTTATAATACTAGCTAATGGTTTTAAAACGCGTTTTTTCATCAATTGTTAGCCTATCAAATAATCAAATTAGTTGTAGAGTTAATTATTTATTAATTTGTTGGTATCAAAATTTTATAGCAGATGAAATTGATAGAAATAAATTAAAAGACACCGAGGATTTATTTGGCAGTATTCGGGGCTTAATAAACGTGTCCTATCGAAGTTTGAAACCATTAGTTTGCATATTTAACCATTGGTTGAGTTAACCCGGGAACAAAAAACTGGGCCCTAGTTGCTTTCCATACTGGACTGGAAAGACGGGAAAAGAAACCACGTGCGATAGATAGGTCTTGACACTTTAAAGTGACGTTTTAATAAATTTAGTAGATAGGGATGAAAGTAAATAAGTAATTAAAATATCTGAAGCTGTATACGGAAAAAACCCACGTCACCCGAATACTGAAACCCTAATTAACTTTAAGATGTTCTTAAATGTCTATCTGTCGCCACTTCACACCGTTAAGTGTCCGATCCCTGAATACTGAATCGCAAATTAACTTTAAATAATGAATAAATGCGGACAACATCACATACATTTCTCCGAATCCAAAGTAAGTAGCTAAAGCACTTGTGTTATGGAATCAGAGACAACGAAGGTACCATAACACCCAGACCCGAGACAATGTAGAAAAGTGTTTCTTTTCTACATTGACCCGTCGGGGGATCTTACTCGGGACTTCAAAACTAGCGACACCTTGAAACCGGTGCGACTGGACCACGGCGGACGTTAAGATGATCTTAAATCTTTATCTGTCACTACTTCACCATTTGAAGTGACAGAGACAGCATGAGACTTACCGGCGGCTTCAAACTGATAATTGTTTCAGTATTCGGGCATATGACAGCTTCACATTTAACGTCGACTTAACTTTTCATTTAAATTTTAACGGTTAAAAGCAATCTTTGTGTTCTAGTATAAATCTAAGTCAGAATGATCTTCCTGCTTCGATGCGAGTCTATAATTAACAGAATTGGGTCCCGACGCATCCTGCAGCCGCGTCCCAGTTCCACACATGTTTAAGATATCAATTCGTTCTCAATTGAGCACTGTTTAGTGTGAGAAATAAATTGATGGGAATAGGACATTAAATTTTGTTGTTTTGTTTAACTACTTACGATGCGTCCGACGAAAATTGTTGCGCGATCGTGCGGGCTAACATATTGTGTTCTACTCAATGTCCTATTGAGAGTCGCGCTGTCTTGCAATGCGATCTTGAGACTTTTTCATCGCACGATGAAATCGCATCATCGTATGAGCGATAGTAATAGGAGTCTTTAAAGTCATCTGGACCGTTCTGATGTAAAATTATTTTCTGTTCTGCCCTCAAAAACAAGGTCCATTTCTACAATCGTTATCGCTGATCGAATCGCTCGAATGTATGGAAGTGACAAGTCTAGTCACGTGACTTATCGAAGAGAAATGTCATTTCCATACAAAGCTAAAGCACTTGTGTTATGGAATCCAGAGACAACGAAGGTACCACAAACACCCAGACCCGAGGCAATGTAGAAAAGTGTTTTTCTACATTGACCCGTCCGGGGATCGAACCCGGGACCTCAGAGCTGACGACACCTTGAAAACCGGTGAGTACGCCACTCGACCACGGAGGTCGTCGAATTAATTAAACGAGAAGTACCTAAACTTAAAGTTGTCAAATATTTTGCCGTTTGACTTGGTTTAGACGTATATCAGAGCTGGGTAGTAAAGTGACCTTAAACGACAGCAGCAAGGCTGCTAATTTCCTGGTTTTAATTTCGTAACGGTACTAAGACATAATTACTGTAGATTTATAACGACACTAGCTTTTGCACGCGATTCCGCCCGCATGGGTGTCGGTTATTGCGGTAAATCTTAGCCAATCGTAGTATAAGCTTGCCTCGGTAAATGGGCTATCTAACACTGAATAAATTTTCAAATCTGTCCAATAGTTTCTGCGATTAGCGCGTTCAACCAAACAAACTAGATCAGAATAAAATTTAAAAATAATAATGCTATTTCATTACTAATTATTTTCTTGTTACCTACGAATAATATTTTTAAACGTTTAGTTTTCTTTTAAATACAAAAATATTTTATTCTAAAATTTTTTCTAATTTGTCAAACTTTGACAGTTCAATGACAAATGTAAATTTAAAATTAGAGTGCAGAAGCCAATATAAAATTAAACACAACTAGGTACCACAGTTATGTAAAACGTAAGCAAAGGTACTAATGTATTCAGCCAATAGGTACCTAGTTTTTGCGATGTTTAGCATAAATTTAAATTTAAACTGGTCACGTTCCACGTGCGAAATGGTGTTTAAACAAATTGTTTCTTTTACTTCCTTCAAGTCTTAATTATTTTGTTTAAAAAAAAGTTGCAACTGTTTTCGTAAGAAGTGAAATGGTTTAAGTGCAGTGCTGATGTTTTGCTTATATTTGCAACTTCATTGGTTATTCTTTGAAAGGGTAAAAGATGATCAAAATTTTTTTCGATAACTGGTCCAGTGCTGGTCTATTTTAAAATCTTCAAGATTTTAAAGTCCCTTAAAATTGACTGAGAAACTGAGAAGTACCAATAATTGTTTTAAAAAAATACATTTACCCTCAAATAAATTTCTTTGCAGATTTACAAACGCTTAGTTTCATAGTAGGTATTACTCTTCTGAATCAGAGAACCTGAACCATAAATAAGAGGGTTATGATAAGGCATACGACGGAATACTGAAACGTCAATCAGTTTGAAGCCACCGTTAAGTCTCATTTCATCTCTGTCACTTTAATGTGATGAGTAGCGACAGATTAATCAACGTTTCAGTATTCGGGGGATAGAGAATAATAATAATAATAATAACGTCAACACCTACTTTTTTATCTCCGTTTATTAATTTATTTAAATTTACCAATTTGTAAACCAATAATATTTTGTACAATAGATTTAATCATTTGAAAAATGATTTACTTATTTAAATACTTTTTTATTTTACAACAAATACATAATTATTCTGTACAGTAATTTCTGAGACGATGACATGTGTCATCCAAAGAGCAATTAATAAGCTAAATGATTGAAAAAAACGGAAGATAATGTTGACGAGATCTAAAGCACGCCCACCACCCCCGGACTCGTCGCCGAGCTCCGCCTCGCAGCTGCCGGACCAAGTTCCAGCACCGGCAGTCGCGTCGAGCTCCAGCGACGAGTACTACTCCCCGCCGACGTCGCCAACACCTGTGCGTCGGCAGGGGAGACGCCGGCCACCGTGCAGCTTGGCGCCCGCGGGCCAACCGGCCTCGAACAGGGCTCCCGCTCCCGGTGGTGATGTGCGGCGCATGAAGTGGACTCAAAAAATTAACGAGAACGTCATGCGCGCATATTTCGGGGCTACAGAGGGGGGAACTAACCTCACTGCGTACCGTGCGAGGATGCTGTCTATGTTTCAGGTTCTTGAACCAGACGTCAACGTGTCGGCTCAACGACTGTCGGATCAGGTTCGGGTCATCCAACGCAATCACAGGTTGGACGACGCTACACTTGATCGTTTGCGCTCTGAAACGCAGAGTAGCCCTGCTGCCAACTCCCCGCCACCGGCGGTAGTGCCAGTCTATGGTATACCGCCTACCAACCCTGTTGACGGGGTCGTGGATGATAGGGCTATAACTGTAAGTACTCAGTGCAATGAAATTATAAGGAGCACTTTGGAGGATGCGGTTCGGGAGTACCGATTTAAACCGCCCGATCTTAGACCTCGATTGCCTCGCTTGCCCATGCACAACCGAAATATGGCCATAATGGGTGCCCTAGACTCACTGCTTGCTAATTATTTCGAAAGCAGTGAAGACCTCGGTGACACACACTCGATCCTGTACTGTGCGGCTTCTGCGGCATGTCGTGTAGCTAATGTTAAAATAAAAAAAAGTAACATAGCTACACGACCAAAGCCAGCCGTGCCAGCTTGGCAGTGCAGGATCGAGCGTCGTGTGGCTGAGGCTAGGGCACTCATAGGAAAATTAATTGCCTTCAAAGGAGGTAACCACCGGCCTAGAGTAATGCGCTTTGTAAGGCGGGCGTTTGCTGGAACTAATATTAATCCTAGTGAATATACCGCCCGCATTACAGAGCGCATTGATTTCTTTAAACAGAAGGTATGTGCATGGGCAAGCCGTATTCGACGTTATAAGTGTCGGGTGGAGCGGTTTAACCAGAATCGCATGTTCCAAAGTGACCAAAGATGGGTATACAGGACGTGGGAGCGACCTGTTCTAGGTGTGGATGATGGGCGTCGACCGGATGATGATGCCACGATTTCTTTTTGGCGAAACATCTGGTCGGTGCCTGTCAACCACTCCGAAGGTGATTGGATGCGAGAGGTTGAGCAATTATGTGAACCAATACAAGAAATGGGGGCAATTACCATCAGCCCCCAAGACGTAGCCAATGCAGTTCGTCCAATGGCGAATTGGAAAGCCCCTGGGCCGGACGGACTGCAGAATTTTTGGCTGAAATGGTTACGGAGTTCACATAGTTGCTTAGCGTCTCAATTCCAATCTGCTATAGAATCAGCGTCGCTTCCCCAGTTTTTAACAACAGGGTCTACCCATCTGCTCCATAAAACTGGTAGTACTACGGATCCAAAGAATTATAGGCCGATCACTTGTCTGCCGACGGTTTATAAACTTCTTACATCCATTTTGAGAACAAAAATAAACGAACATATAGATAGCTTTTCTATCATGTCTACTTCTCAAAATGGATGTAGGAATGGATCCCGTGGTACTAAGGAGCTACTCCTTATTGACACGACCATATGCCAACAGGTTCGCCGCTCTAAAAAAGATCTGTCGACATGTTGGATAGATTATAAGAAGGCCTACGATTCGGTACCGCATACATGGCTCATGAGAGTGCTGGAGTTATATAAAATTAATACAACTCTACGCACTTTTATGTTGGCATGTATGCGGCAATGGAACACGGTACTTCACTATCCAGGATGTCGGGATATCCAACAGAGTGGTGAACCAATTAAGGTAGAGCGGGGAATATTTCAAGGCGACAGTCTGAGTCCCCTGTGGTTCTGTTTGGCCTTGAATCCTCTTAGCACTTTGCTTGAGAATTCAAGGTTAGGCTATTCGTTGCGGAGAGGAAGCCAGGTAATCTCCCACTTGTTATACATGGATGACCTTAAGTTATTTGCTTCCAACAAATTGCAACTGATGAAGTTACTAAAGATCACAGAAAGCTTTAGTAATTCCATCAGACTGGAATTTGGTGTTGACAAATGTGCGGTCATGCATGTAAAACGAGGCGGGATTATGGAATCCCAGGGCATACAGCTCTCGGATTCTATAAACCTAAGGTCACTGTCCGCAACGGAGACCTACAAATACTTGGGTATGTCAGAGGCGTTAGGCATCAACGTTGCTGACATGAAACAATCATTACAGACACGTTTCTTTGGCCGCTTGAACAAAGTACTGAAAAGTGTTTTGTCAGGCGGCAACAAGGTGCGTGCCTTTAATGGTTGGGTCATGCCACTGTTGATGTACTCCTTTGGTATACTCAAGTGGACTCAGACTGAACTAGACGCCTTGGATCGGAGAGTCCGCACACTGCTCACTGCAAATCGCATGCACCACCCACGGTCATCGGTAATGAGGTTATATATCCCGCGAAAATGTGGGGGTCGAGGCTTCTTGAATGCTAAGACCCTCCATAATCGCGAGGTATGTAACCTCAGGGAGTACTTTCTCCAAGTTAACGTGGGAGTGCACCGAGATGTGGTAGCAGTGGATAAGGGCTTCACTCCGCTCTCCCTTGGCAAAGAGAACTGGCACAAACCTGTCGTGCTAAGCGTCAAGGATCGCATGGATGTATGGCAAAGCAAGGAGCTACACGGTCGCTACTATCGGGCCCTCCATGGGTCCGATGTAGATCTCATAGCGTCTGTGGCCTGGTTACGCTTCGGTGATCTGTTTGGAGAAACCGAAGGGTTTGTATGTGCAATTATGGACGAAGTTATCATGACGAATAACTACCGAAAATATATCGTGAAGGATGGTACAGTTGACATATGTCGGGCATGTCACTGTCCGGGTGAGTCCTTAAGGCATATAGTTTCGGGTTGTTCTCGTCTTGCTAACGGCGAATACTTGCACAGGCACAACCAAGTAGCCAGGATTATCCACCAGCAGCTTGCTTTGAAATACAAGCTTGTGGAATCTGAGGTGCCGTATTACAGGTATGTCCCCGACCCAGTTCTCGAAAATGGTCGTGTCACATTGTACTGGGATCGATCTATCATCACAGACAGGACTATTGTAGCCAATAAGCCTGATATAGTGGTGATAGATCGATCGGAGCGCCGGGCAATGATTGTTGATATCACTATCCCTCATGACGAGAACCTCGTGAAAGCAGAAAAAGATAAACAGATTAAATATTTGGACTTAGCGCACGAGGTTGTCGACATGTGGGAGGTGGACTCGGCAATCATTGTCCCGATAGTCGTGACAGCCAACGGCTTAATAGCCAAGAGCCTCGACCAACACCTCAGGAGGCTCTCGTTAGGCGTCTGGGTCAAGGGTTTGATTCAGAAAGCGGTACTTCTCGACACGGCGCGCATCGTGAGGAGGTTCCTCTCTCTGGAGCCCTAACCACCGGCAGCTTGGACCTTGTTCCCGATGCCGGTTGGGGACTATTTTTTATATTTTTAAATGTATATTTTTTTTAGTACTATATATTTAAAAATGTAATTTATATGTGTATTTTGAAATAAAGGAAATAATAATAATAGATTTTATTTCAGATAATACACACACAGGTTTGTACATGTAAATCCATAGGTATAATTGTTAGTAAAAAACTTAAGACTATGTTAGTATCTTATATTAGTATTATCTTATATTAAACAGAACCGGTCTGGAGCCCATATGTATGTAGTTCCAGTACCGCACCACAGGACAGTCTACCCTACTTACAATTGTATTTAGAATGCTGCTGGTGCTGTCCCGAATGCGACGCACAAGCGAGGCTACTCTTTTGCGCAAGATAGCTTTAAAGCAATCTGTTTTTGCCTCAGCAAACATGCCTGATGCGCTACAAAAACGGGGCAATCCCAACAGCATCCTAAAGCCATTATTATACTGTATACGTAGGGCATCAATTGATCTGCGCGTATATCTGACCCATAGGCTGCAGGTGTAAAAAGTCTGACAGTAAGCCTTGAATAACGTAATTTTTACGTTATTTGTACATTTAGCAAACCTACGGGCCAGCATATTGCATCTCACTGCTAACGCCCTACGCTCCCTCTCTATGTCGAGGTCATCCGAACAGTCCTCGGTGATCCAATGCCCCAGGTACTTAAACTTACTGACTCTTCTTAATGGCTCACCTCGAAGTTTGACCGGAGGGATGGAGCTCGGTAATTTATTCCCTGACTTAAAAACTAGTAATTCACTTTTGTCAGTATTGTACCTGAGGCCATGGGACTCCGCATACCTCTCACAGATCTCTAACAGTGCCTGCAGCCCCCTGATCGACGGACTCAGCAGAACCATGTCATCTGCATAACTGATATTGTTCACAAATTGACCGTCAATTGAACATCCGACTCCGGCTCCGCTGAGTTCCTCGATCAGTCCGTTTACGTATAGATTAAAGAGTCGAGGTGAGGACAGACCTCCCTGTCTCGCCCCGCACTCCAACCCATAATCCTTTGAGCATGAGCCCGCCCATCTTACGGAATTGTATTGGTTGTCATACCAATATCGTAAAGTATTGACTATTTCTCTAGGTGTATCCGTATCTGTCAGAAGCTTATGCCATAAAATGTTGTAGGAGACCAGGTCAAATGCCCTCGACAAGTCCAAAAAACATGCATATACTGGCGTTTTTCTAGTGACATAGTACTGGATAGTATGCTTGAATCTCAAAATAGCAGTCTCCGTAGAAAGCCCAGGCCTGAAGCCAAATTGAGCTTCATGTAAATGTATGTGTTTGCTAAGTTGATTATCAAGCAAACCATCCAGCACCTTCGCTACGACTGTAGCCAGTGAAATTGGTCTGTAGTTAGACCTGTCGGAGACATCACCTGTCTTGTTTTTGACAATCGGCACAACAATGGTCCTCATAAGTTCCCTAGGTAGATACTCATGACTAATACATAAGTTAAAAAGCATAGCCAATACTCGGGGCAGATGTACACCCGCATGCTGCAGATGCTCGATACTCAGGTCATCATGGCCAGGTGATTTACCACGCGTCATATTTCTTATAACAATTGCCACTTCTTTTGTTGAGAATCTGTGCATCTTGTGACCAATGAAGTTCCCAGCATCAAGCACCCGCAGAGATGAGTCAAGAGAGGATTGGACCTTAAAGTGTTCTCTGAACAATTCTGCAATCTGAGCGGGCTCACACTGTCCATTTACAGAAGACGGCATACATGATCTATGTTCCAACTTTTTGGTGTGTTTCCAGAAACGCTTAAAGTCCTTTTCCTGATGATGTGTTGCTAGTATGTCCATTTTTATTCTCGTTTCGTTGTCCTGACACCATTTAAGCTGAGACTTAAAGCGTTTCCTTGTTTCACGCATCATATCAAAAGCCTCTCCAGCCGTGGGTCTACCTTGAAGGGTCCACAATTGGAAACTAAGTCGCGCCTCTTGATGGTATATTTTAACGTGTTTGTTCCAGCCAATTATTTGTTTTTTCTTCATAATAATTAGGGCTTTAAAGTTTTTTTTTTTTTTTCTTTTTTTTTTCTTTAAAATGGTTACTAGCAATGTGGGTCGCACATTACTAGTAATCTCGTTAACCCCTCGTGCTAAGCCGAGATGCTTGTGTGTGGGATTCGAACCCGCAACCACATGATCGCAAGTCCGACGCCCTAGCCATTAGGCTACCGCCGCTTCAAGTGTGGACAAATTGTACTGTCTCTATGCTTACAGAGTCGGTAAGGTGTGACATTGGTGTAGCGTTTTAATAGTCTCTAATTAGGGGCCGCCTCTTCACTAAACTCAGGGCCCTCATTAAGTGTAGTATAATACCCGCTTTAGTTTGAGAACTAATAAATTAATGGGTCATTTTAAACACCTCCGCTAAACTTAGGTCCGTAACACATCGATCAGCGTTAAAACTTGCTAACCGTACAGTCTAGACTAGAAATGATGTCATCGTATAATTGCCTGTGCAGATAGATCCTGTCATATTCTAACATGCAGCTTTAACTCTTAAATCAATAGTTATAAAGCCTAAAATGGATTATGAATGGGCGTTAGAAAGTAACAATTTTGAAGTCGGTTTTTAAGAAGATCTATTTGACGTAATTGTAGGTAGGTTGGAATTTTCTGATGTTAGTAATTTGTTTTATGTCTATTTTAGCCTGAGACGCAATAGATGATACTTGGATCAGTATGTAAATAGGTTTAACTTACTGTATAAACCTATTAACGGTCAAATAACGTCCTTTTCACCAAACAATCCGCCGACCTCTCGAATTCTTCTACCAGAGACAAGAATTTGACACAAACACCATAGTTTTGTCAAAACTTACAACTGTAATTAAGTTTGCCTTAGATGGATAGGTTATTCATTTTGATCTGACGTCATTATCCAGATAATTCTTACTTACCTTAACCACGTTCTGGATGGGGCTCACAGTGCAAAAAAAGAGAAACAGTTCCCTTAAGTTGCATAAAAATTCAAATGACGCTAATAGAAACAATTGATGGTCCTATTACGTATACACCTGTTCGCTTTTAACGTCTAACAGCAATAGAAACATATTGATTTATTTTACTTTGGCATAATTTCAAAAGCTATATTTTCAGCAGTAATTTGTTTACGCATCAGTCTATACTAATATTATAAAGAGGAAACCTTTGTATTTTTGTATTTTTGTATGTTTTATTGAATAGGCTCAAAAACTACTGGACCGATTTCAAAATTTCTTTTACCATTACTTAGAGGGATTCCTCCGAATCCGTATAGGCTATATTTTATCCCGGAAAATAGATAGGATTTTTCGTGGTAGTGAAAATTGTGAAGTAAGTCGACGAAAAAACTGCCGTACGTTAACGATTCTCGCGAACGCTGCCTAAATGGTTAGAGATGTATGGTTGACTTCTATAGAAAAGTTGTAGAACTCAATAATGCCTACAAAAAAGTCCGCGATAGTGTAAACCAAACATTTATATTTTAGCCATTATAACCACTTTTCCATAGAATAAAAGTAATTAAAATTATTAGCCTATGTTTATCTATACTAATATTATAAAGAGGAAACCTTTGTATTTTTGTATGTTTGTATTGAATAGGCTCAAAAAATACTGGACCGATTTCAAAATTTCTTTTACCATTACTTAGAGGGATTCTTTCGAATCCGTATAGGCTATATTTTATCCCGGAAAATAGATAGGATTTTTCGTGGTAGTGAAAATTGTGGAGTAAGTCGACGAAAAAACTGCCGTACGTTAACGATTCTCGCGAACGCTGCCTAAATGGTTAGAGATGTATGGTTGATTTCTATAGAAAAGTTGTAGAACTCAATAATGCCTACAAAAAAGTCCGCGATAGTATAAACCAAACATTTATATTTTAGCCATTATAACTACTTTTCCATAGAATAAAAGTAATTAAAATTATTAGCCTATGTTTATTGATCATATTATCGTCAAATACTAATCCTTATCCAAATAAACTATTTATTGAGCAAGATTGTTTCAATAGCTATTAATTACTTTTTATTTTATTTCAATCGGACAATTCATTCAAAAGATATTACGAATTTAAAATTGTAATTGGTATTAAAATGAATGATGGCCGCCGGCCGATATGTGTCGCACGACTCGCTCGGCGAAACCGCAGGGGAGGGGGGTGCACATCTATGAAGAAATAAATGTCCACCCGTGCGAAGCCGGGGCGGGTCGCTAGTCGTTTATAAAGATGAATTAAATGCGTAGCTGAATATGTATTTTGAACATGTCAGTATCGAAAAAAAACTAATATTGCTTGTACCATTACAAATGTATACCTTAATGCATTATATTATGTATTTGCAAGTAAAAGCACAGAACAATGTGGTAGTGATGAAAGACAAAATGCATTATCAGTAAACCAGAGGAAATCCTTAAAAGAATTATCTATGGTTAAGAGTGAGGTGCATATTTTCGGCGTTAGCGATCAGTATCAAAAGCCTTATCAAAAACCAAACAACTTTTATCAAAAGTTAATTCTTGTAAACTGATAACCTTTGTGAGGTTAGTAGGTAAATACAGACTAATTTATTGGCTAAATAGACTGATAAGTCCAATGAAAATACTACAGAATTACATCAATTTGTTTCTGTTTATCCTGCCCATCCAAAAGTTGTCTTCAAAATATCTATGTAAATAAAAATGAATGTTGTTCAGGGTATAACTCAAGAATAGCTGGACTTATTTATTTTTTTGTATGTCCCATAATGTCCATGGAAGGTTTTAAATTTTAAATACTATAAAAAAACTGACGTGATAACTCGAAGAACGTTAGATTTACTTTTGACCGAACGAAGTCTGTCCGGGCAGCTAGTTGCTACTAAATATTAGACCACCATAATTGCATCCATTATGACGTTGTATCCGAAAATCTTTAGTAGTAAAATAAAGAAAATTTTGAAGTACACTAGGTACCCAAGCGTATTTATTTCTTAAAACCATTTAGCGTAACGATGACGATAGTATTGATAAATGGGTGCCCTAAATACTCAAGACATATCCCCATTGTCTTTGAGTGAAACGTAATTATTTACTTCGACTTTTCGAAAGTCGCAAGCTGATAATTAAATGCCAACGATTAGGTAAAGTACAAACTGTAGTTAAGTTTAAATACATTTGTTGTGTTTACTGACCTGTTAAGGCAATACTCTGTTTTATTTAATTCTTTAAGCACAGTGTGCTGCAGACGTAATGCCAGAAGGCATTCTCTACCAGTCGCTGATAGAAAATGCCTTCTGGCTTCTTCTCTTTCTCTTCTCTTTCTCTTCTCTTTCTCTTCTCTTTCTCTTCTCTTTCTCTTCTCTTTCTCTTCCTTCTCTTTCTTCTCCTTTTTATGGGACAAGCCCGCCGCACGTGCCTAACATTGCAACTCCTGTAAGCCGGGATCTCAAATGAATACCACCGAGACACTTAGCCCGGTTTGTCCCAGGAAACCGATTAACTGTCTTGGAAAGTAGGTATCCGCATGGAAATAAGTCAGAAGTTTATAGGAGTTGGAGAAAAGATTTTCCACGTCCCTCCACTGCAGGTGTGAGACAAAAATAATGAATGATGATGCAGAAGGGAATGTGGTAGATGCGCTGAAACTGAAGATATTATATTCTTATTTTAGGTATATTTTGCTGTTTTTACTGCATTTAAGGAATTGAAAACTGACTTTAACGTGCTGGATGAAAATAACCCCTACAAGTATTTACAAATTCAGACTGGCCTAGAATAAGGTAATTTAGTTTTGAGACGATAGCAATTCAAGATAATTGAATCTAATTTATGCAATCAACAAGCTCAGGTACCCAACAATTTAATATGCTATTACATTACGTTAAAAAACGTGTCAATTGGGTTTAATTAATTAAATCAACCCTGAGATTTGTCTGGTACTTTGAAAGCTCAGGCGCAGGAAATGCCCCAAATATTTTATTTATTTTATACTTGATTGATCCATGTAGAATATGGTGTACAGCTGAATTCTGTAAGACTAGAAGCCGACCCCAACATAGTTTGGGAAAAGGCTAGGTAAAAGAAAACTTAATCACTGTTGATAGGCCAATTATTATTACTAGTGGTCGCCCAATGGTCGAAATTCGACCTTATAATATAAATTTAAATTGTGAGTGACTTAATATACATTATTAAAATATAATATTCAAACATTATTAAGGTTCTACTGTCGAAAACTAAACTACTATAACCACACATTTGACCAAGACTGTTATTTGCCAATTTATTTTTTGAACAAATTATATGAAATTAAAAGGAAGTAAAATAAAGAATATCTATTTAAAAAATGTTTATTAAAAGAAAACATGCTATAAGAGGAAAATACTATCCATTTAGAGCATATTTTATCGCATATTGCAAACTTCTCTGCAAACAATGTTTTTTGTAAAACCTCTTTTATCGTTTGCTAAATGTCCTTGGCCGTTATATTCGGATATATAAAAACTTAAACCACTTATTTATGTCAATGTCAGTAAGCAGTCAATGAAAAACAAAACAAACATGTGTGTGTGAAATGCATGGTAGTGTGGGTAATGTTTTATTTATTGATTTAATGTACTTTATAAGCATTATTACTGAAAAATATTAGCGTTCTCCACTTCTCCTACACATAAACTATAAGTGTGCCAAATTTTATGCTCCTGCGTCCGCGCAATTTTCGTAAAAAGGGGTCCAAAGTTTTGGCATCACGTATTAATATATAGATAAGTATTTTTTCGTCTCGAAATTTTGTTTTTTTAGTAGGTATATTTTGTTCATCGAAATTAAAAATAGATTTCCATAAAATGAAAAAATTGCTGTAAAATGGAATGTTTATTGAATTTTAGCTGCGGATCAGATCCTAAATCGGATGAAATTTTCAGCGATATGTTCCCGTTATTTCCAATTTCTTTTGGTTTTAATATTTTCGGCTGCATACCTACTGCTGTGCGTTTTATGCTTTATCTAATAACATAATGAATTTAAAGAGTTTTTTTGTTTGGTTGAACACGGTAATGTCCAGAACTGAAACCGGTCTGATTTGAAAAAATCTGTCAGTGTTAACTATTATGTTATTAATATTTGCCCATACATCTTGAAGGCTAAGCCGCAATCTAAAGCTAGTCTTCTATTATTAATACAAAGTTCCTAAAAAACTATCCCTGTTTTGTGATATCGTACTTAATTCGTAATATGTTTTACACCCATCTAGGTGTGATGATATTATATTAAATTAGCAACTTTTAAACACACGATTTTCTTAAAACTATCTGTCTCAATCAATCAGTCAGACATCTGTATGTTTCACTGTAAGCTATAGTTATTTCGTTCCTACAAATCTATTTGTAGCGCTGAAAATACCTTTCAATGCGTTACGTTACACGGTAATAAAATGTTTGCCAAATGCATTCTAGTTGGATTGCTTCCTAATATTTTTTGTTAGAAATGGGCCGCCATAACTGTTTTGTTGTTTTTTTTTCTGGGCTTCGGTACGCTTCCTGTCACTTCACGGTTTGTGGTTATGAATCTTACTGACGAAATTGATGCGACATTTCATTTTGTTGTTTTAATATTATTTATCTATTTGTCTGTAGTAGTTATTAAAATGAATGTAAAAAAAAATCCTGTCTCAAGATAAATCATGTGAATAGTCCATATTGTAGCTTTTTTATTCCCTCTCAGATTATGTAGTTTTTTTATGTTTGTATGGTTTTCTGTTGTTACCCGATGTCCATGGCGCTAATAGTCGTCTTCCCAATTTGAAATTTCATATTTTGACGATACTCCTGATTTCCAAACTACCGCGCGTCTATAAAAACGTTATTTTAACGGTTCACCGTCGAAGATTTCAATTACTGACTATAACAATACACCGATTTGTATCACTAAGATAAGTTTTTGTTGCGAATGCAACACTTAGCGTCATGGCGGATGACGTCACACGACAGCGCAACTGATAACCTCCGTTTTTTTTTGTGATTGCATCGCTTACGCACGACTTGAGACATTCTGCCTAGTGTCTGGCCGAATCGAATCGCAATGTTTTTCCCAGGCTGAATAAAGGATTGACACGGCCATCTTTTTCGAAATACTCGTGATTTTGACAGTTACAATACTTACAATGGCGGGAATGTATTATTTAAGAAAGAAAATTTTCCGGGAATAGAATACAGTGAATGCTTTAATGCTGCAAATATTTGTGTCAATTGAAGAAACTGGGTTGCCTATAGTATGCAGTGCATCAAACTGTAATTGTTACTGCAATGTGCCAGGACTGCATGTTAACCATTTATAGACCACATTGTGGCATTTGTGTCAATTTATTCGCGAAATGTGCATAACCTAGATACTATCTAACCTCTTTTTATCTGCGGACATTTTTTACAACATCTAACTAAGTAGCTTCTTCCCGCGTTTTCGCCAGTCGCCTTATTCGTTAATTTTTAAATCGGATCAAAAGTTTCTCAGATAGTGCATTCAATCAAACAAATAAACACTTCTGCTTTATAATATTTGTAGATATAAACAAAGATGTACTAAAAAAAAATCTTCTCTATAATATTATTATGGGACATAATTCACTAGAATCTCTTTCAAACAAATTGTTTGAGAAAACGAATAGTTAAAAGGTTTTTTTTTTGTTGTAAAATAGGATTCCTTCATTACTTATGTAACAACATGCATGGGATGCTTATTTGATCATGGTCTCAAATCACTTGAGTGAGGTTTGAATGTTCCATAAAATTTTGAAGGACTGTTATTGTTTCAGAGTCGTTCACATAAGTGACAGATTTGATTAGCGTTTGAGTTTTCGGCTGTTAGTCCCTTAATTTAAGTTCTTGAACTTATGTTTCCTTAATTAGATTAAGTTCGAATTAGATTGGAATCCGTTGTTACGTAGAAAATAAATAGACAAACGGATCAATACGTAACTGTCGACGGCTTGGATGGCTCCGAGCCAAGTTACGCATTCTGTCAATACCATTCCTAAGCTACTTGTATTTACAAAAGAATAACATAAACTTTTATGTAATACTCGTTAGGGCTGTGGACTAGATTAAATGTCGATTTAATCCCTAAAGTGTTACAAAAAAATATTTGATATCTTTTTGTTTCATGTTTCAAAACAATAAAAAATACAAAGATAAGGCGCAGTAAAGTCCAGGAGTGAGGGCCTGTGACGTCATAAGTAGGTGAAAATAGTAGCCACAAATGACGTGGCGAGCCCCCACTCCTTAACTAAAATTCGCTGTATCTAAGCAGATAATCTTTACATCAAAAATAAAAAAATACGTGTCATAATATTTTTTTCATTATCAAAAATCTTTATTCCTTATCTTAACCTTTCATAGTGTAACAATTATAATTTCTTACCAGCATATCAATCTTTCGATTTTAAATATGAACTATCGTAATATCTCATTATACTCAAATTAAAAGCAGTCTACCCATGATCATGACACGTTCAAAGGCGTTGAAACGTCGGGAACTAAAATCAAAATTAACCGCGATAGAATCCAATTAAAAGTTAATAACTCTATAATTTCTCGACCAGTGTTTAGTGCTAGTTTGACATGCCAATGAAGTTTGGCTCTCTGAATGGTTAAGAACTTGGAGCTGGCTTATCGAAGACCGGACGTCATGCCCCACGCAAAATCCACGAGCATACACGCGGGAACGAGAGAACTAGAGTGAGGATGGTGTATTCATGTCCTCGCCTCGCCTAGATTTCGCTCCGCTTTGTGTCGGTTTTCAAGAGAGTCAAAGGACGTAGTGTAGACGAAGCAGGCTACTGAATAAAACAAGAGTGTGGATAGCTGGACCTCCTGCAGTCTCCACTCGCCAAGTCTCGTGCCAAGAGTCTCTAGGACGCGCCTCGCGAGACTGGATGGGGTACTAGGAAAACAGTTCATCCTACTTCCTACTAATATTATAAATGTGAATGTTTGGATGTTTAGATGTTTGGATACTCAATCACGCAAAAACGAATGAAATTTGGCATGCATGTAGCCCTTGACATTGAAAAGAACATAACCTATCTTTTTTTCCCGATTCCTTAAGTAGTTCCCGTGGGAAAATTGAAAATCGTTTACGAGCTAAGCCGTGGGCAGACAGCTTATTTGGTATTTTTCTCTATTACAGCGCAAGATATAACGTATGAAAATTTTATTCAAATGTTTCATTCCTTTTTGGACCCCCTTCTGAAGTCCACGCAGACGAAGTCGCGGGCAGAAGCTAGTAGAAAATAATTCATTCTAATTTCCCTTTATATTCATAGAAAACAACTCCAATGTTTACACAATTTATTAAAGAAGTCATTATTCTTTAACATGACGGACAAGATAATTTGTTCTGCTGATCATTTAGCGACCTACCCACATTATGTCGTTAACATTGAGTGAGTGACGTCATTATTGATTTACAATTTAAATGTAATTCTAAGCGTATTCAGATTAGCATAGATACTGATGTTACATGGCTGGCACGCCCTTTACTTTAAATCTAGCAATAGGTTTAGTAAATTTTGTTTCATTTGAGTTTTCACAGTTAGAATCAGAATTTTATTAAAGAATGTTAATCTATTATGTTATTAAAACAAGTTATAAGTATGACTGTGGATGGCTATATAAGCAGAGGGAGACCGAAAAAGAGATGGATGGATTGTGTGAAAGATGATATGAGAAAGAAAGGAGAGGATGCCGCGATGACGAGTAATAGAGAGGAATGGAAGGAAAATACGCATTACGCCGACCCCATATGAATGGGATAAAGGCAGGAAGAAGAAGAAGAAGAATCAGAATTTCTATGTTATTTATCAACAAACAATAAATTTTAAATTGGATGTAATGTACACCGAGTTTATTTCATTGAGATAACACAGAATGATTTTATTATTACTTTTAGAAAAATCTTATAATCTAGTAATGGGTTTCATAAATCATAGACCGATTCTTGGAAATTTTGTCTGAGTTAATACATCAATTATGACGTGGTTTTAATCATGGTTATTTGTATCCAAGGTATTGTTAACAAAATTCTCTAATTTTATTTAGGTAGGTATGCCTTTCAGGATCTTCAGAAATCAGATACTTAATTAATTATGTCGGTCTGTCGGTCAGTCTCATGAGAACACAGAGAACAATACTATGTCTGACTGAGACACTTTCGTTGTTCCTAATTCTTAATTCACTTTCGTTTTGTCTTGCACTTATTATTACTAATACAATGTAAAAATATTAAAGAAGGTTACCTTGATGTTTTTGCGGAGATTTTTTTTAGGTATCAAATGTGGATTTGTTTCGTAATATTAGGCAGTTAGGGTGTATTTTTTTTTAGTTTTAGGATTAGTACGTACAATTCTGCATATTGCTTATATCCTACCAACATAAATTGTAAAACGGTTAGGAACCGAATAACAGTATGAAAAAAATGGCCACTCAAAGATCTGTCCTGGGTGAGAATCGAATCCACGTCACTAAAACCAGTAGACCCAGCACAAAATTGATCAGGAGGTGACTCATACGGAGGTCCCACAAAAAACTTTAATCATTCATAACTAATCTATTAAAATAATTTTTTGCAATAATTAATGTCATAAAAAGATGAACCGTTTGCCTAAGAAATTATTTAGCAAATTAACCTTTTTTGCAAGTTTTTGCGCGATAAACGTTTGTAACAAACCTTGTGTGGGTGCAGCATATATTGTTTGTTATTGTTGATAGTTCCCACGTAATGTAGGTTAAAATTAACCGCACAAGGATGAGAACTTGTTAACAATACAATTAGCACTGCACTCAAAGATTGATCACCGTTATTATATTTTGGTAAAATGCAGACTTTTTTAAGCTCTCATTCTAAAGTAAGGTCAGCAAAATCTTTTAGCCATAATTAATTAAATAATCTAATAAAAACTTTTATGTACTTAGAAAGAAAATTCTGTGATCTGGATAACTGGTGTTTTTCAAGGCAGAAATTGACTTTCTATCAACCAGTCTCACTTTGGGATACTTACTGTATTATTAGTAAAATAGGTTGTGTAGGTCTGATAGGCGTTCGATTTCATGTTTTTTTTTTATGTTTACGCAATGTGGGTCGCACATTACTAGTAATCTCGTTAACCCCTCGTGCTAAGCTAAGATGCTTGTGTTACGAGTGGGTTCACGTCGGTAGTGTACCTAATGGGTGTGATGCGAACCCGCAACCACAAATGATCACAAGTCCGACGCCCTAGCCTACTGCCGATTTAATATCAAGTTATGAGAGAAATCAATATAAGTTTAATATATTATTTAGCTCAATCCGGTAAGACTAGAAGCTGACCCCAACATAGCTTGGGAAAAGGCTAGGCAGACGGTAGACAACCAAAATGAGATACTTGGATACAATTACAAATGTCAAATAAGACGTATAACAGAGCGGAATCCTTATTAAAGAACACTCTTGTTTCAATTAAGACTACTTTCGTTTATCTGCACTGTCCATCAACAGACTAACTAAACAAAACGTATATATAACACAATTAACCTTATAACAACGTTTTAAAGTTTAAATTGCACTGGTTTTGTTCATAGTATTTTGCAGATAATGACTTGACTATACCTTCTAAGATAAAGATAGTTTTATACTATGTTAAGTGGAAAAAACCGGTTTTGAAATATTCAAGAAGCTATTTGTAGCAGTTTGTTTGCAGTTAAATTGTATTTGGTTGAATGTTTGACGAGTTGCAATTAGTGGTTTAAGATTGGATTGATTGTCCTCTAATGCGAACCTTATATTAAAAACCAACTTTTTATACAAACATAAGTCACGTGACCTGTCACTTTGTATGAAAATTCATTTTCGATTTTAAGATTTCGACCATGTTCCTCGGGGGTAGTGGTTCAATTTATGCACCTAATTATCTCGTAGAATAAACGTACTCCTTTTAAAATAATCCTGTATAATAGATAAATTTAAACCAACCCCTTGTTAAATCTAATATATATAAACTATAGCTGTTTCCTGCAGCTCTGCCCGCGGTTTGGATAATAATTGAGATTTAAGCTATCCCATCTTTCAAGTTAGATCAAACTGCAAATGGTATGCAAATTTGATTAAAATCGGTTCTGTAGTTTCGGAGGTCATCCCGGACAAACATCGTGACACTGGAATTATATATAATATATAGTATATACCTAAATACTGCACTATATGATGAATGTAGCTCTGGCACCCGCATTTCAGACCTCTAGATCAATTAGTTTTACCTAAAGTTATTATACTGTAAATTCCTTAGCTCAGCTAAATTACAATAGAGTAGTAGTAGAGTTATAAGATCTAAATTCCAATTATTTATATAAAGGTGGACTGTTACTGGTCACATCCTCCAATAACTGAGTCGTGAAAGTAGGTACTTAATTCATTTATCATCTTATTATTTTAGTGTTAAGAAAAAAAATGTATCTTCATAACTGAATTCTATTGATATTTGCAGTCTAAATGAGTGCAGACAGGAGGCAATGCAAGCGATTAAGACATATCCAACAGACAAACTGCATGAGCATTTCTGTGGGACTATGTCTTAGTTCTTAAGATATTATTTTACCGGTTCTAATAATAATAAATAAATAAATAAAATATAATTAAATTTCGTAATGTGTAGTTAGTTGACCAGTCGCATACCACCTTTAATCATTTATCTTAGTTATTTATTCCAACGTTAGTTGCTATTTTAGTCAACATTATGTAGACTTCGGTATTCAGATACTGAATAGATTGGGACGAGAATTTAGCACTGATACCAGACTATTATTTCCAGTATTGTAGACTAGCTGTTGCTCGCGGCTTCGCACGCGCGTAAAGTTAAGAGTAGTAAGTAGTATAGAATAGATTTTCAAAGTAAGGAGCAATTATATTTTTCATAAAAGATTATGGCGTTAAGATAATAATAAGATAATGTGGAAAACATCACATACATTGAGTTTGGATAAACTTTTAAAATGGTGGCAGCTTTTTGGTCAGACGAAACTTGAAAATCATTGACCCGAAAAGATGAAGAAGAATCACATACATTGCTCCGAATTCAAAGAAAGTAGCTAAAGCTCTTGTGTTATGGAATCAGAAACAACGAAAGTACCACTAACACCCAGACTCGACATAATGTAGAAAAGTGATTTTCTACATCGACCCGTCCGGGGATCGAACCCGGGACCTCAGAGCTGGCGACACCTTGAAAACCGTTGTGGACGCCACTCGAACACGTATGTCATCGTAAAGATATGTTTTAGATGGTCATTTATTTGTATCGATCCAGAAACCCGTATATGAAAGGCATGGCCTTATCTTTAAAAATAAAGTCCACAATATAATACCTTGCAACCCCTATTTAACCATCTTAAGGCGTAGATTTCTAAAATCGCTAAAATATGTTTTCCTTTATTTCTAACCAAAAACCCGTATACCAAATCTCATGAAACCAAATCTTATCTCTCTCTTTGAAAATGACGAACTTCCTAAAAAAACTTCCAACCACTATTGCACCCCCTTTGAGGGTAGATTTCTAAAATCTCGGGAATACGTCTTATTTATTTCTAACTCATAATCCTATGAAATTTAATGTGCCTATCTATGAAAACTACACAATTCATATACCTACAAACTTCCATCCCCTATTTTACCCTCTTAGGGGGTAGATTTTCAAAATCGCTGAAATATGTCTTCATTTATTTCTATCGAGAAACCCGTTTACGAAATTTCATGTGTCTATCTTTGAAAATACCAAACTTCCCATACAAACTTTCAACCCCTTTTAACTCCTTTAGGGGTTGAATTTGGAAAAATACTGAAACACGTGGTTTTTAATTTTTTACCAGAATGGTAACCACAAATTTTTATGGTTTAAACTACAAAAATGACAATTTTCCATACAAACTTTCATCCCCTATTTAAGTCCCTTAGGGATTGATATTCGAAAAATACTGAAACACGTCGATTTTAATTTTTTTACCAGAATGGTAACCACCAAGTTTCATGGTTTAAACTTCAAAAATGACGATTTTCCATACAAACTTTCATCCCCTATTTAACAGCCTTAGGGGTTGAATTTCAAAAAATCCTTCCTTATTCCTTGTCTACATTATAAAGGAAACCTCTGTGCAAAATTTCAGCTTTCTAGGTTCAAGGGTTTGGGCTGGGCGTTGATGAGTCAGTCAGTCAGTCAGTCAGTCAGGCCTTGTCTTTTTATTTATATAGATTAAACTGCTTTGTTTACGCACTTAATCACACAGCATGAATTTTATGAGATCTCCCGCAGAGAAAGGTTAATTTGTTCTGAAAATATGACGTTTTTATTCAAATCCCATGTCCTGAACATAATGTAAAAAAGGGGAATCGCTATTTCTGGTGCCAGTAAAGTCACACTAACATTATAAGGTCGAAAGTTTCTGTTTGTTCGTGTGTTTGTGTATGCTTTGCACGTAAGCACAAATTTCGACTAAGCATTATTAAAAAAAAAAAAAAACTACTATATGTGTTGAGAACTTAACAGAAAAGCAGCGGTAGAGTCAACACATGACGTCTATAGTAGCAATCAATAGGATTTGCAAAATCAAAATAAACAGCGATAGAATTCGTTTAAAAGTAGTTTTATTTCAATGTCTAACATTCGCGTGAACCTCAGAAAACAATGAGTTCTATGACGTCAATAAACACAACCATGTTCCTTAGATTAAGTAGTATGATTTGGTAGAAAGCGTTATTGTAAGAGTGGTTCTTCCCCTCGCTTGTTGGGCCATTTCGACTACTTATTAGACTAGATTGTGATAATGCGGTTTTATTCATGTGTAAGACTGGGTTTCTCAAAATGCACTTCAATAGGTATTAGATTCTCGTAATGCGATGATTTACATTCTTAAGTTAGGTTAGTTATAGGTTTAAACCAGAATATTTTCATTAATTTGTTTCTTGAAACTACTTGGGGGCTTATAATCAAATGTTTGTCATGCACTTGTCCTGTTTCCAATTATTTGGGGTCAGTTCCCATGCCGTTCATCTGTTACCATGAAAAAGCATTAAAACATGAAGAATTGTTCACCTTAACTCAGTAACGGCGTTCCGAAATTCTCTTCACCAGAATTTCAATAAACCGTCCATTAAAACGAACAACTGTACCATAAAATCAAAATCATGTCAGTGTTATAAAAGTTATACGGTCGAAGATTCCTAGAACATCTCGATGGGAATGCTAATATAAACAGACGAGTACAGGGATCGATTCAGAGAATCGAGTTGCAGTGCAATCGAATTAAATCTATACCTGATATGTTTGTACTGATCGGTTGTTGTTGGCTGGTATTCCGTATTTGGATGGACAGGTTTTAAATTCAGGTGTTGATTGCATATGATATGTTAATATAAGAGATTTTAAGGCCAGTGGCATGCCAATAGTGGAAACTGTGACCAAATGAAAGAATTATAGTGATTGTCATAAATGACGTCATTGTTGTAGGCGTTAACAAAACAAACTGACGGAATTGTCATTAAAAGTAATCTAATGTACAAATAATGTTTCAATAAGTTTCAAACACATACGTAAGCTCTGTTTATTTCATAATAAATTTATTTAAAAGATGGCTTTTTGGCAAGTAAATGACGAATAAGAACATACTAGTAAAAATAATGGTACTTGTAAAACACAGTACATTTATTTAGACCCAAGAACCTCCATTCTACCACGATCTGGTAGTTAAGCATTAACGAATTCTCCGCGTTAATTTTGTATTCACTCAAAACGGATCGTAAATTTTAATATTTATCTTAACCTACGCAATTGTTGGCAAAACTAGGCCAAGGGAAATCCAACAAAAGCTAGCTTAGCCCACAGCTATGAACTTGACAAAACAAAACTGATTGATAAGCTGACGAAGAAGTTATTTTTATCTTGATGATTAAAGTGCCTGAATATGAGGAAAATAGAAACGTACTACAATTGATCGAGATTGTGCATTTTTTATGCAATGAACGGGAATATTATGAAGATAAAAAGGGTTAAAAACACAAAAAACGGGTTTTATTAAGTATTATATTCAAATCACCAGAATTGCAAATTCTAGATAGGTACAGTATGTACAAAATTTAAAAAGGTTCAATTATTTTAGAACACCTCTCGTCTCTCAAATTGCGTATTTACAGTAAGTTGTTAATACGAATCCGAGTGCATCCAACTCAGAAAAAGTAGAACTTATAAGTGAAACTAGTACAAAAACAAAACAAAGAAGTGTGTAATTTGAGTATCATACATTCACGCATCTAACGGCAGATTGTATCAATACAACGCAACGCATGTATAATGTATAAATTGACTAAATTGACCATATTGTTATCGGCGCACACTTTCTAATGCACTACGTGTAATAGTGTGCCCTAAGTTGAAAGGGAAAACAGGTTGACTTTGTTATCGTCATAATAAAAACATTATTTAGGTTAGTATTTAACTGGGATAAGTACTAACCCCACGTCCCATTAAAGATGGCCGATTTTTTTGTTGGTCTAACAACCCATTTTACTGCGTTACCTAGTAAAAAAAAAACGTGTTGTCAGAGGTCAGATAGGCAGTCGTTCCATGTAATATACGGTATCTCAGCTCAGATGAATCAGGTAAGACCGGAAGACGACCGCAACATAACTTGGGAAAAGGCAGAAGAAAAATTGTTGAAGGTGAAAAATATGTAAAACATACCGATTGCAATAGTGTATCGCAGGCTATGTACATGAAGTCGGTCAGAATTCGAATCTGCCGCATTAGCAGTCCTAGAAAAAGACAGACGTGCCTGGGGACAGGCTTACTTTTAACACTCTGAACTTTTAACTTTATGGAGATCCTGCTCTGGATTTGGTTTCACTCAATGAATAGTTCCCATAACAATTCTTAGCGTTACTGTTTTAGCAGTTTTAATTCCTTTGCATGTGAGGCATGCTTTATTTCTAAGATTCTTAATTTAAATACCAAGTTTACCAATGCATTCCCAAAATTTCACTGGATAACTATTTCAACCCGTTCGTTCTTTATCATCATAATTATGCTAAAAACATGTTTAATAGCTGTAGTTGTTAAAGCACTTTTAACCTTCAATACTTTATCTTGCATTACAATAGTCTGATATAAATCTTTTGCCTAAATCAAATTTTCGTTTTGCTCTTATTACTTGCACCATCTTTTGTGCTATTGAATGCAATGAGTCAGCGATATTTCGTCTATTGTTCGACGGACAACCGTGTCTCCCTTCATTAAATTATATCACTGGGCTCTTTGTCTTCGGTAAAGTAATACTTTCATTTACCTAGGTAAGTGATCCGGTATTTGAATCTTTTTGAAGTTTCCACTTCAACTGTGTTTTGTTGAGGAGTTATCCTTCCTAATATAGCTAAATTATGTTTGCGGTTTACGTACAATAATTTGTTTTTAGAAATAGACTTTTAAACGCGCCTGAATCTTCCAAAAGCTCATAATTCCAGAAAGAATATGGAACCAAAATTCGAAATTAAGTATAAAGTCAAAATCACAAAACTCAAACAGCGAGTATAATATTAATATCGCAATAATAAGTCCAAAAGTTGTAATGAGGTCACTACTTTATTATTTAAAATTCATGATGTATTACTACTATACAATTTACCATCACAAATCTCGAGCTACGAGTATCTCATGAAACTTCTGATAAGATCGCCCGTTCGACTGATAATGGTGACAGTGTATTTTACCTACTTTACATGTTCCGTAATGTTTACAGAATTACGATGAAAATATTGACCTAAGGATAGGTGATGGATAAAATGTTAAGCTTGTGTGGTAGAATATGGTCGAGTTGCAAAAGAGGTTGTATAGATATTTGTTTATCAGATCTGGTACTTAGCTGAGCTTAACATTCCCTAACGTGTGATGCTGCAAAATGCTATAGGTATGCAAGCAAAAAAATATACACTTATTTTTTTGTTTATAACGAAGAACGTGAGATGAGTAAGTAGCACACAGGGACCTACTAAACTATGAAATTTCTTAGAAAGGCAGCATTAAACATAATTGTGCAATTAGAATTACAGCTCAGTTTTGGAATACTACAACTTTGAATGGATTATTTTCTTCTCCACAAGTCATCATCCTCTGCATTAAGTAAAGCAGTGGGCCGGCCTTATTCCATCAATCAGCTAATGTCAAAGTGGAGACCATATAAACCCTACTGTCTTCTGTTGATATTCTCACATTACTCATGTTCTCATGCTTGATACTGACAATATTCAGTATCTTCAAAGAAACAGGAAACCCCACATTACAGGCTATCTCGGTATCACCTTAATTCTTTGGAACAGACGTACAACGGCAAGGCAACGTGAAGACGCGGATGTGTCAATAAACAAGTTTCGGCTTGTTAGTGTCCTGCGACGACCTTCACACGTGTTTCCTTCTTAAATACTTATCAGAATGTATACCATACCTGTTTTTTGAAAATTATTGACCACGATATTATTTTGGAAATTTATTTCACAAGATTTTAGTAATAATAGCTCATAAGAATTCTGTCGTAGAGTGTCAAACGCTTTTTATGGATCCATTTGACTGTAATGTGATACAAAAAATGGTATTGAAAGTTGTATAGTATAAAACCACAATCAAGATTAAATTTGTTTTCTCGTGTATCGTTATTTTAATTTCCTTTATTAAAGAACACCTTTCTATTTTTCCGTCTGAACAAATTGATTGGGAATAATTTAGTTGTTCAGTCATAAAAACCCTATGAACAAATAGAGAAACAAACGCAGGTTTTTTTGTCAAATTGAAAAAGTATCGTTTTCCTTACTTAGAGTTAGGAAAGTTTTTACAGATATGTTTTGTATGTAATTATGGTTACCTGGCAGCAATGGATTGCTTACTTCATTTGTCGTCCATTCTGTTTTCACTTTTGTTCATCTGTCGTGGGGAAGGTTCATATGTTCTTCAAGTGAACAGGATTCGAAAAGTGTCTAATAATAGTAATAATAAATGGTAGATGCCCCATCCCCTATTAAAGTTCTCAACAAGGCCACTGCGTGTTGGACCTGTCCCCACGTACGCCTTTCAAAGGACCGGGTCTCTTCTTTTGAAGTTACCCCGTGATAAAAGATAGATAGAAATAATAATAATAATCTCTAACACGTCTTATGTATGGAACTGCTTAGGGAGCCACTAAGTAGGATCTCTGAAACTATTTTCTTGACGATATTATTTAATGAGAGATCCCAGGATGACGTGTTAAACATAACGGGAGCATAAAAAGAACAACATAACTAGGATTCCTGAGCATTAGAATTTTTTGTTTATTCACTTCAAGGAAAACCCATAATATTCTGCTCTAAATTATTATGGTTCAAACACGTAATTAGCATTTGTATGTTAAGAAATCCTGACGCACATTGAGTTTTTCGAAAACACGTAAAACTATATATTCTTCTACATTCTGTTTTACGTAACAAAAGCGACAAAGCGTGACTTCTTTAAGGCCAAATCGAGAATAATCACCAACGTTTACTAATTGAAGTAACGTTAAAGTTGATATTTTTATAATTATAGCTTCAACTTCGTCATTGGTCATCTCAATAGGGTATGAAACTATTTCTATTTTAAATCCGGGTTTTATATAATGAAAAACTGTTCTACCTAGAAGTATTAGTAGTAATACTAGACACTGATGATTTCTTTCGTCATAGATAATTACGAAGTAACAATGAATGGAATATTCTTCTTCTTAGAGTGTCGATCAATGGCAATATGATGTTTATATTTTGTCAGACCAGTACTCGGCCACGCAGACAGCATTGTCGGTGGCGTTGTCATGATCTTCGCGTGTGCCGCTGTTGGGACACGCTGGACAGTTCATTTAAGTGAGATGATGAGACTCGTCATACAATTTTTGCGTTGTGACGTTATAAGCCCCCGCTCCTGAACTTTAAAACGCTACATCTATATCAATTTGTATGGTTTTGAGGGAGTCGTTGGATTTTTCATATGCAGTGTAATAATACCCTATTCCTAAACAACAGCCATTTTGGGGCTTATTCACTAAGTCCAAGCGGTTATCGTGCTGTTACGTGTAGGGTTAAGAGAGGCTTTATCTATTTCAACGTATTATAAATTTAGTAAGAAACCTGTTAAATGGCTTAAGACGTATATACTAACACTACCCGTTGACTCGCAGGACACAAAAAAGATTTGGCGACCCGGGGTTCTTGAAATATAATCTGCGTTATGCCACGTTACGTTTTGTTTGGACTTAGAGAATAACCCCCAACGTACGCTGTACCAAGACTCGTAAACAGACTTAGTATTTCTATTGGCTAATTACTTTCCTTACAGTAGTTTTATTAGTACTAAACACTGTTTATGAGGTCTCTGACCCGTAAACAGCACTGTCCATTTATGTGACTTTGCCATCGAATGAAGTAAATATTTGGATTGAAATTAATCGCGGAAGGTAAATAGCGTGATTCTCAGTTTGGTTAACATCCGAATTCTTTTTATCATGATTTATTAAATTTCCGACGAAGTGAGCATAATTTCTTATTGAAATACAAACTATTTATATACGTCGATCTGGCATTATGTCCTTACATTTCTGACACACAGTCTTGAAAAGAGGAGGAAGTTTATGACACTGAATGGGTTGTGGAGGTCAGAGAAGCAGCTCCTATAAACAAATCAAAAGACCTAAACAGCTTAAGATAATAAAAATACTGGTGTTCATATAACATGAGTATCGTGCAAAATATGTATTTTTATAAGCATGTTAAATAAAATATGATAAAATAACCGGAACCAATGATAGTGAAAATAATTGATAACGAATCGTCAAAGATTTGGCTTTTTTTACAACCAATCAGTGATTATCTTACTTTTGAAATGACTAACGAACTTTCGAATGTTTAAGTACTTCCTATGTTATTCAATCTCAATGTATTTTGTATATTTATATTACCCCTGGCCTTAAAATCAAAAATATTATCTAATTATATCTAGTTGATTTTTCATTTTTTCGTTGCGAGTCTTGTTCCTTTTATCACTGAACAGATAAAATGATAAAGTAACATTTGAGATATTCGCCATGTATTATTATTTGTCAAAGATGCACGAAGATTCCTTTTAAAACACCTCGTACAAGTCGAGATAAACTTCTTAGTTTATTTGCTCTTATCACATTCTTCGTGAACCAGTCTTGATTCTGCGTAGGAAATGCGTTAGTGATCAGCTCTTGCAAACGACGCGGTAATGTAAGATTTCTGTGAGTGCAAGTCCTCCACGTACCTTTGGCGCTGTGAAAACCATTGCTTTTCTCTCTTAAAAAAAGGAGGGGATAAAAATCACTTTAGGATGTTCTATTTATATTGTGATATTTTGCTTTGATGACTCCAAATGGATTCGGTATAAGGTTAGGAGGATGACGACTCCAAATCCTGCTCCAAAATATTTCCAATTAGGCCATAAATGTTTACTATAAGTTATTCGTTTCAAACTTGAATTTAAATTTACTCTTTCATCAGTAAGTATTTGAGAATAGTTACACGTTACAAATAGTCTTTCTAAACTACAATTTGAAGCGACAAATTCATTATTCCATCGACAAATTCAGCAAAAAGTTGCGAATAATTACAAAAGAGTTCTCTACTCGATTAAATTTTGTTTATATTATTTTTTGCGCTTTCGTAACGCAGTTGGAACCGGCTCTCTCTATATGGATCGTTGGGCTCCATATTTACAGTTCACTTTATGTTTTGTAATGTGGTTTTAATGCACTTCAACCGGTGGTTTTTGTTTGATCTTGAAGATTTGGTTTAGTATTTCTGTGGTCAGCCCTGTTTTAGTAGGTTAGTTATGAACGTAAGCAAAATGGGCTGAGGCTGGGGTGAAATGAACCAGAACACTTAACATTTTAAATGTTCTCAATATACATGATCTGTTAATAATTTTGTGTATGTATGGTAAGGTGTACCCCGTTGTGGGGCTATACCTTTTATATAAAGATTGGCCAGTAAAATTGATGATAACAGAGTTGCCTATTGATCGGAGTTCGGTTTTGGATGTCGTTATTTGGAAACGAGTATTCAACCTTCAATTCCTTGACTGAGATGTCTTGGTTGAATCACGTCTTGATAAAGACAATCAGGGAAACCATTTCGTAAAATATATTATTCATTATTGATTTCCTGAAATGTTAACAATTCGACTGGATTTTACTTCCTACAGTTACCATTTTGCTTTTACTCTCATCACATATATTCCAAGGTATACAACCCAATTAAAATTAATAACTTTGTTTTAATAGTTCATAAATCTTAGTTTCAGATCGTGTTACATAATAAAGCGAACATATCCTTTAGCACGATTTTTTTACCGGGTCATAATAATTGCGACAGATAATTAAGATGGTCATACTGATGCCATCGACTTCCCACTTGCTAATGACGTGGATCATTGAGGTATGCGCGTGAGTTTTGTAATGTGTGCCCACTAACAGTACCGTAATAATGTATATTGACAGGTTTCGTCATCATTATGAAGGATGTCGTTAATTCTATTATAATCATTACACTTAAATAGGGACTTTTAATTTATTTAAAATTGTACCTAATACAGGAATTTTTATTCCTGGTTAGCCTGAGTTGATCTGTTTTTTTTGTTCCATTCGTGGATTGAGACGTCTCTATTAATTTATTTATCAGATATCTGGATTAAAAGAAACAAGGATCATCTCTTCAAGTCTCCACGCAAGATGTAACACCAATGTAGACTGTAACATTTTCGTTTGCACTACTAAAGTCCTGACCATATTTGAATTGAATTTTATCTCTTATAGCTCAACACCTAAACTTTCATAGTTAGTCAAGTTTGCTAGAACCTTGATGTCATATAGGCCAATAGCTGTCCATGTTCATTTATATCCTAAATCAAACAATGCATGCAGGAGGCAAGGCTGTTCAAGTGACAGCACTGACAGCATGACCCACCATTTTCTGCCTTTCTCTATTCCGATAATACAGCAAGCAGTTATGTACTACATGCTACCCACTTTATAATGACGTGTATCATTCGAATATGCGCATGAATTTCGTAAGATGTTTGTCTACATCAACCATGCACGATTATGATGTATTTGCAGGGTTGGCAGTATGAAAATATAGCCTTCATGTCCAAAGTAGTGTGTTATTGATATGGTTGTGCTGAAGAGAATTATGCTTTTTATAAGCAGATCCTGTGATGGGCATAGTCTCAGGTAATTTTGGAAGCTCATTCGCTATTGAAAGTTTTTGCATGTAAAGACTGTCTTGTAGGTAGTAGGTAGTTTCCTGAACGCCTTAACGGATTATAAACCAGACTATAAGTATAAAGGTTTATAGTAGCCTAACAAACATTGATAAGACTCTTTACCTTCCCGTCTTTTAACTCAAATTTGAGCCTGCACTACACTTCCTATTGTAAGTATGCGATCATTGGTAAAATCTATCTTGTTTAGGCTAGTGACCAATTACCATCCTCATCAGTATCATAACCCTAAAGAACCGCCTTCGCATAACGCTCACATACACATTACGTTACTTACGTCTGTTACACAACATTGACCCACAAAATAACCACGCTCGGTGACGTCACAATCATACTAATTAATTTTTCGATAGATCATAGCTTGAGAATTGACCTTAATTTGAATAGGCCTGTGAGTGGGTGGTTAGGTGCGAACAGTGAACTGCGTTGGTTTGTGAGGTTAATATCACGAGTTTTAACATGACTGGCAGATTTTGTTTGTAATGCTGTACTCTTATTTAGGTTTTAGGAAATTGGACCTTATGTGAAAGCTGCAATGGCCATTTTGAATACTTTTTTGTCCTTCTTGAAACTAGAAAAGAATCCATTCCTTTCTATATCAAACAAACAGGCATTATCTTTGCAGTGGGATATTTATGGCGCATCAAACATCAGTTATATAATGTAATTTTTATTTATCTTATTTATGTCTTCTACTATTTAATTTTTCTGTTTACGTACGGTAATGTGCATCGACTTAAAATAAATTATTGTCGAATCCAAAGGTCACATCTAAGTTTTTATTTTCCTCACTCGTAATGTATCTATTTAGGCACTGAGTCATTTATATGACATTGAAAGCCTCGTTAACACAGCCAGGTCTTGAACCCCCAACCTTGTACACAAATTCGATCATTTGATCAAGTCTTCGGGCGATCACGCGTCGCGAAATGTAACGAGCAATTCACTAAATTGGCAACGATCATGTTGAGGTTTAAATCGATATTACAGAGACCATTAAATCATACTTGAGATGCATCGACGTACAGACAGATGTAATCAGTATATTATTAAGTGATTGACTGCTCAAGATCAACAGATGTTGACTCGGTTGCAAGAATAATTTCGAATAAAAGCAATACGCTATTGTTTGCGATGCTCGTTCTGAACGGAAGAATGAATATAATTGACGAGAAAACATAATTTGGGGTTGAAAAAATATAAAGAACTGTAGTTCTATATCTTGCCTTTAGAAAGACATATTATCTTAATTCAAAACTTTACGTCTGCAAAAGAAACAAAGTTTAAAAAAATAAAAGCATATGTAGGTATATGACAAATTTTACAAGCTCAAAATACGCATGATGATCAAAACAAAAAAGTATTGCAGCAAGCGTTTAAAACACAAATCAACCCGACTAGTAAATTCTGACTATCGCGATAGTAAACAGAGATGACGTCATTACATTCTCTAAATTCCAATCTTCATAGACCATAAACCTGACAATGCGACCATTATCCTTACACAACTAGAATCCAGACTTTTAGAACGTGCTAAGCATTACTTGGTACCTAGAAACCCATTCGTTTTAGGTAATATGGAAAAACAGACAGACTGGTGTCATGGGTATGCTTTTGTGAATTGACAGGCAGATCACGTAGTTTTGTAATGAGGATTCAATTTACAAGCGACTGCGGACCGGAAAAGGAAAGTGCTTATAAATAGTTATGAAAATGTAGAGAAGAATAAAATCGTGTGGTTGATAACAATATGTTCGGCGTAGAATGAAAAAGTATTCTTCGGGACAGTTATTTCAAATGCTCATAAAGTACATATCTAAACCATTACTTTTACCACTGGAAACCCAATCAATTTAACGTACCTCATCGTAAAAAGTTTCGATTCTCCTTTCACACCAAATTTCGTCCGACAGATTCTATATTTTCTTTTCTACATCTTCAAAAAATACTTCAATAGGCATATTGATTTGAAAAAGCACATGACGTCCACGAATCAATACATACGAAATATACTTTTTATACACAATCAACATCACTACTCCAATATTGATAGTTGCCAATTTTATAGATTGTCTTAAAATTACAGTACAGAAGGAAATATTTTTAGATAGAAATCTATTCTTGTAAACGCTGACTGCACGGATAGCTGAGTGGTATAGGTCGCCTCGCTAATTACCACTATGCGCGACGTGCTGCGGGTTCGATCCCCGCATGGGACAAGTATTTGTGTGATCCACAAATGCTCGTTCCAAGTCTGGGTGTTCTTTGTGCATGTGATTTGAATGTTTGTGAAACCCCCGCGACACAAGGATTAAATTCCTAGGTGCGGGCGTCGTATTTAAAAAAAATCGCTGCATCTTATTCCTTAACCAGCATTCAAAGTAAGACTGCCATGACAAACAAGTGACGCGAGGACAATACCGTGTTTGCACATAAAACACGCTATTTAAATTGCTAACTCACTAACATGGTATTATCGTACCGAGCCAAATATTGGTACCTTTTCACGATGTTCGTCTTGCTTGAACATGGTAAGACATGACGTAATGTAATGGGTGTGTTATGTAATTTCTGGTTCCTTTAGTTCGTTTATGAAAGAATTCATTGTTTTGTCGTACATTTAGAAAAAAAGGTCTGAAAAGATGTCGATAAAATCTGTTCATAGTTTTAATACCTACCTTTTGCCTATTCAGGTCATTTATACAATGAAATATCAGCTGAATTTCCAAAGGCTTAAAAAAGCAAGGTGACCATTTATATACCCCATACACATAAAATAGTGTAGAGGAATGTGTAGTCCAAAAATCATGCAAGTACCAATACTTTTTGATGGAATTATTTTCATCTTTATCTTAAAATTCGATTTTCTCGTATACTCTCGCTACAATATAATTTCTATTTCCTCCGGAAAGTCTTGAATGAAAGCCTTATCGGTAGTAAACTATCAACAATGACCACTTATCGCTTTCGATTTCATAACATCCAAGATTGCTAAGCCGCATTGAATGAGAACTGTTTTACCACATTGAAATCGAGAGCAGAAGGTCAACTTGTGAAAATTCTGAAATATTAAGTGAAACTTTTTAGAGCTACGAGAAATTATGTCAAAAGGGGTACGTCGTCTTTTGTTATAATTTACACATAACGTTTAAATCATTCTGTTGTTTTTCTACCTTGTTGACTGTGTACATAAATTATTGACCTAGTTGGAAACTGTCCTTTTGGTACTTGGTAAAAGATATTTACGTGTTAATTGGTCACTGAGAAAAGGAATAATTATTAAACTATGTACAAAAAATATATGGCATGACCTCCTTTTTGGACATCGGTTAAATAGATATACACACACACGTACGGGTATGTCAATAGATGGTCATATTTATTTTTGTATTTATGTGAATGTTTTTTTGTGGAACTTCTGTGTTCCTTATTTTTTGATGTACCAGAAATATTACAAAGAGTGCGTAAGTTAATTAACACCTATCAAGTCATAATTGTAATTTCGTAAGCTCTTCTATAAAACAGTACTAACAGAATTGCTGATAACACAGCCTGTTTGTACGGGTATTGTGAAATTTGTTAGCGACTACGCAACGTATGGTTTGAAGACGATTTGTTTAGAAGTCTTCTCTAAGATAAATCAGATGTTTAGTTTATTTTGAAGTTATGGCTATATGAGTTTGAATTACTTGCCTGCAAAATACTTAGGACCAGTTTTTTTTATCCCTAGTTAACTCAACCAATGGTTAAATATGGTAACTAATGGTTTCAAATTTGGCTAAAACGCGTTTTGTTTGTCTATCAAAGGGTCAAATAAGTCGAAGAGTTAATGATTTAACCACTTTTTGTTAAAAAAAAATATGAATAAGTAAACATGTTTTGTAAACTGCAGTAAACTGCAGAAGATCTATTGGTGTAATTGAATTCGGATTTGACTTCGCAATACAGTTAAATCCTTTTATCATCATTTTATAACATAATTAAACAGTACAGTATGAAAGACCACCAAAGTGGTTCATGATAATTATGGTGAGGAATTCGCCAAAACCGGTCCCTTTCAAATTTAAATACATATTGGCTGTAGGCGACCTTCGCTCTTATTTAAATCGATCGAATAATTTATTTGTCCACTGGCTTTTAAATATTTTGAGTTTCCATAATAGGTACCTTATAGTCTATACTATGGTTATAAAGATTTCACCCGTAAAAAAAAAATACCTACATTAAACCACTCTTAAGGAAAACAAGGTTTGTAAATTATTATACACTAAGTAGTTTTTGCCCTCAGATCCGCCCGTGTGGGTGAAAAGTAGCGCTTTCTTGGGATTCAAGCTCACCTTATACCAAGTTACATTAAAAACAGTTCAGCATTTTATCTGTCGAAATATAGACTGACAGACGAAGTTTATTATTATAGTTGTTAACTTAACCCTGAAAACCAGTATAAGAATTTCGGGACTACCCAATAAATGAGTTGTTTAGGTTAGAAAGACTTCGACTGACCTGTTGGTTTAGTGGTTCACTAACCACTAGACCAACACTGACTACGAAACCAGAGGTTGTGGTTTCGATTCTCTACCAGGAATTGTTCTGTGTCTGGATGTAATTTATCTACTTAAATTATGTATGTATTTAGAAATCTATACTTATAATAAATCTGTAGAAGTGAAAATTCTGTACATTAAAAATATAAAAAAAATTAATGGCGGGGTGTGTTACTAGACCGACACCGAACCCAAAAATGTGATTAAAAAATTTTTTGTCTGTCTGTCTGTCTGTTTGTTCAGGCATCACGCAAAAACTACCGGTTCGATTTCGATGAAACTTGGTATAATTGTTCTTTAATATCCTGGGCACCACACTGGGTAGTTTTTATCCCGGAAAAGTATATACAAAAAAAAAAACAAACTTAATTTTGCGGTTCGATCCCTAGACCCGAATACTGTACCAACCGCAAATAATAAGTTTGTCGTAGGTTACGTCACCCGCAGTGGAGTTCAATAAGGGGCGCTGCACACGGCTAAGATACTATAATTATTTATCTATACTTTATATATATTATATATTATTATATTATTATATTATTATATTATATATTATAAAGCTGAAGAGTTTGTTTGTTTGAACGCGCTATACTCAGGAAGTACTGGTCCGATTTGAAAAATTCTTTCACTGTTAGATAGTCCACTTATTGAGGAAGGCTATAGGCTACTTTTCTTTTGGAAATCTATCCCCTAAAGGGGTGAAATAGGGGTTGAAAGTTTGTATGGGAAGTTCGGTATTTTCAATGTTAGACACATGAAATTTCGTATACGGGTTTCTGGATAGAAATAAATAAACACGATTTCAGCGATTTTAAAAATCATCCCCCTAAGAGGGTGAAAAAGGGGTTGGAAGTTTGTAGGCATATGAATTGTGTCGTTTTCAAAGATAGACACATTCAATTTCATACAAGGGTTATTAGTTAGAAATAAATAAGATGTATTTCCGAGATTTTAGAAATCTACCCTCTAAGGGGGTGAAATAAGGGCTGAAATAGTTGGTATGTGAAGTTCAGTATTCTCAAAGATAGACAGATGAAAAGATAAATAGATAAGATAATGACCATCTAAGACATATCTATAATGACGACTCCCGTGGTCGAGTGGCGTTCACTCCGGTTTTTAAGGTGTCGCCAGCTCTAAGGTTCCAGGTTCGATCCCCGGACGGGTCCATGTAGAAAATCGCTTTAATACATAGTCTGGAGTCTGGGTGTTTATGGTACCTTTTTTGTCTCCGATTACATAACACAAATGCTTTTACTACTTACTTTACTTTTATTATTATTTTAACGCCATAATATTAGATGAAAAATTTTATACATTCTCCTTACTTTGAAAATCACAGAATACATCTACCTTTAATACTACTCTTTAATTTACGCGCGAGCGAAGCTGCGGGCAACAGCTAGTATACAATATAATTATGTTTATCAGTCGTCTGGTCACCATAGTACAGGCTCAGCCTACTTTGGGATCAGATGATCGTGTGAATGAATATTACTCCATAATTATGGAATTCAGCTGAATCCATTTAAAAAGAACTAGCATGAGCATGACATAGTTCGCGAAAAGCAAATGAAGAATGCTGTCTACGAAATATTGATATTTATAACGCCACTAACAGCACCAATAACACCGCTAACAGCTAATATTAAATTAAACTTTAGGTGAATAGCTTCTAAGACATAGTTATGAAGACAGAGTAGGTACTTACTTTCCCTTTAAACAGCGGTATACTCCATGCAATATGACATCTGACCTTTGCGTCGCGGCTAAAACATGTCATTACATCTCTAATGGACGTGTACGGCTAACCACACATCAATCGTAAACAACCAATTATGAAACCTAACTTATACCTTTCTAATAAAGGTGCTGTCAATGTCAAGAATTCATAATGTGTGGTCGACTGTATCAATCTCTTGAATACCAACCTAGTGTCACATAATTATCTGATCCAGTGACGGAGTCGCTATTGTTAAATTTAGCGTTTAATTTTTCTCTGAGTTAGTTGTTTTTAGGGCATAAATAATTCCCTCGGCCAAGTGTTATGTACAAGGAGTAAATTAAATCTAAACGCCCGATTATTTTATATTGGTGGTGGCTGTGGTCTCCTGCAAGTGAAGGTACACCTACGTGAGGCTACGTGATACTTTCGTGATGAATACGTGAATTTGTACACGAGTTTTGACCACAAATGTCGCATCTAGATAATATAACTGTACTCATCAATATTAAATCAAGACTGAACGCACCCAGACCCAAACCAAGACCTGTATTTAATGAACTTTTAATCGTTTGATTGATTGGTAACAATATCTGAACCGTTTATACAACTAACGGAGGTATACGACCATTTGTAATTAGGAATACGTGACCAAGAATATCCGTTAGTGATAAGAATATTAATTTACGTAAGCGATTAATATTTTCTGTCCATTCAGTCTTTGAGCCGCATCAGTAAATCGTTGTCTACGATTCAACATTAACTGTTAATTAATTATTGATCAATTATGTTTTCATCTTGATATTATCCTTCATATTATTCTTCCATTCAAATAGCAATCTTGTAATAATTATAATTGATTACACAAAAAACCAACTTCAATTGCATAAAAAAATATTTCGTTTAAAGTTTATACCTTTTTGATGCAATTCTCCTATTGATTTGAATTAATAACGAATCTATGCTGATTCTAGCGATGACATTAATCGATCTACAATTGTTGAAGATATCACGATACAAGCACACAATAAAACTTACCTTCTAACTGAGAATCTCCTTCCTTTTGTTCCTGATGAAGTTGGTTAAAACAATTCCAGCCCTGCACATCATCACACTGTCCAGGCAAAGTTTATACCGCCATAGGAACCCATTTGATCGTTCCTAACTAGGGCTCACGGGTTGCATTTTGGCATACGATAAATAGTTTGCAAAATAATAAAAAAAGTCGTGCGATGTGCAACAGACAATCAGAAGAACCAGAATATGTTAGACACGCGATCAAAAATACGTTTTGCATGGAAACAGATAAAATCGAAGCGATATTCATGTTTCAATTAAACAGTGACCCCGAGCGAGGTTAGCTATCGCGTGTAAACACGGCGAGTATTTTAGTTCGGTGACGTAATATACGTAACATACGCATTCATTATTGAACAGATTTGTTTTGTATTAGTTTGTGTTCGCGGGTTTGTCTATGTTTTAATGAGTCACGATAGAGGAAGTTTTTAATTTATGAATTAATGTGATTCGAGTTACATAACGAAACAAGTTATGACTATGACTTTAGATGGGTATACAATAGAGAGAGACCGAGAGAGAGATGGATGGATTGTGTGGCAAATGATAAGTGAAAGAAAGGAGTGGATGCCGCGATGACGAGTAATAGAGATGATTGGAAGAAAAATACGTATTGCGCCGACACCATATGAATGGGATAAGGGCAGGGAAATTATGATATGATTCTAATTGAAAGAATAGCATCGGTTCCGTGTTTCTGGCAAATGTAATATGAACGCCCGACATTAACAATCACATATTTTATCCATCTTTGTTTTTCTTTACTCCTGATGAAAGTTGACCATATTTGTATAAATTGAAATTAAATTCTATCTCTATTCGGAAGAACACTAAAAATTGTATTATTGAATCTGTTCCAATAAGTACATTACGATAAGTGTGATTGAGGACCAAAAAAATCCTCCTATCCTTACCATGGCCGCTATGTACCCAAGTCGGCTGGTGTAATGAAAATATATCACAAAAAGAATTACAGCAGAATTAGAGCCATGTAAGTGGCAACTTCCCTCAAAATATGGCCCATTTAATGGGAATATCCAATAGCCATTTATCGAAGACCAAGAAACAAAAGAAGCTTGATTGAATAGAATTATTATTACACTTTCTGTCTTAGGCTGCTGCTATTTGTAAATTGTAATGTTTGGATATTCGACCTTGACTTAAGATAATTTGAATAGTCAAATTTTTCGGCTTCGAATTGAATTCGTTATGTGTTATGCATTTATTATTCGATCTGGTGAAATCACAATTCTTTTCAAGCGCGGTTATTTTGTGACCTTGTATTGGCTTCATAATGTTTAAAATTAAGGTCTCCTTGTATTTTTTGACAGTTTTATGAACTGTTTGGTGTCTGGTTGCCATAGAAGCCTCGTAATGCACCCGTTTCTCCGGTTACAGTGAATGCACCTGGTTGTAATGTTGTCAAGATCATATCACGTTTTATTTTAAGTGTACTTTGTCGCCAGATTGATGGATATGGCTTCGGTTGTTTGTATATTGATTTGGTTGTTTTTTTTAAACTGGTTTAATGTTAGAGATTATATAAGAACTTTTTTGTGTCTGATACTATATTTCTGTGTCGTAATTTATTTAACAAAAGTCGTCATCATCTGCCGAGCGTTTTTCCAAGCTATGTTTAGGTCGGTTTCCAGTCTTACCGGATTTGACTGAATACCGTATTTTACATGGAGCGACTGTCTATCTGACCTTCACACCCATTTTACTGGCTAATGCAGCATCCCGTAGACTGGTTGTCAGAATGGTATCTAATGACTTGACGACTGTCAAAGATCAACCTATGACAGTCTGGACCAGCATATGGCTTAACGTGTTTTCCATCGACGGAGTGGCTTCGGTACGGATAAAAATGGTCACCCATCCACGTGTCAGCCTCTATTATAAGTCAAACAGTACGGGTAACACTTGCAGCTATGAGCCTCTTAAAATTATTAGTTGACAATAAATCGTTAATTATGATAATTATAATATCTAGTAATTAACGATTTTTTACCAAATTATGATTTTAGTTCTAATAGTTATTATTAGTTCTTTATGATAGTACCTCCTATGTACTTATTAGTATTACCCAAGTTATAGTGTTTCAAGCTAATAACTTAACAGCTACGTTGCACAACCTAAGTTGTGCCTAATTGAATGGAAAGTGTTCTCCAAACACTTACACATTATTTATCTACTAACTGCAGCCCACGGAGTCAATCGCTTTTTATTAGATAACTTCATTTTTTGGGATAAAAAAGGACGTCAGCTACCTTTTAAATACAAAATTTTATAAAAATTGGTTCAGTTGCAAAGTTCACGCACTCACAAACTTTCTTGTTAAATAGTCGTTGTGTGTTGCCTGTTCAATCTTCTTTTATAGATTGTTATTTTTCAGCAGAACTTGACAATAATCCATGATCGTAGATTGCGTTGTCCAGGAATTACTTGAGCTAATAAACGTAGTCTTATAAGACTTAGCAGAGTCAGAGCATATGATGTAATACAAAAAGAAAATATTTTAAGCAATGAGAGAGATCATTAGAAACTTTTACACTTCAATTTGTTAATAGGCAAATCCGAACCCAGCTGCAGAATAACAATAGTATTAAAATAAATTCCAGCATTCAGTTCTACACACCTCGTTATAATAACAAGCGTGAACATCTATAAAATTAAGCCCTCTAGTACATTAGACGGGAGATAAGAACGACAAGCATCCAGCTAATTAAGTCGCTATATATCTGCGCTTTCTATCGAGCGAGCTAATTTTAGATCCTGATGCGCTTGCGCCGATGAAATGTAGGAAGTCGGCTGAAGTATTGTGATATAACGGATCTAACGCTGCGTTGGTGTGAAATGCTTTTAGGTTTGTTTGTTGCTTTTAAAAGGATCTGGTATTTGGGTTAACGGAATCTCTATTTAAGTAAGCTTTGAGGAAGTATTTTAATGGTACTTTGATGGTTATCGGAGTGGCTTAAAAAGTCGCAATGCCAACTGCCACTGCGTGTTTGATCCACGTATGGGATAACATTTTTCCTAGTATAGATATCATGTTTCTTCAAAAGACGAGCCTGTTGGTCTAGTGGTTAGTGACCCTGACTGCTAAGCCGGAGGTCGTGGGTTCGATTCCCACCCAGGACAAATCTTTGTGTGATGAGCACGATCATTTGTTCTGTGTCTGGGTGTAATTTATGTATAATATGTATTTAGATATATATAAGTATGTTTATCAGTTGTCTGGTTACCATAGTACAGGCTCTGCCGTGTTTGGGATCAGATGACCGTGTGTGAGATTGTCCCAAGATATTTATTATTTATTATTTTATTTATTAGTTTAAAATTCTATAAGAAGAGGAACAAGTGCAAGAATTGCCTACAAAATAAAGTACTTCCAGATCTCATGTCCTATCATCAAGCGTTTTCCATTCTCTACCATCTATTCAACTTGTTTTTTGTTTTTGGGATTACTAGCATTGTGGGTCGCACATTACTAGTAATCTCGTTAACCCCTCGTGCTAAGCTGAGATGCTTGTGTTACGAGTGGGTTCGTGTCGGTAGTATAATGGGTGGGATTCGAACCCGCAACCACATGATCGCAAGTCTGACGCCCTAGCCATTAGGCTACAGCCGCTTCGATTTTTTTATATTATATACTGTTCGAATGTTTTTCTACAATCAAATATTTGGTCTGAAATATTTTGATCCTTAATTTTTAGGGTTCATTGTGAACACTAGAAAAGTCTCCCACAGCGATAAGATAGACTTTGACGGAAAGTTCCATGTAACAGGTGGGCTTAGTTCCAAACAGGCCAGTAGGATATAAGTAGGTAATTTTAGGCTGGTCATCACTCCTAGTGGAATAGGAATATCTAGCCGTTTTCAATCATGATGTGAGATGCCATGAATTGTCAACTCGATGGCTTGAAAAACCTGTGATGATTCAGTCTTGGCATTCTTTTTTTCCATCGTTTACCAATTTCAACCATATTTGTTTCAGTCCAAAATAAGAAAAAAAAATGTGAGTAAATTTAAAATTATGCCTCATATTAGGATAATTTTAGTTACATATTCTTAGTTCAGTTTTCTTCAATAGCATCTGAGTCGATTTTTCTATCGTTGGATAAATGAATAAAATTGACGTTCGATTATTTTTGTATGAAACAGCCGTCGAAATTTCTTGTAAGTATTATCTGACTAGAAAATCTTTGTCGAATCCTTCTAAGTTATTAGGACCGTCTTATTCTTGATTAGTAACAAAAACAGGAAGCAGCCAGTAATAGTGATACATATTATAAATTAGGTCTTGGGGTCAAATAGCACGTTAAAATGTGGTAGTAGTATAGTATGACGCCTACGTTTCATAATAACGTAGTCATTCAAATATGACATTCGAAATCATAGATAGTAATTTAAAAAAACTATAAAGAACTAGCAAAATCGTTGTTTCTATGAAAATCCATTGGCACGTAAATTAAAGAGAGATTGTATATTTATTTGACCATTGCATTTTTTATTCGATTAATTGTCCGGTTTAGCTCCCCGACAACCTATAAATCATAATTACTTAATGTATTTGATGCTTCCGACTGCGTTTGTGAACACTGTAAACTAAAATCATTCAAATTCGAGGAAAAAATCTTGTCTCTCAGTCTTCAACTTATTATTATCAATCATCTTCCAAATAGGATTTTTAACTTTAAGTACCTATTCATAAAACATTATTCCCTACTATACAATAGCACACCATTGTACCCTAGAAATTTAAACCTGCTCGGAATTCATCAACAAGTTACTAAGAATAGTTGGAACACAGCAATAGGAAATCCGCATCGTGTTTCGGGCCATTCAAGCCCTAAACAGCATCCGGTAGAACTAGATCATAACAGCTATGACCCGGTATTTTGATGGCATCTCATAAATCTGCAATTCAGGACACTACAGGATAACCGGGACATGGTTATAATAAGTTTCTTTATGAAATAATCTGGTGCGGTTAGTACTGATGACCCTCTCATAAGTTATTTATTATGTGTATAGAACAGGGTATGATATTATTCTAAATGCAATGTGACTGAAATTAATAGATGACGTTAAATAAATGCTGATTTAGATAAATATCAACTTAACTGTCTCCCTAGCAGACGATGGTAAAACAATGGAAAGGTTCGTATAATTATGACATAGATATGGAATAGGAAAATGTTTAAGTAAATCGCTCGAAGAATACAACAGGAACTCCGTCCTCAAACTTTGAAGTACATCCACGATTTCGTTTTAATAGATCGAGACTTTTAAGCCCGAATAAGGGAGGTTTCAAAAATTCACATCTTTCGTTACGTACGTAAATACTTCCCATTTTATAAGTTTCTCGTGTAGATCATTCGTTTCGTGCAAAATTGTAACAACTAAGGTATTATCAAGAGAGATGATGTCATTTTGTTAAGATGATTTATGGATACATATTTTTTTGTTGCCGGTTTGAGTGATGGTTTCAAGGTTATTAAAAGTAATTTAATGTCCATAGTAGTTTACGACGGAAATATTTGATGGATTGAACATTGTTTCCGCATACCTGTGTATAAAAATTCTATATTTTAACATATTTTTCTTAATCCATCGCTTCTTGTTGAGTTTAGCTTAAGTTAAGCGGCGGTAGTCTAATGGCTAGGGTTTCGGACTTACGATCACGTGGTTGCGGGTTCGAATCCCACCTATTACACTACCGACGTGTAGTCGCATGTAACACAAGCATATTGGCTTAGCATGAGGGGTTAACAAGATTACTAGTAATGTTAGTAATCTTTAAATAAAAAAAAAGGTTGGCAATACAATTAATACCAAATGTGTAATACTTTATGAGGTTGCAGTACCAAATATAGTATATCATGCACGTTAAATTTCTTAAATGCCAACTGATCTGCTACTCCTACTATAAAAACAACAATAACACCTGCAGATAATAAACATGTTATATTAACCATATCCTCAGCAACTAGTCCATTTCACAGTTACGTAACTGTATCATATCGCGGACAAAACTTCCTGCCTCCTTATAAGATAAGCCATGCGCACGCGCCGAATTTTAATTCAAATATCCCTTTACAGAACGATGATCGCGCTGGTGACGTCAGCCATGCGATTCGCAGACACCTCTCCGTGATGCCGCCAGCTTCGCTCTGATTGGCGGAGCGCGAGTTGCCGCGTTCTGATTGGTGGAAAATGTCAGGACTGCAGGCGAGGACTGAAGAACCGATCAATGGAGTCGACGTTAGGGAGCAGGGCAGTGCTTTGAGGTTAGTTCTTACTTAGATTCTGTACAATGAATGGACTGAACGGTATTCATTTCCTACAAAAGGTGTGGTGTGAACTTGTGAATCTGAAGGAAGTTATCCTTCAGATATTCAGATTTTCATACAAATTCATTTAATGGAACATAACTGCACAGTGAGGAGGAGGTGGGGAGCAGACTGGGTGGAGTACTTGTAGTAAATTCTATTTGTACCTTATGTATCTGTAGGTACCAGCTTCCTGTGTTGTTTTGTAATCTCATAATCAACAATGACGTTACATAAATGTTAGGAGAGCTTAAGTCGGTCATGGTTTTCATCAACTAAATTAAAAAAAAAACAACGTTGCATTACGCAGATTATAGTTCAAGATACCCGTGACTCCAAATCTTTTTTGTGAGTCCTGAGAGTCACACTATAAGTATAGTAAGTCGAAAGACAACGCATCTTTTAACTTCCATACAATATGTCGGAGCTCGCAAACGAGGCAGGCCGAGGAGACTGTGGCGGGAATCGGCGGGATGACATCGATCGCTTCTTAAACGATTGGCGTCAAGTGGTTCAAGACCGAAAGGTCTGGAGCCAAGCAAGGGAGACCTTTGCCCAGCAGTGGGACAATAATTAGGTTATAAAAAAAAACAATGTAGCGATTCCATCAGCAGTAACGCTTGTCTTCTCTAGAGGGCTGAAGTCAAAAACTTTAATTACAAGCACGAACCTGAAACTCCTCCAAGCAATCAGGAAATTGATCGACTTATAGTAACGGATTAAATTACGCATTATATTTTCTTCCTGCACAGAAAAAAACAACAAACACTATATATTTTCTTTCACTAACCGCAGTGTTTTTGTAGGAAAACATTTTATTTTCCATTGTCTAGATTAGATAATTCGGTTACTGATTGCAAAGAATTTTAAACTTTGTGTCGTTAATATAAGTGCGAGTTTTGAATGGATTTTTGTGAATAAATTTACGGCGTGTGAGGGTAGTCAACGGAGCGAAAAATTGCTAGTTACCCACACGAATATATTATTGTGGTTTTGTTTGGTAGTTTTTATATCTATGGTAATTGAATAATGTGGTGCTACGGTGCTTAAGTGTGCTTCTTGTTCGTAACATACATTCGTTTTGAGATCTACATGATAAACAGTTTATTGGTCAATGAAAACTTCTATATTTATTATATAACGAGATGACATATAATAGCTCATTACAAGGTTTGTGATTGGTCAGATATTAAAAATGACAGCAGTAACTACATCATATTTCTACTAAGCGGGATGTACTTGCCAAAAAATCTTTTAAAAGAAATGTAAAATTCAAATCAAATCTAATTTTTTTTTTCAAGTAGAGGTACTTTTAGAATTAAAGTGACTCTAGTTACGCGGTTCCAAAATGTCATTCCTATGGAGAAGAAACGGCAAGAAACTTCGTCAAAAGTTACTCTTTTTAATCCAGGAGTAATCCAGAGCTGAGAATTAGATACAACTTTTCCCATACATACATGCAAGTGCGATTGATTCGATAACCCATACTTACTTGAAGAGTAGTTATAATATATTTTCGAATAACAATAGATAAGATAGTGATAACATTCTGTTAGATTATCCCGAACATTTCGCACAGTTAAGATACGACGGAATCACGTACTTTAGTTGAGTGCTAGGTTTAAACACATAACCCTCCGAATACGAAGCGGCGGTAACCTAATGGCTAGGGCGTCGGACTTGCGATCATGTGGTTGCGGGTTCGAATCCCACCCATTACACTACCGACGTGAACCCACTCGTAACACAAGCATCATAGCTTAGCACGAGGGGTTAACGAGATTACTAGTAATGTGCGACCCACATTGCTAGTAAACTTAAAAAAAAAAACTGAAACGTAAATTATTTATCACGTTCTTAAATGTCTTATCTGTCGCTAATTTACACCTTGAAATGACAGAGACAGCATGAGACTTAACGCATTCTAACTGATTGATGTTTTAGTATACCTACGGCCATAAGACCCCTATATTGGAGCGTCATTAGGCCGTCAGACTAAGTGGACACACAAATACTAGCAACAATTTAACTAAAGTAAGTAAGGGTCAAAAGCCTGAAGAGCTCATGTAATTTCCAACCTAAAAATGGAAAGAACATGCTTTGTATTCTTAGCGGCAACCTCACGGAAAATGTGTACCCTAAGCCGGTTCAAACAGCGTTCAAATCGCACACGATGCGCGGTTTTCCGTGTGTCGCCGGCCGTGCGAGGTGATCCGCGATATCGCGCATCTTGGGGAGCTGGCTTTAAAGTGGATGTTCCATAGCTCACGCGGAAGTAAACGATGATACATACAGACTCGTTCTTTTTCGTGGTACCTATTTTTATTTCCTACTGTTCTTAAAAAAGGTAACATGACGAAAATTTCACCCCAGAACGCAATAGTACTAAGAAATCTTTTTATGTCTCTTCAAAGAACCAGTTTCCCAAAATTTTATTTCAGTTGAGAAATAAACAAAATTGTCTTTTGCGAAAATAATGTTTGTGATTCATATTTATCTTCGAGATTTTAATGATTTCGAATTAAATGCTTACGTGTTTTATTTCTACGGAACTGCTTTAGTATTCAGATTTATCTTTAAGGTAATCGCTGCTTATGAGTTGATTGGCTATAAAACAACTATAAACACCTGCCACATAATCTGATTAAAAGTGTATATTAAATAGAAAAATAAAAGTTGTTTCGTTTGTTTGGCAAAACTCCCCAACCAAATCGGATCATTTCCTTAATCATTCATCATTTCTTTTTCTTTGTTTTTAAACGATTCCTGCACTAGGTAATTTAGTCCCCGTATCGTGAGGACTTTCACTAACATTCAAGTTACATACACTTAGAACACCCAGACTGAGAACAAGCATTTGTGGATCACACCTGCTTTTGACGCCCGAATGGGAGCTCCGAATTGGCCCAGCATTTTTGATCACACCTGCTTTTGAACCCGAATGGGAGCTCCTAATTGGCCAAGCATTTGTGGATCACACCTGCTTTTGACGCCCGAATGGGAGCTCCGAATTGGCACAGCATTTGTGGATCACACCTGCTTTTAACGCCCGAATGGGAGCTCCGAATTGGCCCAGTATTTGTGGATCACACCTGCTTTTAACGCCCGAATGGGAGCTCCGAATTGGCCCAGCATTTGTGGATCACACCTGCTTTTAACGCCCGAATGGGAGCTTCGAATTGGCCCAGCATTTGTGGATCACTCCTGGTTTTGACGCCCGAATGGGAGCTCCGGATTGGCACAGCATTTGTGGATCACTCCTGCTTTTGACGCCCGAATGTGAGCTCCGGATTGGCCAAGCATTTGTGGATCACTCCTGCTTTTGACGCCGGAATGGGAGCTCCGGATTGGCCAAGCATTACCATAGCACAAATGCTTGACACAGTGGTAACTGGTTTACCTGTGCAGTCTATTTAGTGCTATTTCCAGTGTGTCTTCATATGACTTCATTAATTAATCAGCCATAACTCTTCAAGATAGTGTAATTGGGGAATCCTTTTATGTGCCTTCCTACTTGGATATGTACTTCAGCTCTTATTTTACATTTAGAAATTACCCTTTGACGAATCTCAAAGCCTTTTAAAAAATTGCGTCTTAAATAATATTAGCATTATTTAAGACGCACTACTATCTGTAACATACTTAACTATACAAAGTATGCCAAACTATGCCCATATACAACAATATCTTGTTTCTATTAAATAGATAAGACATTAATTAACATTATCTCTTCATAAATAGATCAGCACTCGAAGTAATTATGATATAGATCGCTTTATCTTTGTCCCACGGTGTTATGTCATTGGTGTCAATGACATGTAATTATTATAAACAATAACTAACTTACTGGCTTTCGGAATACTTTGGAACAAAATTAACCATCTCATTATGGGGCAAAGGCCTCTTCTCATAGAGATATACGTTATTAGTGCATTCAAGAACTTGGAAAGGTCTATGTAAGGTCGCGCTCACACGGACTGTAATTAGTTGCTATAGTTTGATTCAAATTTAATGGCGGCTGTGAACATGAGGCTAGTTGCTGCGCAGTGACAAATTCATGCACCAGGGGGGGGTCGGGGCGCGGTTTGAATCGACTTATACGCACTGCTTGAAGCTGCGACTGCATGTTGAACTGACTTCTATGGCTACTAAGACTGCTTGGAGCAGTTTGTCTGCTTCGAGCGGTCGGCTAAACAAAAAACGAGCGCGCGGGAGGCGCTCGTGACGTGGTCCAATGTTGGCGCAGGAGGTTATTCTCTCTCTCTCTCGTCTCTCGTAAAAAAAAGGAGGTTATTCTCTAACGTTGCAGCTCTGGTAAGCCTACCTGCGAAGATCGCGGTGGTTTCCCCAGTATATGGGAAGGGAGAAGCACTTCGGTGGATTTAGCTGGTAAAAGTCTACTCCTCCTCTATCTACGCTTCCGGCTTCCCCATGGCGGAAAAAATCCATGAGGATTTTCCCCGAAAAAAAAGGAGGCTATTCTCTAAGTCCAAACAAAATAACATATGATTCACTTAAAAGTATAATACATCGAAAGGGATAAAGCCTCTCTTAACCCTACACGTAACAGTACGTTAACCGTTTTGACTTAGGCTTGAATAAGGCCCTTGTAGGTCAGTCTACTCTACAATTGTTTAAGAGATTACACAGACAGAAAAAGTCGATTATGTAAATAGTGTAGTAAATCAACGCAACGTCCAAGGTCCCCTAATTATACCAATAATTACGTACGTACACATAGTTATAAAACAATTACAAACAATGCAATAACAAGAAGTCGTTATGTTTTTGTTAATGATAATCACATTATTACTGGGAAGTCGAGTTTGTTTATTTTTTTACCATTCTTTTGTGTAACGGCTTTTGGTCATCTATATTTATATGTAAAAGGAGATGAAAGGTTAAAGGATAAACTATAAATTAGAGGTAGACTCTTTAGGGAGAGGTCAGCCAGTCTACAATCATGGTACCCTGATCGACTGATCTTTATATTGTCACCCTTGCAATCCTTTATGAACTCTTGTGTGATGGATTCATATTAACCTAATAGAATTGATATAGGGTATATAAGCAGAGGGACCCGAAAAAGAGATCATGAATGGATTGTGTGAAAGATGATATGAGAAAGAAAGGAGTGGATGCTGCGATGACGAGTAATAGAGAGAAATGGAAGGAAAATACGCATTGCGCCGACCCCATATGAATGGCATAAGGGCAGGAAGAAGAAGAAGATGAGAATTGATATAGAAAAAACCCCACGATGTAAAGTCAGTGTTCCAAATCCGACCTCAAAATTGACTACAGGAATTCAATCAGTTCAAAAGTATCTCATCGCAAAATCAATTCCATGCTATGCTAATTAAGTTGAATTTGCTTTAGATATCTTTGTTTCAAAACTGTCAGAACCTGTGTTAATTGAAAACAGTTTTGACTCAGCCTCTTATCTTATCGAGACTGTACTGTATATACCAGAATACTAGACATTTCTTACATTCGGGGCCATAGAGAAAGAAGTAATTTGCTTTTAGTCTTGCAAAGTTAATTTCTTCCGAAACAATTGAGCACGCCATTTAAGGTTTAGTTCTCGACGATATCAGACAAGAGTTGTTACCATTTTGTAGAATTAGATGACAGAATATTTATACTGGCCTGTTGGTCTAGTGGTTAGTGACCCTGACTGCTAGGCTGGAGGTCGTGGGTTCGATTCCCACCCAGGAAAAATCTTTGTGTGATTAGCACGATCAATTGTTCTGTGTCTGGGTGTAATTTATATAAGTATGATTATCAGTTCCCTGGTCACCATAGTACAGACTCTGCCTAGTTTGGGATCAGATGAGTGTGAGGTGTCTCGGAATATTAACAAAAAATGCAAATTAAGCTCTATGTAATTACAGGCACAGTCTAAACACTGATCATGTAACCCTCTCTCCTCAGCCTACGTGACCCTTCCCTCGTGCACTGCAGGGCTTCAGGCTCTTAACCTTGGGATGCTAATTGGATCTCGGATTGTTTATGAGCATTGACAGGGATTACAATCATAAAGTCTATTGTTGTGTAAACAGTAATTCTGTGCTACAGCACTTCAAATGAAAAATAATTAAAAATAAAGTTTTTTACAATCCTAATATTGTAGAGAAATAAATTGTATGCTCTTTCAAATAAATTGTATAATAAGAATAATATGTATGACTCTAAGAAGCGATTTGATAAGAGCTGATTTGCGGTGCAGTTTAGCTGTTAAACTAATGATGATTGACGTATATTTTGGAATGTGTTGTTAGGTGAATATGTTTAGTCTAATATTTAAGTATTGTTATAATTTAAACTATTAATAAGAATATAATTTACTTCTCTATCGTATTAGGATAAACTCCTGTTTTGGTAGATATGAGTATAAATAAATAAATGAACGAAAAAAAAAACTTTCACAAGTTTTCCTATATTTTCTTATCAGGAGAAATTCATGTTAGATCCAACAGCCTCAATGTACCAAACGATAAAGATGCAACCCATAGGACTTCAGTTTTTGGTAGACATAACAACGGGAATAACAAACTAGGTCTAAACATTACGTCCTGGATCAACTAGAAATGATCAAAGTGGTTTTAATTTAGTTCAAACTGGTGCATACTGGTACTATTAATTCATAGGTTATTGTCCTATGCAGTTGCATATACTACTCAAATTGCATTCGAAGAAAATGAAAAACAGGTTTTTGTTATTCTTCGTCTTACATTCGATTTAAAATGAAGTCCATAGATAGGTATATTACAAGATACCTACTTAATTCATACATTTTCGTAGGTATAAATATGAGTACATTAATTGTATTGTTCCAACTGTGACGTGACTGGCGTCGACACCCGCACGAGAGGACGCAACATCACCTAAGTACAGCCTCCTTAGACAAGTTACATTTTTACAATCGTTATCGCTGATCGAATCACTCAAATGTATGTAAGTGACAAGTCTTTGTCACGTGACTTATCGGAGAGAAATGTCATCTCCATACATTTAATGTCATTTATGCGATTTCTATCATCGTTAACGCTTGTAGTAATGTACCTTGTCTAAGAGGGTCTATCCATTCCGCACATTGGTCCACTTCCGAAGCCTGCGTGATTGGAGTGTCTGTTGCTGGTATTACTTTGGAGCTCATTTGTCCTGAAAGTTGAATCTTTAGCAATGTTTTTTGTATGTCTATTTTCTTTTTTGTATTCTTCTCGGAATGTTGATGTTAACTATGTTAATCATCTGAGCGACAACCTTATCCATTATATTTAAAACGAAACAAAGAATAACAGAACACGACAATACTACACCAAACCAATCTAGTTCAGTAAAATAACAAACTAAATTGAATTTGACGCCGGCGTTACAAAACACTGCCATAGGATTCCACCATATTTATGATACGGGAAGTCATTTCTCAGTGACTAGATCAAAGAGGTGTTAGAATAAAATACGAGAGTTCAAAACAGGGCTGGCGTTTTTACTATTATGTTAGATTTAACTGAGCTTTTAATTAAAATCGTTGAGGGTGTCATCAAATACTGTTTATTGCCACAGTTAGAAGTATTTTTTTAAGTTTATGGTAATTTTGTAACGTCGCAATGTGTCATAAAAAGTGAAAAAAAAAAACGTTTTGATGACATTTTATGTACAACAAAGCACTATACTTTTTTTAAAATAACTTAAATCTAGTACATATATCTATAACATACCAATAATAGGTAATATTTAACGAATAATTAGATACCAACAGACGGACGGCGCCACCGATACCGGCCCAGGAAGAGGTGGCGGGACGATTTGGACGTGTACCGCAAGGGCTTGTTCGAGGTGGCACGGGATAAGGATGTATGGAGGGACTTGGGGGAGGCCTTTGCCCAGCTGTGGGACAGTATAGGCTAAGGAAAAATAATAGACAATATTAATAAAAAACTTAAAATATATGCTCGAGTGAGTTTAAGTAATTTTTAATGCAATTTCTATCATTTTATTATTATTATTACATTGTTTATTTACTTGCTCCTGCTCCTTCATAAATGAGATACCGCACAGAAAGAATTTCAAATCGGACCAGTAGTTTTTGATATTAGCGCATTCAATCCAACAAATAAACTCTTCAGCTTTATAATATTACTATAGAGTGGCATAGTGCATGATTAAAATGAAAGTATGTTTATACAATCATCTCTACAATCTACATTCCCAGAAGGCGTAGGCAGAGTTGTGTATTGTATTACTCTTCCCCGAAATCATGTTTGAGTGATAGGCAAGCAATAATTTGTAGGACACAGTAATTTGAACTACATACGTACTAAGTTTTTGTCAAACTATAATTATTTTTTAATTTTATTAATATTTTTCAGACCAAAAAGGTTAAACGCGCACTACAATAAAAATGACCGCGAAAAAATATCGTGCATCTGTAAACAACTGAAACCGCGCGCTGCTAAAATATCGCTTGCGATTTTAATAAGCAGAAGCGAAATTTAAAATATATTTTGTACCCTAGAAACAATTCCTAACTTCGCGCATTCCCACAAAGCCAAGTTGCTACAGGACTCGTCCGAATATTTGTAACTACCATCTCGACATCTCCCTATATTAAGATTACTAGGCGGGGCAGAAATTACTTCTTACCAAAAACACTTGATCTTTAAAAAAAAATAGTTTTTTTTAATAATATTTCGCGACATCTTATGCACATTGCACGGCCATTTGATCCCAAACTACGCAGATCCTGTACTATGGTAACCAGACAACTGATAAACATAATTAGGTATATATTTCTAAATACATACATAATTACATATTGTAGATACATTTCACTCAGAGTCTGAACAATTGATCACTCAAAGATTTGTCCTGTCACATAATCTATTAGTTAAAATCACTATTTAAGGTCAGTTAACGTTAGCCAGCCCTAATGTTCACAAACAATAATTAAGCTAAATTGATGCAACTATGAGAGGACGATGACCCGTCAGCTGAACTCAGCTGTATATTCCTGGTCGTCATAGAAACAGATGTGACCGGATTTGATTTTGTGCCTATATTTGGAGGTACTCAGTGAGGCATGTTTATATGTATAGTATCTGCAAAAGTTAAGTGTACGACACTTGAATTAATAATATGCTAATGATTCAACCTTTTAACACAGTCCTATTTTTTTATGAACTAGATGCCTTCCTGGGGAATTGGCAAGAAGAGGCTATGGTCCGGGAGCGCTGGAGGGAATGAGGGGAGGCTTTTGCCCAGCAGTGGAACAGTACAAGCTAATTATAATAATAATATTTTTTTATAGTGTTGAACTGAATCACGGAACGAAAATATAAATTATCAAAATAATTAAGTATTGAAAAGATACAAATTAATTGCTACATGTTAATTATTTCCGACGGTGCATAAACCTAATAGTTTTACTTCTTGAATAAAGATTAGTGTATAATGATGCTTAACTGAGCTAGGCACCGAATTACATCCGTCAGTCAATTCGTTTAGTGCTCTATAAAGATGAGCGAAATTATTCTTTGGCAAACTATAAATTATTGTCTGCAAAATTCAATCCTGTTATTATTTCTGTAGAAACCTTTATAGCCGGTCGCATGTCAAACGAATAACGGAGTTTGGTTTTCACTCACGATTCCACGATATTCTAATCAGCTAGCCAATTGCCACGCCTTCAACAATAAATTGTCTTTCTCATACAATTTTATTGATATAAACATTACTCGAAATTGATTTTCATAATAATATACTATTTGAGGTCTTTCTCTACGAAAATCGTTTAAAGTTTCGAAAGTATCAAAAGGTCTTTGAAAATAAAACAATAGTTTTTCATTCTCTATTTGACACTTATATCGCAGCATATGCAGCGGTGACGTGTAATAGAGATGAATGGAAGGAAAATACGCATATCGCCGACCACATATACCTAAATGGGAACAAGGCAGGTAGATGACATAGAGTCTGGGTATCGTCAAATGATTTATTCCGTTCTAATACCAACAACTAATACCACCGGTATTTGTTCAATTCATATTTATTTTCTATTCCGAACGGGTACCATTGTTTAAACTAATACCAAAACAAGTTTAAGAATATAAGGTACAGTCAGTGAAAATGCTTTGTATGAAATTGTAAGACTTTTAATTAAAAAAAAAAAGAGTATCTTAATCCAAAAAATAATATTAACTTTTAGACGTTTGTAAAAATATTAACAAACGTCTAGCTCAATAATAAAATATGTCTAATAATCAACATTATTATAATTTTAGTTCCTCCTAGTGCATGTGCATAATATCTTTGTTGCAAAAAAAACAAAACAAGAACAATTTACTTACAATCTAAAATTACAAAATATCTCAGAAATTTCGCGCAGGTAAAAAAAATTGCAAGATGATTCACATAAACCTGTTTTTCTCTGTTCTGTGGCATAAACTATCTTTGTGTTTGTAAAAATATTGGAATGTCGTGAATTTGGAAAGTTTTAGAATTATATATTATTATAACAATAATTTGATTAGGTTTGACTGAGCTGACTGTACCAAATTCAAGTTGTTGGTATTCGTTCGCACATTAAATTTAATTATTTAAAGATTGGTATCCGTTCGGAATAGAAAATAAATATTGTTGAAACAAATACCAGTGGTATTAGTTATTGGTATTAGAACGGAATAAATCCGTCAAATATTATGATGTAGGTATATTGTTAAAATGACTTAAGTATTTACCGTCTGAATTGTGTCAACATTTTTAAATTAATAGATAAGGTATATTTAATAGATAATTGCTTTAAAATAATAGTTTTTACATAGAAAAGCTATTAGTTGTTTAGATAATTACGAATCGAATTCGAAGAATTTGCCAATTAAGTGGTCCTGATTTCTATACAAGCTATCTTTAGCGTGGTATACAGTCAATCGTAAATTTCATAAAAATCAATCATAAATATATTTCGAATAGAACAGGTACGCAGGTACGCTCAATTTGAGAGTACCTACCTGTTCTATTCGATACTTCGTTTTTGGGTCTCAAAACGACATAGCTTTGGAATATCGCATCTGCGTATTATGGATAATCTTTGATCTATTCCACTACGCGTGACGATGGCACGACGATAGGAATGTGTGTGTATTTGTATGTTTTACTCGTATTTTATACGGGACGTCTAATTTTATATTAGCGAATCGAGTCGAGTGATTCATTCATATGAGCTGTTTGTGTATGTATGAGGGAATGATTCGGCAGTTTAAAGTTATTTTGGTTTTCTCTGTGTATAGTAGCGTTTGTTGTTGATGATTAAAGGGTTGTGTTAAGTGTGCTAGATGTAGGTAAGGTAATCAAGGCAATTTTTGGTGTTGTTTCTTATTGCTTTTCTAAACTTTTCTTTGAATGTGCAATGTGGGTTTTTATTGAATGTTTGGTTGTGTTTTTAAACCGTTTTGTAGGCGTAATATGTAGGTCCTTTGTTTTTTATTGTAGGCACTTATTCGATGCTTATTGCTCTCAGACTAAATACAGACGTTACAGTAAAGAACAACACATTAACACTTTATAATATTGGTCTAAGATCCCTAATACAACGACCTTCACCGAGATGCTTATTTGATGAAACGTATTTTATATTTAATTTAATATGTCAATAAATATAATCCATATGGGTTGCCTAGCAAATTTCAGTCCAGATTATGTTTAATTAATAATTAAAAAAATATTTTTTTTTAAAAATTGCAACGGTATGCTTATTAGATAAATTCTATACCAATCGAAAGTATGAAGCCCATAGAATATGCAAACGTTAGGTTGCCTATTCTTTTCCGGTCACAACTATCGGGTTGCCAGGTATAAACAGGTAAATTAGTACTAGCATTTTGCAACGGTCTGTTTATTGAATGAAATTGAAATGAAATTAAAGATTATTTTATTCTGAACACGGTGGTATAGGGTTGCCTGCGAAAAATCAGTCCAGAATTGCGGTTGTCGAATTTTAAAAAGTAAAATATTGCTCCCGAACTGCATACATTACCGTGTTAGTAGTTCGGGAGCAAACTTTCAGGGCTATCTTGTGTTAGTTTAGTTCTTTTTGTTTTAATAAATATAAAATAATTTTATTAAAATGGGTGCCAAGAAACCAAGATGGCGTCGACGACAATTTGCAATTTTTTCTTCATGGGTGTCATTTTCATGGTTCCCAAGGTCGCTAAAAACGGTTATGGGGTCGAAATTAGAACCAAAGATGGCGCCGAGGAAAAATTGCAAATTTTTCATCATGGGTGTCATTTTCGTGGTTCATGGGGTCGCTTAAAACGATTATGGGGTCGAAATTAGAATCCAAGATGGCGCCGAGAAAAATATGCATTTTTTGTGATTAGTGTTATTTTTAAGATTTACGAGATCGCTCAAAATAAAAATGTGGTCTAGCTATCGCGGAAATGTCTATCGCGCAAGTGTTCCTGATCCAAGATGAAGGACATTTCTCTAAATGAAATTACATGTGTTCGTCTCAATCTCAATCTAGAATTGTATATTTTTGCATGTGAGACCATAGACGAAGCACATTTGCATAATAGTTACTGTTTTACAAATTGTGTATCTCGCTATTGTTAATTATTGTAACAATATTTTTTTATTTATTTTAGATAAACATTATTATTAAATAATAACTATTAAGTTAATATTCAGTTAAAGTTAATGTTGATAAAAAAAAAATCGATTTTTTTTATTATATATTTTTTTAAATTTATTTTTGATCAACATTATTATTAAATAATAATTATTAAATAATGTTGATAAAAATAAATTTAAATAAATATTGTTATTTTGAGACAGCCCTGGCTGTTGCGACAATTTCTACACACTGTCGGCATTTACAAGGAGATCAAAGGCGTCGTCCTACTGTATGTTTTTATACTGTGATGATGCATAGTATATACGAGTCTATCGCTATCCTTTTCTTTTCCAAGCCCAAATAGCATGCGCACTCTCTTTCTTTAAGTGCGCCCACTTAAAGAAAGAGAGTGCAATTCTGGACTGGTTTTTCGCAGACAACCCTATACCACCGTGTTCAGAATAAAATAATCTTTAATTTCATTTAAATTTCATTCAATAAATAAATTAAGAAAGTAAAAAAATAAATAAAAAAATAAATTCAGAATAAAATAATCTTTAATTTCATTTAAATTTCATTCAATAAATAAAATAAATAAATAAAAATATTTTATTTTCAAGCATCACACGGCTCATAGTGTGTTAGTACAATTGCTTAAGAACTATGTTAGTAATTACAAAATATAATAATTTACCTAAAAAAAAATAAAAAAAAATATATAAAAAATAATATAAACAGACCGTTGCAAAATGCTAGTACAGATTTACCTGTTTATACCTGGCAACCCGATAATTGTGACCGGAAAAGAATAGGCAACCTAACGTTTGCATATTCTATGGGCTTCATACTTTCGATTGGTATAGAATCTATCTAACAATCATACCGGTGAAATGTTTAAAAAAATATTTTTTTTATTTTCAGCGACCTCGCAAATCTTAAAAATAACACTAATCACAAAAAAAAACATATTGCTCTCGGCGCCATCTTTGGTTCTAATTTCGACCCCATAATTGTTTTTAGCGACCTTGGGAACCATGAAAATGACACCCATGAAGAAAAAATTGCAAATTGTCGTCGACGCCATCTTGGTTTCTTGGCACCCATTTTAATAAAATTATTTTATATGTATTAAAACAAAAAGAACTAAACTAACACAAGATAGCCCTGAAAGTTTGCTCCCGAACTACTAACACGGTAATGTATGCAGTTCGGGAGCAATATTTTACTTTTTAAAATTCGACAACCGCAATTCTGGACTGATTTTTCGCAGGCAACCCTATACCACCGTGTTCAGAATAAAATAATCTTTAATTTCATTTCAATTTCATTCAATAAACAGACCGTTGCAAAATGCTAGTACTAATTTACCTGTTTATACCTGGCAACCCGATAGTTGTGACCGGAAAAGAATAGGCAACCTAACGTTTGCATATTCTATGGGCTTCATACTTTCGATTGGTATAGAATTTATCTAATAAGCATACCGTTGCAATTTTTAAAAAAAAATATTTTTTTAATTATTAATTAAACATAATCTGGACTGAAATTTGCTAGGCAACCCATATGGATTATATTTATTGACATATTAAATTATATATAAAATACGTTTCATCAAATAAGCATCTCGGTGAAGGTCGTTGTATTAGGGATCTTATACTATATTGATTTCTTTTAACAAATGCTTAACAAATTCAAATGTTTAGAAAACCTAGCTTAGCTGAAAACTTAGCTGTTACAATGCGTACAAAAGTTAATCAATGGAAATAGTCATCATGACTCAAGGGACAGTGGAATTATTATCCTTATAAATTTACACAAAATAATATAAGGAAACCCCACCACAAAGAATTTACATTTACTTAACTACTATTTCCTAATAAGTTCCAATCAAAACTTATTTAATTTCGAATATCTCCGTTCTGCATTTACTTATTAAAACGTCATAGCTATTTAACTCAATACAAACGTAATAAATAATGCAATTTAAATAAATTTAGTCTGAGAGTTCTTATTGTTGTCTATGCGCTGTGGTTCCCCATTTGTAAGTCAATCTTTAATTGTGTCCTATTTATTTTTATATGGAATTGTTGTAACATATTATTATATGTGTAGATAATGTTTTGCTTGGAATATGACAATAGAATATTATTTTAGTGTACGAGTATAAATATATAAACACATAGCGAAATTGTAAAACAATAATTTAACAGGAACTCACCATCAATTTAACTTTCAATAATTTAACAACATAACATTATTACAGTTCTCAAATCATGTATATATTTTTAAGTTTCAACATAAACTTCTCGCTAAATAAGTTTTACAAGTTTGCTACGTGTAGACATATTCATGCTCGTGACTGTACACCATTAGACTTACTGCATTAAAATAATCAAAACCTACAGGAAAACATGCTTATTATTCTATTTGTTTGTATTTTATTTTCTAACTAGATAGACCACTAAAATGCTGTCAACGTTTAATATATTAATATTCAAACTAAACACTTTCTGAACTGACATTTGACAGTTTTTAAGTCATTACAATTTGGACTATCGCGTATCAAATATCCGCTAGGGTCGCTAGTGCAGGTTTATCTGTCATTCTCCACCAATGAGAGACAAGCTACTGGCCGGCAATTAGTCAAAATTGCCAGATAGACCTTAAGCGACAGTAGCGACCCTAGCAGATTTTCGACACGCGATAGCCCCCATTCTGACAACCAGTCTTAATATGGGATACTGAATTTATATATTGATAATGCCTCAAAACACAATAATAGACCTACAATAGTTTGATTGTACAATTTGAATGAATTCAAGTGAAATGCAGTCTATTGCCCTATTTACCGACTGGATGGGTCGATTGAATGAACTACAATTGTTTTGAATTGCATCAACATGTTCTAGTAACTTCCATTTGGCGGTCCATTCAATCTATTATAATTAGGTATGTCCAATAGTAAAAACAAGTGATTTTTCCATCTGGCAACGACGAGGATACGTTTACTTAAAACCTATGGGGTATTTAGTGGTAGTAGAAGAAATAAGTGGTATAATAGCTAAAGAAAGCTTTAAAATCCAGGGTGCTCTAGTTCTGTCGAGCAGAGAATGCGCGAGTGATCCCACGACTCAATACTCAATTCTTTATTGTCTCTCACTCTCCCTCTCTGTCCAAGGCAGAGACGGGACCGGTCCGGAGTGATTTTATTGTATGTTTAGGGCATCGAATACCGTTTTGTACGGAGCTTTAAACATCAAAAACGTACGTTATTTTCTAAGCAAAACGAAGACTTAAAAAAAAAGATCGCCTAAGTTATATCATACTATAATTACAAATATTACTCAACTACCAATTTTGGGGTCTCACTTTCATAAGATTTCCTCGTCAATTTAATAATTTTCTGAGTCATAGTGAAAGTCTGCTAATCCGAGTGGAAACCACCAGATCGACTGAATAAAATAAATGTTAATCACTTGAAATTGGTGCGTTTACCTGATTTGAATGAACCGTTGTTTGCTACACCATCTAAGTAAGATGATGTAAGCTGTGTCCGTTATTTGTAACTCTAAATGTGGTTTATTCTGAAAAATATTAGACCGATTTTTTTAGGAGAAATTTGAATGTACTGATTGTAATATTGCATCGCATACGTCCTAGAAAAAGTCGGTCAGAAATACCATCGGTCCGTCTCGACACTTCCGAATCGGCCCGATTATCGGTCCTACAAAAAGAGTGACATGGGCAGGAAGGCTAAAAGTGTAAATGACCCCGCCACCCGATCAGCTGACAGGTCAGGATGCAGGCGCGAAGTCCCACGCGGATGATCTAGGAAGGAGTGAGGGTTAGGCATACACCCACCCTTCTAGAAGGGGTCCAGTAGAGATCGAAGCCTGTATGAGTTGGGCGGAGCTCGCATAAAAGATCCATGCTCCAGCAAAGGCAAGGACGAGACCGGGGATGTCTTTAGTCGGTGCAAGTCCGACGTATCCCCACGCTGTGCCCTCAGCGCAGGTTGAAGTTATTATCTATTCACTCCGACAAAAAGAAAGGCTAAAACAATTTTTTTTTCCCTTAGCCTATACTGTCCCACTGCTGGGCAAAGGCCTCCCCCAAGTCCCTCCATACATCCTTATCCCGTGCAACCTCGAACCAGCCCTCGCGGTACACGTCCAGATCGTCCCGCCACCTCTTTCTGGGCCGGCCTCGGTGGCGCCGTCCGTCTGTTGGCTCCCATAAAATTATGTATATGTAAAAAATAAATTACAGTAGTTGACAAATCCCTTCGACACTTTAATAATTCAACTCACAAAAGTAATTTAGGCTAATATACGTAGACGCATAAATTAAAATCAGTCTTGCACAGTTTAATCATTGATCATTCACTCTAATTCCAACAACCAACGACAATTTCTATTGTTTATTCAAAATCCAACTCTAAACTCCTATGAGTAAGGTTTAAAAAACGTTATTTGTACCAGTGAGAGTAAATCTTGAGTCACCACGAGATAACAGTACCAAACAATGAGATATGTCATTGCCATGACAAAAACACCGTTTGTAGGTCATTGGAATTGAAACTATGCTAATCACTGTCTCATAAAGTTATTGTAGTTTAAAACTGATAAGTTGGTTTAAATAAATAGCTGTTTTAATTAAAAGTTTCAGACTAGTTTTATTTTTCAGTAGGGTAAAGTTTGTACTTTTAATAATCTATACTAATATTATGAAGCTGAAGAGTTTGTTTGTTTGTTTGAACGCGCTATTCACAGAAATTTTTGAAAAATTCTTTCACAGTTAGATAGCCCACTTATTGAGGAAGGCTATAATTTGTCACGATGAACGATGCCCACGCGAGCGGAGCCGCGAGCAAAAGCTGGTATAATATAATATCTTGGGACAGCTCACACACGGCCATCTGATCCCAAACTAGACAGAGCCTGTACTATGGCAACCAGACAACTGATAAACATAGGTACTTATATATTTCTAAATACTTACATAATATAGACCGAGACAGAACAAATGATCGTGCTCATCACACAAAGATTTGAATCAATGTCACGAGAAAAGTCCCACGTTTGATTAAAAGTGATTTTGAAAAGTATTTTTAAGGCTAATTTGGTTATTCCCAACATTTTTAACAGCGATGGGAAACTCAATTTTCGATCTTGAAGTTTGCTCGAGTTTTGTTTTAAATACGTGTTGATTATATAGAATAGAATATCATAATATTCATTTTTTATAGTTTTAAATAGCCTTCATCGAATAGAATTGTACTAAGTACAACAGCAGTTCAAAAATAAAATACGCTACGTTTCTGCCTGCTAGCCTTACTTTTTCCCAAGCTTAGGCTTCCGTTCATACTGGATTCAGCTGAATCAGCCTATCTGACTTCCACAACCCATTTACTGGATAATACAGTATCTCGTAGTAAGTTTGGTTGTCAGAATTGTGATTGTGAAATGTGGTAAAATGACTTACCGACTGCCAAAACACAAAGTATGACAGAATTAGTTATATTCTCTATGTACAGCACTCGCCAATCTTTATGGCCACTCTGAATGTAGCCGTCGGTACGAACTCGCGCTTGGTACACTCATAGATTCGCGGGAAGCGAGGACGCCTGCGGGTGGAAGACAGCGCGCGCGGGCGCGCCCTGGCTCCCCGATCCGCGTACGTCCCGCTGATACCTGATTTTATGTTCTGCGCAGCGTAATGCGGCTAGGTTTGGAGCGGTCATAAAGTTTGGCGAGAGCTGTACATGATAATCACATCGCAACATTGATTCATGATCGATCATTTTGCTAACTTTTAGGGTGCGTTGCACGATAAAGCATTCTACTAGCCCCGATTTTCTTATCATCGTATTAATTAATCTGCACTATGCATGTTGTTATCAGTTGTCAATAAGCAATATATAATATAGGGGAGACGTTTGTATTATCTTTGGAGTTGGTTTTAGTGACCTATTTATTTAATTTTGGTCTCAATACGTAATTAAGATGATTTCGTTTTTAATCTTGAGAGCAAAGACTTTTATCAGTTGTGTACTATCGATTACGTCATTAACTATAGTATTGTTTATTATACTCTGGTTTAACGTGGGAATAAACCTATTAATACCATAGGAACTAAAAGACTGCGGTATGATATTTACTAGCTGTAACTCGCGACTCCGTCCGAAATCTCTATTTTTTTCAAGTAAATAAAATATAGCCTAGGGTACTCAGGGATAATGTATCATTCTAATGGTGAAAGAATTTTTGAAGTCAGTCCAGTTATTTTCGAGTTTATTCGTTACAAACATACCTACAAATCTTTCATCTTTACAATTTTAGTATAGAATTAACTTCCTTTTCATTGCAGAGTGGAAGACTTGACCCGAAGACCATATGGTACTATAATTAAAATTTAATCTTACCTAAACAGAACAACAAGAAGAAAAACAGTATAACTTGTTACAATTCTCATTGTGTTTACTCCTTAATAGGTTACAAAGCCGTTGCAAAGTAAGAACTCAATAGCAAAATTTAGAAACTATGGCCGTGCTCTAGTTAAATGACTAAATAGATAAATGCGGTTATCTTATCAAGAAAGATGGGTATGCAAACGATTGCTGAAATGTAAAACAAACGGCTCGTTTTATAAGACGGGATTTTCCATCAGATGAAATTTTAATAAAGTTAAAACGGCCGCTGGTCATGATCAGCCATTTAACACTCTATTGTAATAGTTATATAATTGAAAATTGCATACTTAAAGACTGATCCATAGGTCAAAGCAGATGATTAGTATCATCTGCTTATCCTTTTCCCAAGCTATGTTGAGATCGGCTTCCAGTCTTCCGGATTTAGCTGAATACCGTATTTGACATGGAGTGACTGCCTATCTGACCTCCACAACCCATTTTACTGGGTAACTCAGTATCCCTTGGAAGGACCGTTTGTCAGAGTTGTAATGACTTACCGACTGTCAAAGATCACTATGACAGTCGGGACCATCGACTTAACTTATGACTGGTCTGTTGGTCTAGTGGTTAGTGACCCTGACTGCTAAGTGGAGGTCGTGGTAAGTGATATGCAAGCTTGATACAAAACGTATTAGGGAACACTGGCTATAATTCTCATTACCAGATTTACGAAGAACTTCATAAAGGTGAAATTAATCTGGATTGCCCCAAATGCTGATAACGCCACTCAATAAAGCTCTAACTTGCATCCTGCAAAATTTTACCAGTAATTTGCGAACAAAATCGCTAGTATTTTTATATAAAAATAATAAATATAAAATAATAAATAAATGTGGAAAACATCACATACATTGCTCCGAATTCAATGTAAGTAGCTAAAGCACTTGTGTTATGGAATCAGAGACAACGAAGGTACCACAAACACCCAGACCCGAGACAATGTAGAAAAGTGTTTTTCTACATTGACCCGTCCGGGGATCGAACCCGGGACCTCAGAGCCAGCGACACCTTGAAAACCGGTGTGTACGCCACTCGACCACGGAGGCCGTCAAAAATATAAAAAAACTATTAAGTACGATTATGTGGCAGAAATTTAATAAGAGTCCAGCTTATTTTGCGTCTAAGTTACATAACCAGAAAATTAAATAAACATTCAGAACTACAGTAATCTTACATTTCCTGCTGACATTATATTTATGCCATCAAACAGTTTAAATAGTTACATGACCAAGTCATAGTTATTTAATAGTTAGTGAGGCCGTGGCGTAATATTATGATAGCTATTATAAACATATTTGTGAGGTATACGCAATTATGTGATTTCTATACTTTAATGATGAGTTTGAGTGGTTTGTTTTGTTTTAATTAGAAATGGTGGTAATATCTGTGCCTACTACGGTTTGTGCTATTTTGATCGTGACGCACGATTTGTGTTTGCCAAAGTAATGTGCGTACGAATTGATTAAGTTTTAATTGATTTTAACATCGCTCGTGTTAATTAACTTAACACTGTCTCTGTACAAGATTTTTGAACTTCATTGATATATAAAAATACTCTAGCTAAACAGTCTGGAACAAAGTTCAAAGCTAAAACTGTTTTCGCAAATTTAACCTTATCTGCATGGTGTATAAAGTTGTTTCCGCGATATGATACTTCTTTATAATGACCGCATTTATGTGATCCCTTTTGAGAAAAATAATTAGACACTGACGGTGAATCTTTAATTTTCTATATCAATGTTCATAGTACATTTATTACGACTTACGCCCAAAATTAATAATGTGTCGGTCTTAGTATTGCCACCGAACTGAAAAACATGGAGTGTTCTTTGTACACACGGCTAAATGTCAAGCTATACATTTCCAATTTATGTATCTGTATCTTTATGTATGATCTATACTAAATCCTATACAATGCCAGATCAGCTTATACTGGAAATGTATAGCTTGTCATGTAGCCGTGTTTACTAACATCAAATTTGCATGTGGTAGAGGAAAACACGTACCTATACACTATTATCCCATATCCAAAATAAAACTAGCAACATTATCCATCCTACAAAGTTACGTCATTCTCCATTACTCACACCAATAACCCTATAATGGTCAGTGGTCACTAACCAAACCCTATTTGCAACCCGTTTACCCTCGCGGTTCAGTGGTTAAATGATAAAACCTCTAACATTACGGCTACCCGACACTGTAACTTAACACTCAAGTACACTGGATATGGTTACATGCAGTGCAGGATTGTGTTACGAATTGAGTGGTATTTGTGTGGATATGATAGCTTTTGAAATTGAGTTTTTTAACTTACTTTAAAAGGAGGTTCTCAATAGACTGTCTCTATTACTAATACTATGGTTTAAAGACTGTGCTAATACTCCGCTCTGACCGTGTCTGTCACCAGGCTGTATTTCATGAACTGTTATAATTAGATAGTTGAAATTTTCACAGGTGATTTATTTCTGTTGCCGCTATAACAACTAATACAAAAAAATGGAATAAAACAATTTTAGGGGGGCTCCAATATAACACACATGTTTTTTTGCCTTTTTTTTATAGATTATGGTACCGACTCCTACTTTTGGTAACCCTTCGAGCGCGAGTCCGACTCGCATTTGGTAGGTTTTTTTTTTAATGTTTGTTTAAACGGTATCTTCGGCAATAGTAAGTAGATCGATTTTGAAAAAACTTAACGTTGGAGGTGGTACCATATAAAATTAATCAAATCAATTCAGTACTTAGTTAGGTTTTTAATGAAAATAATTGGCTTATTAATTATATCAAGAATATCAAACTGAAATTATGTATTTTGTACTTTCCTGCAATTTAATACCATTCCCTGGAGTAAAAGTACGAACCGCGGAAGAAATACAAAGTATTTAGTGCGAAGTGTTATTTAAGAAAATAGCCCAAGGTCAAAATAAATGCCATTTAGTGCTAGACTGAAACTGTAAAGTGGTCTCAACTAGATGTTATTGGTGGCTATTGATACGTAATTATTGGCTTTGACACTACTTTATAACGTGAGCCAATAATTTGCTTTGGCAACACAGAAATCATTTCTGATATCTTACAAACTAAAAGAGAACATAAAATGAGGCGTTAATACTTATTTATGAATGCTGTACTGTAGCTATCCGTGGAAACCTGTAATTGGCTTTAAGTTTTCTATCCTTATTGATTTTTCACATTTTGTGTAGCTGTTGGTTTTCCTTATTATAAATAAATAAATAACAATTTATTTTCCAAGAACAATGTTAAAATGACTTATTAAACTTATGGATTGATTCTGATACTTCAATCAGTTTGAAGGCGCCGTTAAGTCTCTTGCTGTCTCTGTAATTAAAGTTACGACGCATAGATATTTAAGAACATCTTAAAGTTGATCAGCATTTCAGTCAGGGGTAATTCTAATAAGCATTCATGTCTAATTAGATCTATTTTCCATCGTTAAATCTCCACCTGACGTTTACCAGAAATCCCGTCCTGTCCATTTCAAAACCAACCGCATTTGAAACAAAAAATCAAAACATAAAAAATACAAAATATACAAAACGACACGTGGGCTTGTCTGTTCCTATTCCTGTCAACAAATTAACATTAAAACAAAACAAACGAAAATAACCCTTAGAGTTGAAAACGTAAGGTTTTATTCAACGGCAAAATTTGTTTGACTCATCGTTGTTGATGTCATCATAGTCAAATGGATATAGACCTTATTGTCTAAAGTATAAGGTTGTGTTAAAAATAGTTTTAATATAGTATCCCGTTAATGCGACAGACGGATAACATTAAACTCTGGTTAGTGATTGATGAGTAACAGGGATTCGAACCTGGGATTCGTCATAGTAGTAATGTTCCGTCAACTTCTGTTTGTTTTGAAGTTAAATTATAAATATGGGGGTTATTTTTAAAATTGATGATGGAAACGTATTCTGAGCTATTTATGAGATGAGGATTTTAAGAGGTTTATCGGTATTAATAACACGACACGCATTTTGTAAATTCGTAGTAATACTAATTATATCGAAAGCTAGGATAGGTTTTTACCTGAATAATTAGCTAGGTTAGAAAAAGAGTTAAGGTCCTCGCAAAACATGAAAAACCCATAAAAATAACACATTCGGACATAGTCGCAGGGAACAGTTGTGAATATGCATTGACTAGCTGCCCCACGGTGCTACCAGCGGTTATGAGATAACTTATTTTTTCGGGACAAAAAGCCTATGTATAAATCCAGAATGTCAGCGACCAGGTCAGGTAATAAGCTTATACACACACTCACTAACTTTAATCAGCTTCTAACCGTCTTCATTAACAAACTATTTAATATCGAATTTCTAAGTAACTCGCAGTCATAACAATAGCATCGAATTGCTAAATATTTGTAGTATGCATAACAATCTAGCATAGGTAGGAGTCAGCCAATAAATATGTCAGACAGTCTTGCTATGGCGCCAATATGCATGCCAAGTCGAATAGAATCGCAGGTCATGCACATTATTAAACTTTTAGCTAAATGGACAAAAAGTAGATAAGTGTGACCCTTCTAGTAATAAAATGAAATTTAATCTTTTACGAGCAGCTAACCGAACAGTTTTTTTTTAAACTAGCTGTTTCCCGCGACTCCGCCCGCGATATCTAATTTTTTAGTAAAAATTATAGCCTCTGTTACTCAGGGTGAATGTAGCTTTCTAATGGTGGAAGAATTTTCGAAATCAGCACAGTAGTTTTTGAGTTTATTCATTACAAACATACACACAAAAATACAAATCATAGCTCTTTATAATATAAGTGTATAAATGGATGAATAAGAAAGATTGGAGTGGATGCTAATTGGTTTCTGTATCTGTTACTTCAGTTAAGAAAAGCTCGTCGCCCGTTCGAAGAGAAATGAACTACGCAAGAAAATTTATCACTTCCTAAGTGAAAATATGGAAATTCCTTTGACCGTCTTTAAAGTTTTAAGTACTAGGTACACTGTAGTTTGTCCGCTACTTATTATACTTAGTACTCAGAATTACTTCAAGTAACACAATAAGAACGAGTATGCACGTGCAGGGGACGACACCTTAAATAGATTCCCGTTTCCTTCCTCAGACCACCGTGGTTAAAGCTAATTCTTAAAGTAACATATTCTATGTCATTTAACTAAAGAGGACTCGAAATACTGGATGATGTAAAGTGCAAAAGGATTGTCAAATAAAGTAAACTTATTTATTCGACTGCACTGATGGCCAGATAGTGTTCAAAATGAAGATTGTGCATAATTATAGACATTAATTACTGTTATCTGTGTGTACCCGTGTGAAGCCGGGACGTAATAATATAACTTCCCGCTAACTGAAATATAACTCAACCTATCTCCACTAGTACAACACCCGCATTTCTGCTTTCTGCATCTAATCAAACCCAGCTACCTTCTTCAGGTCATCGGGCCATCTGGTTGGGGGCGTACTACACTACATTTGCCGATTCGCGGTCTCCAATCAAGGACTGATCTGCTCCAACGGCCGCCAGTCCTTCGACAGACATGATCAGCCCACTGCCACTTTAGCTTACTAACTCTGCAAGCTATGTCGGTCTCTCCGGATAACCTCATTTCTAATCTTATGCTTTAAAGAAACTCCGAGCATAGCTCGCTCCATATCTTGCTGAGCGACTTTGAAGTGGACTAACCCTGTGTGTCCACGTTTCGACGCCATTTTATTATTTTAAATTGAATTGGGCGCAATTTAATTATCACTTGCTCGATGAAATATTGTTTGTCTATTATTTAAACACATTAAAGACTATGAAACTGTTTGTATACAAACTTCAGGTCAAGAGCTTCTTGATAAATAATATAGAAGGTAGCGATTGGTCCCTCACTGCCTATTACGAAGTCTTGCTTGTAACATTTTGTTTCTAAATACTTAGCTGCGGTAAGTCATTGCGACAAAGTACATAACTATTTATGATCCATGACAGATCTTTATTGCGCACCTGGACTTTTATAGAGGTCAGATGTCAGACCTTAGGTTGTGTAAAACCTTAATTGTGAAATCTAAGTAGTTAATCTTAGTTTGTTAGGTGCAATTGTTTTGTGATACTGTATGACTACTTCTTGACTGGCTTCAAAAAGAGGGTTCTCAATACGACTGTATTTTTTTTGTATATTAACGTGACTTCTCGGTAAATTTTAGGCTAAATTTCAAAATTTATTTTTCAATCGAAAGGGTACCATTTAAAATTTCATCAAAATCATATCCGTAGTTTAGTGTTGAATTAATTAATGGAAATTTTACCAAGAATGTCTAGTTGTATAGTTTGAACTTTCTTGCAATTGAATCTTTTTTTTTAAGTTTCATGTGTAATCAATTATTAATAAAATAATTTATTTGAAACACCTTTCTTCTTGTACAAATGCTAGTATTAAATCCCGCGAAACAAAACAAGCAATAATAGTCTTTCAAATGAACAAAGTGTGATAATTAACCCTGCATCGCATAGGGTTGGCCGCAAAAAGAATGTCATGAAGCATGAGAAACCGCGCAACGCGGGCTGCACGCGGCCGGCGCGCGCATCTCGAAATAGAACGTCACTTGTCTTCCTTCCTCCTGACCCCGTGTTAAGAGCGGCGTGAGTCGCATTTAATTGATAATTAGTTAATAAATATTCGGAAAAAATCGAATAAGGATGTAGGTAAATGGGATTAATGTATTCGCCCTGATATTTATGTATAGGTATGCTAAACGGATAAAAAAATTGGATTATTTCTAAAATGTATAACACAACCTTCTTCTTAGGGTAATGCCCGACCTCCGGTAACGAAGGGGGGGCTGCCCCTCCGCTATCGGTGGTTAGAACTTCACAAACTTACTTATCTCGGTCCTTTGCCATGCGAAAAAGTTCTTCTGCGCTGGATACGTCTAGAAACACAATAGTACAAATTAAATCGAAACACATATTATTCTGCATTAATACAGTAATCAACAAACTTCAGAAACCGAAAATATTTCCATTACTTACAAACAGATTCACAACTGATTTACTATTTTATAAGTCATGTTCTACCTGCCCTACTAGGTTAAACTCATACCTATTTTGTAATAGAACAGGGTTATTTCTTATGTATATAATATGTTAAAAAAAACTAGGTCCAATGCAAAAGCAATACAAATATGGCGCCCGATCTAAATGTTTACGCTTATACAGATCGTTAAAATAAGGAGTTGTTCCTATTATTAATTGTAATAAATATAACTTATCTCAAATAACATTAGTAGAAGACTTATAGTCTCAATGATTTTTTTAAAACGACGCCCGTAGAATACTAAAGAATTTAATTCTTGTGTCGCGGGGGTTTCACAAGCATTCAAATCACATGCACAATGAACACCCAGACTTAGAATAAGCATTTGTGGATCACACAATTACTTCTCTCATGCGGGGATCGAACCCGCAGCACATCGCGCACAGTGGTCATTAGCGTGGTGACCTATGTGCGCGTACGCATACGTGCAGTCATTTACCTATTCCTTTAGCCATGGTTTCCCTCAAAAACTGTATACTTAAATTGTATTGGTGGTGGAAAATACTATAAAAAAAATTAAAGATCTTTGCTAATATTTTAAAGCTGAAGAGTTTGTTTGTTTGTTTTGGTTGATTCAGATTCATTTATTGCTCAACTGTGTCAGGAACGCACTAATGTCAGGAACTACTGGTCCGAATTATCACGGAAAGCTATACTTTTGGGCGCGGTAGTCGAGGCCCACGCGAGTGGAGCCGCGAGCATTAGCTAGTATTACATATTTTTGACGAACCTCCTCCTTTTAAATCCCTGTATTGCAGTAGGGTTATTCCAATTGGCAACTATTCTGTTAAAAGCATCAGTGGCTTGTAATCCTCTTGAAAAACAGAAGTACAATTTAAATAGGCCTCATAGACCACCACAAACAAATATTTGGTTCTATAATACATCATTGGTTCATCGCTATATTTATATATTCGTTCCCACTTGATAATGATGCAACTACCATCGGCTTGATCGAGGAACTCCTTGAACAAGCCATATGGTGCGGCAATAAACACTGCTTAATGTTCAGTTATTAACTTCGCAATAAAACTAGCAGTTATTCTCAGATCTTTTGTTTTATTTTCATCTGCAAATGATGTTTAGTTTTTATAGTTTCTTTAAGTAGAGGCGAGGGTGAGCGGTACCTTAACCAATTCTTTATCGTATTCTTAATTCCCTTTTCAATAGGTACTGGATAAATCTGGGCAAATGCATGCATATTGTAAGCTTAGAATCATAGAATACACTTAGTATATAAACCCCGAATACTGAATTAGAGGAAGCTTGAAAGTAGCGCCTGTGAATTAAAAGATAAGAGGTAAGCGTTTGTCGTGGTATGGACATGTTATGAAGAGGGATGAAAGTCACATAATTAAACAAGTTATAAGTATGACTGTGGATAGGTATATAAGCAGAGGGAGACCGAAAAAGAATGGATGGATTGTGTGAAAAATGATATGAGAAAGAAAAGAGTGGATGCCGCGATGACGAGTAATGGAAGGAATGGAAGGAAAATACGTATTGCGCCGACCCCATATGAATGGGATAAGGGCAGGAAGGAGAAGAAGACTGAAACCGTCGTTACTTTACACCTTAAAAAGTACAAAGACACCATGAGACTTAATGGCTTCAAACTGATTGAAATTTCAGATTTCGACCATAAGTATTACTAATATTTAAATTCTATATTTAGAAATTATATACTTAAATGTACAGGTTTGATTGTGGACTCATCGTCCATTATTTATCAGTCATTGTTAATATTCCCTAATGACCCAAATCCCAGTCGGTTCAACAGTAACACCACTAGAACCGCGTTACTCATTTCCTGTAATCATTAAATGGGTACCTACTATTAATAAAAACCTAACATATACTCAGAATAATAAATTATATGAAAAATGAATTTCGCTTTTATGACTATGTCGTTTCTAACAAAAAGAATCTGTAATCGCCAAACCCGCAAGTGAGCAAACGTGGTGTTCAAATCCAAGTTCCTTTTCTTTATGAGAAGAGAGCTTCCCCAGGACTAGACATTTGTTATACTAACATATTCACTATTGTTTTAAGTGATTTTGTTCCTTTGTTCTTACCAGCTGATGGACATTTACTGGACCTAGGTCTTATTAATAGATAGAAAGCCAAAGGACGAGGGAACCGACGCATCACTTCCGATTTACCACTTAGGCAAAGACACCACTCGATCGGGTCCCATGTACCTATAGTGGCATTTTAATAATGTACATGAACTCTTACAATAACAGTCCATGAATTTGATTCCAATGTCGCAACTCCTGATGTACCTAAACATTAAAGGCTGAATAATTTATAACCAATCATTTTTAAGCAACTATTAATCTCATGCTGTCTGACACATTAACATGTAAAGTAGCGACAGATAGACATTTAAGAACATATTAAACTTAACTTGCGTTTGAGTGGGGGTAAGCGGTGCAACTCAGATTTGCGACCAGAAAAAGTTGATGGCTCTGAAGAGAACACCTCACTTGCTATTTATTATGTTTTACGTAAAACGAGTGACTTCTCTTATTTTGGTACCATTGTTTAATTGTACGTTTTTTTTTCATTCCAGGGTGGCGACGAATACTCCTCATCTGGTGAGCCTCGGTACCGGCAGACTCAGCACGGCGGTCACCTTACATCCAATCAAGCAAGGTTAGTCACATTGTATATTAAGTAAGCCCCTATTGCAAGACCAAGAAATTCAGTATCCCGAAAACCATATGAATGCACCATATGATCTTACTGGCCAGAACTAACTGACTTACAAGAAATTACCCAAAATTGCATTTGTACTCGTACTCCGATTCAGCAGGTTCAAGTGCCTTTAGGTACATTCTGAAAATACGTATAAGGACAGCAATAACTGAGTCACTCAGAATTTTATTTCAATATTCATAGAAGTGTCTGCAAATGTATGAACTTAAGCTAAGCCTTTTGCCTATTTATCTCTTACGTTTTCAATGCGCTCGTTCATTAAACATGGCGTATATAATGTCCTACCCAAGTTCCTAATACAGTAAATTGACACCCTCCTAAATGACAGAATTTAAATCACTGATAAGCATAAAAAACTCGTCTGCTTTCATGGATTCTTTGCTACTTTTTGTCATACTACTATCAATGAATAAATTATAAAGGCAGAACGAGCGTTATCAACAGTCAAGACGAATATCTCAGTCTGCTCGTGACTATGACAATGACACATGCAAAGGCGTCGAAACGTTTCCATCCGGAATAAAAAACATTGAAAATTTTACGGGATAGACTTACGCGGGTGGAACTGTGGGGCACAGTTCCACCGTCAGTAGTCACAAAAAAAAACCGTTTAGAATAGATTTTTTGCAATGAGTGATTTTTAAACCTTTTCTCATAGTAGATTGTTTAATAAATAATGAATATGTAATTTCCAGGCCGCGTAACAATAGGCTCGGACCCGACATGCGACATCTACGTGGTGGGCACGGGGGTGGCGAGCGTGCACTGCCGCGTGGAGAACTCGCACGGCGTGGTCACGCTGTACCCGCTCAGCGGCAGCACGCTGCTCGACGGCCTGCCAGTTGACAAGCCGACGAGGCTGTCTCAAGGTAACTGCGTATGACGTCATTTGGTAACCATAGGCTCAACGGACACGTGGTCCTTCTTCTTCTTCTAGTGTCGATGGACTGGATTCAAATTCTATCCGACCAGCTCTACTCTGTTTTTGATTCGGTTCTCGAACCAATCATTAATTGGTACTCCCGGTAATCTAAAACCGAGATCCAGTTATAACCAAGCGAGCTGTAAATATATGACTGCGTAATCATGAAGTTCTAATGCTATGAAGCCTGGACTAGTAAATACTGACTAGAAGTTCGAATACGGCTCAAAAAATCCCCACCAACTCCAAACTCAAAACACCCCATTTTATATACGAGTACCAAACCGCCTAATCTCATTTTCACCAATTTCTTATAATTCCAGGAAGCATGTTAACAATAGGGCGATCGAACTACCTCCGCTTCAACCACCCCGCTGAGGCCAAGCTGATGAAGTCCGTGCTACCTTCAGCGCACGTCTCCATGGCGCCTGTCCAGTTCCAGCCCAACGAACAGTGTATAGCTAGTAAGGAGGATTTTATCTTACGTAGCTATAATTACTACAATATACCATACGATAGTAAACAATTTCGAAAATAAAAATCTTTTCAACACATTAGACAGCGCCACAAATTATCTAGCCCGGTGGCCAAATCTGGAACTATTATTTTAGTTATCAAATTTTGTATAGCTTATTAAATAATTTGAAAACCAAACTTTCTCTCTGCATTTTAGAGGTTACAAAAAAAAACTATGAAATACAATTAACTAATCTCTATTTTAAACACACAAAGATCAACAATGTTATTTGAATCGACTTAATGGAGGGAAAATGATAAGGCCTTTGATAAATACTTGTGAATGGCTGGCAGCTCATCCAATCAAATGCAATTGTGAATGTTGCCAACTAATTTTATTTCTACTATTATGGTAGAACATAAATAAATATTTATACAGCTTATGTTATGAAAATATGATTGTATTTAACGAATACATTGATGTAACTTTTTTATTCAACTTGTTATGCATTAAAATAAAAATGGGTTTAATAAAAGTTTAATTATGAAATATTGAATACTTTTATAGCGTTCGCGACCCATACATTTAAATGCTGCTCATAGCAAGATCGGTTTGATTTTGCGTATCGTGGCATAGAATAAGAATCAAATGAATCATATACGTCTCTAAATTAATATAATATTAATCTGTGTATTTTGTTTACAGCCTACGTCAATCACCATTCAGAGAGTTACCAAAACGCCAACATTCAAAATATATACAAAGACAACTCCCTAACGCATTTAGATCAAGAACTAGATATGACCCTTCGAGAAATGTCTAAGAAAAAACCCCCTGTAGCACCTAAGAAGCCTTACAGAGATCTAGACCAATCAGACTCAAATTCAGACCAAGAATCTAGGCCGAAAATGACAGGAATCATGGCTAAAGTATCAAAATTCGAGTATTATGCCAAGCAACAGAAAATTGGTAGGAGTCAGTTCTACACATCAAACGAAAATGAAATATCACCTAAAGTGTTCAGTTCCAATTCGTTAACTGTTAATACTCCAGCCAAAGATGTACTAGGGGGTAAAACTATGCCAAATTACATGAACAAAATGAAGAATGTCTTGATCAATGAAAATAACGCAATGGACTCGAAGAATTGCTCATACACCAACGTAGCGATACGAAACAAGACAAAAATAGACGACATAGTAAAAAACTTTAACGAACCACCAAAAGACAATAAACTACCGAAAAAAGTGAACAATGACCAACAAAATGACAACATTTACGGAAAAATCAATGTAGACAGAAAACCAGAAGAAAAATCCAGTTTTAACGGGTTAGAACCAGTTAAAACCAATTCCGAATCCGGTAAAAACCAGTTCGAACCGGTTCAGAATGTCTTAGAATCTAGTAAGAACAATCTGGAGTACAATTCTAATTTGATGGATAGAAATGAGGTGTATGGGAAGATCTCTGATAGAAATATTAATGTATCGAAAGGGATTTGTTTACCGTCGCCAGCCTACGATAGGAATCCACAGTATTCGCCTGTCTATGCCAACGGATTATATGATAGGAGCATAGAAGCGGAAACAAGAAGATTAAGGGTATGTAGTTTTTTTTTAAATACCTATTACTGTATGACTTCATACAAGTTTTTCTTAAAGATACACTTGACGCAACATAGTTAATTATAAATAAACAAATAATAATATGAAGGTCCGAATCCGGGCAAGCTACAAATATGACTCTTTCAATGTACTTTCTTAATCATTCTAAGACACCATTGACAAACGGTCAAGGAAAACATAGTGAGGAAACCTGAATTCCAAAAAATTTGAATCTGACACGACCAACCCGCAATGAGCAAGCGTGATGATCAATGCTCATTCCTTCTCTATATGAGAAGAGGCCTGTGCCCAGCAGTGGGACTTTTATAGGCCGTTATTATATTGCTATTATTAAGCAGATACTTCGTTTACGAAACAATCAATTTAAATATAATTTTTAAAGACTAACCCATTACAGCGAACAGAATATACGATCAGACATTTGAAATATTACTACTGTATTAACTAATTTTGTCGAACGAGCAACATCTTATGTCAAGCTTAATACCACCTGTATCCCAGTGACCATGACTCCTGCGTTGAGACGTCGTGAACTAGAATTAAAATAAACCGCGACAGTATACGTTGAAAAACTACTGTTATTAAAAAAATATCACCAAACAATAGTCTGATTACCTCACTCTCAGTCGTGAGCATCAACTTATCAATGACGAACAAACAGACGTAAATACACAACCACGATAAGATACATTTATTTGTAGTAATTATTAGTATTCTATATTACAGTAAACGACCTTCAAGATAAAACTGTATGCACGTCCTTTAAAGTTTGCTATCATTTATCAGCTTATTTGTCCGTGGACGTGAATTAAACAACCTTAAAAGTCATTATTATGTTAGTTTTTTAATTGGATTAAATAATGTTTTTGTAAGAATAAATTCTGAATGCGACGTTAGCTAAAGAGGTAGGCTTGCATACAGTTTTATCGATTTAAATAATTTATGATCAATGATCGTTCCTTTTTTGTATGATATGAGACTTGTGCCCAGCAGTGGGACATTTATAATGAAAATACTTTTTTTCCGCATTCTGCGGAAAAACGTTTGTAACAACACGTTTCCACACTAAAATGAGTGCTTGGTTGTCAGAATTATAATGACTGTCAAATATCATCGTAAAACAGTCGAGACCAACGGCTTAACGTCCTTTGCGAAGCACGGAACAAAAATATATTTTATTCTTAAAAGCTGATAATAATTTTATTTTAACATACCTAACCTACTTCAATAATCAACTGATAAGGAAAATTGTGTCTTATTGACGTGAAACTTTAATACGGATGTATTAATTATTTTACTGGCCGATATATTATCTGATACGTCCTTGTCAAGGCAACGTTGCGAGAATTAATATCTACAAGTCAATGTAAGGAATAAGGTCTGTCACGGTCACAGGCCTTAGGGGGCGTTCATAAAATACGTGAGATGTTTAAGGGGGGAGGGGGTCGAGTCAAATTTAATTTAATCTTACGTTGGAGATAGCCCCGGGTCTCGGCAAATATCACGCAATTTTTTTCTGATAGAAACAAAAAAAATATACTATTTTGGTCCACTTAATCCAGATTGTACATGCTTAAGTTAAATTTTTATTACACTTATAATTAAACTCTCAGCAGTATTGATAGTCTATTAGACTAGTCGTAAATAAAAGCACGAAGCAATTTTTTTTTGTTACAATAATAATCCTACGCGTTTACGTAAGAAACCCACATTTTGAAAAATCTCACGTGAGATTGGGGGATGGGGGAGGGGGTTGAATAAAATCTCACGACATCTCACCAGGATGGAAGAAGGGAGGGAGGGACAGAAAATTAAAAAAAACTCCTCACGTAATTTATGGACGCCCCCTTATTTACTAAGTCTAAATTGTTTACGTGCTTTCGTGTAGGGTTTAGAGAGGATATCTTTCGACTTACTATATTTTTAGGCGACCCAAGTAAATTCTGCGTCGTGCCGATTTTTTTTTTGGGATAGCTCACACGGTCATATATGATCCCAAACTAGCAGAGCCTGGTGACCAAACAACGAATAAACATATGTTTATAAATACATAGATAATATAGATAAATTACACCCAGACAGAACAAATGATCATGCTCATCACACAAAGATTTCTCCCGGGTGTGAATCGAACCCACGACCTCTGGTTTCGGACACTAACCACTAGACCAATAGGCCAGTCTGCAAGTTTTGTTTGGACTTAGACAATAAGTCCCCGGTTTTTTTGTAAACACGATCAAAACTCTGCTCTAAGTTATTTTAAGTACTCTTTTCTTTTAAAATTAATATTTTTATCTTGACTTACGTTTTTCTGTAAACTGAAAGCCCGACTATCACAGCTGCGGTTTCTTTTTTGCAGTTCATTCATATTCTTTATTAATTTCTATTTCTGAGTTGATCGTTAATCGTTATGGTTTGGTCTGTATATCTAGTATATAATTCTCCATTTGCTGGTGTTAAAATGAGTATAAAGGGTGTTACTGGTATATATGTCCTAAAGAGTTTAAGAGCACATCTTGTATCAAATATTTGCTATATAGTGAGTCACATATGAAACATTCCATTATTTAACATCTCCATCCGATTGACGAGTTCCTAAATGAGACTCAAACTATTCTTTATTAATATGTAATGTTAAAATTTCTCAAATATTTGTATATCTAACAATAGACAAAACAAAGAGCTCTGTAAACCTGCTTTTAAGATCCTTATTTTTTATGTACCTAAGTTTTACAAATAATAAAATTATTTATGATTAATAGTTAAAACAAAACAAGATTCTTATCACTTACTGAGTTCATATTAAACAAAGAATTTAAAAAGAAGAAGAAAACAATTCTTTGAATAGAATACATACAGATACAAATGACAAGTTATGTAATTCTTTGTTTGTTTTATTTTTGTTGAGATATTAAAACTTACAGACTGTTAAGCCTCTGTTTCCTCGAAGTGTTATTGTCTATACTGCATACATCAAGTAGTTTACATTATGGATACTTTTATAGTGGCACTAGCTGTAGCACGCGACTTCGTCCGCGTGGGTGTCGGTGAGCCTATGTTCTTTCTCAGGCTCCAGGCTATGTCTCTACCAAATGTCATTCAAATCGGGTTAGTAGTTCAAGTGTGATTGCGTAACAGACAGAGTTACTCTCGAATTTATTATAATAATAGATATAGTACGGATTAAAAGACAGAATAAAGTATATTAATCGATTGGTCTCAGAAAAAATACGTGACAAAATCGATGGATAGCAATTTGCACTGTTATTAAATTAATAGTGAGTTCTCAATCACAGCTTATTTCAAAGCGTGAATCTTAACAGTAAAGTAGTCTAAAACTATAGATCTATCTATATCTTTAACTACCTACTTCCGTGGTCGAGTGGCGTACAAACTGGTTTTCAAGGTGACGCCAGCTCTAAGGTCCCGAGTTCGATCCCCAGACGGGTCAATTATAGAAAAACATTTTTTTTCATTGTCTCGGGTCTGGGTGTTTGACGTACCTTCGTTATCACCGATTCCATAACACAAGTGCTATAGCTTTGGATTCGGAAAAATGTATGTGATGTTGTCCACATTTATTTATTTACACCTACTTATATTATAAATCAGAAGAGTTTATTTGGTTGAACGCGCTAATCTCAGGAATTAATGGTCCGAATTTTTGGCCCGGAGATTTTCTAATAAAGTACCTATAACAAAGATTAAGAAAGTCCTAACGTACACGAGTGAAGCCGCGGGTCAGAGCTAGTCAAACGTATTATTTTATCTATTTTAAACAACCATCACAACATCTATGAACGAACTTCAGTTATACGTAACAAAGTCTTTTATCATTAATCATAATCTTTACAGATAGTCAACCATTATAATTGAAATTAAAGAAACAATAGCGTTATCATTTGATAACAGTTTGCGCGATACTGGAGCGCTGCGGAATCGCATTGCGACAGAAATAGTGTAAACTATACCATACGTCAAGAAAATAACTTAAGAAATTAATATTTGTGTGTAATATTCGTGTAAAGTTTATAAAAATACCAAAATTCTTGGTCGTTAGCGTTAAGTGAAGTGTAGTGGATAGAAAAATGGACTTTAAACGAATAATAGTAAGGTCAAATGTAACATACGTCAAGAATTAAACGAGGTTTATTGAGAAATTTTCTCTTAAAGTTAATTAAAGTAATATCAGGGAGTTTTGATTTGTTTTCCCTGAAGTGTAGTGTATGGATAGTTCTTTAAAAATGAAATAATTTTGTGTAAACTATACCTCACGTGGAAGTGTATGGATAGGGCTTTAGAAAAGAAATAATTGCAGAAATTAATCACAGTTTTGTATTATAATTCACGTGATTTTCCGGAAGTGTTACGTATTTTGGGATTTAAGTACCCAATGTACCCATATATTAGTAATGTTTATTGCCCGTATTTTTTAATTTACTCACCATCTATCCTATTCGTTTTGCTAAAATATCGACAGAAATCAAATTTACTGAATAAATAAGTACCTATTTGAATTACATAGTTTCTTAAAAGTAATTTTGATATTTTTTTGTATAATTTATATTGGTAACTTTTGATTTAATCGTTTAAGCCTTTAAATATTATATTGAAAGTCTTTGGAGTGAATTAATCCTTGTACACTCTGATTGCAATAAGTGTATTGACAAATTATAAATGCCTACTTGTTAAGTGGGTTAACGGACTTGTCTATGTGTTTAGTAGGTATTCTATATAACTGAATTATAACTTGGTAATCTATTTCTCCTTAAATACATTTAACACATAAAATAATGAGATTTTTTTGTTATAAAAAATATTTATTTTTACATCAGTTAGGTGTTTTACTTCATAGAGTATTTTAGCTTAGAGTATTTTTGTAACCAGTGGCTTAAATGGTAATGATAAAGTTAAATATGTCACAACCTTGGTATGTCTTTAATTCACATTTGTAAAAGTCAAATGTCCAGGCATCATACTTTCATACAAATAATTGATAAAACAAACTAAAATACAAGAAAGTCTGTTTATAAACTTTATCTGCATTTAAAACTGTGCTAATCAAATTTGAACCTTATTTTTATATCAATACATTCGTCATCTATGTCAAAGTCATTGACATGTGATCTTGGCGGTCAACAGCGGATTATATTTCAACTTTCAATTTAGTCTCAAATACAGTCAGTATTGATTTAGTAGCAAACAGAACATGTTGATAAAATTATTGTATTTAGGGATAGGCAGAAATAGTACCAAGCGAAGTGTAAAGAGCAATTTATTATGATAGAATTTTACTTGTTTTGTTAAGGTGTTCTGAGGTTGTGATAATTTTGGTACGTAAATAAGTGTCGAATAGTGAAAAAAAGTGATTTTAAAAAGCGGAACAGAACAAAACCGAAATGACCGTAAAAACAAAAAAGGAACCGAAACACAAACGTTTACTAAAACTATTCGTGAATAACCTAAAGAGAAACACATTAGCATTAAAAGAACTGAAAGAATCGATCGAGATAAATCACAATCGAACTAACGATTACGAAAAAATAATCGATATAACGAACTCCGTCAACGAGAAACTCGATGTCGTACACAAAATACGAAACGACATTAAAATTTATAAAACAATTAATACGATTTTAACTAATCACTACATAAAGGTTACGAGAGACCACGAAAACTGCATCGGAACGAAAATTTTTAAACTAGAAGGTCAGATCAAACAGTCCTACGATAATTTGAAATTGGAACTAACAAAGATGGCGGCCGTCAATGTTGCCAATCAGAATATTTCGTCGCCGATACAGAATAGTAATGTTATTCTTGTTGGTAATGATCTAAAGTGTAATCAATTTAATCAGTTGTATATGAAGAATGAAATATATAATAGTATTATTAAGAAGATAGATAAGCTCTTCTGTGGGATGGTGAGTTATACGAATAGGTCTCTATGTATATTCCTCAGTGTCATTGTCCGTTTTATCAACCAAGTTACTGTGCAACAGTTACAACTATTTTTAAGGTTTTTGTATTCAATCATAACGCTTTACAGGTATTAAAAGTAATAAGCACAAGCATCGAACTTCAATTAAAAAAAAACAGTCCTTTTCATACAACCATTTGTCCTTAGCAAGTTATAGTTACGCGCGAGTGAAGACGCGGTCAATAGTTAAATTCAAACTATGAAAAAAAAAAAAAAAAAAATTGTAGGAGGGGCTCGTGGTTAAGTGTAAGCCGTACGGTTTGACGGATAATAAAGGTTAAGCCGCGGTTGGTCCGTGGATGGGTGACCATTTGTAAACGTATCTAGACCCCTCCGTGCCTCGGAAAGCACGTTAAGCCGTTGGTCCCGACTGTCATACAGTGATCTTTGATAGTCGTTAAGTCATTACAATTCTGACAACCAGTCTTACTATGGAATACTGTATTACCTAGCAATAGGTTGTGGAGGTCAGATAGGCAGTCGCTCTATGTAAAATACGGTATTCAGCTTAATCCGGTAAGACTGGAAGCCGACCCCAACATAGCTTGGGAAAAGGCTAGGCAGAAGAAGAAAAAATAAATTGTATAGACAAAGGTCCGGGGCCTTATCAATTTTAGTTATTAAATATTTAATTTCCTTTACACCCGGAGCGTCTCCTTGGATGTGTTAAATGGTGCATCCCAAATTTTCTATACCAAGACGGTTACTTACCAACTGCACATTTTTTCGAATTTTTCAAATATTTTAATTACCAAGTAATAGCTTACTAAGTGGTACATTCATTAACCAATATTTTTCGTTTATAAATGCCGCCACTGAGCTCTTGTATACACCAGTTTCTATACCGGTAGTGACAATAAGTTTTAACGTGCTATTTCCAATGTTCAAGGCTTACCAGGATAGAATAAAGGAGGAGGAGCAGAAAGAAGCGGAGACAGCGCGACTGGAGGAGATCCTGAGCATGTGTGCGGAGTATGAGAGACAAATCGCATCAGGTAAGACAGCAATTCATATCACTGAGTTGAATTAATTATATTTTCATGTTAAATTATATTAAATAGTGTAATTGGCTTCGGCCGTTCTATCTATTTTTTTTATTTTTTATTATTTTTTTTTTTTTTATTTTACTTTATTTGGGAAACAAACAGATTTAACTTACAAATATAACTATGAGATTTAGTTACAACAGTATCCAGATACAGTTTCCACAGATTATTAAACAATTTTGAAAGCTCACAACAACTTTACTAAACTTAAGTATGAGATTTATACAGGATTCATAAATTATTTTAATTTTAATTTAGATGCCTAACATTTCTACTTTATACATTTAAAAGTAAGCAAAAAAGAGAACTATGTAAAATACTAAATATTATTTAGATGCCAAATTATTATTTATATAGATTTTGAATTTAGGTAGAGAAAGGTGAAAAATATCCAGATCATGATTTACTTCAAGAGAAACCATATTGTTGTACGTACTACATGCTCGTTTGATAAAAATATTCTTACCATAATTGGTTCGTGAGAGACCAGTATGGAAGAGAGATCTTTTGCGTGCATTTATGCGTGGACATCCGAACCTTATTTTGCTGAGAAGATAAGGGGAGTCTAGTTGGCCTCTAATAATTTTATATAAAAATACTAGATCCCGTTCTGTGCGACGTTCCTGTAAACTGAGCAGCCTAGGTGTATACTCCGAGCTGAAGTTAAATCGCCAATTCATATGTTTAATAAATTTATTCTGCACTCTTTGCATTTGTTGAATATAAATTTCATACTGGGGATTCCAAGCAGCAGAGGCATATTCAAGTATTGACCTCACGAGGGTCTTATAAAGGAGTAACAGGGTAGATTGATGCTTAAAATCTTTACTAACTCTCAGTACGAATCCTAACATGCGAAATGCCTTATTGGTCATGGAAGTAATTTGTGAGTCTAGGATAAGTTTACTGTCAAGCAGTACTCCAAGATCCCGCACCTCAGACACTCTATCAATATGTTTATTATTAATTTTGTAATTATATATTATTGAATTCTTTTTTCTAGTAAATGTTATAATATTGCACTTTTTTACATTAAGGAACAAATAATTTCTTTCGCAGTAATCACATAGGCTATTGATATCGTTTTGTAGTTCTAGGCAGTCTTCAAGTTTAATTATAGTTTTATAAATTTTCTTATCATCTGCGTAAAGAATAAATTTAGAGTTTTTAAATATTTTAAAAACTCTAAATTTATCTATACTATACTATACTAATATTATAAAGCTGCAGCAAGTTTGTTTGTTTGTTAGTTTGTTTGTTTAATCGCGCTAATCTCAGGAACTACTGGTCCGGTTTGAAAATTCTTTCACTGTTATATAGGCCACATATTGAGGAAGGCTATAGGCTATAATTTAAATTTAAAACAACCGACGCCCACGCGGCCGGAGCCGCGAGCAAAAGCTAGTTTAAAATAAATAAATAGCGCTCTAAATATTAATATTTTACATTGTCCTCTGCTAGACAAAGGCTTCTCTAATAAAGCGTTATATTACCCGGTCCTTCGCCTTCCAATGTGGGATCATCGGGAAACGGGAGCCGTGTATCATCGCTTGTCATAAATCCGCAAGGGTCGCTAGTGTAGTATAAGGTCTATCTGTCAATTTCGACCAATCGCAGGCCAGTAGCTTGTCTCTCATTGGTGGAGAATGACAGTCAGACGTTATGCGACACTAGCGACCCTAGCGGATTTTTGATATGCGATAGCCCCCATTATGAGGTGTTCGTTTCCCTAGTCACCACGCTGGGCCAGTGATTAGATCACCAGAGTTTTGTATTCGTTCTTTCGAAAACCACCATTCTCTTTGTTTCTATATCCCTTAGTCGCCTCTGATGACACTCACGTGTAGAGGGGGGGGGGTTTAATTCTAAGCCGCAACCCCACCCAAAAGTCTTTTGTAATTGACTAGGTATAATTATCGTTATTTGATTTAAGGTCCTTTATATTTGGTACCATACTCATAATATTTGATTCATCTTCGTCTCAGAATTTGGGGTAAATTAAAGTTTTTACACCAGTCTTTAGCCTAAATCTATAACCTCAGAAGTGCCTTAATCAACATTACATTGAGAAAATTAGAATTGTGAATTTAAGGTTCAATAAAACAAGTTCAGAAGTGAGAAGTTTAACTAACTTTCATATTAGTATTATTTTAATAATGTTTTCATGAAATTCAAGATACAACTAAAATTGAGAACTTTCTTATGACCGTTATTGACCTTCACCATAACCAAGGTCTCTATTTGTTGATCATATAATGTTACAAACATTCGTTTCTAAGCTCGAGTTACTCGTGACGCATTCACAACATTTCTGACAGTTACATGTTTGCTTAAAGATTGTTGAGATCAGATAGGCAGGCGCTCCATGTAAAATAAGGATATACAGTTAAATCCGGTAAGACTGGTAGCCGACAACCCCAACGTAGCTTGGGAAAAGGCTAGGCAGGTGATGACATGTTTGTTTAAGATTTATTGTTGGTATTTTCGATGTAAAAACATTTTGGTTTCATATAACGTAATTTTATTCAGAATTCCTATAGTAAAATCATGCATATGTATGACGAAACGTCCAAAACACATGTTTCGCTTCCGGTCGCTTGCGATTTGAGCCGATTAGTTTTTCTATCCTGTAGTTTTATAAAGAGAAAAACATGTGATTGCCTGTTCCAAACTTACTGTAACTTATACATATTGGTATTGTTGCAGGGATCCCAATGACACCAACAGAGAAGCGACCCCACAACAAGATCATAACCAACGGCTCGCTGCCGCGCAGCGTCGCGCTCAACAACCCCAACTTTGTACAGACAAGCGATGGGTATTACAAGTAAGTAAACTTTTTTACTGATTTTATCACACTTATTGTGGTCTTAAAACCTGAAAAGGTGTTGGAACGTCTAGAACGCTTCAGTTGAATCTTTTAATTTTTTTGAGAAAGTTCAGTAGCGATACAGCTGTATACCAATATATGAATTGAAACTGACGCAATCCAGCCATATTATCCAGCAATTACTATTTTATTTGACTGGATTTTTAGCTTATCATTACAAAGATCAAGGTCATGAGAATTTCATAGCAAACATGGACATAAAACTAATATGAGTTTTCAATTGTTGTTGTTCGTAAAAGCGTTACATTCCAATGTAAAACCTTAAATGCCGTGACACTTACGAGTGCAAGTCAAATAATATATTTTCCTATGTACTTGACGGCTGGCATACAATATGCAATATGTTGATTAAGAAAATACACTGACTCGGAAAAAGTCACATTGATACTTGCCTGGATTCGAACCTGCAATCATATGCATCCGAATCCGTTCTTTGAACCGCTATCCACGTCTGGTATATCATATAAAATTATTCAGAAACTTTCAATATATTTCGAAGTGAGTCAAGATATTTAACATAATCATAATTTTGTTTCCAGGTTCGAAACTAGTCAAAACAAAAACTCGCCCATGAGCCAGTCTCTGCCAATACAAAGGAATCTCTCAAGCTACGAAAACTTCGACACCTCCATCTCTCCCACTGAACTCACTCCCGAAGTGGTCATCAACCAAAATAATTACGAGAACGTGGGAAGAATGGACGAAATAGGGATCCCAGTATTCGATGATCCATCCAGCAGGATGCATGATCTATCTAGTCCAATAATGATAAGAAAACTCCACAACCAAAGCGGGGATCGCGCCCCTAACCTCTCTTCGCCTATAGGAAGTCCTTACGAAAACGTTTACTATAGAAACAATGTGTACGGGAACTTAAAACCTAAATCACCGAATACTCAAAGCCCTAGAACCAGAATCAAGACATCATTTGCTCACAAAAATTTGCCTTCACCTCAGTATTTTATCTTCCCTACTCCACCGCCTGTAGATAATTCCAAAAAACCTAACTTTGACCAAAATGAACAAGAAGAGACGAGTCACACAGACAAACCAAAATTCGATGGTATTGAAAAACAATTGAGTCTCGAAGAAGAAATCCCAATGATTGATGATGAATTAACTAACGACATTGAATTCAGATATTCAAAAGTAAACGAGGATAAAAAAACAAGTCCAGAAAAGAGTCCGGAAGTAATATTGACTAAGAACCAAAGCTTTGACGACATGAAGAAAGAATTGATGGCGGACATTCCAGAACTTGAGGAGTTCGAAAAAGATTTGAAAGAAAATAAAAGGGAAAAGATTATTAAGACTATAGCCGAAGATATTAAAAAGATCGATATTGAAGCTGATTCTATTGATAGTGCGGTGTTAGATGATGGGTCAGACGAGTTGAAGGTAAAATATGAGAAGTTAAAAGAGAGTAGGAAGAAGTTGGTGACGGAAATACATGAGATTAAATGTAAAATGGCAGAAATCAGATCGCAGGAAGACGATATCTTGAGAGAGGTGAGTTACGAAGCAGATAACTAATAGAAACGTAAAAAAGTGCATTTTATGCATGTTCCCAGCCCTTTCCATCCCACTGCTAGCACCAATATTTTTTTGTTCTTGATTTGTATTAATGTTATCTATTGTTATGCTGAATGATTACTTGTAAATTGAAAAAATTACACTTGTCTTAGACTTTATGCCGAACTTAATTTATGTGTTGTTAAACCGCGGGCAACATAGCGGGCAGCTAATGAAATATATTTTAACTTACAGTTGGAAATGGAGAAAGCCTTAATCAAAGGCGAATACGACTCAGAGATAGCCATCCTGAACATAGAACAGAAGAAGAAGGCAGACTTGGTTGATAGCGCGAAGAAGATAGAAGAAGAAATAAGGCAGTTAAAGGAGAAGCAAGAAGCAAGGCAGAACGAGATGAGAGATAGAGTGGAGATAGCTACACTCAAAGTAGAGAGGTAAGACATTATATTAGTATAACTTAGAGAGACATGCTTTTGTGATGATTGGGGTCACGTTGGTAGTGCAATGGGTGGGAATCAAGCGTTTCTAAATAAAAGTAACTTATGTACTAATACCACAATTTTGTTATAGGATAGAGAAAGACCTGAAAGACAATACCGCCACACTGGAAGAGCTACAGAATGCACAGGACATCCTGGACAACGAGACCAAGATATTTGAGGACCTGGAGTTCCAGCATCTCGAGGAGGAATCTGAATTGTGAGTGGAAATACAAAATATATTGGTTTATGTGGTCTGTTGGTCTAGTGGTTAGTGACCCTTATTTGTAAAACCGGATATAAGATGTTAGATTTTCGCAGTTTCTATACATCATACTTTTACATTAAAAAAGAATATATATATTATGGTTCAAATTGGGGGTACTTTTACAAACTAACACTAACGACGTCTTTACACGACGTCGACTCTGGTCGCCAGTTTAAAGACGTAGCTAGTGTAGTAGTATAGTATGGAATATGTGCGCGGTTCAGACCTGTTTTCTTTAATTGTATGATGTTAAACCGGAGGCTGTGGGTTCGATACCCATTCCGGATAAGTCTTTTTGTGATGAGCATGATCATTTGTTCTGCGTGTTTGGGTAATATTTTTAAATGTATGTTTTAAAATATAAGTATGTTTATCAGTTGTTTGGTTGCCGTAGTACAAGCTCTGCCTAGTTTTTAACCAATCAGCCAAATGCGGTAAAAATCTCGATCGCCTTAACTTAACATCGACTTACACTCACACATAGTAAGTGAACAGTCAATGATACTAGTTAGAATAACCAAAAATTTCATCAACAGGTTGTCACACAGAGAAGACGTCCAAAACGAAGTAATCCTACTAACAAAGAAGATCGAAGCGCAGAAAACACGGATATTAACACTAAAATCAGAAGCTAACAACAATCTAACTTCAGCTTTAGACGAAACGAAAATATTACACGCGGAATACGTTAGACTACTCAATCTAGTCGAGGGGTTAACTGGCAAAGTACAAGCCGTAGAAAAGGATCTAAAACCTATCGTAGCTAAACTCAATGATGTTGAAAGAATGCAGTCTCCTGATAGTGCATTCTATACTGACCAAACTAGAGCTAAGTCTGGGGAATTTGGATATTCGCCACAAAGTTCAGATAGCGATGACATTGATCTTAAAATTTCGACATTTGAAGATCACACGAAACATTTGAAAGATAAGTTTAATTCTATCGATCAGATGTCGCAATCTATGACAGTGGATATCGAAAGAAGAGTTATTACTGATCTAGTTGATACAGATGAAAGGTACAGCGAGAGTCCGTCGAAATCATCAACGTCATCCAAAGAAAAGAAAGGATTTTGGGAAAGAAACTTCGATTCTTTGAAACGAAAGAGTAAGAAACAAAAATCTCCCGAAAAAGTCGATATTATGTCGCAAAGTTTGAACGAAAACTTATTCTATAACGATTCTATAGAAGCCGAAGTGAGTCTGGACAAATTTAATAGCTTAAGACATTCGAAAAAGAAAGAAAAGAATGGAGGACCCATTAAAAGTAACTCCTCATCCAAAATCCCAACTTTCGCAGCACTAGGCAAGATTATGAAAAAAGATTCCTTCGGTAAAAAATCAAGAGAGAACAGCATTAAAAGCGACGAATCCGACAAAGAGAACAACTCCAAGAACCGTTACATAAAGAACACAAAATTCATGAACGCTGACAACAAATACGTGAAAGCTAAATCCTTATCCCCTGACAAAAAGGAAGAAGACATTCAAGAAGAAACCGACTTGGATGTCGAACAAAAGTTAAAAGTAACTTTTGAGAAAACAACACATAAAGAAAACACTGAAAATGCATCAGCGAAAATTCTACATCGAAAAAGTTGTGGGGATGAACCAAGTGTGAAGGAATTTGCGAAGATAGCTGATACAAATAAGATCCCGTCGCAAGATGATATTGACCGGATTTCGAAGATCACGATTGACGCCCCAATCTTTTCGAGCGAGACGGATATGAATTCGCTGGGGAAAAGGACACTGGATAGCTTGATGGAGGTTGAAAGGAAGAGGCTTGAGATGTTGGAAGAACAAGGTATGTATCTCAATCCATATCTATACATATATCTATATCTATACATTAATATAGTTTGACTTCACGGATAGCCGAGTGGTATAGGTCACCACGCTGATTACCACTGTGCGCGACGTGCTGCGGGTTCGATCCCCGCATGAGACAAGCATTTGTGTGATCCACAAATGCTTGTTCCAAGTCTGGGTGTTCTTTGTGCATGTGATTTGAATGTTTGTGAAACCCCCGCGACACAAGGATTAAACTCCTTAGTGCGGGCGTCGTAATTAAAAAAAAATGTATAATGTGTATGTATTTAGAAATATGTAAGTGTTTATCACTTGTCTGGTTGCCATAGTACAGGCTCTGCCTAGTTAGGGATCAGGTGGCCGTGTGTCAGCTGTAAAAAAAAGTTACATCTTATACAGGATTATAATTTTCTCTATTTTGTAGCCTAGATGTATTTTCCTATAAGATTTTTAATCAATCAATTATCAAGGTACATTAATAATATTATTCTTTTTATATCCGATTTTTAGACTATTTAAAAAGATTAAACTCGTATATCTTCCTTTGCCTCGAAACATTTAATTACGAAGATAATGTGAATAGAAACTTCGCGTGACGTCACTCTGTCCTACACTTATTGCTAACGTTGTGATCTAAAGATAAAGACATTTTGCAATGCGAATATTTTTCATTCTTAAATCGCTTGGTAATTATAAGAGATATTAATTTCAAGCGGAAATAACGGCTTTATCGCTAACTATATTATTAAAATCCTTTGTCCTGCCGTGTGATAGTTACAGACAGACAGTATTATTTATAATCTTAAACCCCTTTTCTCAAAGGAGACCGAAGCAAAACAAAAAATAATAAGTAGCTCTCACGCACATAAATTAAATATTTTAACATACATATCATAAGGATAAAATATTATTATAGTTGTAATAATATTCAGAGCGAAGTTAATGGTTCTAACTTCTCACACTGGTTTATAAATACCTTGGTATTTACGATACCGGTCTAAAAGCATTTAATTACAGACAATTCTAAAGTGAGTTTTTTCATAGTTTTAAGGACTATTGCTTATCGAAAATCAAAGAGAAATCCAATTTGTTTCTCGAACAAAATATTCTTCTTATAAATCAATAAAAATTTATGTTGGTAAGGGCTCAACTCAAGAATGGCTGGACCAATTCGGCAAATTTATTTTTTGTATGTTCCCAAATGTCCCTAAGGTCCATGGAAGGTTTTAATACTATAACAAAAAAATTGACGTGATCATTCGGAAAACGTTACATTTATTAATTAAATTAATTTTTACTATTAACTTTTGACAGAACGAAGTCTGTCAGGGCAGCTTGTATTTCTATAAATTGAGCTATAACGCCTAGAAACCAAGTACGCGGACGAGTATTGAAACACATATCAACACAGTTAGTAGGTACGTCTGAAAGTAATGTCAGTCGTCAAGCGCTAGAGCAAATGTCTTCTTAATTTTAAGTTTAATGGCGGTTTAAGTAGTGAATGAGTATCACAATGCAATTAATATTTAGACAACGACGTAAGTTCATAATGCTCGATGCACACATCAATATTTTTTGCTTCACTATTAGCTACGCCCTTTTATGAAGATTATCAGTCTAGGTTTTATTTATCTGTTCTCTATATTCTTCCCACAGGATGCCAAGTAATAGAAAACGAGCGCGAAAAAATCTCCGAATTAAAACGTCGTGTTCAAGACGAGACCAAGAAGCTATGGGACCAAAAATACCGGTCGGAGTACAGCAAGTCCCTGGACGAACCTCGGAGCTTGCCACCGGAGCTGGTGAAAGAGGACAAGAGCTACGAGAGAAGCGTGATGGAGGATTCTAGTCTCATTGATGACAGCTTTATGGCCAATTCCAGTATTTTTGAAGAAAGGTAAGCTTGATTTTGTAAATATATTTATGAACTATTTTCAAGACTGTACATTCATTAACATAGTTAATAAATGCAAACAGATTAAAAAGCATAAACTAACTACCTACTAGAATATCATAGCAACTATTTTGTTTTCTATACCATCAATTAACGGACTTTAAATTGTTTGTAAGTGTTTTGCAAGAGTGATCGATGTCATCAATATTTGTTGGTGACTGTACGTCACGTGGCCGTGAAGAGCATGGATTCGATTTTGTTTTTATTATTATACGATCTTCACATTAAAGTAGGAAATAACGAATGTATAAAAAACGAACAAATGACTTGTTCAAAACTTAGATGGTTATGTCTTATGTCGTATTGACTCTTATTTATTACTAATATTATTAATATGAAAGTGTGGATGTTTGGATGTTTGTTACTCAATCACGCAAAAACGGCTGAACGGATTTGGATGAAATTTGCCTGAAATTAGCCTTTGACATGGAAAAGAACATAGTCTTACATAGTCTACTTTTAATCCCGATTCCTTAAGTAGTCTCCGAGGGAAAATTAAAAATTGTTTACGAGCTAAGCCGTCGGCAGACAGCTTATAAATTTGGTATATTTATCTATTACAGCGCAAGGTATACAATCATGGGTGACAATTTTATTCCATTTTTTATTAGTTTCACATTTTTTCATTTCTTTTGGACCCAATTCTGAAGTCCACGCAGACGAAGTCGCGGGCAGAAGCTAGTTTATTATAATTCTCTTATTGAAACTGTTAGTCGTCCTAAGGAGATGGTTGTAGGTCCGCAATCCGCCTTTTAAACTTATTAAACGAAAAGGTTTTCAAGCTCTCTTTTACTACAAGTGCGCAATTTTGAGTGTTTGAGTGTGTTAATTACCTCTTTAGGCTCAAACGGCTGGGATAATTTTCATAAAATTTAGTGAGGTATAGATTTTATCCCGCCAAAATAAGTTATCCGATAAACCTAGGGTAAACCCGCGGTACGTAGCTAGTTTTACATGAACAATAGTCTATATTTCAAAGAAAAACAGTCAACACAAAAACACTTGAATAGGAAAACCATTCGCTCTATACACTTACTCATTCACTTGAACAAGTGAATCACAAGTTACTGATAAGTTATCGCTTAACCAGTAACACCACGGCAGTGGTCGCGAGCGGTCGTGTCGTTGTCGCACCGCTTAGTACTATAATTAAAGACGTGACAATATTTTGATTAAAAATCTAAACGAACTATAGTTTTTGTTTGAAGTTTCGAGTGTTGTTAGTGTTAAATAATAACGGTACACAAACACAGTGCAGTGAAATTTTTTTTTGTTTTTTTTAATAATTCAATTATTGACTTCTTAATTGAACATAGAAAATTATCTCATCTGCCTAGCCTTTTCCCAAGATATGTTGGGTTCGGCTGCCAGTCTCACCGTATTTAGCTGAATACCGTATTCATGGAGCGACTGCCTATATAACCTCTAACCTCCATAACCCATTGCTGGTTAATACAGTATGTCATAGGAGGACTGTTGTCAGAATTGTAATGACTTAACAACTGTCAAAGATTACTGTATGACAGTCAGGATCAACGGCTTGACGCGCTTTCCGAGGCGCAAGTCTTGGTATGTTTACAAATGGTCACCCATCCACGGACAAAGGGCGCGAGTGCGGCTTAACCTTAATTATCGGTCAAACCATACGGTTCATACTTAGCCACGAGCCCCTATTGAACATAGAATGTATTAATATATTTTTTTTTTTTTTTTTTACCAAGCTGTCTTGATTAGCTGTGATTCTCTAAACATCATCTGAAGTCCAACACATATTTTAAAGTGGCTCCCGCATCTACAAAGTTTACCTTCTTCACATTTTATTTTCTGTAAAACTCAAAAATTCAAAAATCAAAATCATTTACACAAATTAGGCTACCATGTAGCACTTTTTGAATGTCATCAACACAAACAGCACCCTGATTCGCCCACCCCACCGCTTCCTAAGTGTTCTAGCCGGGGAGAAGAAACGGCGCAACAAACTCCCCAGCAACTGAAAATAATTCTCACTGAATTACAATACGTTTTCGTCCTAAACCACTGCACCTACCATAAAATTACAACGCATGGTAAAGCCTGCCGGGTTAGCGATAAGAAGTAAAAACATAGTTCACGTTACTTGTTGAAATCCATGAGTCACGACCATTGTTGTTATTTTTTAGGGTTCCGTACCTAAAGGGCAAAGCGGAGTCTTAGTAATATGGTCCCATATTACTAAGACTCCGCTGTCCGTCCGTCTGTCAACAGGCTGTATCTCATTAACTGAATATGATAGTTAGACAGTTGTCATTTTCACAGAAGATGTATATGTTGCCGCTATAGCAAAACATATTAAAAACTCTTCTTCCTGCCCTTATCTCCCATTCATATGGGGTCGGTACAATGCGTATTTTCCTTCCATTCCTTTCTATTACTCGTCATCGCGGCATCCACTCCTATTATATAACACATATTAAAAACTGTATAAGGAATTTATCAAATCGGACCATTAATTCCTGAGATTAGCGCGTTCAACCAACCAATCAAACAAACAAACCTTTCAGCTTTATAATATTACTAGCTGTTTCCCGCTGCTCCGCCCGCGGTCTCAATTTTTTTTTATATTTGTGATGTAAGCTATCCTATATTTCAAGTTGGATCAAACTGCACACGGTGTGCAAATTTGATTAAAATCGGTTCAGTAGTTTCGGAGTTCATCCCCGACAAACATCATGACACTGGAATTATATATAATATCGATTGATGCCAAAAAGTACACGGTGCTTGTTTTTCGCATTTTAGCCCAGTCGATTCCCGGTCCGCAAAGCGTATTTTCAAACATCAATTTAATGCAGATTTATTTCTTTTAAATAATAAAAGAATGTTTTCTTTGAGTCTAATTTGCTATTCTTCAGTATTGCGAGTACTTTCTCTCTTTCTGGTGGCAATAAAAAATCCATCCTGTTTATCATAATATAACCTACGACCTACTCTCAGACCTACCAAATAGACAAACGAAAAAAAAACATAAAAGTCTGCGAGCCTGATATTTAAAGAAGAAAACAGTTTTAATATCATTGCAAGGAGTTTTGACAACCTTGTTTATTTAATTGATATATAACCTCTATGGAGGAGGATCTGGAGGATAGTAAATCGTACTAAAACAACAAAATTTGGTCGTCATGGCAACTACCTACTTACGTTTTTAATGTCAATAATCGCGATGTTATTAATATGATAAAAATTAAACAAAAAAACATTTCAAATTGGACCAAATTGTGAATCTAAACCATCCTCGAATCCACCTGAAGACACACAGCAAATTTCATTATAATCGGTCCAGCCGTCTAGGAGGAGTTCAGTCACATACACACTCACAGAAGAATTATATATATAAAGATTATAGACTAGCTGCCCGGACAGACTTCGTTCTGTCAAAAGTAAATTAATTATGGTAATTCCCGAGTTTAGGAACAGTTTTTTTTTTTACTTATTATTTATTTTTTACACCTTTTAAACCTTCCCTGGACTTCCACAAACATTTCAAGATCAAAATCAGCCAAATCGGTCAAGCCGTTTTCATGCAATGTCGTGACAACGGAAAACGGGTTTGTTTTTTATATATATAGATATAGATAAATGATACGGAACCCTTTGTGCGCGAGTCCGACACGCTCTTGGACGGTTTTAAAAAAGAAGTGTTTTTGTAATTCTCAATGCCAATAGCTAATATAATTTGCTCTAATGGTAATAAATTTGAAGTACACACCCGAGCATAAATATACACAGCGAAATTTAAAAATTTATTTAGCGAGAAGTTTTTGTTGAAACTCAAAAATATATACATGATTTAAGAACTGTTATAATCTTATGTTGTTAAATGATTAAAAGTTGAATTGATGGTGAGTTCCTGTTAAATTATTGTTTTACAATTTCGCTATGTGTATACATCTTTATGCTCGTGACAGTACCGGTCACAACAAGACGACTGTGTCCCGTAATTTGTTTTAATTGTCGAATTACTTTCATGACACCACTGTGATGATGAATCGTGATATCTTTTTGAAACACCTCATTTTAATTACAATATTTTTTACTATTTGTACTGGGATATGTCAAAAAAACAAAATAGCGTTCATATCAAACAAACTTTCACAGAAACGTAAGTAGTTTACTAAATTAAAAAAAGACGAGAAAATATACCATGGACTAAAAACAAGAAAGTACGCTGGTCTTATTTATTAGTAACAGGAAAAATATCATCGTAATAAGGGCCGATTTTTCAAATTTAATTCTAGGAATAAAATTGTCGATTGACCACTTTTGTATGAAACAACTGTCAAAATATTAAAATTATTCCTCGAATAAAGTTATTGACGATGGAATAATCAGCCCTAAGTAGACTGCAATCTCACATTTGACAAATTATGACAATTGATGTTCTTTTCTTGTGGTTCACCAATTATAAAACTTCACTCTTCAAAAACATTTGGACCAGCAACTTAAATAGTTAATCTGTCCATGCTAAACTTCGTTGTCTAATTAATCTTAATAGCAATCAATTTCAATGATCAATCGTTTAATTCGATTTAAATCCGGGAATCGAATAAACATGCCACTCACAGCCCACCTGTATTTCTTTTGTTTAAAAAACTGCTGAAGTAAAAGAAACGCTAGAACAGATTTATTAGTAAACTAATATATTTTAAAATCAAAACATAACGACTGATTTGTTTTCGATACATTTGGATGCAATTCGTTTTATTGTAAAACCATGTATAATATAATGTATTTGGTATTTCTCATTCATTTACGTAATGCGTTTTTTTAAATACCTAATGAATGCATTGGTTTTTTGTTGACACAATGGTTCACCAATTATAAAACTTCACTCTTCAAAAACATTTGGACCAGCAACTTAATAGTTAATCTGTTCATGCTAAACTTCGTTGTCTAATTAATCTTAATAGCAATCAATTTCAATGATCAATCGTTTAATTCGATTTAAATCCGGGAATCGAATAAACATGCCACTCACAGCCCACCTGTATTTCTTTTGTTTAAAAAACTACTGAAGTAAAAGAAACGCTAGAACAGATTTATAAGTAAACTAATATATTTTAACATCAAAACATAACGATTGATTTGTTTTCGATACATTTGGATGCAATTCGTTTTATTGTAAAACCATGTATAATATAATGTAAGTACTTGGTATTTCTCATTCATTTACGTAATGCGTTTATTTTAAATACCTAATGAATGCATTGGTTTTTTGTTGACACAACATTTATAATTACGAAATAGCTTTGCCCTCGTGTGCGTCGGTAATCGCGGCGAAAGTTAGCTTTAGCTTTTGACGTTTGACAGTTTTTGTATGGAACAACTGTCAAAATCTCGAATAAAGTTTTATGATGATGGAGAAATCAGCCCTAAATCAATTAGAGTTAATGGCGTCGCTACACCTCTATTGTATGTCGACTCTCTCGCTTCTGGCGAGTCTTTGCCCTGACTATGTTGGTGTTAGCTGCCAGTCTTACCGGATTTAGCTGAACACCGTGAAGCGACTGCTTATCTGACCTCCAAAACCCTTCGCTGGGTAATACAGTATTGGTTGTCAGAATTATCGTTTTAACATATTTTTGTCTACTAAATACCTATATAGTACTTCTTCTTTCCGTGTCAATGATTCTCAAATTTTGTCTGGCCAAAGAGTTGCCACCGGGATGGCACAGTTGTTACCTTTTTGGCTTCAATTACGTCCTCGATAGTGCAGGTGTAGCATGTAGGCTTGTATACAATTATTGAAGTGCACTTAACCCGGCAAATGTTCCTCCATTATATTATGTACACAGACACTTTATGTAGATAGCTTCAACCGACATGTTACCTATTTCCCTATCTATGTCAATAGGTCTACGATACCAAGTGATAGCGAATCTATGTGGTGATAAGGCCTCCATATTGATTTCTAGTGATTTTGCTGACCAATATTTTTTTCCATGATATAATTTATGTGGTTAATGGGTAGATGAGACCATTTCGCTGTTTCTATACTGGTCTGATATTGATCGACGCGCTTAGAAGAGAGGCTATAGGGTCAAGACGACCAGCATGGTCAGATTCGACGACCTCCGTGGTCGAGTGGCGTATGCACCGGATTTCAAGGCGTCGTCAGCTCTGAGGTCTCGGGTTCGATCCCCGGACGGGTCAATTTAGAAAAACACTTTTCTACATTTTCTTGGGTCTGGGTAATTGTGGTACCTTCGTTGTCTCTGAATCCAAAGTAATTCGGAGCAATGTATCAATCATGTTGTTGCAGGTTCGAATCCCACCCATTACACTACCGACGTGAACCCACTCGTAACACAAGCATCTTAGCTTAGTACGAGGGGTTAACGAGATTACTAGTAATGTGCGACCCACATTGCTAGTAATCTTTATAAAAAAAAAAAAAAAAAAAATGTGTTGTCCACATTGTTCTAAGACATTAGGTATTGACAAACGGTGATAGAAAAACATCGTGAGGGACCCTGGATTCCAGAAATTGAAATTTGAAATCGCCAACCTGCAATGATCAAGCCTGGTTATCAATGCTCGTTCTTTCTATATATGAGAAGAGGCCTGTGCCCAGCAGCGGGACATATATAGGCCGCTGTTTTTATGGAATTTGAATACTTTTTAAACAGACCATGTTCATCATATTTTGTTGACAACTTTACCAACTTTCTTTCATAATACTCACCTAGTATGAACATCATAATTATAAGTAATGGTCCACCTCTGGCCTATCAAACCGTCACTAAGTACGCTCGGTATGCGACACTGACGCTTCATATTTAGGTCGGCCATTGACAATCAATTATATACAGCGTGATTCTTTTTAACGACCGTTACAGATGATTGTTTTCTATGACAAAGTTGTTTTTTTTTAAATTATTGTATTAAGTAATGATAGAAGTTAAAGAATCAATGAATGAGAAGGATGCATGGATGGATAATATGATGTGCAAAAACAATGTTCAAAAATGTTCAGTATGAAAGAATAAAATAACAAAAAAAAATATGACGTAGGTAGGACTCTTTATATGACTGGCTTGAGTGTATGAAAAAAACTTTTATTATACAATAAATAAGCAAAATACTAAACTATTTTGTTATATCCGCATAGAATTTCAAAAACAATGGTAAAAATTACACAAAAAACTCAAGTACTTATGAGAATAATATTCTTCGTAAGAGTGACCTACATTCTTTGTACAACGAATAAAGAGTTCTAAGAAAACCGGGTGCTACTTTAAAAGGAAGCCATATCCGTTCGCAATGGTTTCCGTAACTAATAAAAATAAACTTCGATTATTTAGAAAGACGAACTTCAGACGATAATTCTCAGAAAGGAAAGAATTAATTGATGTATTGCGAAATGTTAGAAATTAAAACTATTTTGTCCCACTGAGAATGTTGTGTCATGTGCTAACGGTATATAACGGCAAGAAAAAGAAAAATCTTTATAAAACTACACACAAAACTACCGCGGACAAAATCGTGGGGCGACAGCTAGTTGAATAATAAATCTCTCTATTTTCTGTTCCGTGTTTATAATGTACGCAATAGTATAACTATCCAAAAACACCAGTCAAATATAAAAAAGTTGTTATTAAATGCGGCTATTTAAACATTTCGATATCGCAATAAACTGTGAGGAATGCCAACATATCAAGTGGATTAATGTAAAAGTTATCGCTTTATCTGACCTATCCTAATAAATGTGGGACTTGGTTTTAAAGTGTCTTAATACACAAACATTCTTATTAACATAAATAATGTAAACAACCTATATTTCAGTATAGTTTAGCAATTTCAACTTATCAACTACTAGCTGTTCCCAGCGACTCCTCCCTTTCTTAATATTTTTATTTCTAGTATTCTTGTCAATCCTTCGTTATAAGCTAAATGCAGTCGTGGAGTTGCTTTTATTTTGATAGTAGTTAGAATAGTGTCGGTAGTGCAAAGAGTGGATTTCGAACTGACAATCAAATGTTCACAAGACCGACGCTTCTGTAATCTGTATAGTATTTTTTTTATATAAACGAAGCTAGTTATAGAATCAGCAGTGTTTTTTCTGATTTCGACTCACAAACGCTCTCTATAAGGTTTTTTTTTACGAACGCTCTCTTTTAATATCAGTGTAAATTAAAATGATCATTTTTTGAGAAAAAAAAAATCTTGTATCAACAATTTCGTCATCGTACACATTAGCGTTGACCAATATAATCTTTTAAACCTAGTGATAAAATACTTGATAACAGGAAATTATGGCATGCCCGATAAAAAATATAGCATAGTTTCTCATTAATAATAATTATTATCACCATCTTTCATGTAACCACTGCTATGCATTAACTTTATGTCTAAAACGCCACTCACATCTACACCTTACATCCAGCCGCCTAGACAAGTGACATTCCTGAATACGTTAAAAGTGATCAAATCGCTCAAATTGAACTGACAGGCCAGATCACGTTTAATACCGGCCTACAAATGTCCCACTGCTGGATACAGGCCTCTTCTCGTGTAGATAAGGTACGAGTATTGATCACCACGCTAGCGCACTGCGGGTTGGTGATTACAGGTTTCAATTGTTGAAATCCAGGTTTCCTCACAAAATAATTAAGAAAGTGCATATAACTTTGAAGAAGTCATATTGCCACTTGTCTGTAGTGGATCGAACCTGCAAATTCGTGCACGAAAATCCGATTGGTATTGAACTGCTAGGCACTACATCAGACACTAGATCACGAAACTTATCGAAAAAGAACGTCATTTTACAGTGTTCAATTCCTTCAAGTTCATCGTTAACGATGTAGTGATATCAATAAATTGTAGGGGCTCAATGCAGGATTCAAAACCGACACGTTAATTAAAAACTTTCAAGAAGGCATGATAAAACTTCTTGAGATTCCCATATTGCTGAGAATTTCAACCAAACTCACAAAGAGTCAATGAGGACGTACAAAAATAGAGTCCTAAGACCTTAATTTGATACTTTATAAGGCGACATGATGATACAAGAGTAACAGAATCGAAAAGTGACAGGTTTAGGCCAAAATAGACCACCACACAACGGTTAAATATAGGTTTATATCTAAATAGAAGTGTCACTCTAATTAACATAAAATTGTCGGAAATAACAGCCGGTTTTATAATTAAATCTATTTTAGTTTGTGACGTATAATTTGGTGGTTAGTTTTAGGAGTTAATTTATTTCAGTGCTGAAAATATCTACTGTATATAGGGGAAAAGCTACTGCTGAATTGGTAGAATTTATAAATAATTAATTTTAGGTACTTACTCTTATACACATAAAGTATCTTTGTAACATAATTCCGTTTGTTCTCACAAACTCGATCGTCGAACTAGAGACTATTTTTCTCTCAATATTTTGGCTGTCGGACTAGTGAGATTGTTGTTCTCGTATGTTTTTGTAAATTAATTAAACTATGTACTCAAGACCAAACGACCGAAACAAGCGCTTTCTATATTTTTTTTTTGTAAACTTGTAAAGCAATTTATTTGTATATAGTTTTTTTCTGCCCTCCCAGAAACCACACAAAAGAAGCGTTTTCAGCAAATACGTTTTTCGTTTCTCAATTCAAATAAGTTGGACGGTCGAATCAATGAGAAAAAAAACTCACTTTTCGTTCTCACTGGTGCGATTATTTAATATCTACTAATTTCAGAGTATTGTCAGTCGCCTATGTGTCAACTCATCCAATTAGATACATGATACACATAATCAGGGTTCCTTTAATTTTCCCTGCCCTTTTCTCGTATATTTGGGATAATCGCAATGCTTCTTATATCAAGTTATTAATTTTAAAAGTTATATTAAAAACCAAAAGACTGTTTCATACATTACTTATATCAAAACTAGCGAACCAATCCCAGTTTCGTAGTGGCGCACAGAAATAAATGTCTATTATTACACCTAAAAATCTTCCTCTCGAATCACTGTATCAATTGCTGAAAACTATATTAAAATCCGTCGCGTAGTTTAAAAGATCTAAGCGTACAGACAGGGGCAACGACTGTTTTATACTATGAAAAAGATGAAACTTACCATAAAACATAAACTATCTCAATTTAATTCCTACATCTATATTAAAACACGCTGTATACACTGTGTCAATGCATATTATAAACTTCCCTGCAGCCAATTGAGTACAACAGATGTTTTCGTGCGCACTCGACGCATTCACTGTGCTACCTAAAAGGAAGTCGGAAAATTATCGTGTGGGTGACTCCACGCATTTATTGTGCTTAGTAGTGAAGTGAAAGGAAATATTTAAAAAAAGAACGATTAAATAATGCTCGTAAATATTTAAAAAATGAAGTGTTTAACGTTTGTTATTATTAAATTTATCTTTTTCTACAGTTAGTTTGTTAAGTTACAAAAGTTTATTTATCAGCATGAATAAAAACAAAGGGTAAAGAGAAACACCGTTAGAAGGCTTTCACTGCTGAGAGTAGTATATCCCTCCGCCTTCTCGAGATCAAAAGGAACCCATTAGGACTTACCGAGACAAAGAACAGTTTTGATAAAAAGAAATGTTTTTTGGTGAAAAAAAAAATATACAGATTATTTAAATTTTTTTTTATTTATTGCCCAAAAATAACCTAATTCTGTCGGATATAAAATGAAATTTACAGTGCACAGTGTTGTGAAATACGTGTGAGATATACAAGTGTCGATAGATATTAACTGGATGTGATGATTTATCTGCCGAAGTATCGATGTTGTCGTAAATCTTGTTTGAATAACAATCTTTTTGGTATAATCCGTCTTTGGTTTACTTTCCATAGTCTAAATATTGTGAAACGTACATTGTATGGAGGTAGAATTGTTCTTCTGTATTTCTTCCTTCTCTATATGGGAAGAGGCCTGTGCCCAGCAGTGGGACGTTTAAAGGCCGGTATTATATTTCTAACTGAAACTTTCAGTAAAAATTATTTTAATCACACTAATATTATAAAGGCAACTGTTTGTAAATGTGTAAGTTTGCGACCTCTTTACGCTCAAACACGTGAACCAATATTGATACTATTAGGTGTGGTCTATGGAGGTAGCTGAAATCCTGGATTAATCTATCTTGCCCCACGCGGCGACCTGTTGCCGTGACTCAGTACTTTATAACGATTTACACGAGCCAAAGATTCACAGACTTTAGACTGAAAAAATGATTTATCTGGTATACAACAAGTAAAACCGCGGAACCAAGCTAGTATTTCCTGATTTGAAACCATGTCAGGTTTTCCAGAATAAGTAAACTGCCTTTTATCTACGTTCCAAAATAAGACATCATTAATATTACCCCATAAACTTGGGTATCATATGCTACTGAGTAAATAATTTAAGAAAACTAATTAATATTCTCAAGTCAACATGACCTAGTGAACAATAGCAATGCTACCGCTTTCATTACGTATTTATGGAGACGTTCTCGACATATTCTATTTACTATTTCTCTTTTTTATTCAATCCTTTCCCGGTGACTCGTGTTTTGACCTGTAAAAATCCTCATTGACGTTCTAATCCCTATGACAGGAGAGCGCCGAAATTTAAGGCTTGCCGCGCACAAGGCAGCCTGGGGCCCAATTCTCCTATTTTTAAACCGTCCGATGGCAGTGTAATGATCGTAATATCGACGATTTTGTAAAAAAAAATAAAGCCCATTAAGTTTGAAATGTCAGTAAGGGATTACCAAATTATTGGCAATCGTGCTAAGATACTATGACATACACGATTTCACAGATTAAATGCTTAGAAGAATACCAAATGTGCCAAAATCAATCGAAACTACGCTCATTACACTGCCATCGGACGGTTTATAAAATAGGAGAATTGGGGCCCTGGCTGCAACCCCTTATAGCAGTCGATCGACTGCCAGTTTTGAATTTGTCGTTTTATGATAAAGTTTCTGAACAAGAAATACCTCTGGAAGACCAGCGCTGTGTTGTGACCTATGTCATAACCAGCATCATGCTGAGTATTAGCCTCGTTGCCAGAATTCAGTCTTGCAGTCAAGGCAACGTAATAACGAATATATTTATGTAGTCAGCCTTGCCTAGGAGTTCGTGGCTTCCATACACCGCTATATATTCGACTGACTGCCGCAGTCAGGCTGTCTTGTGCGTAAGGGTCAGTCGCCTCGCAGGATTCTAGTACTCGCCAAGCTATGCTAAATTTGCAGTCATTGAGATGTGTACCACTGTCGCACCGCCTGATGCTGCTTCCTGCCTCCTTTTACCGGAGAGTCTATACAAGTACTTCTCACTATAACGGCATTGTCAATTGTCCGAATAGTTTCGAAATCTCAATGTGTGATGCATCATCCTTAAAATTCTGACCTGGATAAACCTTCCCTAAGTAGCGATAATGAGATATTATGTAGTCATCGATTGACGTGATTTTTGTCTACTTGTCAGTCTGGCTTTGAGTGGAAGAGACAATTCCCAGCTATGTAGACTGTATGTTAGTCAGTAGGTAGTATTATATTACCATGGTAATTAAACACTTAACTTTCCATTTTAATGTTTGTATGACACATTAAACAGAAATTTGCTCAGTCCGGGTCACTGTACACATAAGCTGAGTTTGTAAACACGCGAAAGTAAGGAATGTTTAATGTTCTAAAATAGTGGATTATAATAAATTATAGTACTTTTGGTAAGCCTGTACTACCCACAAACTAAACAACATAAGATAACTTATTATAAACCAAGTTTGAGAAAAAAAAATAGATAAAAAGATTATGACTTATTAATATAAGAACAACTATAATGTAAGAACAACTTCATTTTGCACAAAATTCAAATAAATATTTCGATTTTATTTGATCCAAACTTTATCAATTTTGATGATATGTTTTTGTTCATTCACATTTAAGATAGCTCTATCCACAACATTTTTTTTTCATCTGAGGACAATTTATTGCTGGATTTATCGCGCAACCATTAAAAAATAAAATACCAGTGGTATTAGTTTTTGGTATTAGAACAGAATAAATCTAAAAATGTTATGATGTTGATTCATATCTTCCAAATCATCTCTTAAACTCAACGGGTCTGATAGGTCACTCAACCTAATTAATACGTTACAAATGAGCTTAACACGACTGTACTTAATTGTAATTAATTATATCCGACTAGACACATGCTTAAAAATACAGGATGTTTAATTTTAATTATTAACTGCTGGTAGTAGAAAAGTGTGGATTACATTTTAATTTTATGTTGTCTCCAATATTTAGCTTCTAGAAAAGAAGTTAAAGTAGCAGCAGATTCTACAAAAGAAATAGTATATCTAACTAATAATATAAAACTGAAAAATTTGTTAGTTTGGTTGAACGCGCTTTTCTCGGAAACGAATTTTTCGATTTAAGATATTTCATTATTTGATATCTCATTCATCGAGGAAAGCTTTAGGCTACTTTTGCCGCGATAATCGACACCCTCGTGAACAAAAGCTTATTACAAATGTATTTTAAGTAATGAACAAAATAATAGGCAAAGTTGGGAAGAATACTTAATTGTTTGACTATCTACACTAATATTATAAAGCTGTAGTGTAAACGTTTGAACGCGCTAATCTTAGGAACTACTGGTCCGATCTGAAAAATCCAAATTTCACTATTTGATAGCCCACTTATTGAGGAAGGCTATACTATAATATCGAAAGTCGAAATATAAAAGATCGAATTAAGTTTTATGGCAACATTCAAAAATCACCTATAGTAAAAAATCAATCGTTAGTGAACTGCAGTGGTTAACAAATGATAACATAAAATACGAAACAGTGCTTCAATAAAAAGTGAATAAATATGTCTAAACCCAAGGACAAGGATCGGAAATGCTCCTTGCTATGTTGGTAAGTTTAATATAATAAGGAAAAAGTCGTATAATAAATTATCGAAGCATTCATAAAATTATCTATAATTAAATAGTTAAGGGCAGAAAATTCCACGCCTGCATCTTAGAAGTTATACAAAAAAAAAATGCTTTATTAGAAACAAATGAAAAAAAGAAGAAATAGTTTAGTAGTTCATTAGTCGCTTCAAAGTTCAGAAAGGAGGCTTGTGACGTCACGCTGTGTTAAAAATTGTAGCACTGAATTTTGACATTTGAAATGAGCATTCACTGTATTCTCTTAATTGTTGTTTATAAAAAATAAAACAAATGTTAATGAAAATCAGACATTAAAAAAATTTACAACGTTCTTCTTATTCGAATAGTAGAAATTACAAATTATCTGCCTACTATATAATAGGAGTCTGATTCGAATGTGTAACAGATTCTTCTTTGATTGAAATTAACACAATACAATATTTTCCGTCATTTGTTTTGAAATGTGTCTTTATTAAATTGTTTTGCTTTGTTACAGTTCCGGGCTCATGTCATCGTCTATCGAAGAGGTGAGTACTCTTGTTTATTAGTAAATATGTAGTGACTTCTGAAGCAGTAAATAAATACGAATAATTTATAAGGAGTGCGCATATTCAACGAGGTAATCAGGTGCATAAAACTGAACAACTTTCGCCAAGGAACAAAAGGAATATCGAATAGAAAATCATCTCCTCATACAAACATAAGTCACGTGACCTGTCAGTTTGTATGAAAAGTTAATTTTCCATTGTAAGATTTCGACCTTTGTTCCTTGGAGAAAGTTGATCAGTTTTATGCATCTGATTACCTCGTTGAATATACGCAGTCTTTTTAAATTAACCCTATATAAGTACATAATTAATTAAACGACTCAAAAAAAAAACAAGCTAGACGCTGGAATACAAAGTTCTTTTATTACTGTGGACAACATTAAATATATCTGTAAGACAACACCGTTTTAACGTTTTAAATTACAATTCTAATTTCGAACTAAAAAGAACAACATAAACAAATGGTGGTGCATCGAAAACTAAAATAAAAAAATAATACGCTCTATTGCGCCATCTTTTCCCGCGTTTTTTGAGCATACGGTAAATTTCATTTAAAAATACCTACTTGTCATAATGTGACAACATAGGAAATTGTTTTTAGTTGGACAGACAGTCTGTTATTACTCAACTAATGTTAACATGCTCTAAATAAAATATTACTTTCCTTATTATTCGTTTTTTGAGTTGGTTTCACAGATATTAAATATGTTTTACACAATTGGCCCATAACGAAAACAATTTTTTTAGATGGCACTATTATTATCTCCGATCGTAAATAAGAACCAATTGAGATGTCAAAGACTGGTTAAAACGTGCGCATTGGATGATTGGCCATCATCAAATCAGTTTATGGAGGCCATGTTATTAAACATTGTACTCCTTGTGCTATATTTGCGTACTGGGTCACTGTGTCAATATATGGTGAACCGTAGTAACGCAGTGTGATTGTCACAAAATTGTTTTATAGGTGCCTACCTACATATTTGTACATAATACTATAGATATTGAAATAAAACTACTTTTAAAAAGATTCTATCGCGGCTTATTTTGTTTTTAGTTCCTGACGTTTCAACACCTTTGCAGGTGTCATGGTCACGGGCAGACGCGGGCAACCGAGATATTATCCGTTTAAAAGTAGTTTTATTTCAATGTCTAATATTCGGGTAAACCTCAGAAAACAATACATACTTACCATAGATAATTGTTTAGTGGCAGAATGCATCACACATAAAAATCCTTCAGGAAAAAAGTTGAAACTAATAAATCAATTCGCATAGAAAAATAGTTTTTAAAATGATTCTGAAGATAAAGTTTCCTTAACTTTTACGAATCAAAGATTAAAACATTTGTTCGTTATTTAGTATTTATTATTACTTCTAAAAATAAACGATACTGTTTCGGCGTCGGTATATCGTTTCGAATTACACAGGAAAACGACACGCCATATTGGATAAAAATCCTGAATACATCTCCTTTTAAAGTAGCCAGTATATTAATAGGAACTTCAAAGCACTATTTCTGTTGTATAATGAAGGAAGACGTAATTTACCTCATCCTGTATGCAGCTTGTAAGGGAAATGCTCGTTTGTCTTCCTAGACACAGGTGCTTATATATTTATTTATGACACTTTATTTCTATACGTTTTTTAGAACTGGTTTTCAGAGTTGTTTTAGTTCTTTTTTATATGGCTACACTGAAAACTAACAGCTACTCAACTGTCAAAATTTCATTTAGTAAGACTTTAAACATTTCTAATTATCCTCTTAATTACAAACTTTTATTATTTTTACAAGATATGTAATAATAATATTTAAAGTATTTTATCGATAAGTATGTGTTAAAATATTCGAATTATTTCGAATACTATATCTGTTTTTTTTTCATTCATACGTATTTTTGTCTGGCAACTGTCCTCACATTAGGTGAGTTTTAAACCGTTATTTATACAAAAAAATCGTCTTTAAATAACACATGACGTGTCGCCTGTCTTATGTCTAATCTCCACCCGCCTCCTTTTCACGCAGAGACATCTAACACTAACATATGTGTTGTCATTTTAATGGCGCGAATTTTATTAATACTTTCCTATGATATGTCATGGATAAAAGATCGTTGAATATTTCAGTACTAAGTGCCTTTAATATAGATGTAGCGAATCTCTAGGTGTTTTATTATTTAACATAAACTGTTCAAGGATAAAACTGAGTCATGTTTGAAATCAATTATGTGACAAGTTTTATTATCTGTGACGAATTGTTGTACGAAATCAATTTTGTTGTACTTAGTCTTCACGACTGTAATTAAAGTATTAATTATATGAGTTATGAAACGGGTAAAGGCTTGGATTTGAGTGGTAAAGATTAATGTAATAAAAAGTATTTATTAAGATATATTAAATAAAGATTCACCACATCTCTCATAACTCGCATAGTTACAAATAATTATGTCAATTCACAGGTCACAAACCTTAGAATATTGCTTCAAAGACTCAGCTGTCGAGTGGACAATCACCTTAAAAGTTATTATTCGCACCCACGCGTCACCTTTGTTCTACATTTAAAATAAAAATAGGTTTTTCTTCAAAGATTCAATGTGTTTTATATCCATTTTATTATTGAACTTAAAGTCGAGAGATGTGGGTAGTCGAAAAACCGCAAAAATGTTTACAACACATGTGTTTGTATTGCGGTTTTGCTCTCGATGCATCTGTTAGCTGTTACCGTTTATTTTCGAATAAAGAATTCTATTTTCAAATGATAGATGAAAATTGATGTGTCAAAACTTGTTTGTGCTACTTATTATGACATAACTAAACAGCTGTTCAACTAAATGCGTTTTTTATTTATTACATAACATTGCAAGACAAATAAATTCTTAAGAAAGCTTTAAAACAATACAAAGTCACGGCCGTAGATAATTTATATCCACACTTTTTCACTTGAAAAATCTCAAATTTATTTTTACATTTTAAACTTCTTTGATCACACACATAACAACAAGCGACTTCCTCCAATCATTCATTAAATTTAAAAAAGACTCGAAGACTAAAATTTCGTGAATATAAAGCTTTCCGGCTTTTTATATGCTTGGCAACACTAAACGGTCTAAGTGACTGTTAATTGGTTATTATTCAAATATTTTATGTACTCGTAGATTGGTATTATATTTTCAAGTAAATTTTGGCTTTTTGTATTTTTTGTAACAGTTGTATTTGTAAATAAAGTGCCTGAATCTCATAATTTAAGTCCACTGCTAAATGGAGACCTATTACAAAAATTATGGTACATAGTACATACTACACATAAAATATTCCTGAAGAACAAGTAAATAATTCATACGAAAACTTCAATTAATACGACAAAAAGTTACATAACGATGTCGGAAGCAACAATAAGTCATAAATTAAGTACAAAAGATAACTCCATTATCAGTAATTTATCGTAGTCTATCGATTATAATCTACCTTCACGAATGCATTTGTATTCAGTAAGCCACATTAGCAACATATGTACCAGATATAGGGCTATCCAAAATAGCAGGCTGTTAAAATCAATTCCAATGCCTCTGTTTACGATCCGTGCTTGTGAATGTTAAAAAAAAGAATGCATAAAATGGCGGTAAGTCTTTTTGTTTATGGTATTGAAAACTAAATGTTGTTGAATAATTTATTATTTTTATTTTATATTAGTCCTCAAAAATAAGAAATTTTGCTAAATTTATGACGAGAATTGTAAGCTTTTTCATTTATTACCGGACAAAAAAAATGTCAGCCATTTTATCACCGCTGTCACAATTCGCGCACATTTCTCGATTTTATTGTGAAGAATTCGGTGTTTGCGATTTAAAGTATTCAAAATCTGAATATTTTTTTTACTAGCTTCCATCCGTAATATATTAGTTTCAGTATCTGAAATATAAAAGAAAATATTCACACAAAAACTTATTCTACTTTCTAATGATCAGGAAATTGCCATATTTTAGTATAGGTACTCACGTGCTTACTGATAGTATAGTATATGGTGACAAGAAGCTTTGTCTTAGGGGTCCCACAAATTAAATCGGAAATTCTAGGCAAACCTTTAAAGTTTTTTTCGATCGATTGCTGTACATATGTAAATATATACTAATGATCACAGTAGGTAATTGAATAATCTATAGGTGCGGCTCTGCCAAAAGAATTGAATGAAGATTCGATGTACCTAATCAGCCTATTGTGTGCCCCACCTAGGATATGTGGTGTAGTTTATGGACTAGTGGGTATCATAGGTACCTAGTAGGTATGTTCCCTCGTAAGCTACCTACATTAATGATTACTTGTATTACAAGTGGGTTTACGTCGGTAGTGCAATGGGTGGGATTCGAACTGCTGCTTAAATACGACATGGGTTGATAAAAAAACCATAGATTTAACTCTATGTCTTAGTTATTTATTGTTTTATCAATTCTATTATATATTCCCTAATGTATTGTACAACGAAATAGGTGGCGCGTTTCGTGTCCGACAACGCCTCAAATTAAAAAAAATGAATTTTACATGACTTTTGTAAATAATTGTGAATATTCTTCAAATCTTGCGTTTCAGCTCGTAATAACGAGTCCTTCAATTGCATAGTAAAACCCAAAATATATAGGTATTCAAAACAACCCATCCATATATTCACCTTCTATTATTTCAGCTATTAATTAACTTCAAAATCCGTACGAAACGCTGTGGACCGAAGCCGGAATCATTAAAAAACTATATTTCACTGTCAAAGTTGTAATGAGTTGAAATATCTGCGTCATGTAAACGGATATTAAATAAGTGTCCACAAATATAATGTTTACAAAACATACGCATTCGAAAATATATTATTTGAGGAGTATATTAAGAAAATTTGATATTTTAGTCTGTATCATGGTGTTCGCTCGTAGCGGGTTTAATAATAACCTCACATTACAAATCCTTCCATATAGTAACAAAAAAATAATGTTGATACGTTATTAAATAATGGATATGCCGCGATGACAAGTAAGAAATAGAGATGAATGGAAGGAAAATACGCATTGCGACGAGCGACTTTGTTTAATGATTTACTACCTACTAATTTTTATACTAGACCTGTATTCCTGTATTTTATGTCGTAATATTTTTATTTGGTAGCATAAGTCTTGAGTATAGATTTAAACTTTAACATCGCGCATTACTCTCAAGGCATAAGGGATAATGCGCAGCTACTGAAAGATATTTACATGGTAAATCGACATTATATTAATTAAAGTTGATGCCGATATCACTTTTACTATAAGGTAGTAAGGTTGATTTTCGTAATTCGTTGTTACTTTTGACGTGTGGTCGCACGAATGACAACAGTAAGATAATAAAACTTTCTCAATTTTCATTACGGATATAAAAACGACTGACGATTGAAGTCCATCATTGCTTCGTTACTGCCACATTAAATTTTCTTTCATCCAATCTCACTATATCCAAACGTCCAAAAATAAACTCAATGTAAACCAACTTTTAAAATCATCACCCAAACACCATGATTAAAGAAAAAGTCCTTAAAGCCTGTAAAACGTGTAAATAATAAACGTTAATTCACACTACGCCGCCCACTTATAAATACACCTAAAATAAACATTTTTAATTTTGTCTTCCCGACTCTAGTGCGACGTCGGACGTAGACCGAATGACCGGCTGCCTCAAACAAGGGCGAGATTTAAAAAATAAATAAAAAAATAATTCACTCGAGTCGTTGGTCGAGCGGAGCGCGGGAATTTTGACGTTGAATTTTCAAAAGAAAACTATTGTGTTGTGTTTTAGTGTTGTGTTTAGTGAAATTAATTATAATATTTTAACCCGGCGTCAGCACAGTCAAAATATGCAACATCGACAGTAGGGTTGGGTCGAGGGGACCCGTATAAGAAAACGCCATAATAACGAAAGTTAAAATAAATTTGGTTTGTGGTTGTACTATACGCATAAAACGATTATCGTTATAGGTTTTGAGTAGAAAAAAAACTACATGATACGAAACAATTTTTTTAATGACATTTTTATAAAAGTGTCACAAAATATTAACAAAATGGACAACCTCTGTCCTAAAGTAATAAAATTTTAACAAAACAAACTTTTTTCTATATTATAAACTAATTTGTTACAAGTTAATCAAATCTTTAGTAGACTAATAATATTATACTATTTGTATCAGTCTCATACGTCAGTCATAGTATTCTTATCATCTGCGCAATCTTGGCAGTACAACATTGCATGCTCACTGCAGATGTATTTGCTACAGCTCCGACAAGTATTATTGGTTTTTCTATCTTTTTTGGCAGAACAGTCTTGGCATCTCTTTCTTACATTAGGTATCTTCGCAGGTGGCTCCTCATCAGGTTCTCCTAAAAACTCTCTTAATTCTTTTGCGCATAAGTCTTGGCAATTGCATGACATCTTCTCTCTCTCTTCTAAATCTCTGTAAAAAATATGTTCCAGCAGTTTTTCAGATAAAGCATTCTGAGCTACTGGTCGAACACCTGGCGCTTGAGTTATAATATTTTCTGCCCTAGTTCGAACATTTTGGCGCAAAGGCATCTTATGCCACTTTGTTCAGTCTTTTCCAAAAAAATAAGTGGGTCGTACCTGGCTTTCTGAAGAGCTTGTCGCAGTCAAGTTAGTATCAAAATTTTGCTGTAATTCTGATGGTGAAGAATGTAAGCGACGGCGTAGTTGAATCAGAGGCTCATTATCGCTGTTATAATCAGATGCGTCTTGATAGGTGTCACTATCTTGGCTGCGAACACTCAGATGGTCTTCTTCTTCAGTTTCCGATGTACAATTTTCGTATTCGGAGTCGGATTCTTGCAAAATACTTAAAATTCGCTGCTGTTCACGTTCTTCGCGATCCATAATTGCAAAAGTTCTGAAAATAACTAAATAAACAATATAAAACAACAAAAAAACATTTTTTTAAACGGCGCAAAATTACGACACGAATAGTATGGTTGGGTCATATTTACCTTTTTCGCGCTTGGCCGTGTCTATCACCCGCTGTGGCCGCAACACGATTGAATGGTGATATCCCGCGCGGAGGGGGGACCGTTAGCTCCAGCTACTGAGAAGTTTGGCAACGTCGAACAAAAATTTTAAGAAACACGCTCATTTGAAAACTGCTCGGGTCAAATAGACCCAACTGTGCGAACGCCGGGTTAAGTAAATACTAGTTTGGTTGATTTCATTCAGGTACCGCCAAAATATCATATAGGTACCTCCATTTTGCCGTAGGGTCCAATAAAGCGTGTTAAAATTGGATTTATTGATTGATGGGTTTTAATTGAGTACTTACGTATTACCTACCTATTATTTGGATTTATTCCTATTATTACATCTATACATATAATAAAACAGTAAAAAAACCGTGTCTGTACATTGAATATATTAAAAAAAAAATAATTGAGGGGGGTTCACAAACAGTTATAGAGCACGAATCCAAAAAAAAAAATCTGTCTGTTTGTCTGTTTGTCTGTATGTCTGTATGTCTGTTTGTCTGTTTGTCTGTTTGTTTGTACACGCTAATCTTCGGAACTACTGGACGGATTTGAATGATTTTTTTTTTGTTGTATAGGTATTAAGTCTGGGCAACATATAGGCTATAATTTATCTTGGAAATTTGAACACCTGATGCAGAACCGCAACAGACCAGCTAAACTATAAGAGATACAAAAATGGTACCATAGCAAAAATTGTTCCACGTGATGAGTATTTTCTGCTAAGAGAATAAATGTGAAGATCTGGAACACCTGATGTGGAACTCCAAGAGCCTGGGTACACCATAACACATATAGGAATGACGTCTTAGCAAGAGTTGTTCAACCTGATGAACACTCACTGTTGACGTATAAAAATTGAAGATCTGGAACACCTGTTGTGGAAGTCCAAGAGCCCGGCTACACCATAACACATATAGGAATGACGTCTCAGCAGAGTGGTTCAGCCTGATGAGCACTCTCTGTTGACGTATAAAAATTGAAGATCTGGAACACCTATTGTGGAACTCCAAGAGCCCGGCTACACCATAACACATATAGGAATGACGTCTTAGCAAGAGTTGTTCAGCCTGATGAGCACTCTCTGTTGACGTATAAAAATTGAAGATCTGGAACACCTATTGTGGAACTCCAATAGCCCGGCTACACCATAGCACATATAGGAATGACGTCTTAGCAAGAGTTGTTCAGCCTGATGAGCACTCTCTGTTGACGTATAAAAATTGAAGATCTGGAACACCTGTTGTGGAACTTCAAGAGCCCGGCTACACCATAACACATATAGGAATGACGTCTTAGCAAGAGTTGTTCAGCCTGATGAGCACTCTCTGTTGACGTATAAAAATTGAAGATCTGGAACACCTGTTGTCGAACTCCAAGAGCCCGGCTACACCATAACACATAGGAATGACGTCTTAGCAAAAGTGGTTCGGTCTGATGGGCATTCCCTGTTGACTTATAAAAATCGAAGATTTGAAACATCTGACTTGGAAATCAAAGCTATCACTAATTTCACTGTATAGTTATAAAATAACATAACCTTTCGGACTGATTTTGGATGACGATGGTATATCATTTATAATTCGACTCTACTGGCCAAAACTCCCAATTTTTTTTTAATTTTTTTTTATCGAATATATTAGGTATATGCCTTCGGGCTTATGTTATTTGAGCGTTTAATTTACTTTGCAGTCACTTAGATTTTAATTGATCAGGTATCTTCACAATAAAACTATAACCATGATGAAAGAGGTCAAATCTTTCCCAATGTTCCAAAGGAGCTAAATAGGCTAAATAATAAAAAGTGTTGAGGATCATAAGATCCCAAGAATCTACCGAAGAGCGTCAAGAGAGACTTGATGCTGTTCGAGAAGATCAGGCTGCAACGCGCTCCGTGGAAACCTCTTCGGATCGCGAAGCACGCATGCATTCTCATCGTATTTACGTATCTACATCCAAGTCTCTAGAGACCAGTGAAGAATATGATGCGCGACTGACCGCTGATCGTGAGCAAAAGTTCTGATGGGCATTTCCTGCTATCTTACAAAAATGAAAGATCTGGAGGGTCTCGAATCGTCTCGCGCATCACGTTGTTTTCCCGTCCCCGGGCTCTGAGAATTTGACATCAGACGTTTCAGATCTTTTATTTTGACGACCCTGTTGTCGCTGGCATAAGCAACAGGATCCGCGTACGAAGTTGCGGGCAGAAGCTAGTTAATCATAAGGTAGTGATACTTTAAAGGTGAAACACAAATGGGTATAAAGATTCGTACAAGTACTATGGATACAAACATTTTACATGCGTGAGAAATAATATCGCACCATAACGCACATACTGATGCAAAGACACGAATAAACTTTAAAATCCTTGGATTTCGACGGATAAGTAAAAAAAAACGTCAGAATTTTAAAATTAATGAACTGACATTTAATTTAATTGTAAATAGAAGAGAAGAGAGCGTTACAAAATCTACTTGGAGTATGAATCGGTTTTTACATTTAATAAATCTTTTAATGTTTTTTTTTTGGCAAAAATCTTTCAACATTAAATTTTTCAAACAATACCTGTTCATTTTCAGATAATCCCATTCAACAAAACTAACATAAGTACATCTTTCTGTCTCACACGCAAATTAACATGTAACCTAAGAAAACATTTATAAAATTTTACATAACTAGGGTAATAAATCTCAGTAACAGTCATACAAAAGCTACAAAATTTCAACACAAACATAATTACGTCATTCAGACAAAAACACTCGTAATTTCAAGGGAAACTTTGATAATGAAATAGAATTGGTCGATGGTCCTTCTAATAAAAATAATACCGGCCTCTGGGTACAGGCCTCTTCTCATACAATTTGTAACAAAACCCCTGCCCGATCCCTAAGACTATTATTCGGTATCGTACTGCAAACACATAATACGTAGCCATTAATTTTTTTTCCCAATTGAAAATAATTAAATCAAAATAAAAACTGATCCAAGGCAACAGCAACACTGACCGCTCCTCAAAGTTCACGTATGTACTTACTACCTATAGCTTTGTGTCAAAGAAGCCGCGTATGCGAGACGGTTTATGAACTGTACCATGCATACGCCTTTATTGGATCGGACAGGGGTTTTGTTACATGTTGTATAGGGAATTAACGAGCATTGATTACGATTTTTTTTAGTTCTGCGAGAAAAATGAAAGTAATGAGACAACCACAAGCTTACACACCAATAAAACATTTAAAGAAGCAACAAAACTACAGTTAATCATTTATATTGAACGCTTAAAACAACATTCATTGTTTTAAAAGCAAGTAGCAAAACATGATCAACGTCAGCCGTTCACAAACTTTAAGTAAACAGTCTTACAATGATAAAACGATGATGATTTGAAACGTTAAATATCTGTGACGGTTAGAATTCTTCTGGATGAGAGTCATCCACTATAAATATATCTTAAAAGTACTTTTAAATCGCTTTAACCATAGCGAGGGTTATTTAATGAAACTGTACAAGCTAGCAAAAATGTTAATTGTTCATTTGATATACACTTTTTTGCAACGACAGGCGCGTCTGTATGTTGTCTTTTAAATAATCTTTGCTTGTGTATGTAAGGTAGTAGAGTCCATTTTGCATAATTCTTTCATTCAATTCTGTGGATCAGAAAATTAAAAAAAAAATTGTTATCTGCCCCTTTCCAATGCAATTTTAGTAGAAAAAATGGAAAAGGGTACGTTTATCGTGTCTTATATTGACACAGAATTCTGTAAATTAGAAAATATTTTTAATTATATAACCCTAGTTAAAATGTTACAATATTGTATATGTATGGCAAAGGTTCAATCAGAATGATTATGCTTTGTTTATTTATACTCTTTTACTGATATTTTTATGACTAAAAAGGGAAGGTCTGATTAAAAAAGTAATTAATGCTAGACTTAAGTCGCTACTCGTGATAATTATTATAATGATCCGCTGTATCTTTGGTTAATTAGCTGATCTCTAACCTTAAATGTCAAGCAGGCAATGTTAATCACTTAAACATTGCATAATATACATTAATGAATTACGTAATTACACTTTTGTTTATAATACAGTGCGACTCTCTTTACTTTATTTAAAAGACAAACAGTTCCGTTTAAAGACTCTCGTTTAGAATCTCTAAAAGCCGAATTCTGAAACGTCGATCAGTTTGAAGCCGCCGTTAAGTCTCATGCTGTCTCTGTCACTTTAAGGTGTGAAGTAGCGACAGATAGACATTTAAGAACATCTTAAAGTTAATTAGCGTTTCAGTATTCGAAGGTTAATCGCTTTTCCATCCTTTATCCGTTGTAACTTCTCCAAAAGCTATAATTATCATTGTTTATTATGATTCACTATTAATAAGCCATTAAAATTTATGTGGTAAAGAGAGCTCACTGACAGTGAGTTTTTTTTATAGTTAGTTGTATTTTAGTCTTTAAATCCCCCTCACTTAAGAGCTGGTCTCTTGGTGTTGATGCAATTTCAAAATCCCCTTGAGTAATGATAGTATTTTGACATACCTGGCGGGTTTCGTCCCCGCATGGGCCAAGCATGATTGTGATCAACAAAAGCTTGTTCCAATTCTAGATGTTCTTTGTGCATATGAATGGATTTTTTGCGAAACCTCCCGCGATAAAACATATCAATTCCTCAAAGCGAGAGTCGCAATCCAAGTCTTCTAAATCTAGCTGAAATTCTACTTAGTAATCATCCTTTTAAAACACCTCTTTCTTTCGGAGCGTCATATCCAAAATACCAAGGTAGCTAAATTCCAAACACACGAACTTTAGCGTAAACAATCAGTATGAACAATGGTATGACGTCTGTAAATTGCGAGGGCAGGATCTGTACTGACTGAGTAATGAGGCTATCAACGTAGCTGTCTTATGACTTGTTTATATCATATTTTCAGTTAGGTGGAGGTACTTGCGTTACTTATAATTAGGTCTGGTATTTAGTGCTGTAGTTTTGTGAAGCCAGGGTTTCGCCTGTTCAAATGTCCGCAAAATTGTTTTACGTTGAGTGTATCGCTTCTTGAATTTTTTTATTGATACTTTCTGCATCAGATTTAATTTATGAAAAGTATTTACAAATTTTTTTCTGCTTATGGTAGTCGCCATTGCGGTACCTATACCGAGAAGAAAGTTAATAATAAATTCTTGCTGACAAAGGACATTCTAATCTATTATATATAATTCCAGTGTCATGATGTTTGTCCGGGATGAACTCCAAAACTACTTAACCGATTTAAATCAAATTTGCACACCGTGTGCAGTCTGATCCAACTTAAAAGATAGGATAGCCTGCATCTCAATTATATAAAAAAAAATTTAGACCGCGGATAGAGCTGCGGGAAACAGCTAGTTAGATTATAATACCTAACATCTTCGTTTTCCAACTTTTAAGTCATTTTACCTCTACAATCTCAACATATAATTACACGTGTTATTCATTTATCATACGCAGTACCTGAGTTTACAGCTTCTGTATACATTCCTGGAGATAGATACAATGTGCGGGCGCACGAATACACATGTAAACAATGATGAGTAATAACATTTTATGACCAGAGAAATATGCGGGACTGCTTCTACTGCGCATGCCTCAAAAACATAATGTAATCGTATAATTTGGCCAAAAAGCTATTATTGAAGATAATACGTAAAAGTGACAAATTGAGCGCCCCATAATGTTATTGCTATGGATGAGGCATGGTTTTTTGATGCCCTTTCAAAAAGGCCAATCTAATATGCCGTAATATAGCCAGGAGAAAAATCGCAAAATTAAAAAAAAAACTATAATAAGAACGATTTTTTTAAATTTTGACACTGGTTGGGATAACTCAAAGCTGCTCAAACCTGTCCTGTCCTTTGTCAATTCTGTGTGTGAACATAAATTATAAATAAATAAAAAGCTCGTCATCTTTATTTTTTTAGTATGGAATACTCAAGACGAAGCTCTTCCACATAAACATAATAATATTCCGACACTCAGTTATTAAAACGATCGGATACATAAAAATTAAGTAAAAACATCTGTCGTTAAACTGAATAGTAAAAAAAAATGGCGGATGCTTATTAGCTATTTAATTATTTTTTTACATAAATATTAAAGTCATAATAACATATCGGCGTGTAATAATCATAAGTAAGGCTTGAAATCGGAAGATATCTCTTTATTTAAGCTTGATATATGAAATAATCCCTTGAGAGGCCGAACCCGACAAAAGGTTAAGCCACGCTCACCGCGGTTGGTCCTTGGCTGGATGACCAATTTTAAACATACGAGAGCGCTTCGTGCCCTGGAAAGCACGTCAAGCCGTTGGACCCGACTGTTATACGTCGATCTTTAACAGTCGTTAAGTCATTACAATTCCGACAACCAGTCTTACTATGGGATACTGCATTACCCAGTAAAATGGGTTGTGGAGGTCAGATGGCCTATCTGACCTCCACAAATCGCTCCATGTAAAATACGGTATTTTTAATCCGGTAAAACTGGAAGCCGACCCCAACATAGCTTGGGAAAAGGCTAGGCAGAGGAAGCAGCACTAAGTAGATTTTAAACCAGCACTATCTAATATATTGCCATATATTGTAACAAAACATTATTTAGCGCAAACAAGATTAAGAAAACTCATGTGCGACTATATTCGCTGATAGTCGACGATAATAGTTTCAGGAATTCGTGACGTCACGCCTTGGTCATCATAATAATCTGGTGGGCGTTGTCCATACTCTAAATAGGGTTGCCATTACTCTGAAGGAGATATCAATAGTATACCGAGTCGATAAACTATTCATATTATATTGTACAATATATATGTTTACCTAAATGTATATTATCTACTAGCTGTTGCCCGCGGCTTCGCTCGCGCGTAAAGTAAAGAGTAGTATTAAAGGTAGATGTATTCTGTGATTTTCAAAGTAAGGAGAATGTATACAATTTTTCATCTAATATTATGGCGTTAAAATAATAATAAAAGTAAAGTAATTAGCAAAACCAATTTGTGTTATGGAATCGGATACAAAAAAGGTACCATAAACACCCAGACTCCAGACTATGTATAAAAGTGATTTTCTACATGGACCCGTCCGGGGATCGAACCTGGAACCTTAGAGCTGGCGACACCTTAAAAACCTGAGTGAACGCCACTCGACCACGGGAGTCGTCATTATAGATATGTCTTAGATGGTCATTATCTTATCTATTTATCTTTTCATCTGTCTATCTTTGAGAATACTGAAATTCACATACCAACTATTTCAGCCCTTATTTCACCCCCTTAGAGGGTAGATTTCTAAAATCTCGGAAATACATCTTATTTATGTCTAACTAATAACCCTTGTATGAAATTGAATGTGTCTATCTTTGAAAACGACACAATTCATATGCCTACAAACTTCCAACCCCTTTTTCACCCTCTTAGGGGGATGATTTTTAAAATCGCTGAAATACATCTTTATTTATTTCTATTCAGAAACCCGTATACGATATTTCATGTGTCTATCATTGAAAATACCGAACTTCCCATAAAAACTTTCAACCCCTATTTCACCCCCTTAAGGGATAGATTTCCAAAAGAAAAGTAGCCTATAGCCTTCCTCAATAAGTGGACTATCTAACAGTGAAAGAATTTTTCAAATCGGACCCGACTTCCTGAGTTTAGCGCGTTCAAACAAACAAACTCTTCAGCTTTATAATATATAATATAATAATAAAATAATATAATAATATAATAATATAATAATATAATAATATAATAATATAATAATATAATAATATAATAATATATAATATATATAAAGTATAGATAAATAATTATAGTATCTTAGCCGTGTCACAGATTAATAAATAGTTACTTGGCCGTGTGCAGCGTCCCTCATTGAACTCCACTGCGGGTGACGTAACCTACGACAAACTTATTATTTGCGGTTGGTACAGTATTCGGGTCTAGGGATCGAACCGCAAAATTAAGTTTGTTTTTTTTTTTGTATATACTTTTCCGGGATAAAAACTACCCAGTGTGGTGCCCAGGATATTAAAGAACAATTATACCAAGTTTCATCGAAATCGAACCGGTAGTTTTTGCGTGATGCCTGAACAAACAGACAGACAGACAGACAGACAAAAATTTTTTTAATCACATTTTTGGGTTCGGTGTCGGTCTAGTAACACACCCCGCCATTAATTTTTTTGATATTTTCAATGTACAGAATTTTCACTTCTGCAGATTTATTATAAGTATAGATAATATTTGATCTTTCTGTAACATCAAATAATGAATTAATAAAAAAAAATGCTTACGTCCTAGTCCCACGTTGGGTGGCAATAATCTTTCATTTAATTTCATATGTATTTTAATTTTAAATATTTTATTTATGATGTTTATAATAGGTATGTAGTTACTTTTAAAAGTAACCCTAAGCTTTTTCTTTAACCTTGAATAGTACATCATCATATTTTATCAAGAACTATTAACCTGGTCTAAAAAATATATCCTTGGAAGTATTTACAGAAAGGGGGACGTAAACATGGCTGGGTCATTGCCAAGCTCACGATATCACTGGTACACCGACATACAATAAAACATACATGTATTATCAACTAAAAAAACAAAGATGTCGGTCACAACTCATAATAATAAAGCGTACAATAAAATTAAAATAAATTAGTAAAGGATGATTCGTTGGACGTCCGCCAACTCGCAAATCTGCTGATATAATGATTTATTATCCATTTATAATATGATTTATCGTATTTTAGTTGCTACAGGTATTTACGTTCATTAATATTTGTTCTATGTGAAGGTAGTTCGATATTTTGTAACGCCCGTCTTGTGTAATTTCTTACAAATTGAGTTGTAAATCATGGTAACGAAAAACATATTTTACGATCGGTTTTAGATACAGAAATGGATTTTATTTATTGTCTTGAGTTTTTTAAATAAATCGAACTTGTTTAGCGCTCATACGCACACGCCGTACGGCGTGCCGCATTGCGGCTGCCCGCATAGTGCGTATAAGAATGTGGTTGTGAATGCGGCAATGACCTGAGACGTCTTGCAGATAGTTTTTTTTTTTTTGCTGTTATTTAGAAGCTTTGGAGTAATATCTCTGAGTTTCACAAAGAGGCATATTGGACCTGCAACTGAAAACTTATCACAGGCGCCTTACTACTTAATCATAAAAAAAACTACGTTTACTAAGATTAAGACTACATACTTGAAATCAAATTAACAAAAATCGGTGCAGTCTCCACGCATATATAAAACTATTTTAACAAAGTCTTGGCATTCATTATACGTTTGTAATATTTCCAGTGTTTGATAAACTGCTGAAAAACCAGAATTATACTAAACATAAACCATGATATTTGCGTAGGACGCGTACAAATGATTATATTTAGGTACGCCATTCAAAGCAGACGATGCGTCTGCGTGAGAATGGAATGCTTTGCCCATTTTAATTCTATCCCCACTGTGGAAAGAAAATAAGTACCTAGTTCTGTTTACACGAATATATATGAACTTAACGAATACCATGCTTCAAGTCCTGTAGGATTGATTCAAGTACAGTTATTGTTTTAAATCTAAAAAAATCTTGTATGAAAGATCCGTTTCTTTGCACGCGACACAAAAAAAAAGTTAATAATGTAAGAAAGTTAAAACCTCACATTAATCATCAACTTCTGTCATAAATAACTTTAGCACCGGAAAAGAACGATCATAAAGATCAGATGACAATATTTCGTCTCCCAAATTCAATTACATATTATGTATGCAACCCATTGCGTTTTAAGTTTGAGCGGAGAATACAAAAAAAAGCAGTTTCACCGTTTCCTATACCCCGGAAGACATCCCAAGAGCATTCCGGACTTCTTACTAGTGAAGCTACCGAGTTGCTTTTTTTCAGTATTCACCAGGGACCAAGGAAAACATTTAAAATCTACCGCGGAACCAATACTCCAATACTAAACCTTGCACGAAATAAAGCTTAAATTTTCCGCTTCATGTTATGATCCTTACTCCGCCGGCAAGGTGTTCGTATAACTATATTGTAAACACCGGGATACATGCCGGTTTCATAAACATTCACAATACTAACGTCCACTTGGCTGCGAATAGGTTACGTAAGTTATGTATTTGACGCGTCACAGGATATAGTAGTTCCTTTGTGTTTGGAAGCTGGATTTGAGGAAGGTCGAAAATTTAGGTGAAACAAACATACGAGTACACTTAAATATACCTTTTCATTTGTATGAAAAATATGGGAGAGCAGTCCTAAAACTGATACTAACAGCTCATCTGTTTACATGAATGTTGCAGACGCTAAAGGAATCTAAAGATAACTACTAATAACAACTTCTTCATCTGAAGGCAAAAAAACAACCGCAGGTTCTTATTTTATTACTTTTCCGTTCATATTTCGTGTCAACGACATTTTAAAGTTGTTGCTGATAAACTTACACTTTTGTCTATAGTCCTACACTAAATCATTACGACCTATCATCGTAAATATAAACTGCAAAATTTTACTCATTCTTCCTTTGAAGTATCACCATGCGTGAGTTCATTAAACCCTAAATATTTTCACACGATATTTCCTGTCTTAAAACCCATAAATAATAGCAAGTGCCAATTAAAAACGTATATCAAAAGAATTTTTTTTTTGAGAACCTACAAAATCTGTTGACAGTTACTTCAACAGTACCTGTACAATGAACTCTGAAAGCAGGACTATTGCTATTGTGGAAGATGCTAAACTATACTTGTCGTAGCAGCCTCACTTCCCAAACGGAATAAGCTCTGCTTCAAGAACTCATAGGAAGCACACAGGTGTTCGAAAAAAATAATTATAAAACTTCATCGCATAGGTTTTTAGGACTAGCAAACATATTATTTAATAATTTAAGTGATTTGAAATCAAATGACTTTAAAACGATGTTGAATTAAGCAGTGTTGGTTTCTTGTGTATTATTCTGGACCATAAAATGTCTGTGTGGTTAACTTTAGTGAAAAGTTCGCATTGGGGCCTCGGCTGCAATCAGAGATCAGTGTTTGTAAGTATATGTGTGACGTTTATAGGGAATTTAGAATCACTTTATCCATCCACGATTCGATCCTTCTAACTTTACAATCAATAGCACTAAATAGTACCCACTCTATCATTTTAAAAATTTTTCTTCGATACTTACCCCGAATACTGGAACGCTGATTAACTTTAGGAAGTTTTTAAAGTCGCTACATCACACCTGAGACAGCATGAAGCTTCATACTGAACGTCGTTTCCGTATGAAGCCATAAGGGTGATGGAGAGACATCATTTTGCTATTAATTTCAGATCATACGTAAAGCGTCACATGACTGCTATGTTAATTTCGTGTCACATTAATAATTTCCTGTTTCCTTGTCCACAGCTCCAAGTGAGGAATTCCCGCACCGAGTCGACGGAGGACGATAAGAGGAGCGATGACAGCCGACCGCTCAGCCATGCCTCCGACTTTAGCAGGGATAATATATGTAAGCATTATCCTATTATTATTATTATAATCATTGTTAGGTTAAACAGCCAGATGTACCGATGACCTGAAAAAGTTCGAGTTCTGAGGATCGGGTTTTCTGGCGTAACTTGGGAGAGGCCTATGTCCAGCAGTGGACCGCGATAGGCTGAGTTGATTCATTGATTGACTGATAGGTTAAACTGTAAAATATATACAGTAATTTAATAGCAGAATTAAGGCCCAAGACAAGTTAAAAGCGTTGGAAGCTTAGATTTGGTCGGGATCAAATCAAACGGAATCAAGAAGCTTAGATTTGGTAAACGAAAAAAAATGGATTATTATTAAACTCCAGTGCTTACTAATACCCAGGATATAGAATAGAACTACGCAGAGCTTGCGTAAGTGATCCCGCGGCTCCAGCAAAGGCAAGGACGGGACCGGGAGATTTTTAGACGACGCAACTCCGAAATATCCCCACGCGGGCATTGCATGGTTTCAAGTCAATAGCCTTACACCCTGACAAAAAAATAGCATATCATAAGTACATTTATAAGTTTCTAGATGACGGAAGTACACTAATGTGGACTACTCACTCACACGAGAAAAGCCCATAATTATGTTAAAAGAATACCCAGTTTTACGATCATTTATAAGAACGAATCCGCAGCAGCTACGTAACCTCTAGATTAACAGTCAGGGTCACTGACCACTAGACCAACAGGCCAGTTATATTTAACCACATTTTTCTCCAGTGTCCCTCAGTAACGCTCCCCGGCGGTCTCGTCGCGGCGTGGCTCCCTACAGCGAGTCGCAGCGCCCTCTCACGCGCTACCTCCCCGTCGATAGGGACGACTTCGATCTGCGACGACATGTTGAGTCAGCTGGTAAGTTACGAGACCTTTTATAAGATAACAGCCTGAAATTGTCCGGTGCATCTTTGGAATAGGTAGAATTACAACTCGTGAGGTTCTGCTAGTTTCAAAGGGTGCATGATTGTGGTACCGACGATTTAAGAGGACGTCTAACCGTGTAAGACGACGATTCGTGCTACGGCTGGGCAGACGCCTACTCTCATTTAGATGGAACCGTGCTTTATTGACTCTATGGGTTGTGTTTAAAAGCAAATTTTAAAAAATTGTCCTGAATATGCGAGTTGTATACCTGAGATCCCTACACAGGTTGACGATTTCAGGTTCTGGGCTTACTTACGACTGGAGATACGATTGAATATACCTACAAGTTTTAATACTTTTTTATACGATGCAAGGTATTCATCCGGTTTCCGGATCGTTCTAACATCACTAAGCTCTAATTAATCTTTAAGTTTACTTAAGGAAATGTGCAATATTCACAGGTCACCAGATCGAGGTGTGCCCGTACGTGTCGGTGACACCCACGTCGTGTCGCGGTTACCTGCACAAGCTCGGAGCCAAGTTCCACACATGGTCCAAAAGGTAAGTCCTCAAGAAACGACTATTTATTCTGCTAAATATACTTAGGTCATTGTTATAGAAAAAACTAGCTGACCTGGAAAATTTGCCATATACTGGAGATGGCCAGCCTCATCACTAAGGGGTATAAAAAATTGTTTTATTCTCAGAACTATCATAGATATAAGAAAAATTTCATAAAAATCGGTCAAGCCGTTTCGGATGAGTTTGGTTACAAATCCTGTGAAATGAGAATTTCATATATGTATAGATAAATAAATAGTTTAGTATACACCCAAAAAAAAATTTTCTAATTTTCATCAATCATTCAATCATTTTTTAGGGTTCCGTACCTCAAAAGGTAAAAACGGAACCCTTATAGGATCACTTTGTTGTCCGTCTGTCTGTCTGTCTGTCTGTCTGTCAAGACCTTTTTTCTCAGGAACGCGTGTATTGTGGAGGTATCAAGCTGAAATTCATATCAAATACTCAAGTCTATGGTCTCTTGGAGCTGTGAAAAAATCAAACTTCTAAGTCAACGCGATCAAAAGATACTCCCGTTTATGCCGCAAATTTTCGACACTCGCAAGGGAATCAAATCCTACAGGGTACTTCCCGTGAACTCAGAATCTTGAAATTTGGTATGAAGCAACGTCTTATAGCAGAGATATAGGAAAAATTGCGAAAAGTATACATTTTTAGTTATATCATATAATAAAAATAATTTTAAACTTACTACCCCTTTCCTCATGAACGCGTAGTGGTATTATATTGAAATTCATATCAAATACTCAAATCTATAATACCTTTAAGCTGTAAGAAAATCAAACTTCTATGTCAACGCAATCAAAAGAAACAGGAATTAAAACCGCATATTTTGAAACTCGCCACTACTCGCAAGGGAATCAAAACCTACAGGGTACTTCCCGTGAACTCAGAATCTTGAAATTTGGTACGAAGCAACGTCTTATAACACAGATAAAGGAAAAATTGCGAAAAGCATAAATTTTTAGTTACATCATATAATAAAAATATTTTTAATAATTTTAAACTTATTACCCCTTTACTCATGTACGCGTAGTGGTATTATATTGAAATTCTTAACAAATACTCAAGTCTATAATATCTTTAAGCTGTAACAAAATCAAACTTCTACGTCAACGCAATCAAAAGATACAGCAATTAAAGCCGCATATTTTGAAACTCGCAACTACTCGCAAGGGAATCAAAACCTAAAGGATACTTCCAGACGACCTGGAATCTTGAAATTTGGCATGAAGCAACGTTATAAAGTACACATATAGGAAAAATTCCGAAAATCTTAAATTTTTAGTTACATCACATAGTATATTTTTTTTAATAATCATAAACTTACTAGCTGACCCAGCAAACGTTGCTCAGCGATTAAAAAAAAAAACAGATGTTGGCCGATTCTCAGACCTACCCGATATGCACACAAAATTTCATGCAAATCGGTTCAGCCGTTTCGGAGGAGTTTGGAAACAAACACCGCAACACGAGAATTGTATATATTAGACTTGCTGACCCAGCAAACGTTGTTATGCGATTAACAAAAAAAAATAAACATTGTTATGTTATGGATTTCATTTAGCAATAAAAATACCATAACTTGTACTTATATACCTACAGGTTTGTACGGAACCCTCGGTGCGCGAGTCTGACTCGCACTTGGCCGGTTTTTTTTTTAAATGTAATGTTTTTTTGTTTCTAGGTGGTTCGTTTTCGACAGAGAAACGAAAACGTTCGTCTACTACTGGGACAAGAGTGAGAAGAAACCCAGGGGAGGGGCCTACTTCCAAGTAAGTGTCATTTAAATCCTTTATCCTTTAAAATTTAATCTTAATCAAAATATTACTCAAGAATAAAATTTCACGAATAAATGTGGACAACATCACCTACATTGCTCCGAATCCAAAGTAAGTAGCTAAAGCACTTGTGTTATGGAATCCAGAGACAACGAAGGTTCCACAAACACCAAAATTGTTTTCTACATTGACCCGTCCGGGGATCGAACCCGGGACCTCAGAGCTGACGACACCTTGAAAACCGGTGTGTACGCCACTCGACCACGGAGGTCGTCAAAACGAATGAGAGCTTCAAAAGATTCTTAACTTATTCACGTAATCTATATCTATACTAATATTATAAAGAGGAAACCTTTGTATTTTTGTATGTTTGTATTGAATAGGCTCAAAAACTACTGTACCTATTTCAAAATTTCTTTTACCATTACTTAGAGGGATTCTTCCGAATCCGTATAGGCTATATTTTATTCCGGAAAATAGATAGGATTTTTCGTGGTATTGCAAATTGTGGATTAAGTCGACGAAAAAACTGCCGTACGTTAACGATTCTCGCGAACGCTGCCTAAATGGTTAGAGATGTATGCTTGACTTCTATAGAAAAGTTGTAGAACTCAATAATGCCTACAAAAAAGTCCGTGATAGTATAAACCAAACATTTATATTTTAGCCCTTATAACCACTTTTCCATAGAATAAAAGTAATCTATATATTAATACGTGATGCCAAAACTTTGGACCCCTTTTTACGAAAATTGCGCGGACGCAGGAGCATAAAATTTGGCACACTTATAGTTTATGTGTAGGAGAAGTGGAGAACGCTAATATTTTTCAATAATAATGCTTATAAAGTACATTAAATCAATAAATAAAACATTACCCACACTACCATGCATTTCACACACACATGTTTGTTTTGTTTTTCATTGACTGCTTACTGACATTGACATAAATAAGTGGTTTAAGTTTTTATATATCCGAATATAACGGCCAAGGACATTTAGCAAACGATAAAAGAGGTTTTACAAAAAACATTGTTTGCAGAGAAGTTTGCAATATGCGATAAAATATGCTCTAAATGGATATGTATTTTTTATATGTATTTTCCTCTTATAGCATGTTTTCTTTTAATAAACATTTTTTAAATAGATATTCTTTATTTTACTTCCTTTTAATTTCATATAATTTGTTCAAAAAATAAATTGGCAAATAACAGTCTTGGTCAAATGTGTGGTTATAGTAGTTTAGTTTTCGACAGTAGAACCTTAATAATGTTTGATTATTATATTTTAATAATGTATATTAAGTCACTCACAATTTAAATTTATATTATAAGGTCGAATTTCGACCATTGGGCGACCACTAGTTAAAATTATTAGCCTATGTTTATTGATCATATTATCGTCAAATACTAATCCTTATCCAAATAAACTATTTATTGAGCAAGATTGTTTAAATAGCTATTAATTACTTTTTATTTTATTCCAATCGGACAATTCATTCAAAAGATATTACGAATTTAAAATTACAATTGGTATTAAAATGAATGATGGCCGCCGGCCGATATGACTGTGTCGCACGACTCGCACGGCGAAACCGCAGGGGAGGGGGGTGCACATCTATGAAGAAATAAATGTCTACCCGTGCGAAGCCGGGCGGGTCGCTAGTCTTATATAATTTAAAATATTTGATATATTGATCTTATACGTATAAAGCGGTAGCCTAGGGCGTCGGCTTTGCGATAATTTCGAAACAGATATTTCACTACCATCGTGAAAACACTCGTAATACAAGCATTAAGCTTACCACGAACGGGGTTAACAAGAATACTAGTAATGTGCGACCCACATTGCTAGTAAGATTTTTTTTTAATATAATCTAGCTTAGCTTAGCTTAGCTCTATCTTTTACAACCAATCAATTAATTTTTTTTTCTTTACAGGTAATCGAAGAAGTATACCTAGATCATGGCAACACATCAAAATCACCGAATCCCTTAACCACATTCATAGTTAAAACCCGCCAGCGTCGCTACTACCTCATGGCGCCCTCTGGTGAGGCAGCCAGGATATGGATCGACGTAATATTTACAGGGGCACAAGGATACACTGAATACTTGGAGTGAATAGAACGAGGGTAGTTAAGGAATTAATTTAGTGGAGCGTGACGTCACTGTCAGTTTTTGAGGACGAATTCCTGTTTCTATGAGTGTTTTGTAAGCAGGTCTTAAGGTGACTGAGAAGATTTTCAGATAAATAATGCTAGGTTAAAGGTAATTCATGGCATTTCTCAATTATTTATGGCTCTGGATCGACGAGTCCTTGTGCATACCGTATTTGAACCTGAACGGCTGTAATTCCAAGTTAGAAGTTTTAACCAATAATCAGCTTGCATGTTTTCGACACATGTTAGCCAAGTTTTGAGGTCAAATATAGTACCTGGTATTTCTCTATTTCATGTTAAAGGCATAACGAAGCTAACAATATTCTAAGGGTATAAATGTGTGAATTTTAGAGTTGCCGTTTAAGAAAAATCTACCAATTTCTGCGAAAATGGTAGTTTTCATGAACATTACATTCAAATAGAATAAAATTTTATGATATAACTTTAAGAGCGAAAGGAGTCTTAATAATTTTGAGTAATTTCTTTTATCTTGTAAATGAAAGCATGATAATGTTTTATTTTTTTAGTATTTTTATTTTCATTGGTATTGAATATAGCAGCTATTTCGGCCGATTGGGAGGAAACCTATTATTTTTATTCATGCTTTCAATTATACGATAAAAGTTGAAACTAAAATTGAATCAGAATTTTTATAACTTTGTCGCAATTCATATATCACTTTGGATCTTAATAGTTAAGTTACAATATTTAACATACCTATATATCAGTTAGAAATTTCTTGCTCAGTTATACTGCCAGAACTACAGTTAATCTTAATCCAAGTTCCCGTCCAATTCTCATTACTACCTGTCACAAAAAACGGTACTTATTAAAATGCCAAACATAACCTCAAGTTACACATTAATAAAGAAAGGTTTTATATTAATTATTTCAATTACTATTTATTAGTAGTAATATAAGAGTGATCAATGGTAGTAAGTCTTTTTGACATAGTTTTAATACATTCAAATTTAAAAACAAATGATGACGCTAAAACAATGGACTGTAACGTTGGTAGTTGGAAGTTGGCGTAAAATTGTTGGTCCTTTTGAAAATAAATACAAAACCAAGTGGAAAGTCGGATTTTTTATCAATATTTGTGGCCTTAAGTCTTAGCGAATGTGTTAATGATTTTAAATAGAATAAATTATGTCAATTATGATCAAAAAGCTAAAATAATTACATTTTTTTTTACCATTGAATGAAATTAATATAAAATTACGACAAACGGTTCTTAACTTTTATTAGGTACGAAAAGTATCTAAAATAAGACAAAATGAATCGTATTAAAATGAAAATAAATCACAAGTTTGTGTGAAATGTATTTTACAAGTTTTTAAAAATTGCTACATTGCAACTCAGTATTTTATCTATATGGTAACTATTTTTATAAATGGAATTGTATGCCTCGATTTTAACTAAATAACAATTTATTCACTTTATTTGGTCAATGTATGAAACATGTTTTAGAACATTGACCGGTAATTTGAATATTAAACAAATGATAATATAAAGTGCCAATTAAATATATGTATAAGAAAATGTACGGCAGCTATTTTTTTAATAAACTTATACATTGGATAAAATTGGTACCTTTAAAAGACTGAAGAATTTACAGAAAATTATTACAACATATACTTTTTTTAGTATATAATGCTTGCATGAATATATAGATATAATAGAGGTGTGATTTTGAATTTTAGTATTGTTCCAAAAATATTTTATGGTACTATGTTTATTGAGAATAAGTGATTTTGTATGCAAAAATTATATAATTAATAGCTTGTATATCTTTATCATACGAATCTGAGAATCAATGCACTATTGCCTAATATTACATTGATTTGAATGAAAATCACTTTTGATTTATCCATATTTAATATTTTCGCGAGCTTAATTTTAGCTTTTTCTTTAATGAATTGTATTTTAAATTAAATTGTGTATTTAAAGTTTAATGCAATTTTACTATATTATTACCAACAATGAATTTCATATTTCATATGGCAACACAATTAAGAGCTCGCGAATTATTGTACTTATCAGATTCAAACCATAAAAATGTATATTTTAAAACATCAATGAATTTACATGAATGAGGATTGTATTGTGGGCAAGTCCCCAAACTATAAATGAAGTGTTCAAATGATAATTACTGTTTTACCTGTAATCATTAAGGTGCCAGAAATGCCATATGGTTGCCAGTGAAATATATATCTCAGATAATTAAAAAATTATATTTGATACCAGAAGAATTGCCGTAAGCTTCATATTAAATGATATTGGATTTAAACTGTCATTTTCGTTCTAAACATTGCTTGTTGTACCTATTTTAAGAATACATATTCTTTTTAGCATGCAATGGTTATAAGTTTAAAATAACAAGTCAGTTAATTTTAGTTTATGGCAAATTTGTTTGTTTATCTCGGAATTTAGAAGCTAATTATGCGCACGCTTAAATGCAATTATGTTACCGTTTAGTATTTAAAAAGAAATCAATGATTTTAAAGCGAAATGCGGGATAATTTTGCATGTTAACCGCTATTTATCGGTAAAAGTCTCGTCTATAACAGCCAGTAGAAGAAAGTAATTTATTTTTTATAATTTTTGGCTTTCTCTCTGGCTATTTGCTTTTAATTGGCAGCTTATGTTGCTGCTTACACTATTAAGTTATAGTAATATAGTAAACTAATGAAATTATACAAAATTACCGCTAATGACGTAATTGTTAAGTACAAAATTGTGATTACTTATCGAATCGTATTACCAGTGTAAAAAACATTTTATAGATTTGCAACATTATATTTTCTTGTAGTTTAAAGGGCTGATACCAATTTTAATTTAGTTTTAGATAAATAAATCACATTGTATTATTAACCTAATGAATTAAAGTTCATTTTATCATAATTATTTATGTTTTTATTTTGAAACCCAAACCTGTGAAATAGTTTGAATATACATAGTCCAGTTATTTAGGGGCTTGAAGTCATTTCATTGTTCTGAGGCCCAGCTCAATGTACCTGTGACTACCAGTTGAGCTTTTTAATGCTCTTCACGGTTTTATCTTGAGAAGTAGTATTTTGTATACTTGCTGGCGGGAGGTGGTGCTGTTAAGTTCAACGTGGCTTGCACACGTTAAATAACATAGTATTAAAATTAATGCCGTTGTTTAGGGTCACAATACAGTGAGCTGGAGTCGATCAGAGAATGCGCGAGTGATCCCACGACTCCGGCCAAGGCAGAGACGGGACCGGGGTGTTTTTAGTCGGAGAAAGTAAAAAAAAAAAGGGTCACAATACAGTGCGAGGATGGTCACTTTCACGGCGGTCTAGTAGTAAAAAAAGTAGTTATTGTGGTAGAAAAATGCAAAAGGCACTTTTTATATAAAATTTGCGTAACATTTTTGACCTCAGGTTAAAGAGCCTCCATATAAATAGTTTTCGTGACCTTTTAAAATTTTTTTATGCGGGCATGATATAAATGCACTTCAAACTTCTAGTATAGGTGTATGCCAAATCCAATCGGAATGATTCCGCAAACAAAACCTAAAATACTGTACTAACAATCAAGTACACAATTTACTATTATATAAGAATAAACCCTACTAAATCATCATGAAAATTAGGGCAGTTTGCTTAAGGTGATACCTCCGATGTGGCCCGCGAAATTCAATTTTTCATGTGTTTTTTGCAATTTGCTTATCAGTGACAAGTTGTAACTTGATCAAAATTCGATTCGCGACAATAACAAGTATAATTTTAAATATAAAAATGATCATAACATGTGCTCCATTCATTCTCACAAAGATTAGTCTAAAGTTAGTAAAATTTCCCAAATCTAACTCATTTTCAATTAACCTTGTGCGAGCGAATGGAGCGAACGTTTTAATCATTCTTATATTGAAGTTATATTTGTTATTGTCGCGAATCATATTTTGATCAAATTACAACTTGTCACTGATAAGCAAATTGCAAAAAACACATGAAAATTTGAATTTAGCGAGCCACATCGGAGGTATCACCTTAAATAAAATCGTAAGAATAGTTTCAAAGTAGCCTTAGCCCATGGCCACCACTGACGTATTAAATAAAATTGTAATTTAGAAAACTACTATTATACTATAATACTAATTATAATTAAAATAAAAATAAAACTATACTAAACCAGAACCTAAATAAAAATTAAACTATACTAAACTACCTATAATAAATAAAGCTAAATAAAAAATTATACTATAATAATTATACCTAATACTAGCTTTTGCTCGCGACTTCGTCCGCGTGGAGTAATGACTTCCGTCAGAATTTGGGTTTTTCACTTAGTTATCGCCTGTTCCATGGTCTATCGATTACATGTCGTCGCACTAGTGCTTGTTTGTCCTATCTACCATTGGTTAAATTTTACAGGAGAAGAGTTTTTTGCTTTATTTCTTTTAGAAAACTAACGATTATTGATCTGAAGGTTTTTCTTAATACTCGAGTTACCTATGAATTGATAGTATAATTTTCATATAAGATAGTAATTAATTATAACCAATTTAACAGGTTTTTGTGTGGAGATAGAACAAAAATGCACAAATATAATTATGAATGTGGACTTAGAACATTACCTCATTAGAGATAGGACAAAGGACTGTTCGGTTTTTGAGTGCTTATTTGTTCTATGTTCCAGATTGTATATACAGGCTGATTTTATGACAATTTCTTCCAAAATGTGATTTAGATATATAATAATTTTATTTTGGGCGCCAAGAAACCAAGATGGCGCCGACGACAACTTGCAAATTTTTTGTTATGGGTGTCATTTTCATGGTTTATGGGGTCCCTTAAAACGATTATGGGGTCGAAATTAGAATCCAAGATGGCGCCGACGACAATTTGCAAATTTTTCGTCATGGGTGTCATTTTCGTGGTACCCGAGGTCGCTAAAAACGATTATGGGGTCGAAATTAGAACCCAAGATGGCGCCGAGGAAAAATTGCAAATTTTCTTCATGGGTGTCATTTTCATGGTTCATGGGGTCGCTTAAAACGATTATGGGATCGAAATTAAAACCCAACACATTAACACCCGAGACGATGACGAGAATTATGCAAATTTTCCTCCATTATAGTTTTAGTGACCTCATGAACCAAATTAGCATATTTTCCTCGGCGCCATCTTGGGTTCTAATTTCGTCCCCATAATCGTTTTTAGCGACCTCAGGAACCATGAAAATGACACCCATGATGAAAAATTAACAAATTTTCCTCGGCGCCATCTTGGGTTATAATTTCGACCGCATAATCGTTTTCAGCGACCTCAGGAACCATGAAAATGACACCCATGACGAAAAATTAGCAAATTTTCCTCGGTGCCATCTTGGGTTCTAATTTTGACCACGTAATCGTTTTTAGCGACCTCAGGAACCATGAAAATGACACCCATGACGAAAAATTTGCAAATTTTCCTCGGTGCCATCTTGGGTTCTAATTTTGACCACGTACCTAATCGTTTTTAGCGACCTCAGGAACCATGAAAATGACACCCATGACGAAAAATTTGCAAATTGTCGTCGGCGCCATCTTGGTTTCTTGGCGCCCATTTTAATAAAATTATTTTATATTTATTATAACAAAAAGAACTAAACTGACACAAAATAGCCCTGAAAGTTTTCTCCCGAACTACTAACACGGTAGTGTATGCAGTTCGGGAGCGCCCTTCCCACGATTGCCACGGCATGCGTCGCCACGCCAGAAATCGGTTTTACGTGCGGCTATAGATGATTCACATCAAAAACAACAAACCGAGAACCAGTCCTATCCTTCTGCATCTAGAAAGACCCATCACGCTATTAAGATTGCACTCTAGGATTTTTAAAATGTTAAAAAAACAACAGCCTGTTTCAAATTCATAACGGAATCGAGTGTAAAATTATAAAGTACTTAATGCTCAATTTGCGGCTGCGACTGCTCACGTTCACTTTTATAATATGTTCTAGACATGATTTTTCAATGTCTAGAACAGTTTAAGAACTAAAAACAATTAAATTTTTATAATTTTTGTGTTATTTTCTGGATCAACAACGTCTCTTCCGATGTCTCCAGCCAAAGTGACAAATCAAACAAAATGTCGGACATGGCACCGCGGGCTGTGATTGGTCGATTGAGTGGACATAGAACATTCAAGCACTCAACGTCTCTTACAATGTCGGATTTAAAACAAAAACTGGACATAGGACAAACAAGCACAAATTTTAAGTACCGTGTCATGTCACTAATAAAATTTAATTGATAGGTTTGTTGTTAAATGAGAAAAAAGTTTAAAATTTTATTTAACCATCCGCACTGAAATTTAAATCTTAAAAGAACTGCATTTAAAGTTAATTTTCGAAAAATTTGGTGGATAGAACAAAAAAGCACTGAGGCGACGATGTGTAAACAAACATTAAAAAAATCAAATTGTCTCCCTTTACAATTATATTAGAAATATGTCTCTATGAAATCATGGTCTAAAAAATGCTATGCTCACTTGCTTCACTGGTGGAACCTACATACAAAGGTTTAAGTGAATCCATTGAGAAATAAACATTTTCAATTTACCACCCTTTTCTTCCCTTTGGGGGGGAATTTCCAAAAATCCTCTCTTAGTGGTAGCCTACTCCTCCCAACAAATACACATGCCAAATTTCAGCTCTTTACGATCAGTAGTTTCGGCTGTGCGTTGTCTGTCATTTACCACCCTTTTCTCCCCTTTGGGGGGGAATTTCCAAAAATCCTCTCTTAGTGGAAGCCTACTCCTCCCAACAAACACACATGCCAACTTTCAGTTCTTTACGATCCTTAGTTTCGGCTGTGCGTTGTCTGTCAGTCAGTCAGTCAGTCAGTAACGGAAGAGTTTTACCACCCTTTTCTCCCCTTTGGGGGGGAATTTCCAAAAATCCTCTCTTAGTGGTAGCCTACTCCTCCCAACAAACACACATGCCAAATTTCAGCTCTTTACGATCAGTAATTTCGGCTGTGCGTTGTCTGTCGTTTACCACCCTTTTCTCCCTTTTGGGGGGGAATTTCCAAAAATCCTCTCTTAGTGGTAGCCTACTCCTCCCAACAAACACACATGCCAAATTTCAGCTCTTTACGATTAGTAGTTTCGGCTGTGCGTTGTCTGTCATTTACCACCCTTTTCTCCCCTTTGGGGGGGAATTTCCAAAAATCCTCTCTTAGTGGTAGCCTACTCCTCCCAACAAACACACATGCCAAATTTCAGCTCTTTACGATCAGTAGTTTCGGCTGTGCGTTGTCTGTCAGTCAGTCAGTCAGTCAGTCAGTAACGGAAGAGTTTTATATATATAGATTTACGTTTTTAATATGGTAGCACCTAGCTTAAACGCCAAATAGACTTTGACGTTTGAGTTTTGACACTTGTAGAAGTTGTGGAATTCTCATCGAAGGGAGCCGAAAGTTTAATGAATTTGATCAGTGTTCGAGACTGCGAGAGTGCGCTTATAAAGATAATTATATAGGGAACAAACAAAGTTAGTTATTTCTACAACAAGATATTCGAAGTACACACGTGTGTCACTACTAGGTAACGAAATAATTACAAGTTTGAAGTGAAAATCTGAGAAGTAAAACTGAATCATGGAATTTGTGAAGAAAATCCAACAATTCTTCAGCTACTGGTACGTGAGGTACCTTCTGGCAACGGAACTGTACATGGTTGACACTTGGGAGAGGATTATTGTCCGTATCCTTTTTAAATATTTAAATAGAGAAAGTTTTACAAATGTGGGGAAAATGTGCGTAAGTATTCCAATTGTTACAGTTTATTTATCTTCTACTCGTTCACTACTAAATAATCTTATACTGTGTTTAATGGGCATGTTAAATAACCCATGTATGAGGCAACAAAGGGCAATAAAATTTATTATTCATATTATTATCTCTATTACTATAGAGTGAATATATTCAACGTTTGCTCAAGAAGTACGAATCTGACCTTCTTTTTTTAAATGCTTTTTGCCTCTTTTTTTTATAACTTGCGCAGACTTGCACTTGGACAATAAGGTTAGTTAGAAATTTTTTATTTATTCAGTCATTCACAATCAACAAAATTTGGATTCTAAGATGTTTGAATGTTTTATGTTGATTTATTTAACTTTCATTCCTCCATAATGTAATTTTACTTACAAAACTGACAAAAACATACAGTAGGTTACTTTCTCTTTACTTAGGATCAGTGAAAGTTATACTGCCAACACTTAAAACCTGTTTTAACTGAAACTGTATAACCTAGCGATGGGCGATTCCGAGATGTTTTATCAATCGAAAGAATCGGAGTCGTTAAAATAAACCATCGAGTCAACCATCGACTCGCCGTTCTACAAAACAATCGAGATGTTTTTCGATTGTTTCGAGTCAATGGAATTGACCGCTAGTTTTCGGTTGTTCGAATCAGTCACCAAGTATCGCTCGCCGCTCGGTCGCCGCAGGGGGAGCCGAGGGAGGTCAGTCGATTGCATGCATCGAGCCGAGAATCATGAACGCGCCGTGTGGCGCCAGTCGCTATAGCAGACCGAGTCGGACTCGAGTCCAAATTGAAACAATCGAGTACCATCGAGATGTTCGAACAATCGAAACAATCGAAAAAAACCTCTCGCCATCGCGCATCACTAGTATAACCTGTTGTTATGAGATATTCATTGTATTGATGGTAGAAATGTTCTTGAAGAAATGGGTCATGTTTGAATGATGATGAACAATATTTTTAATTGTAGAAAAAAAATCCGAATCACTATTGATAGTTTCTAAGTTTGAACAGGCTTGTCTTAAGAATCTTTTCAATATAGTTAGTTATTTTATTGATGCATATTGTTTTGGAATTATTCCTGGGTTATTTATTTATTATCAAAGTACTGGTGCTTTATTATGAATTTATTAGTTATATAAATAATTACATATATTACCCAAGCCCAAAATTAACAACATACATTGATAGTTTTTTTTGCTAGAAAATTTATTCTTTTTCTTTCTTACTTCCTAGTAAAGAACCCTATATACACAGTCTTGAACTAAAGTCACAATTTCAAATGACACATACGTCATACATGATGTCAGTTTTAAAACGGCCATATTCAAAGTTGTTTTGGAGACGCACAACTTTTTTTAATAGATTCTTGTTCTGTGTTCATGTTTTTGTGATTACAGACACTGACTATGATTCTACAACACAAAATTATACAAGACCTTCATAAGATTATGTTATATTTCTATCTCTAAAAAGAAAGGAAAAGTTTATTCATTTTAGCCATTACTATAAATGTATTTTTAAGTTTATGACTCAAAATTTATCAGATCTATAGATTATTTAATCATATTGCTGATAAGATCTAGTTTATACAGTTTGAACTAGAATGCTTTGTATTATGCAAAAGTTTATTATTAAGTTTTAATTAATTTCTTAATTTATATTATAATTTCATAATTTTCATAGCTTTAAAGTAATTTCGGAATTATTTATTTTTACCTATGTAATCTAAATGGGTCGTTTCGAATAAATTATTTAGTAATTATAAATTGTTGGATTAAAATTGTATTACGATACATTTAATAACTTTTCGTGTTTTGTGTATGATTTTTTATTTTATATTTTTTATGTACCTGAAAATTAATTTGCTGGTTTTTTAGATATATTAAACCTTAAATAATAACTCATATTAAAATTTGCCAATTATTTTCTATTTTTATACAAAATTAATTCCATATATTTTTTTACATTATCTAAATATAATATATAATTTCAGTGTCACGTGTTCATTGATCCAACTTGAAAGATAGGATAGCTTACATCACAAATATATAAAAAAAATTGAGACCGCGGGCGGAGCAGCGGGAAACAGCTAGTAAGTTATAAAATACAACAATGGCCAGAAGGTTGGCTAAAAAATGGTACATAGTACCTACATACATATTATGTGTTTATTTATTATATTCACGTATTATAAGATCCTGAACCCACTCTCAGATATTCTGTTCGGCATCATCTTCTGTCTATTCTGGTACTTCAACTACTCCATCATCGTGTCCGGCATCAGTCACCTCCGCACCTCAACGACACACGACGTGGAACAAATATTATGAGCGGCTATCAACCACAGTCGCCAACTTAAACTATTGTTAAATTATTATCTAGATATAATTCTAGGTTAAGTTTTCATCATCTTGGGGGTTATTCTTGAAATCCCAGTTTTTTTTTATTCTGAGTTAACTCAACCAATTATTAAATAACCCAAATAATGGTTACAAACTTCGGTAGAACGTGCTTTTTCATAAATTTTTATTCTGACGAATGGTTAAATAATTAACTTTCCGTCTTATTTGACCATTGGTTGAGTTAACTGGGGATCATAAAACTGGGCCTAAGTCCAAACAAAACATAGCTTGACATAACGCAGATTATACTTCAACTACCCCGGGCCGGCAAATCTTTTTTTATGTTCTGATAGTCACCGGGTAGTGTGAGATATGATTTAGGCCAAGTTTTTTACTTAAAATTATAATATAGTAAGTCAAAAAAGATAAAGCCTCGTAACTATACACGCAACAGCTCGTTAACTGTTTGGACTTAGTGAATAAGGCCCATTTCCTTCTGTTACCGCTTTTGTATTCACATAATAGTGTCGTTGTCTTTAATGCGCCATCCAGACTCTCCACGAGGCTTAGATACGAGGGAACGCGAGTATAAGAGTGATGATGGTCCCCTCGCCTCGCTACCGTTCCGCTTTGCGTCGGTTTCTTAGACGCGAGTTAGACGTAGTGTAGTAGACTTAGCAGGCTACTGAATACAGCGTGTGTGGATGGCTGGCACTCCTGCAGCCCCTCGCCAAGACTCGTACCTAGAGCCTCTAAGAGTAAGGTTGCTATCCGTCCGGGTTATCCCCGGATTCGTCTTAGTTTAGAGGGCATCCTGGGAGCGTCCGGGCGGGAACTGTCTTATTTGTAGTCCAGGTTGAAAAAATGTGTCTTGGGCCGCCCACGCAGGTGATTTATGATATTATATCAACTGTTTTTAAAACACTATGTTTAAAAAAAACTTGTTGACATGTCCGGGTTCTGGGCTCTAAAAACAGGTTTTTCCGCGTCTGGTCGCCAAATTTTAGAAATGGCAACCCTATCTAGAAGGCGCCTCACAAGTCTGGATGGGGCATAATTTAATCTACCTATATTCAATAAGATACTTGATAGGTGTTATTTTAATGTCACCAGTGCACAATATTTTGTATTCGAAAATTCATTTTATTTTAAATACTTTTAACTGTTTCTCCCCAAGTACAAAAATGTATTTCGTTTGAAATCATAGAGGCTAGTGTTTTCTTAAGATGGCATGAGCCAGTACTAATTATTATAATTACTTACCAATTGCCTTTATTATGCAAAAATATTTCCTCAGTCAAGATATTTCGAATGATTACATGAATGTGGTAAAAACCTATGATAAGGTAAAAGTGCCAATTTGTTGATAACTTCCTTGAAAATATGACTCACTCTGTTGCATTTAATATTATCACTAGATGTTGTAATTTAACTAACATTTTAACTCTTCTTGTTTAATAAAATGCATATTTAATAGGACAAGGAATGTCTTATTTACTTATATTATGTTATAAATGAGGTTTTCATTCCATTATTTTAAATGATACCAAAATGAATGTTAAAATATATATTTTAATTTATATATATGCAGTTTTATTCCTATTAATATCACTTCTCCCAAGATATGTTGGGGTCCCAAGTATGTGGGTAGCTGAATGCCGTATTTACTGACCTCCACAACCTATTGCTAGGTAAAGTATTCCATAGTAAGACTGGTTGTCAGAATTGTAATATAATATAATAATATCTTGGGACATCTCACACACGGCCATCTGATCCCAAACTAGGCAGAGCCTGTACTATGGTAACCAGACAACTGATAAATATACTTATATATTTCTAAATACATACATATTATAGATAAATAACACCCAGACACAGAACAAATGATCGAGCTCATCACATAAACATTTGTCCTGAGTGGGAATCGAACCCACGACCTCCGGCTTAGCAGTCAGGATCACTAACCACTAGACCAACAGGCCAGTCAAATGATACTGACTTAACGACTGTCAAGGATCACTTATTCATATCACTTTTAATTACAAAAATTAATATACTTTTAAACTGACTGTTTATAGTATCAAATAGCAACATGTAACACAAATTATAAATAAAACCACCATATTCCTTTGCAGATTTATTGGATTAAACTTTGAGATAGCTTACACAGTATCCATTCGTGTTTCGGAATGGTTCCGGCACTTTAAGTGACATTTTCTGTAAATGAGCCAGCCCATTACTGAACATGCCTTTAGATACATCTGTCGAGACCACAGCAGGGTCCGCCAGCCATGATTCTACCTCATCGTTCATACAAAACTCCACTTTAAAAAGTATTTTGGTCACAGAGGTTGATTGCAATTCAATTTTATCGTTGAAAATTGTGTCTATATCATTTCTAAGCACTTGGAGTTCTTTATCCATCACCCATATGAGAAGATATTGCTTCTTTGCGGTAGATACTGTGCATTCTAATACTATTTTACACATCACAGTGTATTGGAAGCCAAGGTTGAACTCTCTCGTCATGTACTCAATGGTGTAAATAAAATCGTCAGTGTGAATATCTTCTGGAGTTTTGTGAGAAAATACTACAGTTTCATTATCGTTCTGCTGAATTTTTACTTCGGAATTGAAGAGTTTGACGGTGTCCTTGTTTTTGAGGCCCAGCCACGCTAGGCAGCGGTTGCAGTGGTACACTTCTCTCTTAGAGTTGAATTTGTTAGTCTTCTCAGATAATGCGCTATTGTTGATGACGAAATATGTCAGTCTGTACAAAAAATCACTTGTCTTTGGAGTCAAGTCACCATTTATGGGCACAGTAGCTTGTGAACAGTCTCCGTGACCGTGTCCATGGCAGAACCACTCCGACATATCCAAATTAGCGGTCGGCAGCTCCAAGATTCTGTCGAATTTTAAACAATTCCCAGAAACCACATTAGAGCAGTTGGAACACGTTAACTTGAGTTCCTCGCCTACATTAATATTCAATTTTAAAACGTTACCTTTGGTAGAAATATCAAAATTATTTGCCGTTAACAATTCTTTGTAAAAGTTGCCTCCATTTTTGGGCTCAGTCAGTAGTCTAAACGATATTGTACTTTTATCTATTTTGAGACAGGACATAGAGTTTGGTATGATCTGGCAGTACTGTCGCACGGGTATCACACAGCTGTCATCACACTCGTCTTCTGAATAACAATCAGAAAGACTTTCTATCGAGGAGAGACTATCTCTCCTCTTTCTATCGTAATCGTCGTTATAATAATTCAAGACGATACAATTAGCTTGTATACTAATTTTCAAATTACAATTCTTGGTAAAATCGATTCCAGTTGTAATAAAAACGTTACAGCTCCTTAATCGTGAGCGTAGCTCAATGAAAATGTTTTTGACCAACATTTTCGTTACACTTACGTACTAAATGATTTACTTATCAATTAACTCGATATTCTCGATATCTGGTTTAACGATTCTCTGTACGTGTCCGTTTGTTTCGTAGACATTGAAGATGTTGTCCATTTCTCTAATGGTGAAGGGTAGTGTGGCTTTTTTGTAGTAATCTGGAATCATTTCGATGTTTCCGATGACCGTGTCAAGGAGATGTGATTTCTCAGCATAGATGCCGGGCGCCTCGTACCTCAAGTATGTGAAATGCACGTGTAAGTGGTAGAAGGAAGGTTGGTAGTGGAGATAAACTCTTAACTGGGTCGCTGGCACTTGGTACTTCTCGAATATCTTTTTCTGGAATGAACAGAAAAAACCAATTAGGTATTTCTTCTTTGTATTTAAGTAATGTATAAGTTTAGGTCGAGTAGTTAAATCTTTGAAAATTAAAATTTTATTGCTGATAAACTGTGGGTAATATTATACCAATATTCTGTTTTTGGCCTCACTTAAATAAAATATATTTATAAACTCCAAACCAATATAGACAAACAATCTCGAGCACAGATGAATACGTAATTTTAACCCTTTACTACATACTACCCCAAATATATTCCTGAGATTCAGTATTTTTCATTCATATAATTATGCATTAGGTATGTGAACCATATCCCCATACGATAACTAATGTGACGAACCATATTTATGGGATTTTGTTTAAAAGCCAGCTGTCGCTCGCACATTACTAGTATTCTTGTTAACCCCTCGTGCTAAGCTAAAAACTTGTATTACGAGTGGGTTGACAATTTATTTCACATTTCAAAATAGTAAATTCAACTTCTAATGTACATGGACTATTCTTACATATTTTTCGGATAAAAAAATCAGTCAAAATCAACCCACCTTCCCCTCGTCCCTAATTCTCTTCAACAGCGGCAGATGGCTCGCATCCAAGTCCCTCAAAGACTTGATGCCCCTCCGTCTGACAATAGCCAATAAGTATAATGTCTCCTTAGTGATCCCGTCCCACTTCAAGTCTGGGAGTAGGACGAAGCCGTCTTGCTCACACTTGTTGTCGTAGACTATTCTATCCTGCTCACTCTTACCATTTAGGATGTTGTAGACCCACTGGAAAATAGAAAAAGATTACGAATAGGTTTAATTCATTAGTGAGGAAGCGTAACGTAAAACTTGGTAAACAGGGGTTGCTAGAGACAAATTTGGAAAGGGGTAATTATCTACTTTTTGTTTACTCGCATGCGCTTATACTCCATTTAAAATAGCATTAGACAGAAGTTAAAAAAGGTTATTTATAATGTACACTTTGTTGCAAAAGTACAATAAACTTGTTACAGTTACGATTGACGCCTATAAATTAAAATCTATTTACATACCAGCTGTCACACTTATTTGTAATCATGTTAATCATTTTTCATAACAAATTATGTGGCTTACATTTATTTATAATATTTCATTCCAATCTAAAATGACAGTGTCAATGCTAAAAAGCTAAAAGAAGCAGTGATGAACAATACTGGAACGTTTTTCGTTTTACTATTATCCTACCATTATTTGTTTATTTATTATTTTATTATGACTAAATCCTATGATGAAGACGAAGAAGTTTCACTATAGTGTGTTGTAAGTTGTTATTTTAATTAAAATATTGTTTTAAAAATTACTTTTATTTTAATCTTAATTAAATCTAAGTCATCATGACATGATTGGTTGTCTCATTCATTGTTTTGGTGTAAGTTTGTAATGTGTGATGAAGATATTGTTATAAATAAAGCGTAATTTAAAAAAAATAGTTTTATTTCGTTTATTTAAGTACTTAAAACAATTTCTTTGAAATAAAATGTTTTCAATTCCTGCTTCTGCGAGCCTCTTTTTTCTAATGCTATAATAAATGGAGTATAGTTATAAATGAAAACAGTTTTTTTTTTCTAATTTATTTAACAGTTATATCAGTATCTTATTTCATAAATCGTTTACAAGAAGCATCTGGTGCCTATTCGCCCCTTTTTATCCTAAATCTGTAAAAAGTAAAAAAAAACCTCAATTTTCCATTCATCTCATCATACCCGGTATTAGAACGTAGTAAAACTACTTAATTTCAAGAAAATCAAGAATTTTATTCTATTCACAGTCTAGTGCATTTCTAGCTACAAAACACTTCACTATTGTTCTTATAACAGCAAAAGAAATAACATTACCCATACATTTGACCAACGACCGACTTTCCCATTAATATAATTAAGGGTTTTCACCATTCACAAAAAATTATAAGAAAAAGCCAACATTAATTGGATGAAACACGTTTTTTAATCATGATTTACACTACTTGGAATGCGTCTACCATGTCAGCTACGGTACACTGGGCATATCTAATAATTTACATCATCGCGATGTGAACGCAACAAAACAAAGTAGGTACATTACAATGTAACAATCTCAATTGAAAACACGACATGTGTTGAAGATTATTATTATACTAGCTGTGGATCCCGGTTCCACCCGCGTAAGTAGGTCCCGTTCACGTTAAACATGATCTACCACAGTATTCTGTATCATGAACTCCTGGCACTACCGCCTAAAAAATGATTTTTTTTTTTCATTATTTTGTAAGGTTTTTCTAAACCTTGTTCTGACAAAAACTACTTATTTATATGTATGAAATTTGCCTTTAACAAGTGTCTCGAAAACCATGATAAAATATTATCTACTGATTCTAATCATCTCCCTCGTATTTTTGCTATACTATTTATTTGAGGTAAAATTAAATAATTTTGCCAAAACATCCATATTAATAGATAAATACTGGCCCGGGGGTCAATATACAAAATTTTGTACTAGAAAAAACTGAAAAACAAACTACATAATATGGTGTTATAACCGAGGAAGTCAAATCTATCAGAAAGGTAATTAATAATTAGTTTCCTAAAACACTGACCTTATTAAAATTAAATAACAAGTTATGTATATTATGTACATAATGATACCGCCCTACAAATGTCCCACTGCTGGGCGGAAGAAGGAACAAGCATTGATCACCACGCTTGCTCATTGCGGGTTGACTGTTTGTCAATGCTGTCTTAGAATAATAAAGAAAGGTTTATCTGACTTGCCCTATAACTATAAGAAACGCTTCTTTTTAATTAAGTATGTAGGTACTTAATTAAAAAGAAGCGTTCATTATAACTTTAAAAAGTCACATTGGTACTTGCCTGGATTCAACCATATTATTATGCATTTGAATCCGATCATTGAACCACTAAGCCACCATGACACTAACACACACAATAACAATAATTCAAAAACTTCTGTACTTATCTACGCAGCTATAATCAAACTAATAATGATGAATAAAAATATCCTGTGCAAGTACAAACTTTTATAGAACAATCAAATCAAACAACTGCAAGACAATAATTCTGTCTTATTGTTTAAAATTAATTCAAAACAAACATTGAATATGCTGACCAGTGACCAGTCTATTTGTCTTTTTTATTCTTCTATCATAAACTAGCTGTACCCACGACGTTGTCCACGTTGATCGGCCATAATAATTGGAATGGCAGTGGCGCTAGCTGTTGAAAATTCGTTGTACCAACTCAGAATCCTTCGTGGGCTCATGCGCAACAACATAGCTAAAGATCATCACATGACCAAATGCATAGTTTATGAATCTATAAAGGACATACAGACCAACATTCATTTTTATATATTAAAGATAGACTAGCGGAACCGTCCGGCTTCGAACAGGTAGCATAGTAAATATTTTACCCTGCAGTTAGCATAATAATTAATTACCTGTAAATTAAACTGCTCCTTTTCAATGTGGGGTAGAGTCAGTTTCTCATACAGCTCCGGTGTCTCCAACACAATATGGACTTCTTGCTGGCTAAACTTGGCTATATGCTTCTCTGTGGCCGGATATGTAATAGATGTCTTTACACCTGCAAGATGTAGAAATAAATTTTGTATACACAACATATGAATTGAATGCAGAAATGAAGAATATACCAAAAAAGTCGGTTTACGGACGGTTTAATTCATTTGTATTATAAACCTCAAGAAGGTGCTTGAAACGTTAATATATGCTAATGTCTTAGTGGTTGTTTGGTCAGTGAACCTGACTGCTAAACACAAGATTGTGGATTCCATTCCTACCCAGGACAAATCTGTGTGATAATGAGCACTATCATTTTTTCTGTCTGGGTGTAATTTATCTATAATATGTATTTATATAGAAACTAGCTGTACCCGCGACGTTGTTCGCGTTAATCAATATTTGTAAATCTAAACCATTCTCGAATCCATCTGAAGACACACAGCAAATTTCATTTTAATCGGTCCAGCCGTTAAGGAGAACTTCAGTGACATACACACGCACACAAGAAATATATATATAAAGATATTTAAATATGTTTATTAGTTGTCTGGTTGCCTTAATACAGGCTGTGCCTATTACTTGCTGGGCTTCTAAAATGCCACTAACAATGCTTTATGCATAGCTAAGAACTGGTCTAGAAGAATCTAATATCAATATAATTGAATATTATAACATAATTATATAGTATAAGCAAAACATACATTTTAATTGTTACAATACATATTTTACTTTGAAATTTTATTTAGTACACAATTGAGTATCATACTACAAGATCTATTTTTTTAGTATACTTTGCCATATAAATTGAAACAAAATCTTTATACAGGTAATTCAGTGATAAGAAATATAGTGATAAGTTATGCAAATAATATATTGACTCCCAAACTGTTATCACATTTAATTGTTGAAACAACAAGATATACTTTGTCTATATAATAATTATATAAAGTATATTGTGCCATTTGTAAAAGTTCAAGTAAGTAATAATATTTGTAAGATAATGGCCAATGGCCAGCTGTTTTATATTATTTATACATTATATACCAACATTTGTACCTATATTTAATTAAAGGAAAAGAAAGTCTTTGGAAACATCCAACACAATGGTTCAACTAATTTAATATGTAAAAGAAAAACAAAAAGGAATCTAATAAAAAATGGAAAATATAAGAAGAAAAATAACACGCCATTTAAGCCAATTAACAATGAGAATTACACAATTTAATTTTAAGGAAATAGTGACTACAATACCTAACATATGGCACTATATGACGCAGGATTTTAACCACAAAAAAATTACGCACCTACATACAATTAACTACATAAAATTGGATTTTTACATTACAATTCGAGAGATTTGCACATTCAATTTGAGAGTCACGAAAGATGTTTAAAAATACACACAACACAGTGTTAGCGTGACTAATACTGCTTGAGAATAAGGAACTGTGGTGGTGGGACAATAAGAACCTTGAATATTTGAAAGCAACTCACCATTGATAGAAGCGCGGGGAAAACACTCGTAATTACCGTAAATATCGTTCTGGAAAAATGTCTTAAGCTCCGTATCTACGGAAAAATAACCTTTATTGTCCAATTCCTCGATCTTGAAAGCATTTTTCTCTAAAATAACTAAAGCCACGCCACTTTTGTCTTTAAATTTTCCTTGCACACAAACAGATTTCCTAACCGAATTATTATTTAAAACCTTCTCCAATATAAAATCTTTCAGTTCTAACTGATTATCACTCACAGTGTTATCATTTTCGTGATTAATTTTAATTTTCTTACTGCTAGGTTCTAAATCGGGGCTTTGGTTATTACTGTCGGACATCTTGTGACAAAATTGCCAGATTCGAAAATTAAAATGCGGGAAGGAAAACAGATTAAAAAGATTTTATGGTAAAAAAACTGTTCTGATAAGAAAATGATGCATCCAAAAAAATCCTTTTACATACCTACATGTACGCTCTAGTATATTATGTTGCTTGTTTTTCTGTTGTTAGTACAAGGCGTCAACTACGTTAAAGTTGTTTGTAGTTTGCTATTGGAACCGGTCATATCTGCAGCAGATAGATGGCGCACTAAGTATGATTACGAGAAGATTGAGGAGATGAAATTTTTAGGTGTTTGATTTTAAAAGCAAATCGTGAAATAGGTATATCTCTTCTAATATATAAAATTCTCGTGCCGCAATGCTCGTTACCTTACCAAACTCCTCCGAAACGGCTGGACCGATTTGTAAATTGTATTAATTTTGTGTGCATATCCGGTACGTCTATGAATCGGCCAGCATCTATTTTTCATACCCCTAAAACGCCCTAAATGATAGGGATTGTCCTCTCCAGATTTGTTTTATATGGCAGGACAACGTTGGCCGCCGTTTGCTATAATTTATATATGTACATAGATAACACTATGTAACTACAAGCTCGCTGTATGTTTAGTTGATCAAGCGCTATCTTGTTTCCGGATAATCAAAAAGAGTGGTCCTCAGTTGACTATCAATTAAAAAGACTAAACAACACCGGTGTGGTAGTTGTACATTCTGATTCTCATTTATATCTACCTAAATAAAGTCTGATTTCCTTATTTCAATCAAATCCTGTTTAAATATTAAATAATGGTTGTCGTTGTTATTCATGGACAAAGCATAAAGTGATGAATTGATCGCTTATCGTCCTGTTATGCCGGTCAATAGGCTGCCAACAAATGTTCCTATTCATGGACCCAAAGTGTACAGGGTGCTTTGTTATGTAACTTTTTTTTCTATAAAATATGCATGCTCTATACATTTACATACAATGTTTTTGTAGTTCTAATCCTACTATATCCTACTTCCTACTAATATAATAAATGTGAAAGTGTGGATGTTTGGATGTTTAGAGGTTTGGATGTTTGTTACTCAATCACGCAAAAACGGCTGAACGAATTCGGATGAAATTTGGCAAGCATGTAGCCTTTAACATGGAAAAGAACATAGGCTACCTTTTATCCCGATTCCTTAAGTAGTTCCCGAGGGAAAATTGAAAATTGTTTACGAGCTAAGCCGCGGGTAGACAGCTTTCAAATTTGGTATCTATGTCACCTAAGCTATGGAAAAGGACATGCACTTTCTATACCGATCTCTTAAATAGTTCCTGTGGGAAGATTAAAAATTGTCGTGGCAGACAGTCGCGGGTAGAAGCTAGTAATAATATAAATGAGATATCTACTAGGTAGAGGTTTTAATCCAAAATATTAAGCCTACTGTATGTCTGGAATAAATCTGGAATTTGTAATTTTCCTTCTTTTTGTTCATAAGCCATGTCTTGGTCCCCAAGATGGGTTCAGTTTCCTGACTCACCGTATCCAGGAGATAGCTGGCCTCCACAGACCAGTTTTATTGACTACTCAGTGTAAGACACTTCTCCGTGTTTGGTTCTTAGTAAACTTTGTAATTATACAGAGTATAATTGTAATTATAATTATATTGTTTTAATTATAAATATTTCTAATTGTAATAATTATATACAGGTTTAATTTTATTTTATTTCATACGCTTCATGTTATTTTATTTCCGTGATTTATGAATGTGTTCACAAGTTAAGATTTAAACCAGGGCCACAAGATACAAGTAAGCTTAGTTTGTGGCAAAGGAAATCATTAGCTATAAGTTTACTTTGAACAAATAAACATTATTTATTACTTATATATTATAATTAGGTAGGCTATACCGCATCATTTTTTTAGACTAATTGTTCGATGAGTCATAACTAAATTATAAATGTAACGCCACGATAATATTACCTCGCACTTCTTTGTTTTGATTTACCACCTAACCTACACCAATTTTTACCTTTACTTACATCTTTCATGCAGTTTCAATGCGAGTATAGTTAGGCTTGTCTCGTCTTTGGTAGCGAGTACTTGCATTCTAAATCAATATTTACCGAAATGACTAAGAGAAAATTGGAGCCGCCTGTATAACGTGGAAGTTCATAACATGTTTATAAGACGACGCGACTAGAGATGTGATTAAAAGTTAAAAAAAAATAGTTGTTAAAAATTAATTGTTAAATAAAAATAACGTGTTAAGTTAAATGTTAAAAATATAACGGATAACGTTTATCAGTTTCGGTAACAAGGGTAACGTAATAAGGTTTACGTTTATTACGTTAGATTGTCATTTATATTGATGCCTGTTATTGGTTAAAAGTTAAGTTTTTTTTAAGTATTTATTGAGTAGGTATAAATATTGAGTAAAAAGTGAGTTATTTGTAAAATTAAAACTTATGCACTTATAGTTTAAATTACTTTAAATATCAAATTATAAAACCTATGTAACGAACACTGAAATCGCGCAAAAGTCAATTCAAGTTATCCGTTAAATGAAATTTATTGTTTAGTTTCACCGTTTGATAACAATTTAACATTATAGGCTGTTAACGCATGAAACATTAAAAGTTAAATTTATTTTTGCATCAAAAACAAAACGTATCATTAGCAACATAAGACTCAAAGTTCTTTAATTTTAACTCGCGACAAGATGTTAAATGTTATTTTTGTTATGCCAAGCGATTTAACTCTTATAATTTAAGCAATCAAGACGTAATAATGATCACTATTGCTTGCTGTTATTGACAACGCCATCTAACATATTTTAACGTCATAAACTCTTCCTAAGTGTAAGTGGCGCCGATTAAATAAAACTCTCGACTTGTTTTATTGTGCCTACGAAATGCGTTATAACTTTTAACGATTATGTCAAAATTATTTATTGATGTTAAAAGTTAAAAATAAATAATGTGTTAAATTAAAAGTTTAAACGTTTAATCCTCACCTCTGGACGCGACCCTACTCAGGGGCGGTCAAAGGTCGCCTCTACACTTTTACCGCTTTCTTCTAGCTCTAAGGATTATTTACAAATGTTAGTTTTTGAATAAGCGTTTACAACGTTTTGTACATGTGAACAGTGAAGGTTATGTATTATAATTAAGATAACTAATCTAAATTACATACCCTTTACATGTAAACGCTCATTCAAAAATTTCATTAAATAATTATACTTAGTAATATAATCGTAAATAATTGAACGAAACGAACATCTCGACTGCGTAAATTGTAATTTCAAACTTATAAAATAAATTTTGAAGAACTAAAAAAGATAAATATATTGTACCGGCTTTCAATTAAATTTCTTGTCATGAACTCATGGTCGATTAGTCCACAGTAGGAACTTATAACAATACTCCGTTCAGTAAAGTTTTATAAATAGTAATTATTATTATACACATAGAATAACAATAGTATATTACACATGGTACTGAATCAGATTTTTCTAAGAACTTCTGAGAGGGACAGCGCGTACGCAGTCCCTCACTACCAAAAATTACGCGTCCGAGTTATCCACATTAGGGATAATCGCAAGGGTCAACCCGCCCGCAGTGCAATGGGAAGGCCTCGCCCTGGGAGAACCGCCTTCATGATCACGGTTTCTCCTACGCCAGGTAAGTATGATTTCACTACCGCGGCCTCGGGTAGTCGTTCACTCGCCGAAAATCTTAACACCGCCATTCAGAAAACGTCTCTCAAAGCACAACGCCATCTATTGCGCGAACGCGAACTAAAGTGTGCCACCTAGTACCTACTGTGAATCACTACAGAGGGGTGGCGCTGTGGTGCACAAAAGCAACGGTCGCTACATAATTATTCTAATCATACAACTTTGGTGGCGAATGTTAAAGCAAACAAATTGGTAATTATGACGCTCCTTTTACTAGAATGTTTTAAATATGTTCCGCCATCTATATCCGCCAGAATTGAGATTGGCAGAGTCTACTGAAGACGCTGCCCGGCCGCATGACCTTAAAAATTACATATTGAATAAGAAAACGCACTTCAATAAACACAATACAACATAATACTCTACTATGGCAAACAAAAATACAAAGGGTACTACAGCTGCCATTATAACACAGTCATGGAAGAGTTTTCAAAATTGAGAGCGCAAAAATTATATTTATGTGATTGTCTATAGGTTTATGAAATTGTTTGAAGGGCAAAACAAAATCAAATCAAAATTCAAAGGCAATCGCGACAATACTGAGTAAAAAATATTAACTTTGAATTTAAACTAGGTATGCCAGAAGTATAAAAGTACCTAGATTAAAATAAAAAATGTCTCCTAAACATGATGAACAAGTTGATAACGCTAAATATTGTACAATTTGTGTCGATTTATGATATACAAAGGACGAAATTATCGGATTACATAATATGTATGTGTTGTTGCTTGCTGGCTTGCTTTGCCTATGTGACATGTCATGATAAGTTTTAATATGTAAATCATAATACCCATAAAGACAACACGAATGACATGAAAACATTCCAAAATTAACCGACTCCCAAGAGGAGGACTTTCTATGTTCTACTGTATGTATTTTTTTATGTATGTCCACCGAGATCTCCGTCAGTCGTGAGCGGATTTTCAATTTGGTTTGTTCTTCAAGGTGGTCCTATTGTCACCATGTCAGGATCTGATAATGGGATCCCTGGGAATTCGAGAGAAACCCTCATATTTAATAGGCACATAGTACGTGTTTTATGTTTTTTCTTAATCTAATGACGTTTTCGCATCACTCCCAGATGGGAGTCACCACCTCATGATGCTCAGCTGGTGATTAAAGGTACAACTCCTTAACGGTTAGGAGTTGAAGGATAATTCTATATTAAAATAATTATTATGGAGGCGAATAAAGAGTTGTATTCGTTAGGGTTATTCAGGTGAGCTGATGATGGAAGATAAAACTTCTTAAAGGTTAAAAGTCAAAAGTAAATGACATAGGTCTACAAATGGTGCTACATAAATGAATAATTACTCAAGTGATATGTTATTCAACTTACTACGATTAATTTAACTAGAACTTTAATAAAAACAATCAAATAAAAAAAAGCACTTCCAAAACCAATGTCTATACCTAACGACTTAAAAGCATAAATTTTTAAATTAGATACATTATAAATTCCATTGTTATATTACCAACTGATTTTTTTAAAGTCGGTGCCCGTGCCGAAGTCGGTAGGTATCGAAAACCTTTTTTCTTTTAGCCGATTTATGTATTGTGTTTTATTGAAGTGCGTTTTCTTATTAAATATGTAATTTTTTTGGCCTCCGGGCGGGCGGCAACTTCAGTCGACTTTGCCAACGTTTCATCTCAATTATGGCGGATGTACAAAATATTTAAAACATTCTAGTAAAAGGCCACCAAAGTTGTATGATTAGAATAATATTATGTAGCGACCGTTGCTTTTGTGCACCACAGCGCCACCCCTCTGTAGTGATTCACAGTAGGTACTAGGTGGCACACTTTAGTTCGCGTTCGCGCAATAGATGGCGTTGTGCTTTGAGAGACGTTTTCTGAATGGCGGTGTTAAGATTTTCGGCGAGTGAACGACTACCCGAGGCCGCGGTAGTGAAATCATACTTACCTGGCGTAGGAGAAACCGTGATCATGAAGGCGGTTCTCCCAGGGCGAGGCCTTCCCATTGCACTGCGGGCGGGTTGACCCTTGCGATTATCCCTAATGTGGATAACTCGGACGCGTAATTTTTGGTAGTGAGGGACTGCGTACGCGCTGTCCCTCTCAGAAGTCTTATTACATCCCCTCAGCCTCAGATCTCCAAAGGTCCGGGTCTCTTTAAAAGTTATTTATTTAAAAACTTCACGTTCAAATTGAATACAAAGCTAGGCATTTTCCGCCAGTCAACCAGTTATCCCGTAAATAGAAAGAAATAATAGCACAATAACATGGTATTTACGATGATTTACGTAATAACAAGGCGAAGCGGCTATTGGATATACTCCATAACACTATTATTGTGTTCTTTATCGTTTATTTACTTGTATAATGATTTTCTATGAATTTAAAAATACTAACGTAAGCATCCAAAAGATAAAATTTTATGTTCAGATGTTAAAATAACTACCAATCGTAACATCGTACAAAAATATAAGTACTTTAATCCAAATAATAACTAAAAAAGTACTTTAAAATTTCATTCAAAAAATGCAATAATTTTAAATTATTACTCAAACCCATATTTTTAATTGGGTTCAATTCGTTATAGGCTTAGGCGACTCAGCATCTAATAGAGCCAATTCATAACCTCATTTCTTCGCCTCAAGGGCCATATAATATCGTAAATAATGCAACTCGTTAGTGGCCAGTAACAATCCCACAACTCGCTTAATTGTGTTTACAGTTAAATAAATAAAATCAAATTAAGTTTTTATGATTGGTCATACTGGATTATGTTAAGGGGTGGGTTATAAGTTTGAAAGATTTTATATATTTTTTATTTCTTTCTTTCTTTATTTAGCGGTTAGGTAAAGGTAGGGGCTCAAGGCTAAGTTTAAGCCATGCAGTTTGATCGATAATACAGGTTAAGCAGCGCTCACCGCGGTTAGTCCGTGGATGGGTGACTGTAATCATATCGAGACCCCTCCGTGCCTCAGAAAACATGTTATGTTGTTGGTCTCGACTGTCATACAGTGATCTTTGAGAGTCGTTAAGTCGTTACAATTCTGACAACCAGTCTTAGGGATACTGTATTACCTAGCAATGGGTTGTGGAGGTCAGATACCTAGGTAGTCGCTGCATGTAAATTACGGTATTCAGCTAAATCCGGTAAGAGTGGAAGCCGACCCCAACATATCTTTGGAAAAGGCTAGGCAGAAGAAGAACCCGTTAGGTACCTAGGTATTATAAATTAATTATTTATAGGTATACATTTTTAATTTCGCATTAGTATCAAATTTGTCTACTTAGTAGGTACTACTCATAAGCCTAAGAGTGGGCTATACGAAGATAAACATAATGATAATGGGACAACAAATAGTTAAGTAGGTAAGTATGGTCTTAACAATCTTATCCATGTTTCTTGTTAATAGTTAGTAGCTTATGTATGTTCCGGCGAAGAAAACCTATTTAGCGTTCTTCTCACTGCATCCTTGTATCCTCAGTGCATCCTGCACTTATCTTCATATTTCATAAACCAAAAATCTAATTAGTGTTAAATAAGAATAATAATAAAAGTTTATCATTATTTGTAGTCTAGAGAACAAATATTTTAATTAACTTTTCCCTTAATTGGTTAAAACAAGCAATTAACGAAAGATAAATATTCTATATTGAAACCAAAATCTGTAAAATTATTCAACTTATAATATAAATGTAAATGGACTAACCATTCAAATAATACCGGTAAAATGGGGTGAATAGGGATTGAGAGGTGAATAGGGATAAAACCAGGAAAATATTTCGACACTCAATATTAATTCTAAATTCGTTACAATTTCTTCCATTTTTTGTGGTGTAATAGTAGAATATTGAAAGTTCTCGTTGCAACAAAGAATATGCATGAAATTAGTTGCAAACTATCAAAAAAACACATTTGAAAATAACTTTTAGTGGCGGTAAATATTTAAGTGTTACAAACTTTGCACTCTTTAATTTATTTCTTAATAACAGAAGACAATTGTGATTTAAAAACGTTATTTAGTGTTTGGGCCATCATATATATATTGAAGGTAAGTTTTAGTTGTTAATTGATTTAATTTATTTGATAAATTAGAAATAGATGCAAAATCTGTTGTTTTTGGGGTGAATGGGGACGTCTCAAGTATGAATAACAACGAAAGAGAGGTCATTTGGGATAAGAATAAGTTGAATAGGAACGACTTAAGTATGAATAGGTACAGGTTTGTAGGGTTGTCACTAAGTAGTTATAACATTCTTTTTTTATATGTGTAGGCAAGAATTCAGTTTAGTCATGGTGTTTTTTTTTCTAAATTTTTATTTCATTATTGATGCATGTACTTGTATTATGTGGCAAATATTTGTATTAATAGTTACATATTGTTTTCCATTTTCAGATATGTCTCGCGTGTACGTATCAAATTCACATGTACTATTTTATTTTATCATCTGATAACAAATTCAAACAAAATAATAGCATTTGATTATTACAATCAAGGAGTGCCAGCCCTAGCCAATTTCTCTATTGACCTTACTTTCGTCCCCATTCACCTCAATTTCAGGGTGAATAGGGATAGCATATATTATTGCTTTTTTTGCTTAAACTGGAATGCTTATTGCATAGTTTTAAAATAGATAGCAAAGATACTACCAAGACTCAATAATTTTGATCCTGTTAAAGCAATATATCCATCAACAACTATCATATAATTGTTCATAAAGTTGTAACTTGTCCCTATTCACCCCGTTTTACGGCCGTATCAACACCCACAGAGTTAACTTATCAAATACATTAAAATATATTGCCGCGATAAAATTTTAATGCATTTATACCATAAATTGAAAGCTCTACCTCTGTGGTAAATAAAGTTCAATAACACGAGGGTAGAGCATGTGTGTCTATGATTTTATTTTCAATATGGGGGCCAATAATTGGTACAAATTATGGAGGGTAGAAGTAAGGAGGGCAATCTGCGTACATGAAAATTGTCCGTCAAAATGTATTAAATTAGGATGGCGCCACATTTGCATCAGGGTAAATTTTAAAGGAAGCTAATAAAAAGTCAATCAATGTACTATTCACAGTTTACGAAATAAAATCACTCCAGCTACAAGTTTTCTCATTAAAATTCTTCAAGGTTATATTTACTACATTATTTTGAACTACGCAAGTAGTTGAAATTTCAATAAGTATCTACTTTGGTCGATAATAATATTAAATTGTTTAACTCGACATACTTCACTTCGTTTACAAATTGCTACATTCATACCATACCCTTTGGACACACCAGCGCCATTCTGGAGGATTTTGGAACTGTTATTTAGCGCATACAACTGGACACTTTTTCAACTTTTCTCCCATATAAGATTGCCCTCCTTACCTCTACCCTCCATAGTACAAATGTAAGGTAAACAGAAAGGGTTTGTAATTTGATAATAGACCATCATACTTAAAAGGGACTTTTAATGGAATATTGGTCAACTGTGGCTTTATTGAGGCACGATGGTGGAATGCTTAGCAAAGTGTATTGTTTTCGCGAGATTGAAGACTCGAAGCCATGACATTAATAATTTTATTAAGGATTAAAATTGTATTGACGGAGAAAAGGATAGGTCATTAATAGGTGTACACAGAAATACGAACAACTTCTTTCTTATATCTATGGGTACCTATAAAACCACACACACTAATATTTGCATAACAATGTGCTCTGCTTGACACCCAAATAATAATAAGTGCAACTGCAAATAAGATTTAATTTATTTTTAAATGTGTCCCAACTACTCCTTAATCCCATATAAAACTTTTACTTACCGATAATGAGTTGCATCACGTCTCTATTAAACTACATTACAAGCTGGGAGCATCTTTAAAATTCGAATTCATTAATTTCTTTATTCGACCGGTATCGATAATGGAGGTGTTTGAAGAATCGATTGAATGGACTTAATTAAGCCGTACGGGCGATACTTGTGCCTGACCTGTTATATTTTTTAATATTTAATCTGGATTACGTGCGTGTTTCAAAATTATTTGTAAAATAATTAAGTTACTTGATTGCTGCTTCATTTGATTATGATTTTAATGGCGATCTTATTTTAATGGGATTATGGTTCGTTCATTAAAGCGTGGGTTTGGATTGCTCAATCAACTGTATACAAGTATTTTTCCAGTATCATATCGGCCGAGATATATCGTGTAGTAGAACTTGTGCCACATGAGACTTGGCAAGCGTCAGTAGTGGGGAGCTTGCTCAGGTTACGCGCTTCCCGCGCCTTTTACGCCACCCGGCACTTGACGACGCCCGGTCTGTAGCAGGGGGCTACCTTATTCCGCCAAAGAGACATATACCTACCTAACTACTACTCTACTACTCTCTACTTTTTTCTTCTTCTTCTTTTAGTGTCGAGGTAATGGTAGAACATTGGCCCAGTACTTTGGACATTAACCCCATTGACTAACGGTGATGGAAAACATCGTGAGGAAACCTGGATTCCAAAAATTGGAAACTGAAATCGCCAACCCGTAGTAAGTCAGCGTGGTGATCAATACTCGTTCCTTATCCATGTGAGAAGAGGCCTGTGCCCAGCAGTGGGACATTTATAAGTCAGTATACCTACGGTATACCCAAAATAAACATCCGAATTGATAACCTCCACGTTTTTTAAGTACTTATAAGTTATCCTACTCTACCTACCTCCATACCAAATTTTATCAAAATTGGTCCAGCCGTTTTAGCTTGAAGAGGTAACAAGCATACACATCACAATCTTTCAACTTTATTCTATTAGTGTAACTAGCTTTTTTTCGCAGCTCCGCCCGCGGTGCCGTTGGTTATCGCGGTAAATAGTACCTACTGATGAATTAATATTATTATTTGGATATTAAACCAAATTTTTCAAATCGGACCAGTTGTTCCAGAGATATGTGCGTTCAACCAAACAGCCTCTTCTGCTCTACAATATTAAAATATTTACTTATAGATAAGCGTTGATATTATGTTTGGAATTGACACCAAATAAATTTGATAGATATTTTTCGAATCAAATTGTTGTAATTGACAGAATTATGTTTTCTTACGGTCCCGGTGGTGTCACCCGTATGTTCGTGCCAATATGCCAGATTCCCAGGTCCATTATGTTCATTTGTTTTTATTCCAAGCATGCTAAGGTCTGTTCATCTATACTTGTCACAAATAGTAAACAAACCGACGTCAATTACAAATCACGATTTTTCTCAAAAATCACACAATGTATGTTACCACAATTAGTTTACAATTCTGAATAGATCACACAAAGTTTCCCATCACTAATTTTATTGACATTTCTTACATACGTCATATTTGTTTACATGTTTGGACAAGTATAGATGAACAGACTATAGATGACATCAGAAATATAACAGGCCATTATAAATATCAGTTGTTATGGAATAAACTGAATAAGATTAAAAATAAATCAATAATGCTTGCTATTGAGACCATAGCATGCTAGGGTTCAGTAGGTCGACGGATGTAGGAACCTGCGTTGGGATGGGAACGCGAAAACCGTATTGAGTATTTTTTTAGAGGAGCTTGTTGCTCTGTAAACCTTACGATTAAACCGATAATAAAGGTTAAGCCGCGCTAGCCGCGATTTGTTCGTGGATGGGTGACGAGTTTGATGTACGATGTATGTGACTATGTTCTATGATGTACACGTACCGGGACATCTAAGCGCCTCCTTTAAAATCACGTTAAGCTGTAGGTCACGACTCTGATTAGTTTATCTTTGAGTCAAAAATTAAAATGTTTTTGTTTCTCAAAAACTACAAGAAGTCACTAAAAAACGTTTAACTAATCTAACGACTCTAGGTGCACGGTTCCAAGGTGTCCGAACCGGCAAGAAACTCCATAATCAAAATCAAAATGTTTTTATTTCTAGTAAACCTAAAATAGGCGCTTTAGAAACGTTAACTTTAAAAACTACTGACTCTAGGTGCGCGGTTCCAAAGTGTCATTCCTATGGAGAAGAACCGGCAAGAAACTCCATAAGTTACTGTTTAAAACTCATAGGTAACTCTTTTAAAAATTGTTTTATAATAATAGTCACAGTTATGCGTCAACAGCGCAAACAAGCCGGCGCATGGCGTGGAAAATATTAAAATGACATCTTCGGCGTTGGTAGACATAATTATGCAATGCATTCAAGTCTTTCAGTCATACTATTCTGACAACCATTCTTGCTATGGGATGCCGTATTACCCTGTAAAATTGGTAGTGGAGGTCCGATCGTAGTCGCTCCATCCAAACAACGGTATTCAGCTAAATCCGATAAGAATGGTAGCTGAAATCAACATGCTTGGGAAAAAGCTTGACAAATTATGACCATTTTTGTTCAAAATTTTGGAAAAAATATGTAAATATCGAGATTTCTTGACATAAAACTCTTTGTACATTATACTTATTTTTCTTGGATTTTTTCATTATCAGATAGGACATAGCTTAGTTATCGACGAAAACCAAGATATTGTTGTAATTTGAAAATGCGTTTTTATTTATGTTTTTTAAACTCGCATGACCCTGACATGCATTCTAGTAGACAATAATTCCGACTTCCTCGTAAATGACACCACATCGGTTGTCTAATCTTACTAAGAGCACTTCTTTATGACTTCGACTAAATTAAAGGTGATACATTTAATTGACTGGATACCAGTTAGGTTGGGGACACACTGCGACGTTTTTAATGTACGGCCGCATTTTGTAAGTTTAGAAAAAAATACTAAGTAAGTACTCTTAAACCTGCATAATATAAAACATAATATTGTTTATTCGCGGAACCCTGTGTCATCAGAATAAAGATAAAACAAAAGGTTTATAAATAGCAAACAGGAAAAAAAATAAGTATATACGCCTTAAGTATGTTAGTGACTTTGCACTTCTGAAACTGTAATTTTCACAGGAATTTTGAACTGTATTTTTTTAGTCACTTCCTTTGCCCGACTCTTGTTTTTAAACAAGGCCACATACAATAAAAAATCTAAGCTTCAAGTCCTCGACCAAAATAGCATAAACAAAAGTAATGTTTTCCAAGTAATGTAAAGTCATAATAGGTACCTAATTCATAACAAGAAATATTTTAACGAACAACGATCATAATAGAAATATTATTGTAATATAATTCTTTGCCCTCATTGTGTCCCTGTTAAAGTTAATAATGGCGGTCGCGCCGGGCGCATGCGCGAGCGATGACAGTTCCACTACAGTTTCCCGCCAAGACGCGCGCGTTTAGTTACACATCCTGTTTATTGGATTCGAGTTTTTATTATTATTTAAAATCGATTTAATTTCTGTAAGTGTTTCGTTACGGTTCTGCGTTTTATTGGAAAATTATATGAATTTAATAGCTTGTGATCGAATCAAATGAATTAAAACTGTATTGATATGTGACGAAATAATTGGAAGCTTTTGTTAAACTGGGTCAAAGTTAACTTAACTTTTAGTTTTTAAATTTTAATTGTCTCTTAAACTTATGAGCTGTTCATAAAAACTGTAATTAATTCTACCGCTACAATACAAGCGGCAGACCGTAAATCCTATAATTTCAACGTCCGAAACAGACAATACGAAAAAAAGCAAAAATAATTCAGTTTTCTACATCCGTTCTTTACCGCAGTGCCGATGCCGTAGGTATTAGATAATGTTTGAAAATTAAATAAAGGGCGCTCTTTCCCTAATCAAGATTCGACGGTCAAATTCACGGAACCAAAATTATCTGCTATGTGTTTAATAAATAATTTTCAATAGCCATTTTGAATAACATTATTGATCGAAAATTGATTTTCTTACATTATTTGTATAAGTAGTAGCTTATATAAATGATGTAAGAAAATCATTACAACATTTTTATATAAAAAAATAGTTGTATAAAACAGTTTTATCAATATAGAAAACATATAAAAGAAAAAAACTAGTTATCGAACATTTTTTTTCTGATTACAAGCTATTAAATAAAAAAAAATATTAATATTATTTATTTTTAAATTTAGAATAATTTGACAGTAAGAGACGTTTAAAAATGAAGTCTTTACCGTACATAGTGATGTACATACTCGCCTTAAACTCTGTGAACAGTGAGAAACCGTTTAAAAGTGTACCGGTGACAGTTAAAACGTATGAAAACGATACAGTTCTACTGCCTTGCTATATGGATGAGATGGGTAAGTTTCTAACACAGCATAATGTGGAAAAAGAATCTGGGTACAATGTTGAAATTCTCTTTTTTTAAATTGTGGTGGCCTAACGGTTTAATGGCCGGATTCGTATGCACATGGTTGCAGGTTCGTACCCTGTCTGGGTTTACTTTTACCAATGTGACTTTTTCAAAGTTATGTGTACTGTCATAATAATTCTAAGATACCAAATCTTTGACAAACGGTGAAGGAAAACATCAGGAAACCTGGATTCCAAAAATTGGAATCTGAAATCGCTAACCCGCAAGCATGGTGAAAATGCTCATTCCTTCTCTATGTGGGAAGAGGCCTGTGCCCAGTGGTACATTTATAGGCCGGTATTATAATATTTAAAGGTATTTATAAAATAATTATCTGACTATCACGCAATCATTTTTCCGACCTCGCATCTAATTCTTTCTTCCTTATACAACACAAAAGACTTAACCGAAATTCCAAATAAATTTTGTAACTTACAACAAAAATCACGTAAGTTATAAGTGCTGTAATTTTATTACTGAACAAAAGTTCTCATGTAAGAATTGAATCCAAGTCTATTAATTATGGCTAAGTGCTATATTCTAATCTGATCAAAACTCATCTTAAACAATGACAAGCTATAAAGTTTGACTGGATATTGACTGACTGTCTGTCAGACTGACAGCAGCGTGTGTAGGGTGAATACTCCCATTATCGGCCATAAGATATTCAACATAAAGACAAGATATTGTTTCTTTATTGATTGATTTGTTTCTTTCATCATATAACTTCGTCGTTAATATAATAGTTACAAGACACCTCTTCTTCTGCTTAGCCTTTTCTCTGATCAGCTTCCAGTCATATCACATACTATATAGCTGTAAAGAACACTGTATTTTACATGAAACGACTACCTATCTGACTTCCACAACCTTTGTTACTGGGTATTACTGGGTAACACAGTATTTTTACTAAAACTGGTTGTCAGGATTGTGACAAAAACAAATGACTACTGTTGACTCCTATAATTTTTATACATTAAGTCATCATCATTGGCCCTTGAGCCTATAAAAGACAATTTTATTACTTAATTTGATGTCATAATATAAAAAAAGCGTGCGTCTCGAGACGCTCGACAGAAGTGATAACTTAAATTAAAATTTAATTTGAACTATACGGCAACAGTAAGTAGGCGAAGAGGAGCTTGCCTACTGCTATGCCTGCTGCGTATGTGTAAGAGACAGGGAAGCCAGAAAGAGAGGCGCCGTTACGTTACGAAGCGGTTTACCCTCCCATAAGAAGTTATCACTTCAATAGGCATGTACTTTTTGGTGACGAAATAAACAAAGCCTGTCTACACTATCTTCTACATACCGTGTTATTAAATTAAATTAAATCTTCTTCTGCCGTGCCTTTTCCCAAGCTATGTTGGGGTCAGCTTCCAGTCTTACCGGAATTAGCTGAATACCGTATTTTACATGGAGCGACTGCCTATCTGACCTCCACAACCTATTGCTAGGTACTTAATACAGTATTCCATAGTAAGACCTGTAAGACTGGTGGTCAGAATTGTAATGACTTAACGACTATCAAAGATCACCGTATGACTGGCGGGAACAACGGCTTAACGAGCTTTCCGAGGTCAGCCATCCACGGACCAACCGCGGCGAGCGCGGCTTAACCTTTATTATCGGCCATACCGTACGGCTTACACTTAGCCACGAGCCCCTTAAATTAAATTAAATAGTCCACTTAATATCATACCCAATTAAATAAATAGATAACACAAAACCACAGATTACTAAATAGTTACTTCGTAAATACAAGTCATGGTTTGAATTGGACAAAAAAATATTTCTTAACCTACTTACTATCTTTTAATCTATTATATACCAAAGGTTGACAACCGGTGCTTTCACCCTACAAACCTTTTACGTCACATTAGCATATCAAAAGTTGGGATATATTAATTGTATTGTCTTAACAAAGTATTTTAAACCTTAAGTGGTCAAAAATAGAGTTTTAATTACTAATCTTTGAAGTTTATAGGTCATTTTATTTGGTGTATAAAAATTTCTTAAAGGAACTTATTATGAGTTGGTTTTACATTGTACGATAGGAATGTGTGATTGAATGATTGAATAACTTTTTTGTTTGTAAAGCTCTGGAGTCTTCAATTAATTAATGACTATTCATGTTCATTTAGTTTACGAACAAGAATCTAAACCGATTTTTATGTATTTCGGTATAGAAGCGAGAAGAAAGAAATAAAACTGGAAATTGTAAATATAATATTTTGCTGTAGCTAGAAAATATTACTAGCTTCTGCCCGCGACTTCGTCTGCGCGGATTTCAGAATTGGACCCAAAAAAAAAATGAAAAATGTGAAAGTACCTAATAAAAGAAGAAATAAAATTTCACCCGTGTTATCGCTTGCGCTGTAATGGACACCTTTGCACACCATTGCAATGGTCAAATACAGTGTTTCACAATTATTATTTTTTTACCATCTGTGTATGTATTTGCACAACCTGTATTTAGCAAATAAATGAATTTGATTTGGAGATAAGTTCCAAATATCAAAGTTGTCTGCCCACCGCTTAGCTCGTAAACAATTTTCCCTCGGGAACTCCTAAAGGATCGGGATAAAAGGTAGCCTATGTTTTTTTCTATGTCAAATTTCATCCAAATCCGTTTAGCCGTTTTTGCTTAATTGAGTAACAAACGTCCAAACATTAGGATTCCGTACCTCAATAAAAAAAAACGGGACGCTGATAACTTTGTTTCTCATATTTTGTTTATAAGCGTACCTGTAGCCTAAAATGCATTAGCGAATCCTACCAAAAAACAACAAACATTTTTCCACGAGTGAACTATGATCACATTGAATTACGTCCCACGGTAATCGCCAATCAACCAATCTTCTTAAATTATTTACACAAGAACATAACACTTGAAATTATACCTCATGACTATATTTGGACATATAATTTTGAACCCGTAAAAACCGAACTAAATAAACGACCATTTTGTTATTATGAGTTTATGAATTTAATAGGCATTGTTAAGGTGTGTGATACACTGACATACAGTTTTTTAAACTCATAACATTTTGTGGTAGGTACATATTGGCATGTTTTCAAAACATTTGTGATATTATGTTATTTAAATATTGAGTAATAGTGAGTAATAATTTATTGTTTTACATAGTCCCCAAAAATACAAAAAAAAGATTAACAATAATATATTTATTTGTAGGAATATGAGCATTAAACATGGTTTTATACAAGGCAGGGCATTTAATATCACGCTATGGCCTTTAAACAGGCATGTAAAGCAGTGAAGCAGAGCTAGTAATTTGAAATTTAAAATTAAAAAGCTGAAGAGTCTAACGTCTGAATTGAAAACGCAATGTTAAGAAAATATCCCACGGTTTCGGAAATACAATCATTTTGCAATTAATTGCCTTGTTCTTGACAAAAACTATAGGCTATCGAACTTAACGCTAATAACTCATTGAAAACTAGTAAGATAAAAAATCACAATAAAAGCAATGCGCGAACGAAATCATAGCTAATATGGGCTGATTTATTCTAAACTAGCTTATTCTTCCGGCTTTCCCAGCGTGGTTACATTAATAAAGTTACTTAATACACTTGACAAAAAATGTCACTACACTTCGTTAGTTTGAGAAAACAATTCAAAAATAATTTTGGTGTTCCCATCAACGCGAAAGGAGTTGCTGGAGGTGCAGCTAGTAACTTAATATAATCCAGATGCATTTTACCTGGTAGGTACATGGTAGATTCTCTTGCGTAATAATGAAGTTTGTTTACATTTTAGAAGTATTCCTTCCTTTAAAATATTCCACTGGGAATTAATGTTTTTAATCATGGTTTCACACTTCACCACAGTCTTGTTTAAGATAATTATTTGTGGATGGATATCTGCCGGGATTAGTAAGCTGTTAATTGATTCAAACAGATTTATAACACTTTCATAGGTTGATGCAATCAGCATTTTCTGTTTGAAAAATAACTCGGACATCAGTCTTAAAAAGGCAAAAAATTTAAAGCTCTTATCGTGATACATAATATTTATATATCTACACCCTGGAAGTGCAGTGACCAATTTGGAATAATTTTAACCGACTGCGGACCCTGATTGATCGCTGTAAAAATAATCTGGCCAAATGGGCTAGTGTGTGTGTAGCACCTATACCTGACATGCAACACCTCCTTAATTAAGCGTCGTCGCACAACCACCTGTACTTACCAAAACTAAACGAGGCCAATGATAGAGCTGTACAGGTTGCTCAATACTCGTCGGATAGTATTTGAATCGAATTCATGGACACGAAAGAAAAAGTAACAAAAATGTAGATCGGGCCATCTCTTACTTTCGTCTTATTAAGATTGTTGGCAACGCACTAAATCGAGGTCCGAATCCCGCAGAGGGTGTCCTTAGTGAACTTTTCCAACGTAGGTAGTATAGTTCTAGCGCTGGCTGGATCTGGCCTTTATCAACACAGCCCATCGCGGTCCACTGCTGGACATAGGCCTATCCCAAGTTGCGATACAGCACCCGGTTTTTTGCCTTCCGCATCCAGTCCGAACCAACTACCTTTTTCAGGTCATCGGTCCATCTAGCTGAGGTGAGCTGAGCTGGAGGCCCTTAGGTTATGGTTCTGCAAATTAGTTCAATGCAGCGGTCAATGCCTGTGCTCAGCCTGTGCCTCAACCACTAACTGCTTAAAAAGAAGTATTGCATACCCCTAACGGTTATAGCTTGTGACGACCTCCGTGGTCGAGTGGCGTTCACACCGGTTTCCAAGGTATCGTCAGCTCTGAGGTCTCCCGTAGGATCCTCGGATGGGTCAATGTGGAACACTTTTCTACATTGTCTCGGGTCTGGGTGTTTGTGGTACCTTCGTTGTTTCTGATTCCATAACATAATTGCTGTAGCTACTTACTTTAGATTCAGAGTATGTGATGTTGTCCAAATTTATTAGTTATTTATTAATTATACATTTCAAAACTACGTTATTTTTTGATGTTCTGAGCTACGGAAAAAGAAAAATCACCAATGTGATCTAACCTTTAGACGGAGACGGCGTTGAACAAATTGCTTCTCATAGATCTTAATAATATGTTCATCTTATTATGTACCATTGTTATTTTGAATTATAATTCAGTTTAATTTAAACAAACACGCCATGAGTTATTTATTGTTATTATAATAATAAATGGCGTTTGTTTAATTCTCATGTTTTATGTTGTGACCGTTTTAAATTCTTTTATGGCGCGGATTTTTCTAGAATTTCTTAGCTATGGTTTTTTTTCCTTCTTGTGTTAGTTTATTACTCAGCACTTTTTGCACAGTTTTGCACGGAACCCTAAGTGTTAAAATTAAAGTATCCTGTACTGTTCCTGATAAATCATGCTTTCATAATCACATTTTTTTAATATTTCTGGCAGTTTAATCTTTAGCGCTTTATTACTTACTAGCGAACCCGCCCTGGATGCACTCGGGCACTTAAAAACCTTCCTCTGGAATCAGGCTATTTATTGCAAAAACTGCATTAAAATCTGTTGCATAGTTTAAGATCTAGCGTACAGATAACGGGAGAGACTGTTTCGTACTATATAATGTTAAAAGATGATTCAAAATGGATTGTAAACTATAATCTCTACTTTGAATAAGCTATATTAATGAATTATGTGACCTTTTCACCCTAAAGTGCTGGTAGTTCGAAAGTCCATAATAATGCGTCATAATCGTACAAAACGGATGTTCCTGTCTTTTATTTCATCCAGTACTATATAACTAATAAAAGTTAAAACTAAAAAGTATTGTTAGCCATATGTTGCATGACGTATGTCGTCATGGTGTGCAATGCGGTCCGGTACGTTCACGTAGATTATGTTTAATTAACGTTTACTTAATATATACAGCGTGTAACAAAAACCCTGTCCGATCCCTGAGAGTATTATTCGGTTTCGTACTGCGAACACATATATATACGTAACTATTAAATGACTTGGACATTATTATTTTTCCCCAGTGAAAATAATCATAAAAACTGATCCAAGGCAACAGCATTGTATAATAAATAAAAAAAAAATTAAAGAGTAGGTAAAGTAAATAATAATTATATAATATAATTATATATTATACATATAAGTATATAATATAACCTTATAACCGGGATAAGGTTAAATGGAAGGACATGGGGGAAACCTTTGCCCAGAAGTGGGACAGCATAGGCATAAAAAAATGGTTTCAAGACTGCTGCACGCCGTGCACGCGGTGCATGGTGGACACGCCACGTTAGCTGCATGTGTCGGCTTGCTAGCGTTCGTTGTTTTATGCGTAACATATCCGTGAGTGCAGTCGTGTTATCACTACCATTTTCATAAAACACAATTGACAATGTGACACATGTGCGTAGGTACTTCATGGTGCTGTAAAGCAGTGCCTCCAGAAGCCTGTTGATTCTGTAAGACCTCGTTCTAAACTTTGAATCTGAATCCGCTGTGAGTTTCTTGATTGGCATTCTAAAACTCTGATGATGCACTAGCGCTACCCTTGCGAGCGTGTCAGCAAGTTGAACTAAATTAACCGTGAGATTTAGACGGATAAAGTATGAGATGACGTATGAAGTGGCGTTCAGTAAGGTAATTCCCTGGTCACTTTGACTCTCGCTTCGCACTCGAAATTTGAAACTTATGCGAAGTGAGAGTCAATAGCAATTTTACAGAATCGACGGGCAGGTCAGGTTTAAAAGGTCATGAACTAATATTTTATAGAAGAAAATCTGATGAAATTTGAAGAAATAATACATCCCAAAGGTATTATATACGTATCATACCTATTCTATCTTTTAAATAATTTACAGCGTAGTTTGATCAATATTTATAAAGTCGGTATTCCTACATTTAAAGCTATAAGTGATTAAGTGGCCCGATGCGGCGATCTCGATAAATCATTTGATCACAAAAGCCCTGTATTTTTGTGTTTAACACGTACGTACGGACAATAGTTTAGGAAGATTACATCGTTACATTCAACTAATAAGAAATGGATGTGGAACTTTTGAAATGTTTTCTAAGGATGTCGGTTGCGTAAAACTTGCACAAATTGGAATTAACAAAGTGAAAGAAAGTAAGAAAATGCATTTTTTTTGGGCCACAAAAACAAAATATTAGGCGACTATTTTTCCCTGTGCTTTTGTTTACAGTAAATAGAAATTTCGCGTGTCGACACTCTGTGCTACAGTTTTTGTTAATGCGTGACGTCCACGGAACAAAAGATAATTTCTGTGGTGACGTCACAGCTACCTCACTCCTAAACTTTAAATCGCTTCATTTTGTCATTATTTATTGCTTTTTTAAAGAAAAAAATACTCGTATTATTATCATACTGACAGATTAAACAGGTACTTCTCTTTTTTGAAAGACTAAACATAATATTTTTTGAGGACTGCACGAAATTAACATAAAATTATTTTGTACATTTGTAAAGATTCCAACTTCCTTATAAATCTCCTGCCAATTTAGGTTCAACCCTGTTATTTCTGTCTCAAGAATATGAGCATATAATACCGTATCCAAACTATACCACATCGCTGACCAGTCGCCAGTTAGCGGCAGGAAGGAGAACATATTTGATCTTTGTGTTCCAATTGTACGTCTATTGATGTTCCCTCCGTGGGGACATTGTACATTTCTTTTGAGGATAGTCGTTGAGCTTCAATAAATTTTTGTAGAGCTATAAAAAGGAGGTTAAGGTAAGGTAAGTTAAGTTTTCAATGTACCTACATATTTTATTTAGCTGTAAAATTATAAGCTTTGTTGTGTATTCTAAGGTCCTTACAAAAGTATTTTGTTAATATAACTGACTAGCTGACCCTTAGAATAATAACGAAAGCAAAGTTATTATTCTAAGAGCTGATCTGACAGACATTGTCATTTCAATCAACATAATAATATTAGTAAAAAACTTAGTAGGTCACATTAGAGAATTTAATGAACGTCGTTTAATAGTAATTATGTTTTCTTAAATTTTTTAATGTTTCACGCAACTTTTTTTATATTATTCTTTAGTGTGAACCTGCTCCTTCTTCCGTATAGCTTTTTTTACGGTAAATTTTCAAAACTAAGCAGAAGCACAAATAAAAAAAAAAATAAGAGATTGTGCTCGCACCTCTCTTTTACTCCTACAAAACGAAAAGTAACTCTCTCTCTTTCTATCTTCACTAACTTATATCTCTCGTCAGGCATACGTTTTCGTAACACTCTAGTCACGTATTCACCAGCTTACTCCCATTCACCTCGCCCGTTCACATTTTTCGTAACGCTCTCATCACACCATGGCGCATTCACCAACTTACTCCCCAAATCAAGCATACGTAAAGAAGTTTTACTTTAAAAGCTCCTGTTTAATTAATATAATAATGTTTTTATTGTTCATCCAGAGGGCAAGATGCGCGTGCGCTGGTACAAGAACGCCAAGATACTTGGTGACAGTCACGCCCCGCACGAGATCCTCCCGCCCCGGGTAAGGATGCACACGAACTACAGCCTGCAGGTAGACTCGCTGAAGGCTCAGGATACAGCTCACTATACCTGCGAGGTGAGACACCTTCAAATAATAATAGTAATATAATATCCTGGGACAAGTCACACATGGCCATCTGATCCAAAACTAGGCAGGGCCTGTACTATTGCAACCAGACAACTGATAAAATTACTCATATATTTCTAAAATCATATACTCACATTATAGATAAATTACACCCAGACACAGATCAATTAAATTATCGTTATCACAAAGATTTGGTCCTGTGTGGGAATCGAACCCACGACGTCCGGCTTAGCAGACAGGTAACTAACACTAGAATAAATGAGTTTATTATTATGTTTATTATTAGTATTACTAACCAATAGACCAACAGACGCGTCAAAAAAAAACATATAGTCCGACTGTAGCCTGGCAAACTCGTACGCGACAGTCCCATGATTCGCGCGGGTGGCGGGGGACGTAACTACGCAATAATGGCGCCCGAATGAGTAGATTGAACATGGAAGTGTCACGGACAATTTTGCCAAGCTATTATATATACCGGTAAGTTTGTGTGGTTGTTTGTAAGTCATAGAAACTACTAAACGGATTTGGATGAAATTAAACAATGTCACAGAAAAAATAAAACTTTAAATATGGATACTACCTGTAACTATGTCCAGGTAAGTAAACCTTGTAGTATTCAAACATACGAAAAGACAGCTTTATATGCCGTATTTTCGAGCTGTATTATTGTATATTATATATTTTATATTGTATAGTATACATATATATATATTGTATATTGCTAGTTTGGCCTAAATATGATATTTTGATCCCAATAAATTCGCAGGAACGATAAATACGCGGATGGATACGCGAGGCACAGCTAGTTCAAAAAACTTGAATGAAACTACGATACAAATAAAACAAGTTCAAATTAAAGTTAACAATGGTTTGCGAATGAAACAATAAAAAGTATTTAATTGGAAATAGCAATTAATTTAAACTGATGTTACTGATGTAAAGAGTACCGCCCTTCGATCTTAACTGTTTGTAATTTGTTGGTAGTGATGTGCTTTGTGATCTTATTGAAAACATCGATTTATATTTATTCACTTATCGATGTTATTTTAACAAGGATATTTTCGATAGATCTGTTAAACATGATCCAGTTTTTCAGAAAAAGCTTTTTCACTTAGTATGCGACACATAACTTTATAAGATTAATCTTGAAATGTTAAGAGTCATAAGTAAATGTTTAAGTAAATAAAGGTGTAGTATGAGTGTTATTTTATGTTGCGAACAAATACATAATACTATTACTAAACCAACACATTAAAAACCTTCTCTAAAAGATCTTGTTTCCTTAATTTACTTAAGCAATCATCGCTGGCCGTGCCCGTAACGTAAGCTTTAATGGGATCTACCGAGGATACCTGATCCAGAAGCCCCACATATTGTGTAATCTTTATAATGTGACTTTGGCTTAAGCTATATGGGTACCATACAATCACACCATTAAAATAAGGCCGAAGAAGGTTTTTCCTTTTTATTCTGAGGATTTTTTTAGCGGCACACAATATTATTAGTCGTGGCTCCGCAACATCCGAGAGTAGACGGGGATCACGAGCGCAAGGGAACTGTTCCGCCTTGCAGAAGATAGAGATAGATTCCAGCAGCTGGTAGCCGACCTTCATTAATTAGAGTGGCACTTAAAGAAGAAGAAGAATATTATTCGTCTTAAGTTTACTGCTGCTACAAATTTTGGAGATTCTCAACTGAGAACTAATCATTTGTGTTATAATCTCAAAAACAATTGTCGAAATATCATAAAATATTTTATCGATTAATTCCTTCACCAAATAGTAACCTAGTTCCCCACACTATTCGCGACGTCCGACTTAGTTCCTCTTGTGCCCAATTATGCAATTAATCAATTTGTACCAACTCTTTTGTTACCAAACGCTATATTTTGTAATTGATACAATTTGACATAGACAATGCCATTCGTAAATTGTATTGGATTAAAATTAGAGTGTTGGACTGAATGAAAATTCATAATATATTACAAAGTAGGTATTATGTAAAGCTTGACCTTAATCTTTAGCCGAAGATAAAGCTCGGCCTAGCCTAGCTAAGATTGTTGGTTCATATTTTGGGCTCAGAATCTAAATAAAGATCTAACTAGGTGTACACATTAAAAAAACAAAAAAAAGTTATTAAAATTATTTATTTTAAAGCAACATAATAAAAATGCCTGATATTAATTATCTAGTTAATTCAACGCAATTATTATTTGAATTATTATTATTTGAAAAGTTATTATAATTATATAATGTATTTATTAAATGAACTACTGACTGGTATACGATAACTAACCTAAGAAATGACGTGTGTTTGTAAGTACCAAAATATGGGACCACCGGGACCACACAGAAGTTGTTAGTTGTCCGTTTTCGTCCGGAAATATGCTATTTAGGAACCCATTAAGTATCAAAATTTATCGTATTTCAATTGTTAATACACTCGAGAGCAATGAATCCGGGTCACTTAAAGAGTCCTAAAAATCTCGGAAACTAAAAATGCTAGGTTAATGCAATAAATTGTATTTAATAGACAATGTAATACTCCTTAAATGAAGGTATTAAAACTTCTTAGTTATTGTAAAGTTATATCATAAAAAAATCAAATTTGAAAAAGGGCCACTTTCGAAGATGGAACTACGAAATTACAGCATTTGTAATTAAATACAAATTGTTACAGCATTTGGTTTTGCTTTTGTTTGTAATCTGTCATTTATGTGGGTACATAAACCATGTTGATAGTGCTCTATATTCATTATTCAAGCTGAAATTATGTCGCTTACGCCTGAAGAATGCACCAGAATACTTACAATGCTGGAAACCGGCCGGAGTCAGCGCGATACAGCCAGGACTGTCGGTGTGTCGCTGTCAACAGTACAAAGAGTTCTCCGACGTTACGAAGTAACTGGTTGTAACCTACGCAGACCAGGAACGGGCAGAACCAGGTGTACCACAGCACGAGAAGACCGATACTTGGTGAACACCATGCTTCGAAATCGCTTTCTCACAGGAACTGAACTCACAAATCAGTTTCGACTCCTCGGAGGAAGTAACCCAAGTGCATGGACAGTAAGACGTCGGCTTGCTGAATCTAACTTAAAACCCCTTAGACCTGCAAACGGCCCTAAACTGGAGCCTGGGCATCGTATTTCAAGACTAAGATATGCCCAGAGCCACGTAAATTGGAGTATTGAAGATTGGTCAAAAGTTATGTTCTCCGACGAATCAAAATTTATGCTCTACAAGCACGATGGAAGACACAGAGTGTATCGAAGACCAGGGGAAAGATTCAAGCAAGCATGCATCGAAGAAAAAGTAGCCTACGGTAGTGGGTCTGTACTTGTGTGGGCCGGAATTTCTTCTGAAAGTCGCACAGAGCTGGTGATCATAGAAAACGGCTCTTTAACTAGCGAAAGATATGTGGAAGAAATCCTCAATGATCACGTTGGTCCATTTATGGTCAATTTAGGTGAGGATGCTATATTTATGCATGACAATGCCCGACCTCATACAGGTAGGATTGTGAATGACTACCTTCAAGAGATGAACATTACTCGTATGGAGTCCAGCCGCACGCAGTCCGGATATCAACCCGATCGAGCATGCTTGGGACGAGCTAGGCAGATGCGTAAAACAACGAAATCCTCCCCCAATCACGCTTCGTGAGCTCAAAATTGCTCTCACAGAGGAATGGGAGAATATTCCCCAAAATCGTATAAGGAACTTGGTGTACAGCATGCCAAACCGCGTAAACGCAGTAATGGAAGCACGAGGAGACAATACGAAGTATTAAAATTCAAGAAAATCGTAATAAAGTTCATAAATTTCATGTTTCCTATTTTTGTTTAAAGGAGAGATCAGAAGTTTTTTTCTTTATGTAATTTTGTGTTAATAAAATGTATGGTGACTCATATTTTTTTTACTTTCATTTAAGGAGTATTACATTGTCTATTAAATACAATTTATTGCATTAACCTATCATTTTTAGTTTCCGAGATTTTTAACATTCTTTAAGTGACCCGGATTCATTGCTCTCGAGTGTAGTTATTGAACAACCTCCGTGGTCGAGTGGCGTACACACCGGTTCTCAAGGTGTCGTCAGCTCTGAGGTCCCGGGTTCGATCCCCGGACGGGTCAATGTAGAAAAACACTTTTCTACATTGCCTCGGGTCTGGGTGTTTGTGGTACCTTCGTTGTCTCTGGATTCCATGACACAAGTGCTTTAGCTACTTAATTTGGATTCGGAGCAATGTATGTGATGTTGTCCACATTTATTTATTAAAAAAAATAGCACTATTATACCAACCTCTACTTCGACCACAAAAATAATTACTTTTACTTTACTTTACTTAAAAAAAAGATTATTAGCATGTGGGTCGCACATTACAAGTAATCTCGTTAACCTCTCGTGCTAAGCTAAGATGCTTGTGTTACGAGTGGGTTCACGTCGGTAGTGTAATGGGTGGGATTCGAACCCGCAACCATACGATTAAAATTCCGTCAACATGAACCAATCTTCTTTAAACTTAAACTGTTATACTTTTAGGACTGCAAGAATAGCTGCGTGGTAAAGTGCGAAACTCAATGGTGACTGTGAACATGAAGAGAGTCACTGCGCAGTAACAAATTCATGCAGCAGCGGGGGTGCGGGGCGAGGTACTGCGCAGTGTGTAACCAACTTCACAGCCGCCATTAAATTTGAATCGCACTTTACCACTCGGCTATTCTTGCAGTCTTAAAAGTATAACCATCATCACCATGAAAAGTATCACTATGCGCGCCGTGTCGCGGGTTCGATCCCCGCATAGGACAAGCACTTGTATGATCCACAAATGCTTGTTCCAGGCCTGGGTGTTTTTTATGCATGTGATTTCAATATTTGCAAATCTCGCGACACAAAAAAATCCATATAGCACGAGTCGTTTAAAAAATAAGTCAAAGATAATGCCATAAACAAATTACCTTCAGTTTTAGTTATACAATTACATGGACTTGAATGTGACTTTGAAAAAGTGTGCGATAATATTCAATGTCTATTTTGAATTACCTCGGGATTTCGACATCGAATCTTATACAGAATGGGGTTTAGCTTGACGAAGGTGATGCAACACTAGGTGAAGGAACTTAGTCTTTAATTAAAAATTACCCTTGAGTTGTCTTATACAAACGGAAGTACGTAGTTAGTCCAGTTTGCGGCAGTACAAAGAGTATATATTGGGTCGACCACCCTGAACCTCAATTCATTCTACAAGTCCGTACCCGAAGCTGATATCTTTAATGACTCCAAGGAGAAATTCAAATCAAGAATTTTAGCTTCTCTACACACTGGAGAAGCGTAGTTGAATATGCGTGTAGTGTTTTTAGTGTTTCTAATGTAGAATTTTTAAAGTTCTAATGTTGTTTGTTTGTTTGCATACCTATTTTTAGTTTTTGTCACGTTTATTATAATTAATATTTGTCATGTATGTCATGTTAATGTTATGTCTTCTATTTCTTCTTCACTTCCAAAATTGTTTGCCGCTATTGACCTCTGTTTTTCTACACAAGCGGTAATTGGCGTCTGTGTTGTAAATGTTGTGTTTGCCCGTAATTGGCACATATATTAGAATATTACCTAAAAGCCTGTATGTGACTGTGAATATATATGTGCTGTGGGTGAACCTAAATAAATAAATAAATAAATAAACCTTTACAGACCTATACAATAGATTATAGACAAATGCGTCAACAATGCTGACGGTTGTTATCTGAATTCCGATCTGGTATTTAGTACTGATTCTTGCCTAATTAATTTTTGTTTAGAGAAAATATTTTAGTGATTTTGGTTGTGGAGAATTTAATAAATTAGTAAGGCCGGACAGCCGGTAAAAATTTTCTCATCCATACTAATCTACTGTAATGTCGTGGTGGCCTAGCAGTCTAATGGCCGGATTCGCATCACATGATTGCAGGTTCGAACCCAGGCAAGTACCAATGTGACTATCAAAGTTATATGATATGATATATATTCTTGATCATTCTAAGACAACAAAAGGTGAAGGAAAACATCGTGAGGAAACTTGGACTCTATAATATTGGAATCTGAAATCGCCCCCAAATGCTCATCCCTTCTCTATATGGGAAGAGGCCTGTGCCCAGCAATGGGATCTTTATAGGCCGGTATTATTACTTTTTATTTAGTCGGTGAAAGTCTATCTTTTAAGTCATAAGCTTTTCACCCCGAAAAATAAAGAGCTGTATCAGGTGATCCGTCAATCTCCACCAATGAAAGACGATCTACTGGTCTGTGACTGGTGGAAATTAACAGACACACCTAATGCGAAACCCTAGTGGATTTTATTCTAGCTAGTAAATTTCAATTTGCTTCCAGATCACTAGACCGGAGCCATGGGGACCCATACGACAAACGCATTCTATAGAAGTCCAATGTATGTATAGTATCTACTCACTTTCATACTAAAAAACTAGTTAGTGGACGCGGGGGAGGTATTACTTAAAGGCCCAGCAGTGGGACAGCATAGTAAATATGTACTTCTACACTAATATTATAAAGAGGAAAGATTTGGTGTGTGTGTGTATGTTTGTAATGAATAAACTCAAAAACTGCTGTGCCGATTTCAAAAATTCTTTCGCCATTGGAAAGCTACATTCAGCTGAGTAACATAGGCTATATTTATTACTAAAAAAATTTGGTACCGCCGTCGGAGTCGCTAGGAACAGCTAGATTTAAATAAAGTTTATAAAAAAAATCGAATGATGTAATACACTGGTATGGAGGTTAGTAATTATGCAGTTACATACATACATTACATCAAATACTGACTACTAACTCACAATGGCTAGTTCAAAGACTTCTACCACTCTTCTTAGACTTGTCACTCTGAAGAAGTGAGTGACCGGTTCGATAAAAACGAATCGAACGCATCCTGCCATCTCTACTGGTTCTGCCTTGACGCGTTGTCTGTGTATTCATGAGAATCAATCTTGGAGAAGGAAATTTTAAGAAGAGTCTGTTTCACGAAAGAAGTCCCACAGACGCGGCGCTAGTGTCAGTCATGCTACAGAATTTTGCTAACCTCTAATGTTCTACATTCCCCTAAAATATATTTTTATACCTGGCGACCTAAGCCTTAGGTGAACACATTATATAGAGGGGTGAATCATTCCCCGCAGTTTGGGGATTACATTATTGTCATAATTAGTTCCATTTATTGCCGTTGGGACTTCTTTCGTGAAACGGACTCTAAGACGAAAACTTGACTTCTTTTTAAGATCCCCCGACGATAAAGACGATCCCCGAGGATGGTTTCCTGGAGGTCCGCAAGGGGGAGTACGTGGACATCGGCTGCGAGACCGATGGGACACCCACACCAATCGTGGACTGGAGGAAAAATGTAAGTCTTTGGGTCGATGATCTCGATTTAAATACTATCCGACCATTTTAAAGCAAACTGTATAGCTCTATCATTGGCCTCGTTTAGGTGTTGGTAAGTACAGGTGCCGGTGAAAAATGTCGTGGTGGCCTAGCGGTTCAGTGACCAGATTCGCAAGCACATGGTTGCAGGTTCGAACCCCTGTACCAATGTACTTTCTTCATCATTCCAAGACATCATTGACAAACGGTGAAGGAACACATCGTGAGGAAACCTAGATTCTTAAAATTAGAATCTGTAATCGCCAACCCGTAATGAGCAAGCGTGGTGATCAATGTTCATTCCTTTTCTATATGTGAAGAGGCCTGTGCCCAGTAGTGGGACGTTAATAGGCCGGTCCCGGTAAGTAGGTACAGGTGGTTGTGCACGACGCGCAATTAAGGAGGTGTTATTTATCCATGTGATGGACTTTAAAAAAACGAGCGTCTTATTAGGGTAGGTCGTCAATAATGTTACGACCCCGTCACCCATGGTGTCACGAACAAATTTACCAGGCTATAATTATACCTCAAGTATTCTATCATTATAATGTGGTAATTATAAACCCCCATTCCCCAGGGAGAAGCCATGGCCTTACTGGAGCATCGATCCCGCATCAGGTTCCGCGCTGAGCACCGCCTGCTGGCCGGCGTTTACGAATGCATCGCCAAAAACGGCGTGGGTGAACCTGCGAGAGCTACCATCACAGTTGTCATACAAGGTAAGGTTCCCCTGTGTAAAATGTTTTATCGGTTTCATGGTCTTTTTTATAAAAATCGAGTGTGCTTAGACCACTCGACGGAAGTAAAACCTCTTTAGCTCATATACCTGCACTTCGTCTTAGTTATACGAAACGTAACTGATTTTGAGATACAGAGAGTGCTTACAGCATATATGGGTTAGTCGCCTCCACGCTCAGATATAGTATCATATTCTAGGGGGAATGCAACTGGCAAGGAATCGGTATGTATTGTGTAGAAATGATGTATTTGAGATATACATAATTTAAAAACTACCGTTAGCTATGGCGTCGCGACTTCGCTCAGCGATAGCGTCGCGACGTTGCTCAACCATGGCATCACTTAGATATGGCGTCGTGGCGCCACAAAAATATGGAGTCGCGACGTCGCTCAGCTACAACGTCACGACACCGCTTAGCTATGGCGTCGCTATGTCGCTCTTTACCTTTATAGATGTATACCTTTTAAAAATACATAATTAATAAAGTCAGTGGATCAACAAGTGTTCCTTTACCAGTTTTTTGAAACCAGGCGTCTGATCCTGACTTATTGATACAAAGAGCTTATTCCATAAACACAAATCTATACAGTATATTCTTTTCTAATTTCAGATGCTCCCGTAGTAACATCGGACCGTGTGTACGTGCACACAGCGATAGGTCTCCGAGCTGCATTAGCAGCTAAATTGGACTTCGCGGTGCCACCAGCCAGGACAGCCTGGTATAGAGATGGCAAGCCTGTGAAGACTGATGAGCGGTAAGAATGGTGGTTTCTGAGGAGTTCTAATAATTTACTGATTGATTTTGACCGCTACTCGAAAAATGAGTATGTATCCAAGGGGTCAGTCATTTTTGTGGAGTGACGTGATCTGCCACTTAGTATGAAAAGTTAATTTGCCATTGTAAGCTTTCGACCTATGTTTCTTGGCAAAAGTTGTTCAGTTTTATGCACCTGATTACCTCGTTGAATATACGCACTGCTTTTAAATTAATCCTGTGTAATGACAACATCACGAGACTTAAACTTCTTGTCAATTCCATTGGTATGTTTGAGAGATTAATTTAACGACTGTAGAACGAACGAATCTCTATTTAGAATGTAAAAACCTACATTGCATATAAAATTTGATTGTGCTTAAAAATAAGTTGGAACATTGAACTCAGTTAAGCGCGAGAAGCTTGGGCTGATCACGTTGAAAATATATCGGACACAAAATCAGCCTAAAAAGTAAGCTAAGCTAAGTTTATCAGATAACTTATTTTTCGGGATATGTATTAATCCAGGATGTCAGCTACCTCCCTACAAAAGCTTAACAAAATTGGTCGCGCCGTTTGATCGTAAAGAGAACATCGTGATGAAACATAAACCTTTATACCATTGAATGTTTTCTACAGGGTAAGTAAGCTAAGCTAAGTTTATCAGAAAAAATCCTTTTCGGGATATGTGTTTATCAGATATGTCAGCTACCTCCCTACAAAAGCTTAACAAAATTGGTCGCGCCGTTTGATCGTGAAGAGAAACATACACCTTTATACCATTGAATGCTTTCTACAGGGTTGTACAAATGGTTCAGGACAACACTCACCAGTTAATCTTCAGGAACGTGCGGAAGCAGGACCTCGGGAACTACACGTTCAGGGCGGAAAACAAGCTAGGCATGGCTGACCTCATGTTTAGACTCACTGGTGGGTGAAATCTACAGCGTGTAACAAAAACCCTGTCCGATCCCTAAGAGTATATTCGGTATCATACTGCGAACACATATGCAGCCATTAAATGAATTGGAAATTATTATTGTCAGCAGTGAAAATAATTAAATAAAAATAAAAACTGATCCAAGGCAACAGCAACACTGACCGCTCCTCAAAGTTTACGTACTTATTACCTACAGTTTTGTGTCAAAGAAGCCACCTATGTGAGACGGTTCATGAACTGTACCAGGAATACGTCTTTATTGGATCGGACAGGGGGTTTGTTACATGTTGTATTTAGTAAGTGGTTAACAGAATCATGTCTTGGTGGCTTGGCGGTTAAATTACCGTATTTGTAAACGCACATGCTTACAGGTTCGAACCCAGTTGACTAATGGGACTTTTCCAAGTTATATGTACTTTCTTAATTACTTTAAGAGACCATTGACAAACGGAGGAAGCCTGTATTCCAAAAAATGGAATCTGAAATCGCCAACCCGCAATGAGTAAGCGTGGTGATCAATGCTAGTTCCTTCTTTATATGGGAAGAGGCCTGTGCCCAGCTGTGGGACATTTGTAGGCTGTATTAAAGGTACAGGAAATTTTATAAATGTATGTATTTCATGTTCGCCAGGTGTTCCAAATGCTGCATCATTCAAAGTGGACGTCGCTCTGAACAAGCCAACTGCCACCACTTTTACTTTGATTTGGGAAGTGGATTCATACTCAACAATTAATGGTAAGATTAAGAACGATTGTACCTCGTCATCACCTAGGCTGCCTAGCCTATTCCCAAGCTATGTTAGGGTCGGCTTCCAATCAGATTTAGCTGGATACCGTACTTCACATATCAGCACGTCGATTCTGTAAAATTCAATCAACAACTCTCATCTCACATCGCTATTCACCCTCACTTCGCAAGTTTCAAATTTCGAGTGCGAAGCGAGCGCCGAAGTGACCAGGGAATTACCTTACTGAACGCCACTTCATACGTCATCTCATACTTTATCTGTCTAATTCTCACGGTTAATTTAGTTCAACTCGCTGACACGCTCGCAAGAGTAGCGCTAGTGCATCAACCGAGTTTTTAGAATGCCAATCAAGAAACTCACAGCGGATTCAGATTCGAAGTTTAGAACGAGGTCTTACAGAAACAGGCAGCTTCATATCTCTGCGAATTATTGAGAACCAAAAATCTTAAAATAGTAACACTGTTTGCAATAAAACTTATCATATCAGAATACAACTTATGGCTTCGTCCGTACTACGGTCGCCTGGTTACTCCTGAACCAGACGCCTTCACCACCGAGACTCCCGCCAACCACTGGGCCAAGATCGTGGTGCCTGGAGACTCCAGCGATGGTAAGTCCTAGTTACTGGAGCTGGAATGGTCAAGTTAGCTGCATGGGTTCGACTGGATAGTGGCCGAATCCCGGAAATAGAAAAAAATATACTTAGTAGCGAGATGAAATTAAAAAAAAGACTTTGTAATGAGCACTTTACTTGTATTCTTGTTAACCCCTCTTGTTAAGCTAAATGCTTGTGTAACGTGAAGGTTCACGTCACGTCGGTACTGCAAAGGGTGGATTCGAACCGGCAACCACCTGATCTTAAGTCCGCCCCCTAGTCACTAAAATATATCGCTATTAGCTAAATAGGGGGAAGCGACCCAAGACTGTAGATCCTGGAGCTAATTGTAGACTTTTGCGCAGCAGTGGGACACCTAAAAAAATATTCTTAACATTTTTTATCCGTGTATCACGAGATTGGAGCGTTCAAAACCTTCAAAAACTATGAGTTCATTTTGGTCCATTTGAAGACCGACTTGAGGATATTTTAGAGGGTTTCGTCGTCCTGGATGACGGGTATCCGGACTTTTATCTATTTGGCGGGCCTGTTGGTCTAGTGGTTAGTGGTCCTGACTGCTAAGCCGGAGGTCTTGGGTTCGATTCCCACCCAGGACAAATCTTTGTGTGATGAGCACGATAATTTGTTCTGTGTCTGGGTGTTATTTATCTATAATATGTATGTATTTAGAATTATATAAGTATGTGTATCAGTTGTCTGGTTACCATAATACAGGCTCTGCCTAGATTGGGATCAGATGGCCGTGTGTGTGAGCTGTCCCATTATATTTATTTATTTATACTGTAAAAAAATAATTATTGTTTTCAGGTCCTATCCACAGCCAGATCTATACAGTTAGAGGGCTGACGCCATCCACGGTTTATGAAGCCATAGTTACTTCAAGAAACAGGTAAAGATTATGGGTGATCTTAGTTCGTTTATGAAGGATTTTTTTTTCTAAATAACCATTATTTCGGACAACGTCTGGTATACCTAATGATTTTAACATTATTTATTGCAGGTTTGGTTGGAGTAAGCCGTCTTCAGTTCTGCATTTTGCTACAGAACCAGGAGGTAATAATAAACTTGTTTTTACTTCTTACTTTCACAACTTCGTAGATTTGAGATAAAGCAATAAAATATTTAACTTTTAGGAGCTTTGAGAGAGCGATTCCTCTTCAATATTTTTTTTTCTTTTTTTTTTAAAGACTACCTACTAGCAATGTGGGTCGCACATTACTAGTAATCTCGTTAACCCCTCGTGCTAAGCTAAGATGCTTGTGTTACGAGTGGGTTCACGTCGGTAGTGTAATGGGTGGGATTCGAACCCGCAACCACATGATCGCAAGTCCGAAAATTGGCAACATTAATGAAGATAATTTCTTTCCAGCCAGTAGAACCCTGCCTTCAACGGCAGACTACACAGACATCACTCCAATCTTAGAACTAGAACCGGAACAACCCCAAAATATATCGCACGCACAAATACTAGGGCACATCAACGAGCTGTCAAGCGGTGCGCGGGAAACGCCATGTTTTGCGGCCATCTTGTTTTTATGCCTGGTGTTTCTTCATTACAGCTGATTGATCTTACTTTTCCGATTAAACTTTTAATGACATTCACATCAATGTCATTGGTACAGTAGAAAAAACCCTAGATACACGGCCTCTAACAAAAGTCACAGCCAGGGCCGCATTAAACTTTCCGGGGCCCCTAAGCAATGCAATTCTCGGGGTCCCTGTTCAGTTAACAGATCACTCTTTTGAAGATCATGAAGGAATGTGACTCAGTATCAGCAGCATTGGGTACCTGACTGGTGCTAACCTCCTTTTGGAAATAACAGCAAAAGTTTTGTATTTGGGGTCATTGCTATGGTCTAACAGAATTGTTGGGTCGGGGTTATATGACGCTGCTTACCTATGGCCAGCCATAACTGACTTCAATGGGGGCTATCGCGTGTCGAAAATCGGCTAGGGTCGCTATTGTCGCTTAAAGTCTATCTGGCAATTTCGACCAATTGCTGGCCAGTAGCTTGTCTTGTCCACTAGCGACCTTAGCGGATTATTATAGCGAAAATATTTTTTCACAATTCAACCTTGTGTTTATAGCATAAAGTTGTATTTAAAAATCACAGCGAAAAAAGCAATAACATTGCGACTTATCAAAATCGTAATATAAGTTACCTACTATATTTGTTTGGTAATTTATTGAGAACGGATGTGTCATGTGAATTTTGGGTTTTTTCTGTAACAATGTGTAAAGTTAAATATTATTAATTCGAAAATTCTACAAAATTAAACGTTAAGACAATTTTTGTATTTAAGATTCTATAAGGTTTATTTTTGCGACAGCAAAAGTAATTGGCAGTCTCAAGTGATTTGTAAATAATGACCTATTTTTTAATATTTGACTATAGAATAAAGGTACAAGTTGGTTTTTATGTATTTCTATGAAATTACATTCGTAGTTACAGTTAGCGACACGAAGCTAGCGAGGTAATTTCATAGAAATACATAGAAACCAATAGTGTCGCTGCGACACGTCGTCTGCTGCTGCCTCATGTCGCCCGCTATCAACTTGTACCTTAAATATGTATGTGTAAGTAAATATTTATACCTAGTGTTATCTTGCCTGAATTTAGTTCTAGATCTAAGCTAATTTCTAACTATGTTCCTTTATTGTAAATAACTTGTTTTAAGCAATGAATATATTTTTCTATCATTACATTTTCTTGTTGTACAATTATTTACATCCCTTATCTGCACGCATGTTAAACATTACCCATTAATACAGCTCTCGCCAAAGTTAATGACCGCTCCGAACCTAGCCGCATTACGCTGCGCAGAACACAACATCAGGTATCAGCGGGACGTACGCGGGGCGGGGAGGCAGGGCACGCCCGCGCGCGCTGTCTTCCACCCGCAAGCGTCCTCGCCTCCCGCGTGTTAGTGCCAGTGTATGAGTAGTGTGTATGAGAGTATGTAGTATGAGTGTACCATGCGCGAGTTCGTACCGACGGCTACATTCAGAGCGGCCATAAAGATTGAGCGAGTGCTGTACTAGACAGAAAAAGACTAGCCCGCCTTCCGAGAGGCTATTCAAAAGAATGACAACTATTTTTTAAGTTCTCGTTTTATAACTTCTGTGATTGCCGAATACAGGTGGATTTTCAAGGCACCTGAAGGGAAAGTATTCCAAATATATTTGGTTTACCATATTTGAGATAATTATTGATGCTTAAGATGTACAATGTGTTAATGTTTCGATCCTCGGGTATACAAAGCGTATAGCTCGTTCTTAGAGTATAATTTGTTTTGTAAGCGCTGCCTTTCAGTATAAATGTGGACATCACATACATTGCTCCGAATCCAAAGTAAGTAATTAAAACACTTATGTTATGGAATCAGAGACAAAGAAGGTACCACAAACACCCAGACCCGAGACAATGTAGAAGTTTCTTTCTACATCGGGGGATCGAACCCGGGACCTCAGAGCTGGCGACACCTTGCAAACCGGTGTGTACGCCACTCGACCATGGAGGTCGTCAAAGTATAATTTGCCATCTACAAACTTTTCCTCTAGGTGACATTTAAAATAACAGTAATTGTTACGGCTTCCTCCGGCTCCGGCAAACGTAGCGTAGGACGCCCCCAAACCAGATGGACCGATGACCTGAAAAAGGTGGCTGGGTCGAACTGGATGCGGAAGGCGGGGGACCGGGTGTTTTGGCGCAACTTGGGAGAGGCCTATGTCCAGCAGTGGACAGCGATAGGCTGAGTTGAAGTTACGGCTTCCGTCTTTACCCACGGATTACTATCGGAAAGGCTGTACCAGTATCAAGCCTGACCGTGGCCCATGGTTGGTTGGTTTTCCGGGGCCGTCTCCGTACTTAGCCTCTTGAATGGGCCATTGTGCGCGATCCTCTCCTGTTCCTCACTCCAGCCATCCGAGCTCGTCCCAGAAGGTCAGCAACCTTTTCGGGCTGCTGCAGGCCTCCCGCAGCGACGTAGGTGATTGGAGGATTTGTGTCCGGGGCCCATAATTATGAGCACATGGCGGTGCTCGTCTAGCTCCATAGACGAGCACCCAGTCGGGCTTTTCCGAAGATAAAACCGTTACAATCTTTCTACTTTCTTAAAAACGACGCCCTAAGCAACTTAATCCTTGTATCGCGGGGGTTTCATAAAAATTCAAATCACATGCACAAAGAACACCCAGACTTGGAACAAGCATTTGTGGATCACACAAATGCTTGTCCCATGCGGGGATCGAACCTGCAGCACGTCGCGCACAGTGGTTATTAGTGTGGTGACCTATACCACTCTGCTATCCGTGCAGTCAAATCTCATGTAATAAATTATGAATTTCAGAAACGAGGATGTAAAAAGGATTTAAATAACACAAAGAATATTATGTACGATTATTTATTTCATATTTTTCAATACATTTATCTTCATTTTAAACAACCATATCAGGTGGCGCGTACGCGAACCTTCTTTTACACATAACTTTGGTTTTAATCAAATTGAATATCAATACTCTTAGATACACTAAACACAGATACTTTTTTTTTAATTATTCTTAAAATGTACTACAGTAAAATTTAAAGTCTCTTCATGTATTTATTTCCGATTGATTCGCGTCAACCGTTAGATGTTCTTGTTTACGTTAAAAAACAGTTAAAATACATTATTTTATAATTAAACATTGAATACATTTACTTATACTGATACAATATTAATTTCATCCATTTTTGAACGGAGTAACGTTTTTACGAAAAAGGTTTAGGCTTAGGCTGTAAAGAGGTCGGGCACTGGCAACACTGGAATTAATTTTTAAACTGTATTTTTATTTTTTTAAATATTTCGATCCTGGCAAATTCACGATTGCAATCAAGTGATCACAAACGCAAATCTAAATATAAAATCTATATTAATTTTCATAAGTGAGCCCTCATATCTTACAAAAACTAATAAGATTTTATATTTTTTTAATCCGTTTTTACTCAATTATTATTAAAATATGTATTTTTGTAATATTAGTGCGACACCTCATAGACAGGAAACCACAAACCGTTTTCGTGAATATTTTCTTATTTATAAATATACAAAAACATTTTGGTCGTTTTATTTTTTCGAATTAAACTGAATAAAATATATGTGAATGATTTTGGAAAAAATACTGATTCATAGACTAGATATTAGTTTTGTACGGTGAAAATGTTTTGTGTGAGTTAATTTTTTTAATACTTAAATCTATATTATGTAAACATACATAATTATTTGAAACATTGATATTATATATAACTCCAACGGATTAATGTCCAACTATATTTTAACACTAATAATAAATATGACGTTTTGTTTCAATGACATTACGAATATTAAAATTTACAATACACATTAATTATTTTTTTTTTATAAGTAATTATAATAATAGAAAAAATTACAACTTTGAAAAAAAATGCCGTTTTTTAGGTAACAACACTACCCGTATTTTCAAATAATTCTAATTAAAAAAGAACGCGTAATCTATAGTACAAGACCCTATTTAAAAAATCTAGCCCAAATTTAAAAATTATATACGTAAAACTAAACTGATGAAATTTAAATTCGGAATACTAAATTGAAAACTCAATAACCGACTTTTAGCTTTATTTAAATTTAGGCTAGACAAGTAAAGAAGCATTAAAATGTTAAATATATAACAATGAATGGGATATGTTAACATTTTGTATATCATATACTTCGTAATGATTACACCAATGAATAGATAGTGAATATTATCAACTAACTCATCTCGCGACAACAAATTAAAACAAACCTAACTCATGGAAGACAGAAATTGTAAAAGAAACAAATATTAAGCACTATCGCAAACATACATTATGGCACAATATAAAAACTGTAAACACTAGTGTTGGGCCTTAAAAAGTAAATTAAATAGCTAATGTAGCCCAACACTACGATATAGGGACCATGGCGAATTCAACGCGAATTAATTCCGCTAAAGACCCGAATAATTCTTACATTTGAAACATACACAGCAACACTATACTTCGACACTGGGTATAAAAAGCGAGAAAATAATCAGTTGCCACCAAAAACTTCCATATGGTAACACCAACATTGTCACTTCACCAGTGTTGCTATTAAAATATCCCACAACACTGGCCACACTAGATATCGACATCAATAAAGCGGTTTGTAACCTCATTTCACAATACCTAAAAGAAAAATTAATACTATAGAGTAGCACTCAGCTTGGGTTGCCAGATCTAAATATATTTTATACATCTATGGAAAGAAACACTGCATGTCTTTCGTTTTAACTTCAGCACATATTGCTTAAAATATGGTATTAACTTCTCTATTGGCCAAAATGGCTTTTATAAAATACCTCGTTTTGTGCAAATTACTTTGATTCGACATTTCCATGGGAATCCATTATGTCGTTAATAAATGCATTTAATAATATCGAACGCTTTTTGCGTTTATCGATAATGTAACCGCGTTTGCGGATAACGGTCCGTTGTGCTTAAAAATACGTTTGTTCTTACATCTGATGCATTTATCTCATGATATTTTCAATTAATTGTTTCATAAACAATATCTGGCAGATCTTGCTTCATGCGCATAAAAAACTCATTTTCTTTATATATCTCATCTTCCTCATAAAAACGCTTCTTCATTGATTTGATCATTTTGACATCAACGGCCCATTTCTGTCCAATTGGGACGGGCGTAATAATTTTAGACTATATCTGTCTTTCGCGCACATATTTTTAAGCCCGCCAGATTTCAGAACAGCATTCAAAATGCCTTTTCTTACTTCACCGCTAACATATTCATATTTTCACATACACCAGAATTTTTTTATGTGACGCCTTTGGTGTTATTTAACCCCATGGATCCATAACATGCTCTAGAATAACTGTACATACACCGTAATATTAGCCAAAATAAAAGCGATATTTTTTTTTGTTTTTATGTTCATATGATGAACAAATTGAGTTATGTAACATCGTGATGTTAAGATGTAGTTCTGCGATCACGAATTGTATTTCACTATTAGTGGTTTGATCACAAGAGCATGAAATTAAGGCTGTAGGAAGTAAATTTTGATGTTGATCAATAAGTCATTTTATGTAAGACTCATATCTTTAGGATTTCTATAGTATCCACATAATGTATTCATGTTAGTATCAATAACACTCCAAGACCAGTAAAATTTAAAGTACATGTGAGAGATTCCATGTTGAAGATGTTTTTATAAGGATCACATATCAAGATGATTGATTACGTGATTAAAATACTTGCCCGATGACGTGGTATATGAGATCGTCATGGTTTTTCTCTCATTTTTTTTTATGTCAGTGGTAATATTATCCAAAATATTTTGATCTACGGTGTATGCATTCTCAACAATTTTTTACTGGACTGGTCTACTAATTTCCATGTCTTAGCCACATTCTGTTATTGGCAAACACTGAGATGAGTCGGGGACCCACAGTTGTAGCATGTTGAGTTAGCGGTGATCAGGTCCAGGATGCTGTGTGTGGCCACGTGAGCGGCTACAGCCAGGTGGTGGTGTAGCAGGCTAGAGCCTGGCGGGCGCGTGGAGCCCGCCCGCCAGGCGAGCAGCTCTGGCGGCGCGGTGCAGGCAGCGCAGCGGCGGGTAGCAGCACAGGCACGGCACCAGCAGCGACAGCAGCCACAGCCCCACCCACCTGCACACACAGCGCCTCACTACACCACACTACACACACAAGACCACACTGCCCTGCTGGAGTAGTGGTTAAATACCCTGATTGCTTAGCCAAAGGTCGTGAGTTCGATCCACCCAGGACAAATGTTCGTGTAATGAGCACGGTCATTTGTTCTGTGTCTGGGTGAAATTAATCTATAATATGTATGTATTTGGAAATATATAAGTATGTTTATCAATTGTCTGGTTGCCATAATACAGGCTCTGCCTAGTTTGGGATGAGATGGCCGAGTGTACCGAAAATATTATACTTAGCAAGAAAATGATTATACCATGAATATATTGAGATACATCCTATTCATAAAGACTTATTATCTTTAAAACAAAGTAAACTAGTAAAGGACAACAAGAAAAGGCTAGGGACCAGGATCGCTGAAGGGAATAGAGGCAAACTTTCACCCAGCAGTGGGACTGGTGAAACAGTACAAAATAACTATAATAATAAACTAGTAACTGTGAGGGTGCGTTGGCACACACGAAAAAAAAATTGCGGATAGCTTGTAATGCAAGCTATTATCCGCGAATATGTTCGCAGTTCTTAATTTTTTTTATAACAAATATAACATATATTATTTTGCTGAGGGTTTGGCAAGAGGAAACGACAGACCGAGATCGCTAAAAGAAATAAACGGAGGCTTCATATCAGGAGGATATCAGAAGATCATAGAACAAAGTCTCCCGCATCTATCTGCCTAAACGCAATAAACTCATAAACTACTGAACGAATAACTATCGATACAGTGATTCCAGAGAACATGTTGTATATATAATTACCGTTTAGTGCAGTTGTCGTCGGGCGGGCCGCACGAACACGGATGCATCGCGAAGTCGCCCTCCGCGTCCGACATGCAGTGGTACAACATGCACTGGAATTACAACATAAACAAATTAATATAAATAATAATATCTTTATTGTTTCATAAGAACATTACATTAAATAGATAGATCCCTGGTCTCCACACTAGGATTCCCTGTGTCGTGGAGGCCAGTCTCTTTCATCGTAGTACAGAGTAAATTACAATAAAGAGTTAATAATTAATATAGCAATGAAAAGAAACTAAGCAATTTCTTTTCTTTTTTGTTAACAAAATTTATAATGTAAAGAGAAATAAAGATCTACTTGCATGTGATATAGTAGGGCTAGATATTATTATTTTTTATTGTAATAATTTGATATTTTTGTTATTTCCCGTGAGGCTGGCAGTCACCGGGAGTGGCTTAAGCTTTGTTTAAATTAAAGATAAAAAAAAGAAACGTGTGGCACTCGGGGACTGCCGCGGTAAAGCTATTGCATATGTGTGGCATTTTATAGATATGATAGATACCATACACCTATATACTTTCTCACAAACAGCTGCTTACGTATTCGTCCGATTTAGCAGCTCGTCTCGATCCGTGCGAGCCTCGTACAGCCGAGCGTTAAGCGAACGCTCGGCCGAGCTACATGGTAGGCGGAGTGGGGGGTGTTAGGTTTTATTATCGTTACGGAAAATTCGAAAATTCTTCTTTATGTAATTATTTTAGTATTTCTGAGTTATTTATCATTTACTGGTACTTCATTATAGATATTATTATTTATTATCGATAGATGCTAAATTTTACAGGACTAATTTAAAAGCAGTGCTTGTATTCAACGTGGTAATCGATATAACGTGTTTTGTTCCCGTTAACATCAGCTTTGACGACAAACACTAAAACAAAACAACAAGAAGAGATAACCTCACCATTTTTAACCGACTTCAAAAGGAAGACGTTCTCATTCGACTGATGTTGTTTTTATATGTTTGTATTTTGATATCTCCGACAATAATTAATGAAATAAATTATTTGACTTTGAATTTGAATTGTTAGTCGATCGATATCAAAATATAAAAATCGATTCCGTAGTTTGGCTCTAAATCAAAACAATTAGAAATTTTACTAAGAATGTAAACAACATCGCGTATTTCGTACTTCCAGACGTTCTCATTCGACTGATGTCGTTTTTATGTTTGTATTTTGATATCTCCAAAAATTACTCCGATCGATATCAAAAATAAAAATCGATTCCGTAGTTTGGTTCTTAATCAAAACAATTAGAAATTTTACTAAGAATGTAAACTAAATTGCGTATTTCGTACTTTGAAGTCGGGTTTTCCTACGTATCAACCAATAAACTCAGTCTATCGCGGTCCACTGCTGGACCTAGACCTCTCCCACGTTGCGCCACAACAAAGTTGTGTGTTGTGGCGTTCCATCATGAAGGTGTTGACCCTAGTCACATGAATGTGTATATATGAAGGTATATAGTGACCTGAGCGCATCGTATGCAGGATACGCAGTCGATGCAGGAGCGGAAGCAGTCGGGAGCGAACTCGCACGCGCCCGGACGGTTGGCGCTCTCCAGGTACCACTCGTGGCAATGCCTGGAATGTTACACCAAATATAAACATATACCATTTGAATGTTTCATAATACAGAATTAATTTAAAAGAAGCGCGTATATTAAACGAGGTCATCAGGTGCATTAAACTGAACAACTTTCCCGAGGAACATTATGTCGAAATCTTAAAACAAAAAAATATTTTTTCATACAAAGTGACAAGTCACGTGAATAATGTTCGTATGAAAAGATGATTTTCAATTTAAAGATTTTATTCACCTGATTACTTCTTTGAATATACGCACTCCTTTTAAATCAATCCTGTATAATATAGACGATTACATGCAATCTTACATTATGATAGGGTAGTGAACATTTGTTGTCATTAGACTAGGTCAGGTTTATTTTTCAAACGAATTTATAAGGAGTTTCTCAATCCGACTGATACGCGATAGATCCAGTACTCATTAATCGATAAAAAAAATAGTTATTGAATTAAGTATGTAACAATACCTACTTCAGATTGAATTAAGTATGTAACAATACTTCAGAGGTGGACCCATATAAATACATCAAAATTAATTCAGTATAAACGAAGCAAAGCGGAGGTAGCCTATGGCTAGAGCATCGGACTTGCGATCATGTGGTCGCGGGTTCGAATCCCACCCATTGCAATACCGACGTGAGCCCACTAGCACAACCATTAAGCTTAGAACGAGGGGTTAACAAGAATACTAGTAATGTGTGACCCACATTGCTAGTAAGCTTGCAGTAAAATTATTGAGTATTTCGTACTTTCGTGCGATGGAAGTCGGTTTTTATGTGTACTTTTTGGTGTGTTTTAATTATTATTATTGTACATTATGTACATACCTGCATTTGATGCGCGCGTGGAATGACTCGGGTGGCTTCTTGTCTGGCAGCGGCGGCGGCCCGCTGTACCCGCACTTCTTTATAGATCCTGGAATTATAACATGAGATTTAATATGTATATCTATAGTAATATCATAAAGCTGAAGAGATTTTTGTTTGAACACGCTAATCTCAGGAATTACTGGTCCGATTTGAATAATTCTTTCACTGTTAGATAGCCCATTTATTTAGGAAGGCTATAATTATATTTATTCATAATTTGCCGTGATAACCGTCGCTCACGTGGGCGGAGCTGCGAGCAAAAGCTAGTATATATCTTCTAGACTCTGTTTTATAGGTATTTTTTCTCTGTTTGAGTCTTGCAAAAGAAAGATTTACGTGTAATAATTAATGGAATCCGTTGCCTAGTTTAAAAGATCTAAGCGTACCAACATCGGAAGAAACTTGTTATTTATTTATTTAGGTACTCTTTATTGTACATTCACCAACATAGGAAATGTAAAATGTGACATTTATGTACTATGTATAGGAGTATGTTACCGGAGTCTCGCTTGAGCAGGGGTGGCTTGGTGTTGGGCGAGGACTTCTCCGAGCTGTTGGCGCCCGACACCTGCGGGTACGTGTAGTCGTGCACCTGCAACACATGACGTCAGTATTAACCTATAACATTTATGTGTTAGGCTATTTTACGGCTTAAAGTAATTCAGCCATTCTTCTGCCTAACCAGTCTTGCCGGATTTAGCTGATTTTGAAATAATACTACTTTAATACGGATTCCCGACGTTTCGACGCCTTTGCAGGTGTCACGGGCCGACTGAGGTGGTATTTGTCTTGACATGTTGCTCGTTCTACCTTCATTTATTTTTGTTAATTATTTGTGTTCCGACCTACGCAATATGAGGTCACTGTGTCTTTAAGTCTTGCAGCGCTGCTCTTGGGTTTGGTTTTAATTTTGTGAATTATTGGGTCCCAAGTAGGTGATATCTTCCAGCCATCTTCTCTATTGAAATTGGGATTTAGCTGAATACTATATTTTACATGGAACTGTTTATCTGACTTCCACAACCCATTTAATAGGTAATTCGGTATCCCATAGTAAGTCTAAGATCACCGTAAGACAGTCGGGACCAACGGCTTAACGTGCTTTCCGAGGCACGGAGGGGTCTCGGTATGTTTACAAATGATCACCCACGGACCAACCGCGGCGAGCGCAGCTTAACCTATCGGTTAATCCGTACGGCTTACACTTAGCCACGAGCCCCTCTCTAAATCAGACATTAGTTTGTAAAAATAACCGATTTGTTATACACCTAGCCTATAAAGAAATATTTATTTTCATTATCTTAATATTTGTTTTAATCAAAGTTGTAAGTTTAAGTAAAACTACGAATCACAAATGTTTTTTTTGCTCAGTTAATACTCACAGCCGACAGATGTACGTAGGGACACCTGTCTGGATCGGAGTCTTCGACGTGCAGTCGATCGTCGTACTGAGCATCGTACGGCTTCAACGGATCTGGAACATTACATATTTGTATCACGTAAAGATAACAAGATGAGAACAACACTTTATGATGTAAAAAAATAGTCAGAAATAGTAATTTAAGACCTTCTTAAAGTTTTTTTGACGACATCCTTGGTGGAGTGGCGTACACACCGGTTTTTAAGGTGTCGCTAGCTCTCAGGTCCCGGGTTGGATCCCCGGACAATGTAGAAAGAAACACTTTTCTGGGTGTTTGTGGTACCTTCGCTGTCTCTGATTCCATAACAGAAATGCTTTGAAAACCAGCGCTAGGCATTAATTGCCTGGCATTAATGCTGAACTGAGGCCTTTTTGGTGCAGCCGCAGGGTACATAGCCATAACTTAGGGTTATTTTTATTTTAGTATAGATAGTTTATTTTTAAGTAGATTAAGTTTTGGATTGTTACCCTTTTGCGCCAAATAAATATTTTTCTTTCTTTCTTTGGCTATTTACTATAATGTTGTTACCTGAGAGCGGATGTCGCGGCAGAGTGATGGCGGAGAGGATGGGCGTCTGCGTGATGTCGTCAGGCGGGCGGTGCCGCGCGCGGGAGCTAGTCGACGTCTCCGAGCTGGAGCGAGACTCCGACGGCAGATTCAGACACTATGTACAAACAAAATGATTTATAAACTAAACAACGAAATCGGAAAATATGACTTGGTAAATTCGTTCGTGACAGTCCTAAGTTCTGACGATTGGGGCGTAAGGCAGGGTGGGTGGTAACACCTGCGTGCGAAACTATGTACAATCAAAATGATTCATAAACTAAACAAAACGAAAACGGATATGACTTGGCAAATTCGTTCGTGACAGTCCTAAGTTCTGACGATTGGGGTGTAAGGCAGGGTGGGTGGTAACACCTGCGTGCGAAACTGTAATTTGTGACTATGCTTTAAACTCCTGCGCAAAAAAAAAAAATATTATTTAATTTTTACCAATATAAGAAGTTTAGTTTGTGGTCAACAGAATCAGCACCTCTATCTAGCTCCATATTTAATTTCATTGTACATAGCAATTGACTTCGAATATCTTAGCATTATAATGGTTTCATTTTTACACCGATATTCTGAAATTAATCTCGCCCCATGTACAATCAAAATGATTCATAAACTAAACCAAACGAAAACGGAAAATATGACTTGGTAAATTCGTTCGTGACAGTCCCACGTTCTGTGGGCAATGGGGGAGTAGGGCAGGGGGGGCGGTAACACCTGCGTGTGGAAGAAGGGTGTTTTTTATAAGGTCTACTGCAGTTAGCCTGTGCGCAGGTTTTGATTGCTTCACCGAATTTTTGTCGAAACCTTAAGGGCTTCCAGGCAGAGCTATAGAAAAACTAACTACTTTAGCAAAGTTCAGACTTCGACTTAGAACGTAGCTAACAAATGCTCAGCGCACAAATGATCGAGCTCATCACACAAAGTTTTGCCCCGGTGGGAATCGAACCATCTGGCTTAGCAGTCAGGATCAAAAACTACTAGACCAACAGGTCCGTCAAAAATTTGACGCTATGTAGCTTTTTTTCGAATTTGATCCTGTCTGTGTCACTCGGGGTGCTATAAGGATTCAAACATTTTAATGACACCCTTAACATAAAGAAACTTTAAAAATGCATAAGGGCTGTACGCAATTTTACAATTAATACAGAAAAGAACCATACGGGCTGTACATATTTCTGTTCATAATTAAACACAGCCATTATCATTATGATGAAGAATTCTAACGATAAACCATACTAATAATCGAATAAGGCATTTAGATGTTACGGTGAGATATTTGCATATGCGAAACAAATTTCAGCTCAAACAGTTGAGGGCTTAGAATAGGGAGGCACTATAGGGTTTATTTTAAAGGAGTGTGTACCAGCACTCCTTTTAAATTATTCCTGTATAGACCATGATAAAGGAATTTTGACTTGCAAGTTAAATAAAAATATACAATAATTAATTTATAGTAGGTACTTAGTTCAAACACTAATTTGTTTTTATAACATTTTACGTGTCCCACAGCTGGGCAAAGGTCTCCCACAGCTTGTTCCAAGCCCTTCGGTCTTGAGCACCCTGGGAAAACCTTTTCCATTTCCGTTATGTTTAATGTTAAATTAATAATTATAAATATTTATTTCAGACTATGTCCATAATAGGCGTGTGAACTAATTTTTTTTTTTTCGACTATCAGGTAGATTATTGAAAAGTATTGGACACGTAATTTTTCATTTTTCAGGTGTTCAAAAAATTACGGGGATTACTTTAGTTGTTATTCTATGACGGAGATATATTGAGTTGAAATGTCACATGACGTCACGCCTTGGTTCACTGTTCAATTTGTACCGAGCGATGACTTAGTGAGCCCCCACTCTCCAACTTTAATGCGTTTTAACTAATCCTTATTTGTTAATTTGATAAAACAATAAATATGAGTATATTTTTTTATTACCTAACTGAAGCACTAAATAGAATTACGCTTTCTTTACCCAGTCAAAATGTCTATTATTACAGAAGTTACAAAATTTGAGCATGAATAAAATATTTCAGGATATTTTAGTCTTGTTCAAAGTAAGCCTGTTCTGACAAATATATTGATTTAATTATTATAAGAACAGTTTTCAGGTATACAGCGACATCTGTAAACTGTACACTAAACTATAAACATAAAATTTGGAAAAGCGCCATCTATACGCTGCAAGGCTCACAATCACACACTATTACCAGAACGGCCATTATAGAATTATACTGGATAACCTTTTCACGATATAATAAATGGTTCGTATAAAATAATCAATATCAAAAGTAGTAATAAAATATTTGAACTTTTTTTATATTCTGTACCGGACATTTCAACGCCTTTGAAGGTGTGACGGTCACGAGAAGACTCATGTAGTAATCGTTAAACGTATTCGTTTACTTAAATTTCACTAAATATTTTTTTTTCACCGTGCTTTTTTGTGTTTATATGGCTTACTTTTTTATGAGCTCAGGCTTTGACTGCTTCACCAGACTTTTTCACAACACGTTAAGGGCCTCCAGCCAGACCAAACAAACTAACTACGTTAGCAACCTGTGGGGTTCGGATCTCAACTTAGCGTGTTGCTAACAATCCTAATAAGGCAAACAGCAAGAGAGAGTTGGATCTAAGTAAAACGACAGATCCAGCTTTTTTAGAATGATTTAAAATTAAGATGAAGTTAAAATATCTCCTTGAAGTATAAAAATTATTTAGGGAGATATTTTTATTGCTAGTTTAGCCGGATCGAGCCAGCTTGATCTAGAGACGGGGGGAAACCCTTAGCCATGAGCCCCGACATAACTTTTTCCGCCTATATGAAGTGAAAAGTCAGTAATAAACTCACCTCAAAGATGTTTTGTTCCTCATCGTCGTCTTCTGGCGCTGGGTTGTGTTTTTTGTACGCGTGAAGCGAAGGCCACGCCCCACCCAGACCTTAGCAATCACATAATTTATTAGACATAGTTTTTTGAAATTAATTGTATCGCGAAATATCGGTATAGCGTAACTTTAGAATCCTACAATTCCATTAAACCAATAAATAAAAGTTTAGGAACATTTATTTTCGTTTTTCTTTTTCCGATTTAATATATCACGATTTCTGTACCTAATCATTTTGTTTTAAAAAATTCTAGCTAATAAGCTTTTATAAAATAGAATATCATTTATTTAGTAGTACCTACATAATTTTATTATAAATGGTTTGTTTTTTGTAACACCATTAAAATCAGAGTAAGTTCGACTTTTTTTTATTATATTAATATTTTAACATGGACGATGCTTTTTTTATTCTAGATATTCTTTATCCTTTTTAATCCTAGCATAATATATGACTCACCATGTAAGAATCCAGTATACGGTAGAGGGAGGCAAAAGAAAGCACATTAGATAAATTAGTTCACATTATAATACACATCGAATTACGCTGCAGCATAGACATAGCATACAAGATAGTAAATAAGGTTCATTTGTTACATTTGGTACATATAGGAATATACTAACTACATAATGATGAAACAAAACAATACATACTTATTAACAAAAAAGGAAGCATACAAAAAATATTGAAATCAATATAACGACGGTCTTGTACGCCAGTATAACGTAATACATTGAGAGTAAAATATTTTTTTTTAGTAAATACATAGTATCAAAATCAAAATAGAATGTTCGTAAAATAATGCCCAAGTGTACAAGAAGTACATTCAAACTTAATTTCCGATTATTTTATATATAAGCTAAACCAAATGAATTTAGTAAAATATTATTAGTTCCAAATTTGGCCACCGGGTCAAATAAGTTTGAGGCAATATAAAGTTATACACAGGTTACACAGTCATGGGCGTACCTACTAAGCTTTAGGTCATTCTTCAGATTGTAAAGTTTTTATTTGTTTATGTGTATCTATTAAAACTAGATAAATAAATGAGTGAGGCCATTGAATATTTGTATTTTAAGACTTCAGTTAGCAGATTTAAGACTGAAAAATGTATAGTTCCATTATACATTTTTCAGTCTTAAATTTTTTAATGTATCTTGTAATATAAAAACCTGTAAGTACATATTTTTTTTGTAAAAAAAACGTACATATTGATAGTGGATTCCAAACATTTTTCATGTGGTATAACAAAAGCTTATATATTTTTCGTTTAGTGGTTATACCTGTTGTTTTTTTTAAGTGAACTTTATTGTCATTCAGCGACAAAGTTCTATTAAATCTTATGAATAAAAAAAATGGCCTTTAACTTATGGTTTTCTGAGGTTAACACGTATGTTAGACATTTAAATAAAACTGCTTTAAAAAAAGTACCTTTAACTTAAATATTTCTGAAGAACGCCCCACCAACAAGCAGTTACTTACCGTCTAACAGCTCCTCAATGGCGGTCCTCACGCCCTTATCGAAGGCCCTTGCATCTGCTGCCGTTTGGAAGGTCAGACCGAACCGCTTCTCATCCGTCACCCAGTGGTGGAATGTAGGCATCACCTTATTGTACTGGAAATCTTTCTTTATTGTGCACTCTAGGACTTCCTGTGGGTTCAAAGTGGAGAATAAGGATACCTCTGTTGTAAGTCCATGACATGTAATCCTAAACTCAAGATACCTTTGAATAGGTAATAAATAAACATAATTAATTTACGAAAATAAACTTATACAGGCCTATAAATGTCCCACTGCTGGGCACAGGCCTCTTCCCATACAGAGAAAGTATGAGCATTGATCACCACGCTTGCACGTTACGGGTTGGCGATTTCAGATCCCAATTATTGGAAACCAGGTATCCCCACGATGTTTTCCTTCACAGTAGTGCATTGGGTGGAATTCGAACCCGCAACCACATGATCGCGAGTCCGACGCCCTAACCATTAGACTACCACCGCAAATTTAAATGTGAGGTACTGACCATGTCATCGCTGATACGTTTCCCATTTATGAAGTACTCGTGTGTCGGTGCGGATGCTGACGAAGATGTTGTGTCGCCGTTGCTCTCACCCCCTGCTAACAATACACAATAATATAAAAATGAAACCCGTTTTCCGTTGTCACGACATAGCATGAAAACGGCTTGACCGATTTGGCTGATTTTGATCTTGAAATGTTTGTGGAAGTCCAGGGAAGGTTTAAAAATAATAAGTAAAAAAAAACTGTTCCTAAACTCGGGAATTACCTTAATAAATTTACTTTTGACAGAACGAAGTCTGACCGGGCAGCTAGTACACAATAAATATATACTTGGTACTTATGTATCATGTCAATCTATACTAATAATATTCACACTAATATGATAATCAACAAGAATTAATTAACTCCCTAGATGTATTAAACATGACCTTTGGGCACTTACGACGTAATATTAAAAAGAAACCGTACTTGATATAGACAATAAACCGGCCAAGTGTGAGTCGGACTCGCGCACCGAGGGTTCCGTACATAATTTTAAAATCATTAAAAATATTTTTATTATATGATGTTATTAAACATTTACAGTTTTAGCAATTTTTCCTTTATCTGTGCTATAACACGTTGCTTCGTATCAAATTTTCAGATTCTAAGTTCACGGGAAGTACCCTGTAGGTTTTGATTCCCTTGCGAATGTCGATAACTTGCAGAAATTAGCGGTATAAACGGTTGTATCTATTGATTGCGTTGGCTTAGAAGTTTCATTTTTTCACAGCTCCAAGGGACAGTAGACTTGAGTATTGGATATAAATTTCAGCTTGATACCTTCACGCGTTCCTGAGAAAAAGGGTCTTGACAGGCGGACAACAAAGTGATTCTATAAAGGTGCCGTTTTTTTGAGGTACGGAACCCTAAAAATGATTATAATCTCTGTCAACACCTTCCATTAAAAGAGCCTGTATTTAAAAAGAAGAAACCAAATACGCCAATCCCAAGACAATAGATAACCATTTACATCTGATGAATGAACTATGTATGTATATATACGGTTTTATATGGTTGTAAACAATGTGTCATATACATTGTAGGCTACACAATAGCTATGAGTCCATTCATTGCTTTGTAACCTGTATTATGCTTGTGTGTATTGCGCATTTGTGCCGTTGGTTTTTCTTGATAACTTGCGTAAAGAATTCATTATGAATTTTAATTATAAGAAGGCTTAAATTGTATAAATCTATACATATAAATAAAATTGGAGTATTTGTTTGTAATATTATAGGTACATATATCAAAATAACTTTTTTTTATTATTTTTGTCTGTTTCTGTTTGTTCCCGCCAATCTCTGAAACGGCTGCACCGTTTTTGAAGGGACTTTCACTGGCAGGTATCTCAGCGACTCGCCTCATGTTCACAGCCTCCATTTAGTTTGAATCACACTGTAAATTATTTTTATAACTCGATGGAGTCTACATTTCCTAACGGGCTGAGAAGAAATATAAATTTTTTGTTTTTTTAATAATAAGTATTGGGGAAGTAAAATCAAGGGTGTGTAAGAGATAAGGGTTATGGTAAATGCGTTCTTGACTTATGGTTTTACTTTCAACTCGACACCTCCACACGTTCTTGGGATAAAGTGTCCTGACATAAAGACAGACAACAAGTGATCCTATAAGGGTTTCGCTTCGGGTCCCTTTTGAGGTACGGAACCCTACTATATTATCAAGCATTTTCGTAGCACTCTGTATAATTTTTATTTCATAGAAGATTACAAGAATGAGTTTCAAATCGTGGATCTCCTTTCCTTCAACACAAGCCGGATCTTAAACATTAAGTTTCTAAATCCTAATAGAATTTTGAAACACGTTTAATTGTCTGGCCAATTCCTAAATAAGGTAGGCAGAGGTATAAAGACGCCCACATTGCCTGTATGCGGCATTGAATGTTTAAATGGCTTTCACTCCTTGATTTGGTGACTGCGATCTTGAGTTTAGCATTGAGATGAAGTTATATTTTGAGATGGTATTCGGTCGAAATTAATACCTTTACCTATATGAGTCGGGTTTTCTTACTAGGATCTGTTTAAGATTTTTCGACATGTGCTATGAAATTTTGACGAATTTCTAAATGTTAGGAAACTCCCCAATTCGATAATTTAATATTCTTGTGTAGTTGCAAAGATTAGTACTTATTACTATTTCAGTTGTATGTTATATAAGTTACAATTTTTTCTTACCTGAGGACCTATGTCCGCGGGCTCGCTTCCCGACCATGACGTCGGCGAGCCCGCCGCCGCACAGCGCCACCCATCCCCCCGTGCCCTCGTCGCGACACATCACCTGTGCTCGCACGCGCACCAAATAGGCACTGCGAATCAAAGAAAACATCATTATTTTTAAGAGTAGTGTAAGAGCAAGGGGATTTTCCTTAATTCTATCAATCAATCAACTGCTGGCCTTTCCCAAGTTACGCCACAACACCCAGGCCTCCGCCTACCGCATCCAGTCCGACCCCGCTACCTTTCTCAGGTCATCAGTCCATCTGGCTGGGAGGCGTCATACACTACGTGAATGGAGACCCTGTGTTACGGTGCGCAATCATGGGATGTTTACTGTCGTAGGCACTATGCTGGGCAAGCAGGTTTGTGACCACAGTTTTGTATTCGTTCTTTAGGAGAACGCTGCTGCCCATTTTCCTTGTTTCTGTATCGTTTAGTCGCCTCTTACGACACCCATGGTTAGAGGGGGACTTTATTGTAATGCGGGCCATACACGATCAAGTTTACCGTCATGTTTGCAACGGTCTTGAAGTGGTGTTGCGTAAACTTGATGTTGTATGGCTTTGGGTGCCCATGCCAAATCTACTTGTAGAATAAAATGGAGTGGCTCAAAATAGACGCCACTTCAAGGCCGCTTCAGACTTGGCTGTAAACTTGATCGTGTATGGCCCACATTATCCGCAACCCCTCGGCGAGGTTATCTTAATTCTAACATATTTTTATTACGTTTCAAATAGAACACTGTCCTCGAATGGGCACATAGGCACAGCGAATGAAGGAAAACATATTTTTTTTAATTTTATTCGATTGGAATAACAAACAGCAATATTGTAACAAGGTTAGCAGCTTATCAGTAAAATTAAAAAAACACTACTCCCAACATTATCCTCACAATCTTAAAAGTAACTATAGACTAATTATTGAATTGAATTATCGGGGTATAGTTTTTTTTTGTCATAAATTGTTATAAGAGTAGTTTAGAAGGGATTGGATCCTATTCCTAAAATATTTTTATTACTAAGAGAACTGTGCCAAAATGCGCACTATATTAGATATATCATCCAATTAGGATAAGCTTAACATTCACCGCTCATATTTTCATTAATCGTCAATAATATCCCACTTGATCAAATGCACTGCAATCGTAGGTACAGTGGATGAATGAAATCACTCACACACACTGACGCGAAAATTTCTAGAACGATATTAGTAAAAAAAAACATACAGTCATAAATGTGAAAGTGTGGATGTTTGGATGTTTCGATGTTTGTTACTCAATGACGCAAAAACGATGAAATTTGGCTTGCATGTACCCTTTGACATGGGCAAGAAAATAGGCTACTTTTTATCCCGATTCCTTAAGTAGTTCCCGAGGGAAAATTGAAAATTGTTTACGAGCTAAGCCGCGAGCAGACAGCTTTGAAATTTGGTATTATTCTCTTTTTTATTATTTTCACACACACACACTAGTTTTTTTATTTGGTTTTGTGCTTTTTGCTTTGAATTCTCAACCGAGGCAGCAGTAAAAAAATTTGTTTTGAGGTACATATTTATATTGAATATAAGGTAAATAAAAGAATTTACCTTTATTTAACTAAAAATAGCACATGCGTTTGCGATTAATAGTTGTGTTTGCGACTTCAATCGCTTTTAGACAGTATTTACTTATTCTAAACGGGATGACAAATTAATAAAAATAAATTGCAAATTGATTAATTTTATGGTAATATTTTTTAGTGTCATTATTAGAAATCTAATTATTCCTTACTTTTAAGGTACGAACAAAGAAATTCGTAATGTGTCTATTAAGCTTCATAAAACTCGTGACAACCATAAAAAAGACACAATTAACAAGTTAAATTAACAAGAACTGCAGCAGTGCATAAGCTAAATGAGTCAAGCGGAAGTGGATTATTACAACGTAGAGAGGCGTGGAACTAGTTAAACTCTATAATGTAAGGGTTCAGATGCAACTAGTTAAATAGTATTAACAATATTTTCATATGGCATAGATTGTGGACTGCCCGTAGTAAATTTAATGTGTAAATTCTTTGTTCTTTTTGACGACCTCCGTGGTCGAGTGGCGTACACACCGGTTGTCAAGGTGTCGCCAGCTCTGAGGTCCCGGTTTCGATCCCCGGACGGGTCAATGTAGAAAAACACTTTTCTACATTGTCTCGGGTCTGGGTGTTTGTGGTACCTTCGTTGTCTCTGATTCCATAACACAAGTGTTTTAACTACTTACTTTGGATTCGGAGCAATGTATGTGATGTTGTCCACATTTATTATTATTATTTATTAAATTCTTTGTAAAATTGGCTGAAATACTGCCGTGTTTTACCGTCTCACTTGTCCCGATGAGGCCAATCTTAGAGCTAAATCGTAATAATGAGGGCAAAAATAATAAATTCTTTACTGACCCAATGTTTTAAACAAAGAATTAGAATTCCCTGACCCCTGAACTAGTGTTAACTGTATTATAGAGGACATTTGTCTTCACCCGAAATCATTCAGATTACATTAATGTGTCAAAAAAACAACAACTAAAACAAAATAGGTTTTTTATCCTCTTCTTAAGGTTAAGGGAATAACTTATAGTCTTAAATCACTGCAAGTACATAAATCGAAAAAAAAAATATTATTATTATTTCATATTGTGTGTATGTGGGTATCTAGCTGAGTAATCGTAAATGTGTGAAGCGTGGAAGTGTATGAGATTATGCCTGTGTGGATGAGTATAATTAAGGGATTGTTTTAGAGTTATTCTTCTTCTGCCTAGCCAACGTTCTCGGAGGACACCCCTGCGAGGTTCGGACCTCGACTTAGTGCGTTGCTACAATCAGCAAGAGAGGCAAGTCTAAGTTTTATTTTTGCTAGTTAAATTTGAATTGCTTGTTTTGCTTGCTCGACTCGAGTTAATCTAGGGACTTTTGGAGGCTTTTGACTTTTGTCTAGGGAGGTTCAGCTGGCTTATTGGCTTGACAACTCAATCAATCAATTAGTTTAGCCTATCGCAGTCCACTGGTGGACATAGGCCTCTAGCACCCAGTCCTCCGCCTTCCGTATCCTGTCCGAACCAGATACGTTTTTCAGGTCATCGGTTTGCTTATTCAGTCTCCACTCAAGGACTCGTCTGCTCCAACGGCCATCAGTTCTTCGACAGACATGAACAGCCCTCTGCCGCTTCAGCTAACTGACTCTACAAGCTATGTCGGTCATTCCGATTCTTCTCCGGATAATCTCATTTCTGATCTCCTTCAAAGAAACTCCGAACATAGCTCGCTCGTGATCGGTTCATCTGGCTGGGGGCGTCCTACACTACATTTGCTGATTCACAGTCTCCACTCAACGGCCATCTGCTCCAACGACCATCAGTCCTTCGACAGACATGACCAGCCTACTGCCACTTCAGCTTACTGACTCTACAAGCTATGTAAGTCATTCTGATTCTTCTCCGGATAATCTCATTTCTGATCTTCCTTCAAAGAAACTCCGAACATAGCTCGCTCCATAGCTTCCTTTTTTGCGTTTTGATTGTTTTTTTGTAACCTTGACCGTTGAGTTATCAACTGGTGATAGCCAATACGCCTATTCGTTGTTGTTTTCTCGAAAGACCAGCAAGCACTTTGGTCTTTCTACCTCAAAAAGGAACTCCTTACTGCTGACTTCATAACATGTTTCTGTTTTTAATCGATTCTGGCAGTGAACTAAAATAGGAAGTCTAGACTAAACTGCATAGGTTTCGTCTGTGGGTCAACCGGAATCCAACAGACACTATGTGTATAGTTTTGTTGGATATTGTTTTATGTTACACTAGCTGTTTCCCGTAACTCCGCCCGCGGTCACAATTTTTTTTATATCGGGCATAATATAGCTTCCGAAAAAAGAGGAGTTTTTTTTATGTTTTCTATTATGGGCTTGTAATTAATAATAAAACGGTTTTTAATAAGCTGCGATATAAGTATGTCGTGGTGGCCTAGCGGTTCAATGACCGGATTCGCATGCACATGGTTGCAGGTTCGAACCCAGGCAAGTACCATGTGACTTTTTCAAAGTTATATGTACTGTCTTAATCATTCTAAGACATCATTGACACGGTGAAGGAAAACATCGTGAGGAAACCTATATTTCAAAGTATTGGAATCTGAAAACGCTAACCCGCAATGAGAAAGCGTGGTGATCAATGCTCATCTCTTCTCTATATGGGAAGAGGCCTGTGCCCAGCAGTGGGACGTTTATAGGCCGGTATTATTATTATTATAAGTATTCACAAAATGTTTACTACTATTATTAAGCTGAAATTTGTTTGTTTGCTTTGAACACCCTAATATCAGGAACTACTGGTCCAATTAGAAAAAATATTTCAGTGTTAGATAGCCCATTTATCGATAAGACTATAAGCTACTTACGATAACCGAAAGGCGCGGCGGGCGGAGCCGCGGAAATAAGCTAGTCGAAAATAGGTGCAAAAAGAAAAACTAAACCAAAGAAATGAAATTTGTTTTTATTTTTTTGGTTATTAAAAAGTTTATTTTCACATTTAAGTACACTTATTATAAAAAGCATTTTTGATGTACTTACATGGAATTGACTAACTCCTTTAACTATTTAAAGGCAAGATGATAAGTCCTAGGTTTGATTTAGATTCATTATTTACAGTACCTAATACAGATGTGTTCATAATTTATGTAAGTTTGTGACACTATATCTTGGACAGGTATACTTAAATACCTTTCTCTACTTCAATAAATAATAGAAAACAAATATTACCAAATATATTGTATTGCTAAGCCGGTGATTGGTTGACTAAAAACCAGCATAACATCACACGAGGTCTTTAAAAAAAAATGTATATCTATGTGGGTCACACATTACTAGTATGCTTGTTAACCCCTCGTACTAAGCTTAATGCTTGTGTTATGAGTGGGTTCACAAAGGTCCTGCTTTGGATGGGATTCGGACCGGAAACCACATGATTGCCCCAGACACTAGGCCACCGCCGTCTAACGGGTGGTTAACAATTAATTTATTCAGATTTTCAGAAACCGAAGCTCTATATTATCACTTTTTTAAAGGTAATACTATTGTCAAAATGTTATAACTGATGTTCGGTCAACACACAGAAAAAAAGTGATTTCTAATGAGTTTTGATAGCATATTATAATGAATTGAGTATTTATTTAACGCATGCGGAACAATGTTTGTAATTAATTTGTGAGTAGTTTTATTTAAATTACATATTTTGCCATATTCAGGAGAGGGCCACCTTTATCAACTAGGTGTATAAAGAATATCCTACGACTATTCTCAGACCTACAAAATATACTGTACTTACAAAAAAATTTAGAGGACATAGATAAAAAATACTGTGACACAAGATATTATATGTATTCGATTTTTTTTTTGTGGTCTGATGCTCTAGTTAGGTAATTATTCTGTTTAATTAACAAATTCCTGAAATTATTGATTTTGAAACTGTTACTGTATAGGTGGTTCATAAAAGTTATGTAAAGAATTATAAATATTTCTTTAATAATATGAAGTACTTATTGATTCTTTAATTATGATCATATTATTATATTAATCACATATAATAAATGAAGCTTCTAAGTTTAATTATAAGCTAAACGTAAGCATTAACCGCTTAAATACTATTAAAAATAATTTTATTTAACTTAAACCAGCATATTTAGTGCACAACAAATTGTTAATTTTGGCTTGTAATTTTTATTCAAGACTTCCAAAAAAGATTATGGTCTTACTATTAAAACATGACCCATGAACAAATGAATACGATAATTAAAATTATGCAGATGTATCGCGTCAATCAAAAAACCTCTTTTGTTTAATTTTTTTGACGTATCGCAAAAGCGAATTCATACAACCAGTTTTTATTTGCGCGAAAAATACGCGACTGTCGAATCATATTGTTTGCCAAATAAGTAAAACAATTCATTGAGCAATACAGCTTGCATGAATTGAAGTAGCTTCAAATGACCCCGAAAGGAGTTACCTACTTTAATTGTGAATGAACGACAACTCATTGATTATAGCTACACAGGACACAGGGTTGACCTAAGGGCGGCGGTCCTAACTAACATGTATGCATTTTATTACACTATTTAGCTAGGGAAACCCATCTGTATCGTTTATAATACCTATTGCAGGGGTTTAGAACTTCAGAAAACACCATAAATCACATCACACATTCCATGAGCTATGGAAAATGGCCGGGGTAGAGCCCTACCTAGCCCGAACAGGGCGAAGCACGAATCACAAAAACTGAGTTACAGATACACCACTTACTTTTCAGATGCCTCGGTCATGATTCGACACGTCGAATATCCTAATTTCTACTCGCCACTTCACAGATTTCACCATTTTTATGACATAAATACATCAGATTCACTTACGAACCGTTCTTAATTCGGCCCTTTGTTGGGCCTCAGTGCGCTTGCGTCAATAAAACAGTCCGGGCGGGTTATTCAATGAACGCGGCGTGTTCGTGCGACAGGTGGCGTGTCAGTCGCGCACAACTTCGCGATTTAGCTCTGCGATTGGCGCTTTGGATTCTCTATCGCGTTACCACCAATGACGTAGCTCGATACTCTTTAGCTACCAGTAACACCCCCGGCAGGCAGAAGAAAAATTAATGGCGGGCTTTTTAAAATTTCAGATGGCCGGCAGCACTTTTTTTCTAGCTTTGAGCTGTGTTTCTGAGATGGACAACCGCACAATTATTTTATGAAAATATCACCAAAATTCGTCTAGAAAACACTTATTTCACCGTATTCTTAACGAAAATCGCGAATTATTTGGATCGGTACGAGCGGAGAGCGGAAGTAGGTCACGCCGGCCTCGAGGGTTCGACTGTTACTGAATGAAGCAAGGCTCGCAATGGGCCCATCCCCGTTCATGCACCGACCCATTGAAAAATAAATAGGTCAAATCATTGCAACGTGCCCTACATGCAGGTTGCCTGCACCATTCATAGGCGGCGCTTGCATACGGGCCCCCAAGTTCTATTTATAGCTGCTCTATATTTGGGCAGGTCATTCGCAGCAAACGTAAATGCAGCCTCCGTAAAGTAGGTTACCTGATTTTCTTTGTTAATAGCCGTTGCAGTGACGTAGTTTGCGTTTGTCATGACGTAAGCAACGATTTTTGATAGGTCAGTTCAAAATAATGTCGGATTTTTTTGTTTGAAAATTTGAATTAGGGGTGGTTGTAATTGATGTTTTGAGTGTAATATACGTAGATAAGATACATTACTTTGTGTGGCTTTAGTGAATGAATAGATATCTTCAGAGTGAGACGTTGTGAAACACAAAGGATGCTGTTGTTTTAATTAAAATCGAATTTGTAATTAAACTTTGCACTTAATCACTTATTTATTTGGTTTTATTAGATTTTCTGATTATGGAACCAATAAAAAGCACTTTGGTGGAAAACAAACGAACTAATATTTTTAAATGAAGAGTTTTACTAATATATTAATTAGAAAATTAAAAGGGTTTTTAGTGTAAGAAACAACTTACCTCATTATTTAACAAGAAAGAATGAGGCATTATAACATGTTTCTTGTGCCACTAATTGAATTACTCGTAATTGGATTTTTGAACATTGAAAGGTTAATTTAGTGAAAAGTGACCCTCATGCCTCGTCAATATTATTAAATTAAAGAATTATAAAAAACCTTAGATTATGATAATTATACTTAATTTCTACATTACAGATAAGTGTGTCATTGTGGGGAGGATGTATTCTGAGCGTTAGGGTCAAAAGACCTTGCGTAAAATAGATGTTCGTTCATCGTTGCTTCGTATTTAATTTAATCTGTTCGTTAGATTATCATGAATTCCGTTTTAGTTTGAAATTAATTATTTTTATTATACTTTATATACAGAATACATAAGTAAGTAAATAAACATTTGTGTCTTGAATAGTGAGAGGATTTTTTTGGGAATCGTAATCGACTTCTTTGTTTAAAACTATTAGATACAATAATAGTACTCTTTATTAAGGATTTAAATTGACTTCTGGCTGATATCATAAAACCATTATGTATAAATTACGCTTTTTTATTTTTTATCTTTATCTTTATCCCATAAACAAATTTATGAGCGATTGAAGCAAGTAACACCAACTTGCATCAAATACCAACGTACCAATTCCTATTTTGTTTCTTACATTTTCCTCAAAGAATTTCAGAGATGGAGGTCAGTATTTCGCCCGGTAGAACCAGGCACGCCCCCTGTGACGTAGACGGCCTTGTCGCAACGAGGCTATGGGGCTGTATATTTATACACCCCATAGCCTTGTACCAGCGTTATGGTTGAATTGAACATATTTGTGAATGTGTTTGGGACTGTGTACTGTTTTTGCGTAGTTGGGCTATGATTACGTTATTTTAATTACCTACTTAGATATAATGACCTACTTTATAAGACTGGTGATAAAGGGGGCTTTCTTTGCTGTGCTATTTTGGGAAGACAATTTTTTTTTGCATAGTTTTATAGCAATTTCTGCCAGTTCTGTAGTGACTATAATATTGTGGCTATTTTGAAGGTTCTGGGTTTGGTTAAGACTGGGCTTGCTTATAGGGTGCCATATTTAAGTACAAACTTGATCGTGTTTTATTGCTGAATTTAAATATAAGATTTTAAAAAACAAAATGTAAATTAATTAAGAAGATAACTTCAATCAATAACGATAATAATAAATGTGTTAGCAGGCTAGCAGATAACCGTTATTTCAAGTTGGAATCGAACCCGCTCTTTTAAACCTCTGCGAGATCTAGGTCTCTAATTGCTCTACCTACATATTCACGTGTATGGACAATTTAATGTAGGTACCTACCATTAATTAATTAATAAGGTAACGTCGAAAAGGGTTACGTTAAAAGGTCAATGCACTTTACTCAGTTCCGAGTGATTCGATAAAATAAGAAAATATTAAGCATTTTACTGTTTTAAACCCTAGTTATTCTTTCATTGTTTACTTTTTTTAAACTACAAGGTAAGTTCAGAAAAGTTTTGTCTGAAAACAGCCCTGAAATTTTGTCTTGCACGGTGTGACTAGGCTGTCACTGTTGTGACGTCTACCTGTGATGTGATTACAGAAATACAAATAGCTTCTACCTTAAATTTAAGGACGTGACAATAAAACAAAAATCTATATCTTTTGCAGTTTATTATACTATATCGATAAATAGGATACTTAATTACTTACCTACTTAAAAAAAATATATTACTGACAGTGTGGGTCGCACATAACTAGTATTCTTGTTAACCCCTCGTGCTATTGCTAAGCTAAGATGCTTGTGTTACGAGTGGGTTCACATCGGTAGTGTAATGGATGGGAAGCGAACCGTCAACCACAGATTGCGAGTCCGCCACTCCGCCATTAGGCTACCGCCGCGCGCCGCGCCGCGCCGCCGCTTCAACTCAAGTAAAAGATTCGAGAGCTACGTATGTAAATAAAAAAATCTCTACTTCTCTAGCGTGATTATATCAGTTTCGTGCAGTTATTAAACAGAATTATTATTTATGGACTGCGTACGAGTATGTTGTACAAAGTGACAGGTCACGTGACTTATGTTTGTGTGAAAAGTTGATGTTAATTAAGATTTTGACCTTCCTTTGGAAAAGATGTTCAGTTTTATGCACCGGATTATCTCGTAGAATATACGCACTCTATAAAAATAATCCTGTATTGTTTAACAAATACTGTGATAGATATTTCGCTGACAGTATGTATTGATTTTAGTGTCGGATGTCAGCTCGTAAAGGTTACTGGGTGAACCCCTGCACAAGGTGGACTCCGGCCATTGACTTTCATTGATTGAACATTATAACTCCATGCCGATATGGTAGTGTATAAATAAAAAAAGAATAAAAAATATTTGCTTGAAATAGAGTTGTACAGATCTTAAAAAATATTACAGTTCTTCATATTTCGCCTACTCAATTCGGCATGCTAATTTAACAATTAAGTAAATCAGAATGAGACTAACACAAGTCCAGTACAAAACTGATAAGTACTTGTTCAATTTAAATTACTTCGCAAGTAGGTAATACTACTTATAGAACATTATCAATTCAATTAATATAATAGAGGTGAGATGTATGCCTGTGCATGTGAACTAGGAACTTTCGCCTTGACTACATTTTGGGCTTTGGTTGTAATAATACCTTAATCTACTACCATTGACACCAATAATTGAATGCACATAAATGTAAAACAGATGAGATTTCAATAATTTGCACGAATTACAAAATACGTGATTTCATTTAGACTTGCCTCAAAATCAACTAAGTAAGTACTGAACAGATTTTTATAATATTTCTATGAGACCACCTCTGCAATTATACCCTATTAAAGACAAAATATTTTTGAAATCGATCTACAATTACCGGAGATATCGCATACCAAACATACAGTCGAATTAAAAAATAATCTCCTTTTAAAAAAATATGACTATTTATATCTCCGTTCCTCTTTTTTTAATTCCTATTTGTGTCTCAGGAATCTGCCACCCTGTTTTTAACGTACTTGAATATCTTTATGTCCATGTAATGCTTTTTCTATCGGATTGCTTTACCAACATAAAATCTAGACGGTATTACGAGGCAGTTTTTGTTAATAGCAATCGATTGAAAATCCATAATTTCAGTTATACCTTCAGTTGTTTATGTTCTTTGTTTGGCAGTTGGTAGAAATAGCTATTGTGTATTGGCATAATAAATAAACAACCGAGATCAGTGATCAATTGATTCGTCATCACAGCTTTGAAGTATAGAAGCACGGAACAAACAGAAAAAAAAGAGAATTTATAAAATTTTATATAATTTTGTGTCAATAGACTTACAGAATAACGTGCAACAGTGTCAAGGAGACAAAAAACTTAGCAAAAAAAAGGACTTCATATGACAGTTCTGTTGACAGGTACAGGTCATTGACTTTATTCATTGATAGTAGTTGCACTCGAAGTGTCTCGAAGCGCGAACTGAAAGACAGTAGGTAACCAAGAAGGTATTTCTACTGCACTAACGGCTATTTAAATTATCATTTGAGCAGGTAATTTAAACTTAATACAAGGGTTTAACCCCGAAAAAACTGCTGGCTTAATAAAATTAAATGCAAACACGAAAGATAAATTTATAGTTGTGCTGAAATTAAAAGCACGATTGCATTCAAGTTTGTGTCAAACGAATTCGGTTTAGACTGAATGAATGACCTTAGCATATTTTTACAGAAAAGAAAATACATAATTACTATTCAATTTCATGATAGTTTAATAACGTATTAAAGGGTAAGCAGAGTTTTCAGCGTCACCTCGTCACAATGGCAGATTGAGAAGGCAGCGTTGTTGCGCGCGCATCTGTCAAACTGACGTCATAGGGTCCTAGATAAAACCTAGTTTCGATGCTGACATACATACGTATGTGGGGCATTCAACTCTCCAGGGGTAAGTAGGGATGGTAGTTTTGAAAGCTGTAGGACCGAATGCTTCGCTTAGTTTTGAGTCGCCGTTATATCTATATCATTTATAGTGTAAAGTTAAGTAGCGGTAATTTTTTAAGTTGTGTTTTATGCTTAGAATATATTCTAAGGTTTTGTTATTCGGGAGTTGGACCTCTCGTGTTTGGTTAGCGGCTGATTTTGAATACTATATTTACATTTTAATTACCTAGGTCTTACGTATTGAATATAACTACTTTTCTTTTTGTTTGAGTAAACGTCGTACTTTGTTGTGGATTGCAATACTTGGAATGTAACTTACTCAAGTAGGTCCCTACACCTAGGTAAAGCCTCCGCGCGATCTATTTTTTTTATAATAATATCTTGGGACAACTCACACAATGGCCATCTGATCCCAAACTAGGCAGAGCCTGTACTACGGCTACCAGACAACTGATAAACATACTTATATATTTCTAAATACATACATATTATGGATAAATAACACTCAGACACAGAACAAATGATCGTGCTCATCACACAAAGATTTGTCCTGGGTGGGAATCAAACCCACTACCTCCGGCTTAGCAGGCAGAGTCACTAACCACTAGACCAACTGGCCAGTCTTTAGTCTTTTAATTATGATAAAATAAAACAAATCACCTTTTAATCAAAATGTAATCCTTTAATAGCTTTTCCATTTAATGTAACAATTGTATAATTGTATTAAATATTGTATAGTACATGATTATTTATAACCTTCATGCTATTAAAGTTAGGAACTGAGCAGTCTACTAAAATTGATACACTATCATTGAATATTTGACTATGATTTCCTTGAAGAAAAGTTATATACCTACCACGTTGTTCCATAGCGCCTTGTATCATAAATATACAGCGTGTAACAAAAACCCTGTCCGATCCCTGAGAGTATTATTCGGTATCGTACTGCGAACACATATACGTAACTATTAAATGGATTGGGGATTATAATTTTTCCCCAGTCAAAATAATTAAATACAAATAAAAACTGATCCAAGGCATTCCAAGGCAACAGCTGAACAACTGACCGCTCCTCAAAGTTCACGTACTTAATACCTACAGTTTTGTGTCAAAGGAGCCGCCTGCGAGACGGTTCATAAACTATCACGAATACGCGTTTATTGGATCTGACACGGGTTTTGTTACTTGTTGTATAATAAACTTTTAAAATATACAAGGTTCTTTGTAAAACAGCTGCAATCTCGAAGAAGTAGATAGCTAACATCATATTATGCAACAACATTTAATTTTGTTCTACGACTTTTGATAATTCGTTATTTTTTTTTTACATACTTATACGTTAGAGCGCTGAATTTGATAATTATTTAAATTAGTATAAAAAAAACTTTTGATTTTAATTTGTATAACTCAATTGTACAACTCATCTCAAAACTGAATTTTTTTTAAAGAAATTTGTTTTTTTTTATTGCGAAATAATAAATAGATTAGTTTTAACTATTGACTGTAGTATTTATATTTTATTCAATATGTTTTAATTTAATAATTACATAATAGCAGCCTTATGAAATAGATATGAAATTCAATTCAAAAAATATTTATACAACTACCTCAAAATAGTTTGTCCAAAATTGCCAGAAGTACTTAGTGTTTGAGTCATTGCAATCGATTCACGATTGCAATGACTCAAACACTAAGTACGATTTAATAGATACACGTAAAGAGAATGTTTTAATTTTTGCGAATAAAGCAACGAGATGACAAGTATATAACTTAGTAAGCTCTATCATAGTATAGAAATTTTGTAAAGTTATTTATTTATTTATACTTCATACACATACAGTGTCAAAGGCGGACTTAATGCCTAAGACATTTTCTACCAGTCAACATTCTTTACATGGAAATATTTCACACGTACATTCTAATAATGAGGTTGTAAGTCGGTATTGGTGTTCACTATTTTTTTTTATAAATAATAATTATGATATAATAATAATAATATCTTCGGACAATTCACACACGGCCATCTGATCCCAAACTAGGCAGAGCCTGTACTATGGTAACCAGACAACTGATACACATACTTATATATTTCTAAATACATACATATTATATATAAATAACACCCAGACACAGAACAAATGATCGTGCTCATCACACAAAGATTTGTCCTGGGTGGGAATCGAACCCACGACCTCCGGCTCAGGCCCGTCAAATCACTACTTCAAAGGCATTAAATTATACAATTAAACGTTGTCGAACTCCGGTGGTGGGCTTTTCGTGGCTTGTGCTATAGCTGACTTGGTTAGATCTTCACCTTGGTTCATGACTGCGTTTAGTAGGCGCTGAAAATATAATGATAATTTATATACATACTAGCTGACCTGACAGACGTTGTCATGTCAAATAACTAACAGATATGTCAAAGGCTATAAAGGTTAAATTAGAAAAGTTAATATGGTCATTAATCATTTTCTTTAATTTTTTTAAAATTTTCGCGCAACTTTTTTATTTTTTTTTCTCCATAAGAACCTTCTCCTAATAATAAACAACGCGACAAAAAAATAATGAACGAAATTGGTCCAGCCGTTCACGCGTGATGCCATGACAACGGAAAACGGGTTTCATTTTTATATATATAGATGTAATATTAGCGGTCTATAAATAATATCTTGAGACAACCCACAGACAGCCATCTGATCCCAGCAGAGCCTATGGTAAATAATAAAAATAATAAATGTGGACAACATCACATACATTGCTCCAAATCCAAAGTAAGTAGCTAAAGCACTTGTGTTATGGAATCAGAGACAACGAAGGTACCACAAACACCCAGACCCGAAACAATGCAGAAAAGTGGTTATCTACCTTGACCCGTCCGGGGATCGAACCCGGGACCTCAGAGCTGGCGACACCTTGTAAACCGGTGTGTACGCCACTCGACCACGGAGGTCGTCGAACGGTAACCAGATAACTGTTAAATATACTTATCCTATTCATATTATAAATGCGAAAGTGCGGATGTTTGTTACTCAATCACGCAAAAACAGCTGAACGGATTTGGATGAAATTTGACATGCATGTAGCCTTTGACGTGGAAAAGAACATAGGCTATCTTTTATCCCGATTCCTTAAGTAGTTCCCGAGGGGAAATTGAAAATTGTTTACAAGCTAAGCCATGGGCAGACAGCTTTGAAATTTGGTATTTTTCTCTATTCAACGCAAGCTAAATTTTGACACGGGTGAAAATTTTATTCTATTTTTTGTTACTTTCACATTTCTTTTTGGACCCCATTCTGAAGTTCACGCAGACAAAGTCGCCTGTTAGTTAGTTAAAGCTAGTATATTTCTAAATACATACATATCTTTATATATAAAACAAAGTCGGGTTTGTTACAACACTTATAACTTGAGAACGGGTGAACCGATTTTCGTGATCCTTGATTTGTTGGATTCGTCTACGTCCCGAATAGCAGAATAAATACTAAAAACAAGTTTACTAAAGGAATTATGTTAACGGGAACGTGGACAACTAAGGCGGGTGAAACCGCGGGGCACTGCTAGTTATAGTTAAATAACACCCAGACACATTAATGTTTTACTTACAATATGTTCCAAACCATCTTGATTAGGCCTACTTTGTGAATACACCAGGTTGATCTTAGTAGTTTGGACAGCTATCGGACTTTTTGAGGCTATGTTCACTGCTAACTCCATTACTGTCTTCATTGCACTGCAATAATAAAACTTTAGTTAATAAAAACAAATAGTATTTTTCTAAATCTTTCTTCTGCCTAACCATTTCCCAAGCTATGTTGGGGTCGTCTTCCAGTCTTACCGGATTTAGCTGAATACCGTATTTTACATGGAGCGACTGCCTATCTGACCTCCCCAACCTATTGCTAGGTAGCCCATTCCAGTATTCCAAAGTAAGACTGGTTATCAGAATTGTAATGACTTAACGACTGTCAAAGATCACTGTATGATAGTCGGGACCAACGGCTTAAAGTGCTTTCCGAGGCACGGAGGGGTTTCGGTTTGTTTACCAATGGTCACCCATCCATGGAAGTAACATCACAACGTTAGCAAAATTGTAGGACAGTGACGTCACGCGAATTTTCCATTCAATGTATCTTCGTAATTATTTGTTCACGAGACGAAAGAAAACACAAGTGACTTATATTATTTTTCTATATAAATTTTTCATTTCCTAAAAAACCGTTTTTAGGTTAATTCACGTTATGTGGGCAAGTTTTTTTTGTCATTATTATTATGGATAAAGAAAACAGAAGGGTTTGAACTTTAATAATAATAATAAATATTCTTTTAGTAAACTTACGTTTCTTTATCGGGGAACACTTGGCTGACGAGACCTATTTCCTTTGCTTCTTGAGCGGTGAACTTTCTGCCGGTGTAGCACAGTTCCCGCGCTATCGATGTGTTGCCAACCACCTGAAATTAAATAAAACAAATTATGATTACAAATAATATAATAAACATATATAAATAGAACCTCATCGGAATAAACTGTCAAAAACATTATTTTTTCGTCTTAGGTCCAGTTTTTTGGTCCCGAGTTAAATTAACAAATGGTTAAAAATTCTAACTATTGGTTTCAAAATTCGGTAGAACGCGTTTATTCATCAATTTTCTTCTACTTTTTTCTTCTCTTCAACTTATTTGACTATTTGATAGACTAACAATTGATGATAACAATACTACTTGATGAATATGAACGTTCACTCATTCCGAATAATCCGAACCCGCGACCACATGACCGCAAGTCCGATACCCTAGCCATTAAGCTACCACCGCTTCCGAGCAAAAATAATAAAGAATAATGTATTGTACCTTTGGTAATCTTTGTAGGGTTCCCACGTCAGCTGCTAGACCCACATCAACCTCTCTCACTGAGAACCACGCGTCTTCAGTGCAGTATCTAAAATGATAAAATTTGTGATGTAATGAAGGCTACTGCGCATTACAGGCAACACATCGTTCACCTTCTTTATTTCATAGGGGGGGGCAGGAGCAAGATGGCGGCCGGCTGCCGACGCTGACGCCACCGGCCACGCGCCGAACGCACCAGTCAACTTCTGAACCCACCGATTTTCGCACGTACGCTTCTAGCACTAGCACTAATCCACGCATCGCACTTTTTATTTAACTAATACAGTCCTTCACAAGTAGTATTTACCTCATATCAGCAGCTGTAATGAGGTCGACACCAGCGCCAACACACGCGTTATGGACCACACTTAGCACTGGCTTCACACACTCCTCCAATGACGTAATGGTGTCCTATAAAATACAAAAGTTTATAAATAATCTACTATATAAAAATAAGTGGGGTTTTCCTTCCTGACACTATAACTCCAGAACGCACGAACCGATTTCCACGGTTTTGCATTCGTTGGAAAGGTCTCGGGCTCCGTGAGGTTTATAGTAAAGAAAATTCTCAATTACATAAAAGAAAAAATTAGACCGCGGGCGGAGCTGCGGGAAACAGCTAGTATATTCATAAAAAATATTAAGCTGTCTCGCCCTTTTCTAATATTTTTCCTTATTTTTTTAAGCGACGCCCGCACTTAGGTCTGTTGGAAGTTGTGTAATTGTCCGATCACTGTCTACGTTGTGTGTTCGTGCCTTGTGCAGGGAGATAAATCAATACTCGAAAGTTCCGTAATAAAAAGCATTTATTGGTACTACGAGCTTACTACGCTGCGGTCCGTCACCGACTAGCCACACAATGTGCACTTCGTAGAGCGCACACAATGTGTTGCGTCAGCCCCCCACAGGTCCTTAATCCTTGTTTCGCGGGGGCTTCACAAACATTCAAATCACATGCACAAAGAACATTCAGATTTGGAACAAGCATTTGTGGATCACACAAATGCTTGTCCCATGCGGGGATCGAACCCGCAGCACGTCGCGCACAGTGGTAATCAGCGTGGAGACCTATACCACTCGGCTATCCGTGCAGAAGACACTAGCGACTCTAGCGGATTTTTGATACGCGATAGCCCCCATTATCTTGTTATACTACCAGAAACTGATCTGACCTGGTGATGGCATCGCTGTTCCTAGCTCCCATTGTAATACCTGTGCATATTTGATGAAGTTGCTATGGAAGCGGGCCTTCCTTGCTACGTCTGGTAGGTCATCAGCCTCTGTCGCTATTTCCACTAGACTCTGGATGTCAATTCCTGAAATATACACACTATGGATAAGAGTTCATAATATTGTATATATTTATGTAAAGATGAGAAGTAGTAATGAGATATAGAAGTAGTGTCTTTGGTGGTGGCAATCTTTGTCACTTAGGCTGCCCTATATAAAAATGTACTCTGTGACTTAGGCGATAAGAGTGGCCTTATGCATAGGATATTTTTATCCGTCTTCCAAAGGAGGAGGTACTCAATTCGACTGAATATCTTTATTTTTGTTTGGTGATATGGTGAGATTTTGATGATTCTTTTTTTTATAAGCTGCTACTTGTCATTTGGTCCCATTAGATAATCATCTGCAATGGTGGACGGACAAACCGACCGGAATCCGCATTTTAGGTAGGGAACCCTAAAATGCGGTATTCAGCAGAATCCGGTAAGACTGAAAGCCGACCCCAACATAGCTTGGGAAAAGGATAGGCAATAGATGATATACACTCATCTTAAAGAAGCGAAAATGATGTTGTTTTTAAATCTTACCTCCAGTAAAATTCTTTCCTTGTCCAGATAACACAATTACTCTGCATTCTGGGATATTACTTAAAGCGCTGAAACACTGACGGATTTCCCTGAAAGAATATAACATATTGTTTGAAATAAGGTAATTATATTTATTTATTATTATTTGAGCCTGAACTGTCCCACTGCAGGGCAAAGGCCTCCCTTTCTTCCTTAATAATATAATTATATATAAATTGTAATAAATAAATGTGGACATCATCACATATATTGCTCCAAATCTAAATTAGGAAGCTAAAGCACTTGTGTTATGGAATCAGAGACAACTAAGGTACCACAAACACCCAGACCCGAGACAATGTAGAAAAGTTTTTTTTTCTACATTGATCCGTCCGGGGATCGAACCCAGGAGTCACATTGGTACTTGCCTGGGTTCGAACTTGCAACCATGTTCCATGCTAATCCCGTCTTTGAACCGCTAGGTCATCACAACATAAAAAAAACGCAAAATCTTCAGCTTTATAATGTTAGTATATATACTATTGATGATATACTTACTGCCACATAACTCTAGTGAAAGAATTTGATTTCTTAGGTCTATTGAGCTCCACATGGTAAACATGAGTCTTTGGTATAGACACAGCTAATGTTTCAAACGGTGTTAACTCCACATTCGTAAAGGTCCGCTTGAACATATCTGAAAAGAGTATGCATACATTATTTGTTTTACATAGAAAATATGAAAAGAGGGAAGAATTTTTTGTATAAAGAACAGTATTCCACAGTAACTTTCAACTAACAATAATATTAATATTTATTATTTGTATTATTATGTCTATAATCCAATAAAGATACAAGAAGGCTCTGATAAGAGTCCAAAGTCTAAGACTGAGAGGCCACTATCTTAATTCCAAAGGTTAATATTGTATACTTATCAGCAAGAATATTTTGAAAAGTACAATAATTGATTATTATTCTAATTTAACTCACTCTAAACAAACTTTATATTTTGGTAGACTGTAAAGTTAAGGCTGTATACTAAGCTCTTAGTACAGAAAAGTCCCCTTAATTAAAAAAAACACCAAATATGAACACACAATGCCTGCTGGCAGAGATTTCTTATAAAATAAGCAGAGCCTTTGTACATTTGTTGTCTTATGTATTGTGAAAAATTAATATTAAATATATAATCTTAGGACTAGTCTTTGAAAAAAACTTATTTTAAGTTATTGTTAATTAAATATTGTGTTAATATTGTAACAACCTTAACTTCTATATAATTAGTACAATTACCGTTTAAATATGTAATAACAACTAAGGTTTTAGACACAATGAACAAAATAACAATGGTTTTTAAAGGTTGCTAAAATTACTTACGCGATATAATTCTGGGATTGTTGAAAGCTATTGTTTTGATTAACGAAGACATTATTAGTTTAGTTAAACACAATTGTATGTCACCAATAAACCATATGCCGACGGCTCACACAGTTAAATAATAAAACAAATGATAGATTTAATTCCAAAGTCCAAAGTTAACAAAACATGTACCTGTCAGATGCAAATTGACGTTTAAATTTTGACATTTTCGTTCCGAATGTGAAGGTAACTTCCGACTTCACTAATTATCTACATAATATTTTTAGATATTTTATTGAATCATCTGAGACAGGATAAATAATAACGGAAAATTGGGTATTGCTAAGTACCAATTCACGTTGAACATTTTCCTTGTAAACATGATGAGCGCAAAAAGATAACTAAGAGAGATAATACTTGCATCTCATTATCATATTATGGTTGATTAAATATTGTTACTTGCGTAAAACGAACCGATTTAACATTTCTGTGAAGCACATGAACCTTCGATGAAATTATTACTTTATTGTTAAACTTATTTATGTTTAATATTTTTACATTATAAAAATGCTAAGATAATTATGTAGATTAGTATAAATAGATAGGTTTATAACTATAAGACTTTATTTACTGTATGTATATTAAATAGCTCTAGCCTGCGTGTTGTTATTTCATCATGTGATTTTTCCCTTTTTGCAAGTTTATTTTCGACTAGTTGCGCCCCGCGTTGCTAGCCGCGGTTTATCGTACAACACAGCATACAACTTATTTTCGGGATAATATGCCTATGTGTTACTCCAGTATCAGCTAGCTCCATATCAAATTTTGTCAAAATTGGTCCAGCCGTTTGGGCGGTAACAAACATACACACTCACAAACTTTTGCCTTTACAATACCTATTAATGTGGAGTGTGATGCATTTTAGCTTATAATTTAGTAACTATGGTTTTTTTAAGTACATCAAAATTACAGAATCTCATTGTATTCGGGTAAGTATACAAAAGGATTTTAAAAGGATGAAAGGCTGGCGGGGTGTTTATATTTAAAATGTAGACATTGCTATTCAGAATTTCAATTTAGAAATAATCCACAAAATAGGTTCTAATATTATACGCATTATACTACCTACTGATAATAAACTACTTACCAATATTCGACACACAATGGAAATTTTGGTTAAAAAAATATTATCGTGTTAGGTGCCAATATAATGGGACCTTACCTTAATTCCATTTTAATTAGTCATAAACATAAAATTATAGGACTACTGTTATTATTATATATCTAAGTATTTTAAAATGTAGTAACAACACTTACCTAAACATAATTGTGTACTCCTTGTTTCTGGTCATATTCAAACACAGAGAATAAACGATGCCGTAGATGTAACAATGTTTTGGTCCATCCAAATAAAAAAAAAAACTGTTGTGCCAGCAACATGTAGAAGAAAAAAAAAGGATTTACGTAACACAACATTTTAGTTCCTCTATTATTCACTTGACCGTTCGTTGCAAGACGAATGCTTAAACTAGACAGCCAGTAGGTAAAGCTTGTTTCTAGTACTAATTAGTTGCAATATTGCAATTTACTGGTTTTAGATTGGACCTAGTCACGCATAGTGTACTATTGACGGCCGTGTATTTCGTATATACGATTCATTCAGGGTCTCCTTACAGCAAGTTCAATTTGGGCTAGAATTCTTTAAGATATCTTTTACGTGATTATAGGCTGGGATCAGTAGCATATTTTTTGACATTTATGTCCTGAAAATACACGATGGTTGAAGGTATCATGACGTTTTGGAATTATCATTTTCAAAAATATGTGAATGCGTGATTAGAGCATTAAAAAAAATGCGACAAGAGCGGAGATGACCGAACCCCGCAGAAGGTCCTATAGTGAACGTTGCTAATTTAGTTAGTTTCTCTACTGTTTTGCCTGGAAGCCCTTATGGTTTCGCCATAAAGTCAGGTGAAGCAGTGAAAGCTTTCACTGCTTCACCTGCAGTAGACCTCATACAAAAAGTAAAGAAAAAAGAACTTGTGAGATGACGTTGCATAGTAGTGACGTTAGAAGCTGTGGTTAGAAGTATGGAAATTGACATGCGCATGTCTCGTATTATCTGAAAATATTATCATGATTGATTGTCCTGGAAAACCGACACAGGATATACCAATGCCTAAAAAATCTGGAGGTATCTGAAACTTATAACTATACTTCTCTCACTATATCTACTACTTTTATGAAGAGGTAAAGTTTGTACATACTTATTATTTCATCAGTAGATGGAAGGAAAGATGGAAGAAGACATGCTACGTAGCCCACAAAACGCTGAAACTGAGATAAAGGCAGGAGGATGATGATGATCCGAGTTCCTACAATCGGAAGCGGGCAGATCCGAGAGCGAAAGCTAGTACCCAATAATAACCCCAAGGGCCTCTCAGTTCGATCCCAGTAAAATTGAATAGTAATTAGTAATTCATTCACGCTTCGATGGGGACAGTGTATCGAAAAGGGAAGTGTGAGTCAAATATATAATTTGTGAGTCATTTATCGTGTCGCCAAATTTCAGTTAGATTTGGACGATACGCGGTACCTACTTTGATTTTTAATTTGAATACAACTATTTTGTTGGTGACAATGATTTTTGGAAATATCGAATAGAAATATAAAAAATCTTAGTCGATCCGATTCTGTTAAACACACACTAAATTTATTTGTCCATAGGCATCTTTTTCACTTGTATGTATAATTAAAATAGGACAGTCGAAAAGTAGAGCGGTAAATTTTTGTTGCGACTAAAATTCTCACAAGGAAAAGCGAAAACTAAATTGACATTTCTAAGTTTTTATGTTGGGAAACAAACAGATGCATTTTTTTTCCGACGCCCGCACTAAGGATTTTAATCCTTGTGTCGCAGGGGTTTCATAAACATTCAAATCACATGCACAAAGAACTTGTAATAATAATATTTTTTTTTTATTTATTCCTTTATTTCAGGCAACAAGGCCCATAGAAAATATAATACATAAATAACAAAACAATGTCTATAAACTAATACATACAAATATAAATAAAAACTAAAAACTAATGTAATGTAATAATAATAAAGTAGCCTGTCCGACTCTCTACCTACAGAATCAAAAATTAAAAACTTTTTTATCTCATAAAAACCTCAAGAAGGCCCTAAAGAAACGTTAAACTAATCTAATGACCCTAGGTGCACGAAAATGGATTCTCCTACCTTTGAAAGGAACTTAAGAAAAGCACCAAACTAGTTTAAGACTTTCACTAATCATGGCTACCCTACAATATTTCTGATTCGCCATCCAAACATGACATCAACCGTGCCGCAAGCACACTTTCTTACACAAGCAAGTCTAGGTTCTATATAGGGCACCTAAGTCGACTTTCCTAATAAAATATCTGAATAATTATATTATCATGATCTAATGACCTGGATGACAGCTATAGGTACAATCATAAGCTTATAAAATCTGTACGTACCCTGAAGGTTATATATTTTTGAATACCTACTTCCATGTATTTATACACTAATATTATATAGAAAGTAAAGTATGTGCGTTTGCGAATTTGTTTGTAGAAAGATGGACTAATTTAATTTTGAAAATTCTTTCATCAGGGGGCGTTAAAGTATTACGTAACGCAATTTTGGGGGAGTTACGATGCGTTACAGGGGCGGGAGAGGGTCTTTCTTACAACACGTTACGTAGTAGGTATTGTTTTTATTTAAGTAAAAAATTAGGGAATAAAAACTCGCAAATTGGCAACCCTTTTCATTTACGTTACGTTTAAAATCTCTTGTTTTATTTAGTATTATTACCGCAAAGGCAATTAAAAGTATACCAAGGAAAAAAACTATAAAAATGGTCACTTGAGTGTTACGTAACGTTTAGAGAGGGGGAGGGGAGTACAGAATAACGTTACGGTGCGTTACGAGAGGAGGGGGGGGGGGGGGGTGAAAAATCGAAAGTTGCTAACCAATGGTTAAATTTGCTAACTAATGGTTTCAAAACGCGTTTTTTCATCAATTGTTAGTCTATCCAATAGTCAAATAAGCTGGAGAGTTAATTATTTAAACATTTGTTAAAATAAAAATTAATGAATAAACGCGTTCAACCGAAATTTGAAACAATTAGGTACCATATTTAACTATTGTTTGAGTTAACTGGGGATAAAAAAACTAAGCCTCAGAATCTAGGTGCCCAATATAATCCAATGTAAGTTTCTTCAGTGCCTTTAAATTTTAAGTTATGATTTTTTTTTTTTTTTTTACCAAACGACTGTGATTGTGAGTGATATGTTGATTTGTAGCTCGTTAATATCTGTCAGGCGCTTTTTTTACTCAACTAGGTCTTTGAGGCACAATTATACACTTAACAATGGTTAAAAAAAAGAATAAGATTAGATACCTCGTAATAATTATCAATAAGTAAGATTTATGAAGGCATTGAAGAATTGTATTGCAACTTTGCAACGTCGAGGGTGTAACATAGAACGGAAAAATCCTAGATCAGACTGCATTAAAATTGCGTGGTTTAGAAGTTTTAAGACTACAGACAACGGGAGGGACTTTGTTTTAGGTATACTATGTAAAAAAGTGTGTGATTACTTATGTACACGCGTTAGAAGTCATACTTCTTTGGCGTAAAAAGATAAAATCTTTTTAAAATTTTTATCTTTCACCTTATCCTACGTTTGTAGAAGAAACAACACTGACAATAGAAAAAAGGTATTTAATACATTTAAAGTTTAATTATAACGCATTAGGTATCTAATGAAATAAAGTTTATTCAAATATCACAAAAAAAAACTAACTTCAGGATGTCAGTTTTTCGTGACGGTGTGTGCGCGCATCGTAAAAATTTACTCTCATCATTTTTCCATAACGCGCCAAAACTAAGTATAACCTCAAAAATTTCATTTTTTATTTAATCTCTATGATCTCTGGACTCTGGTCACCATTGTTCATTTTGACAAACCATAGCTTGCCTGTTAATGTCCTATTCCGTAAATAAAAATAGACCTCACGTGTACAATCAATAGAGTTACTTCTTACAGAAATTACGTAAGTAATATTGTGGGAAGTAATTCAATACGATATTCCTTATTTTAAGTGATGATGTAAAATATTTTAATTCAAAGCGTAACTGAGTACTTCCGTTTAAATAAATGTAGTTTGTATCATGACTACTGATCAATTTGTAAATACGTACCTATATACGTTGCTATTTTTAACGTACAACATAAGTACTTCAAAATGTTTTCATTCATTTTTTATTTGCATATTTTGTAAATACTTAGATACAAAAAAAAAACACCTACATAAAGTGTAGGTAGGTAATGCTTTCCTGATATGAAAACCGTACATCCTGGTTTTCCTACTCCACAGACTTCGTAAAAAAATCTACGCATTTTACATAAAAAAAAAATTATACAGGAATACAAATAATTTGTCTCTGTTGGTACTTTATATAAGTGATAATTACTATCTTTTTCAGCCAAATTTTCAGCTGCATCCATTTTTCAGGTTACAAGTTACGAAGGTGTATAGCTTTTGTCCGCGGCTCCGCCCATGTAAATGTCGGTTATCGCAAGCAAACAGCATAAAGCCTTCGCGATAAATACGTTATCTGACATTGAAATAGGTTTTCAAACCGGACCGGAAGTTCCCTGAGATTCAGATTCGTTTATTGTTTGTCACAGGTGGAAGTTCAGTTCTTAAAAATATTATTTTAACTAGTATCACTGTAACATACCCATGGGGTGTACAATATTCAAAATTACAATTTCATATCAAAAAGTAAAAACCATCATAGTACGAACCCAAATATAACCAAGGCAACATATTATTAATTATCTTTAGAGAAAATAAATTAAATACATTATATACATAAATTGGCATTTTTCTTAATTATTTTATTATTAAATAAGTTTTAGTTAATACATTTGTCATTTAAAGATTAAGAGCTGATTTTTCAATCCCCAGATATACTTATTTATTCGATGAATAATTTTGAAATTTTTACAGTTAGGCCATACAAAAACTGTCAAAAGTCAATTTTATTCCTCGAATAAAAGTTATCTGGCGATTGAAAAAGCAGCCCTAAATGAATTGTACAATATTTAAATTAATCATGCCATAAATAAAAAAAAAGCACGTGTTCAACCAAATAAACCAACTTTTTAACTTTAAATTAGTACAGGTTACATTCTTAAGAAATATTAAACGATGGGCAAATAATATCCGTTTTCCAGAAAATTAATTGAAACGATAAGAAACTGATTGTCAACTGTTCTTACGTCATACGAAGCAGACTAAGGATTTTAGGTCTCTTTCATACGTATAGCTCGATTTTTGTTGTATGTTTTACGCATTCGCTGACATTTCTATAACAACATTTTACCGCATATCGTATTTTACACGAGAGATGGCCTGTCTTACCTCCACAACCTCCTTTGCTGATTAATACAGTGTCCCTTGAACAGATTTGTCAAAATTAAATAGTGGTGTATTAAATAGGTATGATAAAATGATTTTTCACAAAAAATCCAGGTAAAAAACTTGTATGCGAAAACAAATACGTGACTAACTTTGCATATGAAACTTTGTTTATGGCTTATTAATAGATTAGCTAGTTTTTGGTCGCAACTTTGTGCGCTTTTTGGCATAATAAGCCGTTGGTCCCGACTCTCATACAGTGAATTTTGATAGTTGATAAGTCATTACAATTCTAACAACCAGTCTTACTATGGGATTTTGTATTAGGTAACTAGCAGTGGTTGGAGGAGGTCAGGCAGTCGCTCCATGTAAAAAACGGTATTCAGCTAAATCGGGTAAGTTTGGTAGATGACCCAACATAGCTTGAGAAAAGGCTAGCCAGATAATGATGACTTTTCAAACCTAGTCAGCACGGCGCGGCGGTCCATTATTATTTCGATCAATTCTACAGACAGACGGACAGTTTTCATGTAGATATCTTATGATTATAATAATGTATGTAGGCTAATACTAATACGGCTGATTTATAGTATAATTAAGTGGTGAGGTACATGTTAAGCGTTCGTCACGTCTGTTTGCCGGTGCCTTATTCAGTATGTAGAAAGCGTCGCATTAGTCACAAATTTTAACTAAAAACTGACCACATAGGTGGCCCTTTAGTCAACGAATTTTTTTATGATACTGTTGTGTTGTAAAAGCAGAGTCTCCTCGAATGACGAATGACGATACCAAGTGACAGTTCTACAATCAATAACGTAAATAGAATTAAAAAGAAAAAATGATTATTTGGCGCAAAACCAGAGTGACAACCTTTAGACTACTTTAAAATTAAAGTAGGTACAGTAGGTACTTAACTAAAGGCAATAAGCAGTAAAATTAATGACAAATTAAAATAATAATAATAAATAAATAAATGTGGACAACATCACATACATTGCTCCGAATCCAAAGTAAGTAGCTAAAGCTATCACTTGTGTTATGGAATCAGAGACAACGAAGGTACCACAAACACCTAGACCAGAGACAATGTAGAAAAGTGATTTTTACTACATTGACCAGTCCGGGCCTGCTGGTCTAGTGGTTAGTGATTCTGACTGCTAAGCCGGAGGTCGTGGGTTCGATTCCCACCCAGGGGCTAGGACAAATCTTTGTGCGATGAGCACGATGATTTGTTCTTTGTCTGGGTGTTATCTATACATATGTATGTATTTAGAAATATATAAGTATGTTTATCAGTTGTCTGGTTGCCATAGTACAGGCTCTGCCTAATTTGGGATCAGATGGCCGTGTGTGAGCTGTCCCAAGATATTATTATTATTTATTACTACATACAATCATAGTAAGATAGTACGTTCACAATGTTTGTAGATAAATCTAAAAATAATTAGCTAACAGTGCGATCATTCTTACGACATATTTGTTGACAAGGCCCCGTGGCATTACCTCACACAAGCAATTCTACTCGCCTGTACAATCGTTGCACGAGTAAACAAATAATTAATTAGCTAAGTATGTATTCTCTAGAACGGTAAATGGACACAATTTTGAGGTTATTTCAAAGACCAGAGAAATTAAGAAGATGTAGCGAGCTAAATTGAAGTACCTATTTGATGCTTGCTTATATTCAACGAGGTAATCAGGTACATAGAACTGAACAACGTTTCCTAAGAAACATACCTTTTCAAATCTTAAAATTGAAAATGAAATTTTCATACAAAGTGACAGGTCACGTGACTGATGTTTGTATGAAAATTAACTTTCAATTAATTAATTTTCAACGTTGAATATACGCACTCCATAAAAAAAATCCTGTATAGAGGCACTTTAAGAAGAAGATAGATTAAAGAAAGGTATATTACATCTATAGGTACTAATATGTATAAAGATGAAATATTTGATTGTTTGTTTGTTTAGATTCATTGCCGAATCTACTGAACAGATTTGAAAAATTATTTCACTGATGGGAACTTACACTATCCCTGGGTACCATAGGCTATATTTAAAAAAAAAATGAGACCGCGGGCAGAGCTGCGGGAAACAGCTAGTACCTAAACAAGTTTCTTTATACTTTATCATCTTCCTGCCCTTATCCCATTCATATGAGGTCGGCGCAATGCGTATTTTCCTTCCATTCATCTCTATTACTCGTCATCGCGGCATCCACTCTTTCTTTCTCATATCATTTCACACAATCCATCCTTTCTTTGAACTTACATTACAATTTTAATATTTTGTTACACGGACATTTCAATAGAGTATTCTTCACAGTAGGTAATATCAGTAAGGAAGTTAGAAATTGTTTCGTGAATACCGTTACTGCAGCGGTATTCGTTTAAATAAACATCGTACATGAATAATGATTTCATTCATGGTTTTCCTGTTGTATAGCAAATAAAGTTTTGCTAATATTTATGGACGGTAATGCAATATGCGCATGCGCTACAAATCAACTTGTAGTTGAGGTTAGGTAAGTTTCTTATCACTGTGGTGATGACACGTGGTTACATTTAGGAACCTATATATATTATATATATAGATATAGGTTCAGAGGGTGGACTCGTCAGATATCTTTCCGGTAACTGTCTAAATCCACTACGGGTGTGCGACCCCGGACTGCTCGAGCTACTAGAGTCACAATCCTGCCTTTTCCGTGACTTTAGTATCCCTTTCCTCCATCCCTTCCAAAAGCCCAACTCCTTCCCCACTTTCCCCCATCCCTTACAAAATCCCAATTCATTCCCCACAGAGACCCAGCGGTGCTGGAGCTGAAAAGGGAATGAAAGGCCTAGTGCATACCAGCAGCACTTTGGGCCACCCGCACGGTGGCGGGTAAACCACCACAATAGCATTCCCAAAGAGGGTTGGTGTCAGGCAGGCGGCCGACCGTAAAATTCCAGCCAAAACCTTTTGTAGCATGCATAGAGAAAATTATGATATGAGCGATAGGGTTAGGGCGTACCCCACAGGCGACGCGCGGGAGCAGCACCCGGCTCCTGTGGGAAATGGACAAGGGTTGTCGTACCAAAACGGGCGGGTGCGACGTAAGATGCGAGCTCGAAGTATGAGAGAAGTAAGACTAAGGTGTGCGAGTTGGAATGTAGGAACGATGACTGGAAGAGGAAGAGAGTTAGCAGATGTTTTAAAAAGGCGACGAATAAATGTAGCGTGTCTGCAAGAGACAAAGTGGAAGGGTGCAAGGGCTCGAGAGATAGGAGAAGGATATAAGTTTTTCTATTGTGGTAGTGATGGCAAGAGGAATGGTGTAGGTATAGTGTTAGATAATAGGTTGAAAGATTGTGTGGTTGATGTTAAAAGAGTGAATGATAGATTGATAGCGATTAAACTGATTGTGGACGGCATCACTTTCAATGTGGTAAGTGTATATGCTCCACAATCAGGTTGTGAGGAGAGTGTAAAAGAGAAGTTTTGGGAGGACTTTGACTGCTTGATGTTAAATGTGCAGGACAGTGAGGAAGTTTATGTAGGTGGTGATTTTAATGGACACGTAGGAAGAGAGAGTGATGGATACAAGAGAGTGCATGGTGGTCGAGGATTTGGGAACCGAAACGCGGATGGCGAGACACTATTACAAGCTGCCTGTGCCTTCGACCTGGCTATAGCAAACACGTGGTTCAAAAAACGAGAGGAGCACCTTATAACATACAAGAGTGGTAACCACACGACACAGATAGACTACTTCCTAGTAAAGCGGAGAAGTCTATGCTGTGTCAAGAACTGTAAAGTGCTGCCAGGCGAAGCTTTAGTCACCCAGCATAGACTTGTTGTGATGGATATTAAATTTAGTGTCTCGTCCAAAAACAACAAAGAACGGCCTCCTCCAAAGATTAGATGGCGCATGTTAGAGAGGGAAGAATGTTCTAGTATGTTTAAGGACCAGATTGTGAATAAAATTAAAGAAATGGATGAGATGGAAGGTAAGTCTGTGAATGAATGTTGGAATGAGATGGCAACCTATATAAGGAAAGTTGCAAAAGACGTGTGTGGAGAGTCGAGAGGAAAAGGTTTGATAGACAGGGATACATGGTGGTGGAATGAGGACGTACAAAAGGTTTTGAAAGAAAAGAAAGTGGCATTTAAAGAATGGCAGAATGTTGAAACTGTTAATGCAAGTTTGAAGGATGAAAGAAAGAGAGTTTACATGGAATGGAAGAGGAAAGCAAAAAAGGCGGTAGCAGTTGCCAGAGCTAAGGCGCAAGAGAGGTTGTATGACTCTCTGGACAGCCCTAGAGGTCAAAAGGAACTCTACAGAATTACGAAAGAGAGAGAAAGACGATCGAGAGATATAACACATATGAAATGTATAAAAGATGAGTCTGGCAAGGTTCTGTGTAAAGATGATGAAATAAAAGAGAGATGGAAGGTTTATTTTGAAAAGCTTATGAATGAAGAGAATGCCTGGAATGGAATGCTTCAAGAGGCACAAATAAATAAGGGATTGGTAAGAGAAATTAGCATGGATGAGGTAGTGAGAGCAGTCACAAGTATGAAAAATGGAAAGGCCCTGGGACCTGATGATATACCAGCTGAAGTATGGAAGGTGTTAAAAAGGGACGGATGTATGTGGCTGACTTTGTTCTTCAATAAGTTGCTGCATGAAGTAGTCATCCCACAAGAATGGTGCAGTAGTTCACTAGTGCCCATCTTCAAAAATAAAGGGGACGTACAAGATTGCGGCAACTATAGAGGGATAAAGCTCATGTCGCATACTATGAAAGTATGGGAGAAGGTGATAGAGAAAAGAGTGCGAGAAGAGAGTGAGATTACCCAAAATCAATTTGGGTTTATGCCAGGTCGAGGGACAATGGACGCCATCTTTGCACTTCGCCAATTGTGCGAGAAGTATAGACGTGTGCACAAAAATCTGCACATGGTGTTCATTGATCTTGAGAAAGCGTATGATAGGGTGCCTCGGGAAGTGTTGTGGTGGGCCATGAAAGAGAAAGGTGTGCCTGGGAAGTATGTAGAGTTAATTCGTGCGATGTACAGGCAATCCTGTACGTATGTCCGATCCTCTGCTGGCAATACTGACCAGTTCAGTGTGGCTGTGGGCTTGCACCAAGGGTCGACTTTAAGCCCATACCTCTTCCTGCTGATTATGGACGCCCTTACGGCGGACATACAGGAAGAGGCACCCTGGTGCATGCTGTTTGCCGATGACATTGTTCTGGTCGGTGATGATGGACCTGAGATCCAGAGCAGTTTGGAGGTTTGGCAGCAGAGACTGGAGAATGTTGGCTTGAAAATTAGCAGAACCAAGACCGAATACATGTTCTGCGATTTCGGCGGTCTCTCCAGTCCTGAAGCCATAGCGCTTGATAGCGCGCCCCTTCCGGTCTGCTCCGACTTTCGGTATCTCGGTTCACTCATACAAGGCGAGGGCGATATTGATCGGACAGTCATGCACCGAATTAACATAGGATGGTTGAAATGGCGGCAGGTTACGGGAACAACTTGTGATCCCCGCATTCCCCTTAAACTTAAGGGGAAGATATACAAGACTATGGTCAGACCTGCCGTCCTGTATGGATCAGAGTGCTGGCCCACAAAAGGGATAAATGAAAGACAATTGCATGCAGCAGAGATGAGAATGTTGAGAGGAATGTGTGGTGTTACGCGAATGGATAGAGTGAGGAATGATTATATAAGAGGAAGTTTGAAAGTGGCACCGGTAACCGAAAAACTATGTGGAAACCGGCTGTCGTGGTATGGGCATGTGATGCGGAGGAATGAGGATCATGTTGTAAGGAAGGTTTTGAGCATGAATGTGGATGGGTATAAGGGAAGGGGACGACCAAAGAAACGATGGATGGATTGTGTGAAAGTCGATATGGCAAGAAAGAATGTTACTTGTGAGATGACGGCAGATAGAAGAGTATGGAAGAAGAAAACATGCTGCGCCGACCCCAAATAAAATTGGGATAAGGGCAGGAGGATGATGATATATTATATATTAATATTATAAAGCTTTGTTTGTTTGTACGTTTGTTTGTTTGAACGCACTAATCTCAGAAGCTATAGGTCCGATTTAAACAATTCTTTCACCGTTAGATAGCCCACTTATTGAGGAAGGCTATAGGCTATAATTTGTCATGATAAACGATGCCCACGCGGGCGGAGCCGCGAGCAAAAGCTAGTATATACTAATATTAAAAACTGGAGAGTTGGTTTGTTAGGTTGAACATGCTCTGCATTGGGGATACGCAAGTGATCCCGCGGCTCTGGCTAAGGCAATGATGGGACCGGGGTGTTTTTAGTCGGTTAAAGTCCGACATATCCCCATGCCGTGCCCTCGGCGTGGGGAAGTCATAAACTTTTCACTCCGCAAAAAATAAATAAAAAAGGTTGAACGCGCTAATCACAGGAAAGATTTTATTTTTTCAGTCATAGTTATATAGAACACTAGCTTTTGCCACGGCTCCGCCCGCGTTCCCTTCTTCAATAAGTGGGCTATCAAACAGGCAAATAATTATTCAAATCAGACCAGTAGCTCCTGAGATTAGCGCGTTTAAACAAATAAACTCAAAAACTCTTCAGCTTTATAATATTTGTCGAGGAAGGTTGCATGTTAGTAATCGAACCCACGGCCTCCGGTTTATTTAGCAGTCAGTATCACTAACCACTATACCCTAAGTACAGATGCAAAATACTTTATAAAACACCATATAGGTATGTCAATTGACGGGCCTGTTGGTCTAGTGGTTAGTGACCCTGACTGCAAAGCCGGAGGTCGTGGGTTCGATTCCCACCCAGGACAAATCTTTGTGTGATGTGCACGATCATTTGTTCTGTGTCTGGGTGTTATTTATCTATAATATGTATGTATTTAGATATATATAAGTATGTTTATCAGTTGTCTGGTTACCATAGTACGGGTATTTAGTCTGAACGGCCCAAACCAAATGGCCCGCGGGCCATTCGACCGTAAACAAAAATCGCCTACGTTCCAAAGGACCGGTGATAAAAACTGGTTAACAAATTCAGTGTCATAAACTACATCAAGTACATTCGGGTGCAAAAGTTAAAAAGTTGAAATAAAAGTTTTTTTTCTTAGATTTGTATTATCTTCCTTAGAAAAACCATCAACAATAATATAAAATGTTTACAAAAGTTAAATTTGATAATAAATTAATTTGAAATAAAAATCAGTCTTATTTAAAAGAAACAAATCAACAAAATATAAAAAAATACAATTAAACAATAAGACTTAGTAAAAATCAGTCTTATTTTAAAGAAACAAATCAACAAAATATAAAAAAATACAATTAAAAAAGAAGATTTAGTAAAAATCAGTCTTATTTTAAACAAATAAATAAACATAAAGCTCTGTGTCTGTAGGTCACCGATATTGTATGTAAAAGGACATACATCATTAAACATTTCATTTTTCCAAACAATGTCCCACGCTTATCTGCCCAGTCAATAATTCATGTACTGCAGTTTGTATTTTACAGTTTCTTATATATAATAGTTTCAGGTATGGTCACCAAATACTTGAAAGCACCTTATCCTCTAGCCATGTGCTAACAAAATAATCATTGAATGTGGTAAAATCTTGACTGCTTAGACTTTCTGCCATAATATAAAGCCAACCATCTCCAACGAAATGTGATTAGGTGATTTCAAATAATTAAATATTTAAATAGTTAAAATTCATAAACTTAGCGACTATTACAATGTATGCGACTGTACTTTAAATTTAATTTTGAAATCATTTTATCACCGGTCCTTTGAAACGTAGGAGATTTTTGTTTACGGTCGAATGGCCCGCGTGCCATTCGGTTTGGGCCGTTCAGACTAAATACCCCATAGTACAGGCTCTGCCTAGTTTGGAATCAGATGACCGTGTGTGAGATTGTCCCAAGATATTTATTTATTATTTATTTATTTATAATTTCATATGAATTGTTCCATTTACTCTATTGATGATACTAGATACGGTAAGGTCGCGATGTCAATGTTAATTTAAGCTCAGTTGCGTCACGAACTCTTCTAGGTTTGATAACAGAACCGCATAAATATACAGCATTCAAGTGAACATTATCAGACACGGTTCCTGTCCGTCTATCTGTCTTTACAGACAGACCGACCGTACGTAACTTGGACAATGTAAGATACGTTACATAATAGGGAATCGTTTTCAATTTACAAAAACTTTGATACCACTGTTAAATTTGCAATAGTTTGAGGTGCATCTGGCCTCAGTTTAGTCTTAAAGCCCATAGCCTTTCTTCGATAAATGGGCTATTTAAGACTGAAAGAATTATTCAGATCGGACCAGTATTTCCTGAGATAAGCGCGTTCAACCAAAAAACAAAACTCTTCAGCTTTATTATATACTAGCTTTTGCTCGCAGCTTCCGCATGGGCGTCGTTTATCGCGGCTAAATATATCCTTAATTTTAAGTTTAATGGCGGTTTAAGTAGTGAATGAGTGTCACAATGCAATAAATATGTAGACGACGACGACGAAAGTAGATACACAATGCTCGATGCATACATCAATATTATTGGTTTCACTATAAGCTATGCGCTTGTATGAAGGTTATCCTGCCCTTATCCCATTCATATGTGGTCGGCGCAATGCGTATTTTCCTTCCATTCCTCTCTCGTCATCGCGGCATCCACTCCTCTCATTCTCATATCATCTTTCACACAATCCATCCATCTCTTTTTCGGTCTCCCTCTGCTTATATACCCATCCACAGTCATACTTACAACTTGTTTAGTTATGGTACTTTCATGCCTCCTCATAACATTTCCATACCACGACAAACGCTTACTTCTCACCTTTTCATTCACAGGCGCTACTTTCAAGCTTCCTCTAATATACTCATTCTTTATCCTATCCTTGTATGAAGATCATCTATCTAGGTGTTATTAATCTTTGCCGACAACCTGAAAAAGTCTGGGACTGACTTGATGCGGAAGGCGGTAGACACAGTGTCAATGGTTTTATATTTCCAATTAAAAAGGTCACAGTAATATTACTACATAATTAAAATGATACTCGTATCATTTTCAAAGCTTCCTTTATATACCGACATTAATAAATGTTAATTACAATACAGAAAAATGAATGGAATGAATGAATGACAATTGAATGACTCGTAACCATGAGTAAAATGTCATTCAGTACTATTCGCGGCTCTTATTGGACCATATGATTCATAAAATTTAAAATTATGAATGACGGCATAATAGGAATATAATAATTATATGCAATTATAATAACACAAGTGTTGCATTGAGGTACCTTCTGATAACACTAAGATGATTCTAGGAATCTTTACTCGTTGTTTATTGGTCTATGATAATAATGCAAAAACAAATGCATAATGATTATCTTTATTTCAAAGAAAAACATTTTAAATGCTTAGTAATAAATACCTTTTTTTAAGTAAAGTAGTACTTAAAAAAGTTTGCTGTCATTTTTCCCGCGGTAAGTAAATTTTGAAATTTAGGCGGGATAAATTGACAGTTCCTTTTGACGTCACAGTAAAAAATTGAATAAAGTTTAAAGTGAAAATTAAAGGGGTATTTGCTGTACCAGCGCACTAACTTGTCAAAACAGAGAACTCATAAAAGTTAGGCAGTTTAGTTAACTAACAAATAATTTAAGCTTAAACAACTCTAGAATCATTAGAAAACAATAAAATAGGTCAGTAAGTACCTATAAATACAACCTTGCGTTTTTTAATTCGTAACAAAGGAAAACAGTTATGTCATGTACCATTGTGCCAGTATGTCACCCGTTATAATTGTCTATGGTCTAAAGAACCACAGATCTGCGGTTGAAATGGACACGTGTCTATGGTGCGTGGAATAAAACCTACCCCATTTATACCTACTTATGATTCTGAGACTTCTTAATGTTCCTAGTAGTTCAGCCTATCAGGCTGGCTTTCACCAGTGAAGTAAACCTTGAAACCCTTGTATAAGATGCGTAGTTTATTCTGATTGATTCAGAAGAACTAAACCCTTTTTGAAGAAATATTTTTAGGCACGCTTGATTTAAGGCGTAAGCTAATAAATTCCTGACGAGAGCGTTACGAAAATTGTGATCGGGCGAGGTGACGGAAGTTGAAAGTGAGATATGTTACTGTAGATAGAAAGAGAGAAAGATACGTTTCGTATATTTCTGAAGAAAAATTATAATCTCCAATCCATTAAATGGCTACGTTTATGTGTTCGCAGTACGATACCGAATAATACTCGCAGGGATCGGACAGGGTTTTTGTTACACGCTGTATATTTCTAGATTCGCTGACTCGGGCTTCTTGATCTAGGAACGAGGGAGAACCAAACCAGTGTAATAACGTAATTACCAATAAGTATTTAGGTGCATGACATAAGTAGGTAGGTGCAGTATAATATGTCATCCTATTTTCAGGAGACTTATAAAAAAACCTGCGGTTGACTACGTGACCTGGTTTCAGTGACTAAGTTTTTCTATTTAAAAGTGTTTGTTGTTTATTTATTGGAAGAAATTATTGTTCTGTCTTGTACCTATTGTAAGATTTTATTTATTGTAAAATTGCCCTGGGATTAAAGCTTATATCGTATTGATAATTTCTGTAATATATAATTTAGTAAAGGTATTTTTAATTTTAATGCAAGTTTCATAAAAATCTACAGTCACAGTACAGGACAAACAGTTATTTTCAAAAGAAGAAATAAGTTCCAACTTTATTGTTACATAACCTCTGCTTCAAGATGGTTGAGGTAGAATTTTTTTTTCCATAACCTAGTTATTGTCCCACTGCTGGGCAAAGGTCTCCTCTGCTTGGCTCCACACCTTTCGGTCTTGAGCCACTTGACGCCAAGGAAACGAGGCAGGCCGAGGAGACGGTGGCGGGATCACATCGATCGCTTCTTAAGCGATTGGCGTCAAGTGGCTCAAGAAAAATTAAAAAAACTAAAAATATTTTGGGTTTAAAGAAATTAATTGGTAAAAGGAACTAAATATCGATATTAAAATAAATCTAAAAAGTTTCTTTATCTCTGAAAGTCGCAGATAAGAAACATTTTTTTCATTTAGTAGCCCATTGAAGAAAGCTAGTTTCTAGTTTACGATACGACCTTTCTTGCCTCTTAAATAGGACGGAAAAACCCACACAATATACTTAGTATTCTTACAACTATGAGTAGAAGTAACATTCTCATTGATGGACTAAGAAAAATAAACATCACTACCATTATGTCATCCACGTATTTATTTTGAATACTAATAAGTCACCTCTTTCAATAAAAGGATACATTGTCAAGAAATGTTGTGGCTTAATATATTCTGCTCACGAGCAAGGAAAGGCAGGTTTAAAATCTACACCTGCCTTATTCTTTAGACAATTATTTACCATACATTCTAAAAGGCAGGAATAAAAATGAGTCGATCAACCCCCCCTAGCCAAGTAACATTTATTGCGATATTATCTAGAAACTATTTTTATTTTTAAATAAAGGCTTACTTGCGATGTGAGTCGCTCATTTTGTACTAGTATTCTTGTAAGCTCCTCGTACGAAGCTTAATGCTTGTGTTGCGAGTAGGTTCACGTCGGTAGTGCTATGGGTGGGTAACGAGCGGCAACTACATGATTGCAAATCCGACGCCCTAGCCATCAGGCTACCGTACAGTTCCTGATCAGTTTTTTTTTAAGAAATCTAACTAGCATTATTGTTAACCTCTAGTGTTAAGCTAAATGCTTGTGTTGCGAGTAGGTTCACGTCGGTAGTGCGATGGGTGGGTAACGAACCTGCAACCACATGATTGCAAGTCCGACGCTCTAGCCATCAGGCTACCGTACAGTTCCTGATTAGTTTTTTTTAAAGAAAGCTTACTAGTATTCTTGTTAACCTCTAGTGTTAAGCTAAATGCTTGTGTTGCGAGTAGGTTCACGTCGGTAGTGCTATGCGTGGGTTTCAAATCCGCAACCACATGATTAAAAGTCCGACACCCTTTGACAGCCATTAGGCTATCTAACAGTTCCTGATCAGTTTTATTATATTTTTTTTAATGAAAGCTTACTAGCATTGTGGGTCGTACATCACTAATATTCTTGTTAACTAGTGCTAAGCTATATTGCTTGTATTACGAGTCGGTTGACGTCGGTAGTGCAATGGGTAGGTTTTTAAACCGGCAACCACGTCGGACGCTCTAGCCTGCCCCCCTAGCCAAATGACATTTCTACAAGCGTTAACGATGATCGAATCGCTCAAATGTATGGAAGTGACAAGTCTGAGTCACGTGACTTATCGAAATCAAATGTCATTTCCATACATTTAATGTCATTTGAGCGATTTCTATCATACTTAACGCTTGTAGAAATGTAACTTGGCTAGGGGGGCAGGCTTCCGTACAGTTTCTGATCACTTTTATCAGAATCCTACTAAAGTTCCTGATAGATACTAAATTATCCATTAATTCTGTACTCAATGGTCTAAGTTTGATACTTGTTTATGAATAAAGGCCTATCCTTATCTCATAGTTTGTTGTTTATAGTTATTGTGTGGAACGCTAATGGTTTCTTAGTATTAAAACAAAACATAGTATTATTAAGGTCTATTACTTCTTAAAAGCAGGTTCATTGTTATGCTTTTAATAGGGTCACCTAGATATGAATGAGGCTAAGTGTAAGCCGTACGGTCCGTGGATGGGTGAACATTTGTAACATACCGAGACCCCTCCGTGCCTCGGAAAGCACGTAAAGCCGTTGGTAGCGACTGTCATACAGTGATCTTTGACAGTCGTGCAGAGAACAAGTTTTACTATAGGATATTGTATTACCCAGCAATGGGTTGTAGAGGTCACATGGCAGTCGCTCCATGTAAACTACAGTATTTAGCGAACTCCGGTAAGATTGAATCAAATCGAAAACATTTTTTTTTTAATTTCTTATGAACCTCAAGAAGGCGCTCAAAAACCGTTAAACCAATCACTCTAGGTGCGCGGTTCCAAAGTGTCCTTCCCATCGAGAAGAACCGGAATTAAACTCCATAGGTTACTCTTTTAAAAATTGTATTATTATTCGTAGCCGACTACAACAGAGTGGAAAAGGCTGATGAAAGGGAAAGGGTGATTCTATTGAGGTATGGATGACTCTAAGATGAATGTAATCTTTACATGGTATAAAAAACAAAGTTACTCCTGCTGTCTATAATCTTAATTCTTTTATATTACGCAACAGGTTTTAATGCACTTTTCAGCAATATAATAAATTGATTCAAGAAGACGGTTTTTGTTTAATTATTTATAATTTTATATCCATATTTTGTTTGCCTGACTTTTTAACCTTAAAATGAAAATATCCAAGCGTTTAAAAATTTACAAGTCCTTCGAAACCCCTTTATTTTTGTTTACAGTTTTATAAAATGCTATTTATTTTTTAGTTTTATTATTTCTCCCCTAAAAGATTTTTGGTTCGGGTCTAAAACAGATATATATTTTTCTCCACAATAAACGATTGGACCCTTATTTACCTACCCATTAAAAACGAGGTCGTAATACACGAAGCACGTACAAACTCGTGTAAACAACTTGACTCATAACTCTTAACTTAAACTTGCGGTCAGTCAGACAAATCTTTTCATAATTACTTCACAAGATATGAAAATAAAATAACTACGAACAAAGTTTTGGTTTTCATTTATTTCGGTATTTCAAATCCGTTGTGCATCACTAACTGTGATACGGGTAATCTGAAATCGACTCTATCTTCAAAAGACAAGGTTCATTTTTGAACGATCAAAAGTTGTTAAAGCTCAAAGCTCGCGTATCATGGTGTGTGTAAAGTTACAGTGTTTGTTGTAGAGTGAGTGTGTACGTGTATAAGGGATACGGTTACGGTGTAGTGACGGGCGTTGGTGTAATATCGATATTATAATATTTTGTTTATAAGCTTCAGTCTATTAAATAAGTCTTTTTAGTGCTAACATTAGATTTGTGAATATTTTTATGTTTCAATATTTAATAACTTTGTATACAATATGAAAATTTAATTTAAGTAGTTTAAGTTAAGGACTTAGTAAATTTTAACTACATAATATAATCTTTGTATTTACCGCTTATGTATATTAGAGTTGGAATGTATGCAGTTTTTGTTTTGCGACGATGAAATATATTGTGTCTTATATAACAAGCACCAGTTGTTTTCAATGAATGTGTGTACTTAATTATTTAGCTTTTGTCGAACATGACTGTGACTGACAGGATTTAAGGACAGGACTGACACTATTTCGTTATACATTTTCGTAAATGTTCCTGTTGTTTTATTTACTTACTCACACTCATAAGGCAAACATAATAACAAAAGGAAATAATTTTGTTTTGCTTTAATATTGTGTAATTGAGTAGTTCTATGATTTTGGCGTTCATATCATTGTTATGAAAAAACTAAAGATGTGGAGATGGTGATATAAACGCATAATAATGACAGTGACTTTCATTACCATAGTAACAGAAATACAAAAAGAGGAATGGGAGGCCATTGACTCGTTTGTCAATGACATCATTGCTTGCATACCGTAATGCAAATTATCAGATAACCTAAATAATTATATTATCTTGTGATTCTAAAATAGTTTTTAAAGATTATTTAAAGTCTCTACAATTTGTTGTTTTCAAAGTGTGTATTCTCTTGAACTATCGATACACATCTATCGACACTATTGCGTTACTACTCACGCACACATAGGGACCGCTTGCAGAGGATTCAACGCGCGTTCGGAAAGCGACGCGTCGGAAAAATAAAAGTTTGAATTGAAAGTCTCAGTCCAAGCAGCGAGCGCAGCTGTGTAGTCGCGTCGAACGATACGCACGGTACGTGAATAAATAACGAATTTAATTCACAACTTTTTTAACACAAATTCTTATAAAGCCACTAAATAAAATCGGCTATCGAATACGTTCCAAAAAATTCTGTGCTTCCAATTTTTTTTATTCATATTCTGTGTTTCAAGTGAGTTTGGATATTCAAATTTCGAAGTGTCGTGACAAGTGACAAAAAAAGAAAATTGAGGTGGAATCTTTTTGCGGTGCATTTTGTTTCGGCGCGGTTTATTTTAATATAACCTATGTTATGCGTTTTGTGTCTGAGTTATTTATTTAGCAAAAGCGAAAATAACTGAGGAGCGGTAAGGGATTATTTTAGACTAAGCAGTTGGCTGCGTCCCTAATATTTATCTATATCTAGGTGCTTTCTCTTCGTGATTATATTTTTGTCGTTCATTGACTAAGGCCTTGAAATGAAAATTAATGACGTCAATGTTTATTCTTAATTTTTTACAAAAAAAGATAAGGGACAATCGACACAACAATTATTTAATCTTTAGTTTACTTTGATAACATATTTTTAAAGATATCTTGGCATTATGTGTTTATCATTTGCCATTCAGCCTTGGGATTAAAAAGAAGTGAAAAATTCTACTCTACATTTTTTTCTCTTTTGTTGTGTATCGCACATTTTCAAATTTAGAATAAATAAAATGGTGTCCCTTGGTCAAGCCCACTGCCCGATGCTAAATAGTTGATTATAGACAAAATTTAACAGTAAAAATACTAAAATAAGATGAGAACATCTTAGGTTTTTTAACGTGCCTGCGTTAGTGTTATGACGGTATTTACATGAAGCAACAGTTAGTTTTAGTACTTAACTTGAAGGTCTTTTAGCGCGTGTTCATTTATTTATTTTATGTTGGTATTATAGGTAGCCATTGCTTCTTTCATATTACTATAAATTTAAATTGAGAATAAGTACTTCTTTTACGTCAGTGTCGGTTATTAAGAGATTTTTAATTTGAGATGGACCTGCCTGGATCTGATACTTTAATGTTGATTTTTTTTACTTATAATATTATGGAGAGAATATACGTAGTTAAAAGTAAATGAATCGATTATTTACGATTCGTTAGTAGAGTATAATTGTTTTGGTAAGTAATTATTTTAGATCAATTTCAGAAGTGCACGAAATACAGCTCTATAACTCTATGATTTTCAATTTCATTACTGTACGCAATAAAGCCGTATTCTGAAAGGCATGATTTCTTTATCAGATAACGTCACAATTGGTCAACGACTAACATGGCTTCCGTGGAGTTTGTTTAAAAGGTACCAACGTAGATTTACGCAATCTGCTAGTGTTAGAAAGATAAAATATTAATAGATAAATCTTGGAAAAAAACCGCTGTTGTTGTCGCTGCCACTAAACCAGCCAGTGTTTTATGCTGCTATTTTACTTAGAATTTATTCAAAATTATTCATGTAATTTAAATTATTTATTCATTTTTGTATTTGAATTATTCTTTTTAAAGATTCCGAAGCATATGTAGGTAGGTATGGCATTTGGTTTCGGCTTTGAAACTATTTAAAAATAAAAACGTTAGAACAATTGAAATTTTTAATTCTAGACTAGAAATAAAAGTTGTTGTTCTTTCCAAACTTTAAAGAGGTTGAATATTTTGGTCGTGTGACTTTAGTAAATGAAAACATCTAAACTATTTTGCGTAATATATTGTGATACCGCCGCCAAGTCTTAGTCTTCCGATGTCATTGACCTATCTTGTGCCGGCCAACTCTTCTAACTATAATATTTTATAACACAACCTAAACTCGCGGCTCCTCTCGCGACTTCAGTTATCGAGACAAAAAGTGACCTATGTTCTTTTTTAAGGTTTAAACTTACTTCCTGCCAAATTTTACTAAAATTGGATTAGTGGTTTAGTTGTGATAGCGGTACAAACATGCTGTCAAACAATATTTGGAGTATTGAAAGCCCTTAATTTTAGTCAATAATGTTATTCCAATAATTCTAATGATAGAGACGTCCTTTCTTACCATCAGATAATCCCTATTTGTCAGATATTCTATTGAAATAGGAATATAAGCGAAGCAACAAGACAATCCATACTTCTCTATAATAATGTCAAAGACCTTTTTGTTTGAACGCACCAAACTTTAAACTGACTGTTGGATTTGGAAAAATCTTTTTGCATTTTGCCCAATTCTCGAAGAAGGTTTTACGCTGTTCAACATTACGTTACCTACTTGCTAGAAAAAAAGTAAAACAAAAGAGACTGTAGGACACATTTATTTAGACTATAATCCAGTAATGCATGTAATCTATGACTATGTACACCAATCAATCTCAAATACCTATGTAAGAGATATTTCATTATTTATCTAGCAGAGGTGGAGTAAGGGATATTAATCTTTATACAAACACTAATAAAAGACGAATCTGGTCATACACAAACACTACCAAGTAGTACCAAGACAAAAAAGTATCGTTTTATTTTTTGGAGAGTTCTTCCGCAGTTAACTTGAGCACAGACTTAGATTGCTTCACCGAACTTTTTGGCGAAATTATAAGACTCCAAGGCAATAGAAAATCTAACTAGGTTAGCATCGTTCATTAGGGGCTCCCCCTGTGGGTTTTGGACCTATCCTTGTACGTTGCTAACAATCTTAATAAAGCAAACAGCAAGATAGGGCTGGATCTGAATTTTATTATTTAAGGACTTATTCTTATTGCTAGTTTCGCCGACTCGGCCCGAGTCGGCGAAACTAGCCATATCTTGATTAAGGGACGGGGGGGGGGGGAGGTATATAACCTATTCGTCCCCGATCGGTGACCGGTCGCCACATTACAATAGAAAATAAATTGTGTCTCATTAGCGGTGATTAGAGAGATTAACATATACCTATTTCCCTTACTATTAATTTTGTAATACGCGATGGGCTTTGCGGGCGACGACGTATATATACGTCAGTTGTGGTGTACTTAATAAACTTGTGTCTGAATAAATGTCTCTTTTACAAGGGCTTCTCATTAGAAGAAGGAACGACTAGAATAATGTTTGTAGGTTTCAAATTAAATCAGGTCTTTGCCCTCTGGAGTCTATTAGCATTACATTCACGCTGTTTCTACGCTATTTATAGAAATTCGTACGTAATGCGAGTATTTATGTAAATGTATAATCACGTTTGGATTTTAAAGGTAGGCAGGGCAATACTTTCTAATTTCGCTAATCAATGTCAAGGTAGTAGAAATACCCCTACACCCCTTTTTGCGTTAGGGGATAAAAACATGATCTAAAAAAGTAGAGCAAAGTAATTTTAATTTAGGTGAACTTAATCAACAAGGTGAACGAACTTAAAATAATTAATTATAATAAATTGGTAATGGTAACTTACTATAGAATATTTTTGACTATTTGTGGTTTTCTTATCACGAAAATTAGCAAAATGGAAGCCTGGTCCTCTAAAATGGATATGGAATCGGACGAACTACTGTGCTGAACAAGAACAAGACTGAACTACTATACTAGAATCTGTAACACACATTCCTTCCTAAAGCCATTTCACTGTTTGTTTACAATATCTTCTTGTTCAATGCAATTAACAGGTTCTAAGCCAAATACCTCACTTTGACAGGAAAATAATATACAATTGCAATTGTCAAACTCAAGATTTAAAATTGTATGCAGGAAATTACAAATTTTCTAGTAACTGTAGTGATTTGTTGCAGCATAGAATCTGAAGGACACATACCTTAACTTCGATTTCACAAATCTCTGATCGGTTCAGAAACGAACTGTATTCTATTGGAATTAAATTATACTTGTTGCTATACAATTACCTACCTTGATTCATGAGTCAGATAATGATTAAATTTTCTAGTGTATTATCAGTTCGGCTTACAATTGAAAATTGCGGTCGCTAAATGCCAAGTAGCTAGAACTATAGGTGTTCAAGATCTACTTTTGATTTAATTAATGAAACTGGGTACTACTGACATGACCGGTCACATCTATACCAATATTATAAAGCTGAAGAGTTTGTTTGTTTGGTTGATCGCTCTAATCTCACTAACAACTGTTCCGATTCGAAAAAATCTTTCAGTGTTATACCTATACCTAGCCCATTTATCGAGGTAACCTATAGGCTACTTTTTGCCTTGATAACCGATGCCCACGCGAGTGGAGCCGCGAATAAAAGCTAGTTTGAAATATTTTTTCCGTCGATTGAAATAAATTACTTACTTCCAACATACTGTGTACTTAATATGTGTGAAAGTTCGTCAAAGTGGTATCGAAAAATACTTGTTTTCCAAACTTTTACAATTTGCATAGATATTAATGAAATCATGTGTACTAGGTACTTCAATTAATTTCTCTTTAATTAAAACGAAATCGATTAATTAACATGTAAAGTAATTTGCATAAACTTAAAATTTATCACTGCTCATCAAATCGATCGATTTAATATCTCAGTCCACACTAGCTGTGGGTTAGTGGGTAGTGTTGCCCGTATCGATAGTTATCTTCATGTTATCAGATAACTGATATCGTAACAGATAATATTTGAGGTCGTAACGTAGAGTTTAAGAACCTTTATTATTTTGTATACATTGTATTTCGGGGTTTTGGTCAAATCAACCTAACCTAAAGGACGCCATATTTACAATTATATCAGGAATGCACGAAGTATCAATGACAGTCATTTTAATTAGTTGTAGGTATTTAGAATCACTATTATCTTGGCACTCGAAATCAAGGACAGCACTTAGTACAAAATCTAGTTGAAACTCAATACTATTTGATAATTTGATATTTCGACGCTGAATGTAGATGTTTTTTTAAATATATTGTTTTTTTTCTTGGCATGGCATCCTTGCGACCGATATTTTTACGTAGCAACAGTTTACGTATTATAACTTGAGCTAAATATAATAATATTATTTCTTTCTAAACCTGTTTTAGCTACAAAATGATGAATCAATTCTAGTTTTGTCGTGTAAGTAATGATAATGAAAAAGTAGAACGTACAATAATGTGATGTCATCGTTTTCTCAAGGTTTTTTTCGAAGTAGTTTGTTGGTTATCTTTAATTAAGAATTACATAGATTTTAGTTTATATCAGGACGGAGGAGGTTCTTAATTCGGCTATATGTTTTTATGTGTGTTTGTTACAAGGTATCTTCGGCAATAGGGTATTTATTAAACTAACTATATTATTTTTTAATGTCAAGTTTTTATATAATGAAAAAATATTACACACGAATGTTTTCTTTCGTCTTGCAAACAAATAATTAGGAAGACAAGGTGAATGGAAAATTCGCGTGACGTCACTCTGCTCTACATTTTTTGCTGACGTTGTGACGTTACAAGCTCCCACACTTAACCCTAAAACGTTTCCTCTTTCTAAATTTTTATTGGTTTGATAAAGAAAAAAATAAGTTTCAAATTTTTATTGCTTTGATGGAATAAATAGATATTCACTTTTCATATCTAGATTAATCAAATAATTTCTTAATACAAGTATCTCAGAGGCATATGCAACGACAAGCAATTCTTACTTGCTGGTTACTTTATACCCATGTTTACAAATAATAATTTTTGCATACGATGCTAATAAGAACTGGTGCTCAGAGTCCAACAGTTTTCAATGTCCTCATATATTACACTTTTCAGATTTGTATTATAAATTAAGCAGATAAATGTCTAGTCTATTTATTTGTGCGTAAAGTGGTAACATGTGGAACCATCAATTTATATAATTTTAAATTAGTAAACACGAGGAAAAAAATAGGTACTTCAATTATATAAGCACGGACTTCTACTCCTATTCTTTCTCTGTGCATGCAGTCAGACTGTGGAACTCACTGCCGCCTAACATACGCAACTTGCCAACTATCTCTACCTTCAAGAGAAGAGTTAAAGAGCACTATCTGTCCTCTTAATTTAATTGTATATATATATTTATGTTTGTATATATTTATTCACTGTCTTCATATATATATATATTTTAGACTATAATCTTTTTTATAAATAGTATTATTTTTCTTTCCTTCCAGTTAATATGTTTGTACACTATTGTCTATATATTTAACGTATCTCTCCTTTTGCAGGTCTGCTGGAAGAGATTTCTTAAAGAAATAAGCAGTACCTTTGTACATATTTATTCAAATGGTGTATCCTAATATGTGTTTTTTTGTGTACATAAACAGTTAAATAAATAAATAAATAAACTACTACTTTTTGCTCACGGCTCCGCCCGCGTGAGCGACGGTTATAGCCTATAGCATTCCAAGATAAATGGGCTATCCAACACTGAAAGAATTTTTCAAATCGGACTAGTAAATCCTGGGATTAGTGCGTTCAACCAAACAAACGCTTCAGATTTATAGCATTACCTGGCTTCATCTAATTAAGTACTGTAATGCAAATCAGCGGTACTTTAAACATCCAAATTCCATTGCAATATGGTTAATTTTCGTAATTATTTTTTACCACAGAACTGTGATCGATTTTATGACAAGAAACTAACGAACCCTTATCGTGAACATAAAATGGCGGTAGGTACTCAAAAGTCAAGGCCACAGATAACACAAAAATAGTTACACTCTAGTGCACAACATTCAAGTCGTAAAGTATGCATATTACTTAAATACAATACGGTATGTAAGATTATACTTGTTTTTGTTTTCAAAAGAATTATATTACTTAATATGTGACGTGTTGAGTTACAATTTAAATATGTCAAGGGGTTTAGTGGCCGCTAATTCGTAACTATAGGTCTAGGAACATTATGTAAATGGTCTGTGATGCTAAAAAGTACATCAATAATTTCGGTCTACATTGTTATTTTATAAATTACAAAAAAATAAGGTATGATACGTAGAATCAAATTCAAATATAAATAAATACTGGCCAGTTCCAAGCTTTAACGAAAAAAAAAATGCGATTTATATTCAGAATGCCGTTTTGAATATCAGTTTTGTCTTGTGTCTTAACAATGTGTGTGTGTGATGTAAAAAGGATGCATATTCAATACGGCAACACCTTTGCATGTTCAAAAATATACACAAAAAAGAACCCTCATACCACCATTATACGCCAAATTACGTGACGTAAATATAATTAATTATTTATTAATCCCCTTATAAACGATTCCTGGCATTGAAATTTAAATTCATGACCCTAGTGACAGTATAACCGGTCTTTTCAAGGTCTATGTCACCCCTTTAAAGTACTCTTCACACCTTTAAGCTTTTTTATCATCTCAAGTTACGGTATTGTGTCCTCCCCTTATATTTGCTAAATTATTTTTTTCAAGGTTGTCTGTTTAATATCCCACGGGTAATCAGCTGTTCGTAAGTCGTAATAAATAATAAAGACTATAGAATACTGATAAAAAAACCTTGTCTATTAGTGACTTCAGATGTGTAATGTCTCATCATTCTTATTTTTTTTTTTATTGAATTATTTTGAGAGCGTATTAATTTTTTTTATTACACATCGGGCTGGTAAGGAGACCTAATTTCAAGAGAAAAATAATTTTATTTTAAATATCGAATCATTTGGAGAATGTTTTTATTACGTATCGAGCGGATAAAGAGAATTAAATGTAATGACGCAAATAATATCTTCGACAATAAGAGTTTTTTTTTCAGTGTTGTGCTAATTTTATGTAACACTAGATTTTTTGAATTATATTTATTCTTCTAAATATAGAGATATAGTTAACTTTGAAAGAAGATTAGGGTTGATGACTCTGTATGGACTCTACATTATGAGAAAACCGTCTTATTCTGCTACAAAAATACTTATTTTCCTAGATAGGCAGTTATTCAATTGATAGGTACATGAATGGCACTCAAGCGTATGGTTCATCACAGATTAAATTCCTTTTAGTGCGTAAACACGACTGGTATTATTATCTCTGTAATATAGTATTTACATAAAACATGTGCACAGCCTGTGTTTATCTGCATTTATTGATATAAACATGTCAATTTTTAATCCGTGTTACTATATTACAATGTTTTTAACGATAAATAAGTAACTAGGATCTTTTTTTAACTTATTTCTAAGCAGAATAATAATAATCTGGTTATTCACTACAAAAATAATGACATATTTACTTAAAGAACGAAATAAAAATTGCAAACGAATGAATGACTTTACTTTTTTATTACCTGCCAGTATGTTCACATTCGACAAAACGGTAATTAAAAACAACCAATTTTCGATAAAGGAAGACGCACGCATATTGTCATAATTGTAATGACATTGCGGTGTCCTAGTTCTGACGATGAAAGAGTTTTAAATGGTAGTCAAAAATGGCAGGGAATTTTTGATGTCAGCAAAAATTGCGATTTATAAGCAAGTTGCATACATATTGCGAGATGAGCAATTGTATGTTGAGTTTTTATTTAATAGTAATGTGTAGTAGTCATCAATGTCAGAAGATCAAAGATTGGGCCTGTTGGTCTAGTGGCTAGTGACCCTAACTGCTAAGCCGGAGGTCGTGGGTTCGATTCCCACTCAGGATAAATCTTTGTCTGGGTGTAATTTATCTAGAATGTGTATGTATTTAGAAATATACAAGTATGTTTATCAGTTTTCTGGTTGCCATAATACAGGCTTTGCCTAGTTTGGGATCACATGGCCGTGTGTGAGATTGTCCCAAGATACTATTAAAGAAACAAAAAAAGACAAATAATTACAATGCTATTAGCTCTTATCTGTACTTCAAAGCTTCTTAGTTTTAATCAGAATCAAAATATATAAAGAACATTTTCTTAATTAGTCGGCTTTACCCAAAAGGTAAAAATGATTAGTTAGGAGTGAATTTTACGCTTTATGTGAAATAAAACAGGGTATCAGCGAAATGTCTTTCCGAGTTTCCGTGTATCGTCTGTCGATTAAGAAAAACCTGCTTTTAAATATGCGAACGTCGGTCTGCCTTTACCGCAAGTTTTTTACCTACAATTTTACGCCAAATTACTGTTGTCTTACATGAAGGATACGGTATTATGGGTCATTACTTTTGCCCTGTTAACGAATTACTTCTTGGAAAGAAAAAAAAAAATAGGTTAGTATGAATAATTGTGACGTATTTTGCAACACGCTGCCTATCTCCCCGGTAAAAGGAAAGACGAAGCATTTTGGGGGTTAAATCGGCGAGAGTCCCATTTCATCTTCCTCTAGGTTATTTTTTACAGATCAATCTGACGGAATAAAGCTTATACCTATAAACTTACGAATAGTTCTGCTAGGAAAAAAAACGACGCTAGAATGTTCTCAGTAAAGACTCTTTTTTTAACTCCTCGTGGTTAGGTAAATGCTTGTGTCACGAGTGGGTTAACTTCAGTAGTTCACCCTAAAGGACCTACGTGTCCATTACATTATTTGCATTACCTACATTCATGTTAAAGCGTCCACTTTATATTATTTACTATCACATACAATAAAGGTGACTAAAACTCCAAACTGAATCCATGTCCCAAAGAACGAAACCATCAAACCAGTTATGCTAATTCAGTCTGTTCACTCAATATTCAATACTGGTCAATGAATGAGTTGAACCGCTCGGAATTTCGGGTTCGACGTTCGAAATTCAAAATACAAATAGCGTTTCCATACGTAACACATGTTTGTTCCAATTTTAAATTAGACTACAGATTATGTAACTGTCAGTTATATTCGTTTTGATTTAGTTGTTTTTTTTTGTCGTTAGAACCGGTCTTAAAAGTGGACAGTTGCATCAAAAAAGAGTCTTAAATTGCATACAATCTCATTTGATTAAAACATTCCTTCTAAAATAGATAACTTGCATAAATCGTGTGCATTCAGTCCCTTTATCAAGAAAGTCGTTCTACTGACCTCTGGCACTCACAATATTTCATAATAACGATACTATAACCGTTCGGAATTAATTCGAACAAACAAACGGTGTTTTGTAATTTTTTTATGTTCATGTCATGATAAATACCTACTTGAGCATTGTATTAAAAACAAATAACAATGAACTATTGCAAGACCGTGTAGAGTTTCGATATTTGAAATGTTCAATAGGTATTTTAAAAATATTATTTTATTTTAAGAATTAGGTTGATATAAAAAAACTGTTTTATTTTCGCAAAATTAATTTATTTTCCTGTTAACCCGATGATCTTATGATTATAATTTATTAAAATGTTTGCGACCTTTTCTATTATTCAAATATGGTGTAGCCATTGAAATAAGTTTTAATAAACATTGCTAAAGGTCACTAAATTTCCATTCTATTTTGCCTTAAAAATATATCTCTTATATCTTTGATTTCAATTTAAAGTTATGGACATGGTTTTAATATAATGTGTAATTTAAATGAAACTTCTTCACAAATAGGAATCAAACTACTTAGTGATAATGCATTTTATAAGTTTTTATTGGTAAAAAAAAAAAATTAACAAAAGAAATCGTTATTTCTGATAATTTCTTTGCTATCTATAAAATAGAACTCCAGTTTAAAGTTTAGTAGACTAACAATGACAGATTACTTAGTTATCGTCCAGTAACTCTGCTAACTTGTCTCATATTAATTACATGGAAGATAACACCCATATATTGCAACTAATAGTTTGTAATTCGGTCCTAGGTCAGTTCCAATTACGTTAACATAACATTCTAGTTAAATCACATCACAATGGTAGGCAGTTATTTATTAAACCCTGTGTTTATGATATAATTTTATTTTAATCATATTTCTTTTTCATCATGTCATTAATGGATGCCATATTCAAGGCACGTCAGTACTATACTTTTACTACTAGAGCAAAATTCGCTTAGATATTGTCACTCAGACTGTTGGTCTTAGTTACGTGATATCGCGGGACCCAAATGGCTATGATTTGAATTAAAACCGGCTTTTAAATGACCCACTGCTGGGCACAAGCCTCTATTATAGAGAAGGAAATAACATTGATCACCACGCTTGCTCATTACAGTTTCATTGCAATTATTTTAGATTCCAAGTTTCGAAATCCTTGTTTCCTCACGATGTTTTCCTTCACCTGATTGTCATTGCTGGGTATACAATATCTCATAGTAATGACAGTCGGGACCAACGGGTTAGCGTGCTTTCCGAGGTACGGAAAGGTTTCGATGTGTTGACAAGTGGTCACCCATCCGCGGACAAGCCGCGGCAAGCGTGGCTTAACCTTTATTATCGGTCAAACCGGCTAATACTTTGCCACGAGACCTCTCAGAAAAATAATAATTATCTACGCAAAAACAAACTATTCATTCATATTTCAAAGTATTGTACCTGTATTGAGCTGACTTGTAAAACATTCGATTGTACCCGTGTTACTGACTTGTTAGTACAAATCAAAATCAAAATCATTTATTGAACTACTACATTATATGTTGAACTACTTAAAAATGTTACCAGGGATCAATGCTGTGCACAAATAACGGAATAGGTCAGTAAATCCAAAGAATCTTCGAAATGACCCAAATCAAACACAAATCCAGTTTTCAAATCTTATCGTTGATAACTTAAACACATATTGGTTACAAGACTAGTATACAGTGTATGGTCAACTCAAAGCAAACAGACGAACAGACAAACAAACAAACAAAGATTACGTTCGCTTTCTGTAGTTATACTGTATGTAGTTTCTGTAAATATTAGTGAAATCGTGACCAAATGTGGTTACTTTCTTGTGCTTGTATTTTGAATGTTATATTTTTTCCTAGCTGACCATGCCCTCACAAGCTGCTGGACACTGGCCTCTTCTCATATAGATATGGAACGAGCATTGATCACCATGCTGGCTCACTGCGGGCGATTTCAAATTCCAAATCTTTGAATCCAGCCCCCCCTTTTTTTTTTTTTTTTTTTTTTTTTATACTGGGAAAAAATGCATTACGCATACCCCCCTCATGGGGGAATGAGGGGGGTTATGTGGGACTCCCCGGACTGACCCGGTATACCCACTAAAATAACCCAGCAGTATTCCCGCATCGTCTGAGTGGAAGGGGACTGGGAAACCGGCGCAGCCTTTACGTCCAGTCCGCCTAGCCAAGTGACATTTCTACAAGCGTTAACGATGTTAGAAATCGCTTAAATAATAATAATAATAAATATCTTGGGACAATCTCACACACGGTCATCTGATCCCAAACTAGGCAGAGCCTGTACTATGGTAACCAGACAACTGATAAACATACTTATATATTTCTAAATACATACATATTATAGATAAATAACACCCAGACACAGAACAAATGATCGTGCTCATCACACAAAGATTTGTCCTGGGTGGGAATCGAACCCACGACCTCCGGCTTAGCAGTCAGGGTCACTAACCACTAGACCAACAGGCCCGTCAAAATGACATTAAAGGTATGAAAGTGACAAGTCTAAGTCACGTGACTTACCGAAAGCAAATGTAATTTCCATAGATTTCATGTCATTTAAGCGATTTCTATCATCGTTATCGCTTGTAAAAATGTCTCTTGGCTAGGGGGAGAGGTTTCCTCACGATGTTTTCCTTCACTGATTGTCAATGATATATAACTTCGACAAAGTCACATTGGTGCTGTGTAGCGGGTTCGAACATGCAAACGATGTGACTTATTAATAATGTAGATAATTACGTATGAAGAAAAAAATATTAATTATAAAAAAATATTAAAGAAAGAACTGTAGGTACTTAATTAAAGACCTGACAACACATTAACAGCTATCTTTTAAAAAACCGCGAACGGACTACCACAGATAATATCTAACCACAGACAATAGTGGCAACTGAACGTAATTTTCAGACCCTAATATGTACCAAAAGTTCACGTTAGTAACATCTAATCCAATTCTCAACTCAAGGTCTCATAATTAATAATAATAATAATAATAACTCTTTATTGTACACCGAAACAAGTTTACATAAAAAACAAAATACATTAAAGGTACAATGGGCGGTCTTATCACTAATTGTGATCTCTTCCAGACAACCTATACCTATAATTATTCCGACATTACAATTATTACAATTAATTCTTCAACAATTGTCATAGTTACTTCATCCATAAAACCGGGTAATAGATAATCTGGCCTTGAGCTTCAATGGTTCACGTCCCATTGAACTGGGCCGTGACCTTGGATGATGAAGAGCAACCAAACAATTGAGTTATTAAATTTGTCAGTGAACTGAAAACATTTTCGTGGACAACTATAATCTTAGAAGATATAATAATAATATCTTCGGACAGCCCACACACGGCCATCTGATTCCAAACTAGGCAGAGCCTGTACTATGGTAACCAGACAACTGATAAACATACTTATGTATTTCTAAATACATACATATTATTATAGATAAATAACACCCAGACACAGAACAAATGATCGTGCTCATCACACAAAGATTTGTCCTGGGTTGATTTGAAGTTGAGATACAATGTTCTACTTATACGATTTGCGACTTTGTTTGTTCCTACCAAATATTCTTACCTGCCAGCCTGTAATGATGAAGAAACTCTTCTCATAAGATAAGATTAACTTTTAAGAAATATTGAAGTTTAAATTAATATTAAGTACGGTCGTATGACCGTTATTAAAAAAAAGTAGCATCCGTTGATTTTGTAAAGTACTTAACCGTGTGATCAGTTTATTATTTTGGTACAAGTTAAAAGCGATATATTTTAAGCGATTTTGCCTGCAAGGACAATTATTTTTAACATAAAACTTAGTCTACCTTAGGGTAAGTCTTAAACAATAAAGAAGCTTCCTGCTAGATAAATGTTCTTCGAAATAGGTCAGTAGTTTCGGAGCTTACCTCATACATACATACTTACGGTTATTTTTTTCATATATCTAGTCATTATACTATGCTGTATTTATCCCACAGCTGGGCAAAAGTCTTTGCTTTACAGAGAAGGTACCAACATTAATCACCACGCTTGCTCATTGTGGGTTTCATTTATTTCTTTTAATGATTTTTCTAAAGAAATAACCACAGATTAGTCACCATTCAGGTTGTATAACTAGGAAAACTATGTATTAGTCATTATTTAGATAAATGATCTCAAGTTTATAAAATGTTTTTATTGACCACAATCTTGAGAGCAATAAACATTATTATTATGATGATGACGATGTTTGATTAGTCATTCTTTCCTAGCACAATATAGATGGAAAATACTTGATATTTTCAAAGAAATCTAGAAAATGTCGTGGTGGCCTAGCGGTTCAATGACCGGATTCGCATAAACACGTTTATAGGTTCGAGCCCAGGCATGTACCAATGTGACTCTTTCAAAGTTATGTGTACTTTCTTAATCATTCTAAGACATCATTGACAAACGGTGAAGGAAAATATCATGAGGAATCCTGGATTCCAAAATATTGGAATCTGAAATCGCCAACCCGCAATGAGCAACCATGCTGAACAATGCTCATCCCTTCTCTATATGGGAAGAGGCTTGAACCCAACGAAATTACTTCCTCTATTTTATTTTAGTATATATTTTTGACATCAACGAAAGAACTTAAAGTCGTCCAAAATAAGAATCCAAAAGTAATCACTGGAAAAAAACCAGTACCTACGCTAGTTCAATATTAAAACTCGCTGGTCCCTTCCTATTCGGACCAAATCATCAATATTTATTAGGGGATACGCAATAATCAATATAATTAATCTACCATGGGAACCTGTATGAGCTAACCAGTTTATTTAACCTCAAACGTTGCAACATGAACTACGACTCTGTGCTGAAAGCCCTTGCCAGATCTACAAAAAGGAATTTTCTACTGGATGAAAATTGTAAGACTTTTGTCTGATAATCAGCGTATATCCAAAGGCTCGTGTCTAAGTGTAACCCGTATAGTGTGACCGATAATAAAGGTTAAGATGCGCTCGTCAAGGTCTGTCCATGGATGGATAATATTTCGTTATCTAATATACCCTATACTCTTCCGTTCCTCGGAAACTACATTAAGCCTTTGGTCCCGACTGTCATACAGTGATCTTTGACAATTCAGTCGTTACAATTCTGACAACCTGTCTTACTATGGAATACTGTATTTGGTAAAGGGGTTGTGGAGGTCAGATAGGCAGACTGGTAAGGCTGGAAGCCACTGGGAGCCGGCCTGTTAGTCTAGTGGTTAGTGACCCTGCCTGCTAAGACGGAGGTTGTAGGTTCGATTCCCACTCAAGACAAATCTTTGTGTGACGAGAGCACGATCATTTGTTTTGTATGATATAAGTATGTTTATCAGTCATCTGGTTGCCATAGTAAAGGCTCTGCCTAGTTTGGGATCAGATGGCCGTGTGTGAGCTGTCCCAAGATGTTATTATATATATGCACCTACTGTGTTTTTTATTGTGATAGCAATAAAGGGATTTGTTTTTTTTTTAAGTGTGGTTAGCATAGAATATTTCTTAAGTGGACTTTTGTCTAGTCCATTAATTAAAACTTATTTTAATACCTTGATAAGTCAAGGTATCCACTTCAAATAATACTTAATACCAAACACTATTAATAAACCATCAAACTTCAGGAAGCATGTACTTATGTTAGTTAAAAATAACTGTAGATTTATTGGTTTAGGCTTAAACCTTCCGTTTGGTCCTTTGATCTTAAGAATGTAACTGAACGGGATTAAAAGTTCTCTTGTTTATTATTGGAGATCGGTCAGTCAACGTTTTGACTATTATTTATTTTGTGTGTTTATTCGGGATTTCTCCTAAATCGTGGATTTAGGACCAGTTTCACTAGGACTGGTCCTTATTTGAACGAAAGGACATAGTCTATACCATCCCCCTGAGACAAGGTACCTTTTTCACAATCGTTATCGCAGATCGAATCGCTCAAGTGCATGAAAGTGACAAGTCTAAGTCACGTGACTTATCGAAGAGAAATGTCATCTCCATATATTTAATGTCATTTAAGCGATTTCTATCATCGTTAACGCTTGTAGAAATGTATCTTGTCTAAGGCATGACTAATAATGATAAAAGTAAATAATTAAATTAAATAACAACTATAATTACTTCGATTTATAAACAGAAGTTTATGTTGAAATAAAACAACTTTTAAACGGGCTCTATCGCGATTTTTTATTTTAGTTCCTGACGTTTAAAAGTAGTTTTATTTCAATGCCACCATTATATTGCTATTAATGGACATAGATGTACACAAGACTTCTAACAAACATATCTTGATCCAGAATGATAAATATACTTATTCAAACGACCCCTAGAAACTCGTACAATATCAGTGGTCATTCAATATTTGTTCTCTACTTGTGTTAAGACAGTCAGGGCGTTGAGTTGTATGTCAATGTCAACGGAGAAATAACACCCAGCACAAACAGTCAATATTAAATCTAAACGATTATCTGGTAAAGAAAATAGTCACCAAATATTTGAGTTAATGTCTGCACGACAGAAATAATTATTAGAAAACAATTTTTTTATGGGGACACTGCTTTTTTTTTAAAACGACGGCCTCACTAATGAGTTTAATCCTTGTGTCGCGGGGGTTTCACAAACATTCAAATCACATGCACAAAGAACACCCAGATTTGTGGATCACACAAATTCTTGTCTCATGCGGGGATCTAGCCCGCAGCACGTCGCGCACAGTGGTAATTAGCGTGGTGACCTATACCACTCTGCTATCTTTGCATCAAGTTATTGGCCTTATTGGCCGTGCGTTGGTCACCAATATTAGTCAATACTAAATTAGATTTTTACAGCCATTTTTAATCAGTGAACATCTATAGGGTTTTCTGAAGTTAACGTGAATGTTAGAAATTGAAATAAAACTACTTTTTGAACGCATTCTATCGCGGTTTATTTCGCCATAGTCCATGTCTGTATGTGACCATGACACCTAAGGTGTTAAAACGTTGGGAACTAAAATCGGAATAAACCACGATAGAATCCGTTTAAAAAGTAGTGTTATTTCAATAATAACTATAGTGTTTTCAGTAGATTTTTGGAAGTCGAAACTATTATTCTTTTACGTCCCAAATATTCTGTTAAGCAGTCTCACCAATGGATTTCATATTAACCAATAAATGGCTTGTAGAAATCTGAAAATATTAGTGTTTAGACTTATTTTAAAACCAACAACATTACAACAGTTTACCTGTATTTGTTATAGTACGGAGAAGCAATAAGCTGATCACAGGCGTAGCCGAGCTACTTAAATTAATGACCTATTAAGATATTATGTACCCTAATTTTGCCAAAAATAACCTTTGAGATAGTCCATAAAGTATATCGTCCGCAAATAATGTGTATCAGGGCTGTAAAATACTTTTATTGCCCATAATAACGTTGTTTAACACTGTTAAAGAGTTGGGGGAATCATCATAAATGTTTTCGATGTTGGCATACTTAGTTGTTAAGAGTTTATTGTTTGACAAGCTTTTGCTCGCGTCTATGCCCGCCTGCGTGGGTGTCGGTTATCGCGGCAAAAAGCCTATAACCTTCCTAAATAAATGAGCTATCTAACGCAGAAAGAATTATTCAAATCGGCCCAGTAGTTCCTGAGATAAGCGCGTTCAAACAAACTCTTCAGCTTTACAATATTAGTATACAAGCTTGTGCTCGCGCCTCCGCCAACGTAGGCGTCCTTTATCGTGACGAATTATAGCTTATAGCCTTCCTCAATAAGTGAGCTATCTAACAGTGAAAGACTTTTTCATATCCGACCAGAAGCTTCTGAGATTAGCGCGATCAAACAAACAAACATACCAACAAACTCTCTCTTAGCTTTATAATATTAAGTATAGATATAGATATACATGTGGTCTGTCGTGTCTAGCCTTTTCCCAAGCTGGTCGGCTTCCAGTCTTACCGGATTTAGCTGAATACCGAATTTCACATGGAGCGACTGCCTATCTGACCTCCACAGCCTATTTTACCCATAGTAAGACGCTTAACCTCTATTATCGGTCAATCTGTACGGATTTCACTTAGCCATGAGTCCTTCGTAGAGTATATATAATAATATACTGATAAAGCTTGGCATATTAAAATTTGTACGTGACACTTCCATGGTTTGCGGGCGACGGGGGACGTAAGAAAGCGGAGTTGGGAAAACATGTACATGAAAAATTTTTGGAAGTCTATTATGGACATGTATAATATTAACGACGCATAGTTTTTATGTTGGCAATAAAATTGAGTTACAGATTATGCATAGTAGGTGTTCGCTAATAACTAATTTTATGGATATGCCTGTTTTTATAACATATGTTCGGAGAGTATTAATGATTTGTGTGAAAACAACTGTAAATCGGCATGTATGGATTTTATGCTTATGCCTATTTCGTTCTTTTAGGCAATTCGATTAATACCGGTATCACTTTAAAGATCTACAACTGGCAACATTAATATTTTTGTAGCTGGCCATGCAAGAAATAACGGGAATTTTAAACTAAAAAAGAAACAAAATGCACCACTTGAGTTCTTAAAATGTGTATTTGGAATTGGAACGTATTCGATAAAAAGTCTTAACGGTAACGGTTTTGAATATTGATTTTGTTTTTAAATATTTTTTATTTCTTTTTCAGATAATCGATAAGTGCCTGAAACGAAGAAAGGAGTGCCTTGTGTTGGTGATAAACAGTGTTTTTGGAAGTTTTTGCCGCGGTTTTAGTAATTTATTATTACTAATAGTGTACTGTATAGTGTTTTACGCAATTTCTAAGTGAAATAGAAGATCAGCACTATGGAAATCAGGAGATCCATGTTTTGTTTGGCGCTGGTGCTGTTAGCAGTTTCTCAATGTTCAGGTGAGCTTCAATACTTTAATATTTTATTTCTCAAAAATATGGCAAATTAACCTGAACTGTGACCTAAAATAACCTGTTAAAATTTGAAGTAAGGTCTCTACAACATACCATTATTAAAATGCTGAATAATGGGACCAGCATGTAATGTATCCATTAACTTTTCTACCAAGAAAAACAAAATAAAATTGTTTTGTGTAAGTACCTAGTCTTTTCATGATGCATAAATTTGATATGACAATAAATAAGCAGTTATGAATGACAGCAAGAACGACACATTATTCCAAATTTATTCGAAGCCCAACATTCTTTTTTTCGCATGGAATTGGTAATCTCTTTTCAGCCAGCTATACAAACTATTTAATTCTAGGTATCCATCCTTTTTTGTATACTTTACGAGTCATTTTCATTATGTATTATCTGTGGTATTATGTGCACAGTTGGCTGGTCACGTTGACCTAGAATAGAGCTCTAAATTCGTAGACTAGTCATCTAAGATTTCCTGGTATTGTTTTGTTTTTAGATATTCCGAGCTATCGGTACAAGTTTTTGGGTTTGACAATGAGTTCGTAGATATATAGAGAGCTAGCTAGATCTTTTTCATATTTTTATCTTGGCCGCATATTCTTATAGATTCTGAAGATATGGGTGTTCCGCAGTTTTAAACATGCATTGTGTTTTCATACTTATTGATATACCTAAATATATGGTTTTAATCTAAGTTATGAAGAAGAAAAATCCAAAATTGACTGAACGAATAGCCGTGTGGTCATAATTATAGGTCACCACGCTAATTACCACTTACACAGCATTTATGTGTTCCACAAATACTTGTTCTAAGTCGGGATGTTCTTTGTGCATGTGATTTGAATGTTTGTGAAACCCCCGCGACAAAAGGATTAAATTTCTTAGTGCGGGCTTCGTTCTTTTTTTAAATAAATGTGTCAAATGCTGAAATCTGCTGAGTAACTATTGCATAAAAGAGTTATAAAGATCTTATCATTCATAGTTCGTCACAAACTTGTAACCCAACCATTTTTAATATTTGTTTTCAGCCCACGTTTTCACGGCTGAAAAGCCACACTCTTCTTCAATACTTTTCTAGTTGACAAAATGTCTCCAAACACCAGACCTTCAAATTGGAATCGAGTTTATCTCGTCATTTCCAGCCTACACTGTAAACTGTGCTTTCGTGCGATCCATTCAAGATTTACTTTACCTATTCCATTCACATTTCCGATGATCAGCCATGATCTTTCCACTGCAGGGCAAAGGCCTCCCTTTCTTTCTTCCAAACTTCACGGTCTTGGGCTATAGTCGTCAATCGTTTTTCATACGAGTCAAGCTGGTCCCGCCATCACTTCCTGGGCCGGCCACGGTGTCTCTTGATGTTTTGTGGAAACCACATTGTTATGACTTTTGCCCAACAATTGTCAGGTATGCAGCAAATGTGTCCTGCCCAGTTTCATTTCAAGCTAGCGGCTTTAAATCCAATATCCACGATTTGAGTCTTAGAGCGCAGCGCTGTGTTCCGAATTCGGTTGGATGGTGGCAAATTGCGATTTGGACTTTTTTCCTATTCCTTATCTCTTGAAAATTATTATGCAGTTGTTTTTTAATTGATTCCCTCAAATTAGTTGAAGGATACTTATTACAGGTGTGCCTATATATTCTTGACTCATATTAGTTTTGAGTTCATTGCTCTGTTTACATAATGCATCATAACGTACCACTTATGTAGTGAAGTGTGGTGACCGATTAAATACAACTTCTATGACTGTAACGACAGATCACTGCACTAGTGTGCAGTTTTTTTTTTGTTTTTTTTTTTTTTTAAAAGATTACTAGCAATGTGGGTCGCACATTACTAGTAATCTCGTTAACCCCTCGTGCTAAGCTAAGATGCTTGTGTTACGAGTGGGTTCACGTCGGTAGTGTAATGGGTGGGATTCGAACTCGCAACCACATGATCGCAAGTCCGACGCCCTAGCCATTAGGCTACCGCCGCGCCGCTTCGAAGTGAAAGTGAGTTCGAGTTGAAAGTGAGCAATTAAAGTTTCATTCTCCATTGCTTCATGCTCGTAGTCTGATAAGTCGACACGACCGCGGACATATCAGATATGGGACCTAATAAAATTTATTTTTGGCCGACCACGATTTCAAACTGTAAACCCTAAACTTTTTTTTTCGTCGCCTGTTGTTAGTTTGATCCCAATGATAGGCATAGAACCTTTAAGACTACCAAATCTCGCTGTCTTTAACAATATCTGGCCATGCGCACATCACACCAAGTGTTGCCATAGTACAGGCTTTGCCTAGTTTGGGATCAGATGGCCGTGTGTGAGCTGTCCCAAGATATTTATTTATTTATATTTACACCACCTTCGAACAACTAATTTAACAACACGATATAGTGTCACAACATGGTTGTATCAATAAAAAACATAAACAAGAGTAGGCTAAAAGTTACAAAGGTCAAGTTGAAGAGAGGTTTTAATTCATCGTCAAAAAAAGTTACGAAATACCGTCGTCTATTATTAGTAATGTGAATAACACTTTGAAGGTTAAAACGAGCAAATAATTCACGGACCAGTCAGTTTTTGAATGAATAAGAAATATAAGAATGACTGTAATATATATGTGAAGGTGTCTTTTATGATTTAGGTATCTTTAAGAAACATTAACTACGTAATTGTAATGTGAAATAGGTAGCTCACTTGTTGAGAGATTTGAACTCTTCGCTGATTACATTTTGTAGTTTTCTTTCTGGCATTGTTCTATACCAATAATATTAAATAGCAAACACTACTCCATCATGTTTACTATCAAACCCAGCTTAACCTCTACTTTGGCAAACCAAATATAACAATTCGTTCATTGATCTTGCGCTATTAACACAGATTATTGTAACGGGACCTAATTACCGTTTTTATTGACAGCCGCTGTCAAAACGAACGTTGACCTGTCAACTTGACAGCTGTCATGTTCTTTATAATTTGAGTATCGTGAAATTTGTTGGGTTGCTACGTGACATTTTGTGATATATTTAGTGGAATTATTAGTAAAACACGTTTCATGTATATTGATTTAATCGTTTAAGATCATAAATTGTCTTTATATTGTAGTATCTTCTAAATTTAATCTATTTATATAGTCAAGTTGACATTTATTCGACCTACAATTGACATTACATCGTGTTTTTTTCCGCAGGTGTAGGTAAATAGTTGTATTGTTTATAACCTCATTAAGTTTTTACGTCATGTAGTGGTAATTTAATGTAAATGTATGTTTATTTGTATTTAAAATAATGGCACTAGCCTCATTAATAATATTTTAAGACAACTCACACAGCTATCTGATATCAAACTAGGCAGAGCCTGTGTTATGGCAACCAGACAACTGTATAACATTCTTGATACCTAAACAACACAATTTCATGATCACCCTGGTTACACATAGATTTATCCTGGCTGGGAATCGAACCCACGACCTCCGGCTTAGCAGTCAGGATCACTCTTCACTAGACGGACAGCCCAGTATTCTACAATAACATTATAAAGAGGAAGGATTTTCAATATTTTTGTTTTTGTGTGTGTGTATGTTTGTAATGAATAAACTCAAAAACTACTGTGCCGATTTCAAAAATTCTTTCATAATTAGAAAGCTTTATTCACCCTGCATAGGCTATATTTTTTAACTAAAAATATGGTACGGCGGACGGAGCCGCGGGGAACAGCTAGTTATTAATAAATGTTTAATTGCACAGAATGCTGAATAAACGTTGATCGTATACTGCTAGCCACAAAATTATGGTAACTAGGTACTTATAAAAAGTAGTATCTTTTAAATTGTGGTATTTTTTATATTTAAAATACAGACCATTTTATATTATTGTAATTTTTTCCTTAGACCCATTTACAGTACCTACATAAAAACTTCTTTTATATTACTTTTTATATGTCCGAAGTAGTTTTCAAGGCTTAACAATTTGAATAATTTATTTTGACTGTTTTAAACACTCTAGACGTTTTTTGTTTCTGGTAACCTGAATCTGATCGATGACTAATATATTGGTTTTGACAGGCAAGTCAGTTAGTGATTTTAATTGAGTTGCCATTTTGAATTTAGTTTCATTATTTATTTGACTGCTGGTTTCCGAATCTGTTATATTGTTTTTAGATATGCGACAATGCGATGTTGGACATTTAATTTAAAAATATTTTAGATGTATGTCTAATAATATTTTTGGTAATTTATTTCGGTATAATATTATTATTTTTTATAGTATCTACGTCTATGAAAACTTAACTTTGACGAATATTGCATACTCGTTAAATAAGGAACTTTTTCAGCAAATTAATTATTTAAACAAAAAAGCAATCTCAATGTTATATTAAACGTAGGTACATATTTGACCGATTTGAAACTATATCAACACCTGTATTACAGCGTATAGAGACACTAAAGATTTCAAAAATTTATATTTTTTAACATAATCGATTATTACATATACGTATATTATAAGATTATGATTGAATCACACAAATTCGCAAAAAAAAACAATCAATAATACCGTGGACTATTTTATTGGCACGGCACTGTAATTATGATGTAACATTATTTTACTCGGCAGTGTAATAGCAGTAATAAAACCGCAAATGATCATTACCCGACATTTTTTTGACATTTACTGTGTATGTTTTTACAAGTAATAATATTTAAAGATCCTCTGCCCTCTGTTTTACAAGTTAATTATTTTAATAATACTCGTTTAATATTGAAGAATCCTTGGCTTTAGTCTTAACCAATGGCTCAAGGATTAATTTCACAGTATTTACACAGAGACCTCCAAAACGTTGTTTTTCGTCTATCTAACTCCAGGTAGTCACGCCCCACAGTTACCAAAGTTCAAGAAACCCATTCAATTAATTAGCGTTGTATTACCGTGGCTACATTTGTAAGTGTCGCGGTGTAACCTGTATAAGAATTTTGGATGTGGTATGTAAACAAAAGAATATGTATTTTTCTATCCATGGCCAGAAAAGAGATATTTAAATATTTTTGTCGAAGAGTTCGCTATGTTTCTTGATAAAGAAAGAAAGAAAAAGTATTTATTAAATAAAAAAAGGAATTAAAATAACAAGTGCTTCTAAAAATGTTGAAAATATGCGTCACATTTGAGCGAAACTGTCAATATCGGATCTAAGTATACCAATATTTTAAATCTGAAGAGTTTGTTTGAAAGCGCTAATCTCAAGAACGGATACTACTTAAATATTTCAGTGTTAGATTACTCTTTTACGGGCAAAACCGCGAGCTAGGGCTAGTAAATTATATTTTATTGTTTTTACTTCTTTTTATCTGGGCCAAAAATCAAAACTAATAAAAAGTCAAAGTAGCAAAGAAGAAGACGTGTGCACACCCTTGTGCACAACTTTTCACCTTATATTGACAACCATAGTTTTTTATAAAAGTATGTTTATACATAACAACAATCCGTCGATGAGGCCTACAAACTGCCTTCTATTGAATTAAATAAAAAACTTATTATTTACATGACAAAAAACGAATAACACCGCATCCACATTGTAACATTCGGGGTGCTCATCAAAACGGGCTTGGCAGTGTAAAATGCTTATCGGTCACGCACATTTCGTGTTTTATTTGTAACTCTCAAGAAACAACTCGTGATTCGTTTGTTATATTTATATGTTTTGCTTTTCACGAAATTGCTTACTAAGTAAATGTGTTATTTAAAAATGTATGCAATTAAAAAAAAAACTTCTGCCTAGCCTTTTCCCAAGCATTGTTGGGGTCGGCTTCCAGTCTTACCGGGTTTTATATTTTACATGGAGCGACTGCCTATCTGACCTCCACAACCCATTTTACTGGGCAACACAGTATCCCATAGTAAGACTGGTTGCCAGAGTTGTAATGACTTACTGACTGTAAAAGATCACGAGCCCCTCCATACAATTATAAAATAATATTCTAACTTAACTATATACACACCTAAAACTAAACTATAATAATTAAACAAAAGCTAAACAATAGCTTCAAAAGCTCTTTCACATCGCTGTCGACTGGAAGTGTGCCCACAAGGCTGGCAGCATTACCACGTTGAATGGCAATGGTTTACGACTGACCACGAGTGTCTGACATGCCATGTTTGGGTAAATGAAAAAGTAATCCTGGTATATATTTAACTACACTTTTAAATTACTTAAAAACTACGAAAAACTTCCCAAATGTATATAAAAAATTGTCGATTGAACTCATTCAAAACGCAAATCTAAAACACCCCATCTATCTTATTCAACGTTCTTAACGTCCAGCTATCGTGTAAACATCGGTAGTTCTAAATACAGCCCAGAAGCCATTACCTTGGATCAGCGGCTGTAAATCCTCTTGAGAGAACCAAACGGCTATAAATGAGGGTACGTGCGTCCAGACCAATAATAACTTAACTAGATATGAACAGGAATACTAAAACATCATCTATAAGCATTATCTAGACTCCACATTAATTTGAAGCTTAAAATATGTTTGCAAGATTATAGTACTAGTCTTTTGGGTCTAGCCTTTTCCCAAGCTATGTTGCGGTTGGCTTCCAGCCTTACCGGATTAAGCTGAACACCATAATTATTTTACACTAGCTTCTGCCCGCGTCTTCGTCTGCGTGGACTTCAGAATTGGGTCCAAAATTAAATAAAAAATGTGAAAGTAATGAGAATAGATTAAGATTAAAATTTTTACCCGTATTATAGCTTGCGCTGTAATAGAGAAAAATATCAAATTTCAAAGCTGTCTGCCCACGGCTTAGCTTGTAAATAATTTTCAACTTTCCCTCGGGAACTACATAAGGAATCGGGATGAAAGGTAGCGTATGTTCTTTTCCATGTCAAAGGCTACATGCATGCCAAATTTCATCCAAATCCGTTCAGCCGTTTTTGCGTGATTGAGTAACAAACATCCAAACATCTAAACATCCACACTTTCACATTTATAATATTTGTAGGATGAAGCGACTGCCTATCTGACCTCTACAATCCATTGCTGGGTAACACAGTATCCCATAGTTATACTGGTTGTCAGAATTGTTACGACACTACTAAATCTGGTGTCTTTATAAGCTTTATCTGCATTATTATATGAGACTTATTAATCAAAATTAACAGTACAAAATAACGGTAAATACCGCACACAGTGATAATACAATAAAACAATACACAATTCAAATTGAATGGGTTCATCAATCAATCATTCCATACATTGCTGAATCATTCATGATTACAGATTGCGATTCTAATTTGATTGGTGCATTATCTTAGATTATATTAATGCGGATATGTAGTTTCAACAATCAATTGATAAGAATTTGAATAATGCTGTGATTATTGTTGCCATGCCCGTTTAGAGTACATCTTGTAGGATATTTTAACACAAACATCTTTAACTGGTCAAGCTTGGGCGGTTACGGTTAGCGTCAAGTTATGACGTCATCTCAATTTTTTACCTAACCGACACTTTGACTGACAGTTATTGTTTAAGTCAGATCGTGCAACCCACTGAATGAGGGACTTATTTTTTGATCGGGCTGTACTTGACTTTAATGCATGTATAAATGTATGTAATGTAAAATATGTTTAATTTAGAGTTTACTTACCAATAACCAGGTAACTAACAACGAACTTTTTTACTATAAACCTGCGTTTATTGTGTCCAAAATTCCAAATCTACAATATTTGAATTGTGAGCTAGATTTATTAAAAGAATACATACAATACAGTGAACAGGCCATCAAAACCTAAACAACATGAACATAACAATTCAACAAACCAAACACCATAACTTTCGCTTATACACAAGCATGTCAAGGACAAACATAGAGACAAACGTAAACGCATACATCTTTCTTGTTTATCTAAAATGATCATTAAACCTCAAGCAAACCCACAAACAAAAATATTAAACCATACTTCATAAATCATATTTCCTATCTCTTTCATTCACCTATAAAAGAAAGAGATGGATATAGCCATGTAATTATTCATATCCATCTCAACATATTCTAAGTTGACCATTAGTAATTTCGAAACTCATGTGACTATTAAATACTTGAGAATGTCGTTGGGTTGGTATTGCTAAATATGGCAATAACTTATATTTAGTATACAGTATGTAACAAAAACCCTGTCCGATCCAATAAAGGCGTATCCGTGGTACAACATACGTATAAAAAAAAAATGTTATAAAATTGTAACTCGTTAAATCCAAAAGTTATTGTTTTTTTATTTTTATAATCATTGCGAGATTTAACACTGAATATGGGAAATTTTCGTAAGCTGACAACACTCCACCCAATGGCAAAATGCGTTTTATTTTTATTTATTTTTATTACAAAAGCCGACAAAAGGCACCGCCGAGTTGTAGGCACTCTTTCAACTAGCCGCCGACTCTTTGATGATACCGCCGCTGCGCCGGCCCGCCGCCGCCAGGTTACCTACCGACTATTAGTCTTTCGTGGAGATAGCTTTCGATCGGACGTCCGTACCTAACGCGTGCCGCTATTGTTTCGCAAAAATATCGTATTCCAATCACGAATATTTTAATATTGTGATATAAGATCATAATAAGAAATTATGAGGTGCGCCAGGTGTGACAGTTCCGTCGGAGTGAGCCTTTCAACGCCTGTATAACCGCGCGTTCACCACATGCAGTGTTCTTGGGTACGAGTCATGCCATGGATGCTGGAAGACCACGAGAGAAGCAAACAACGAGGAAATCGAGGAACAAGTGTCGTATTAAAAAAAAAGGTGTGTGATTCGGAAATCGAAGTCTTAAATCGGACACAAGTGCGCTGTTAAAAGTACGTGCAAATTTAGTAAAAAGGTGACGAATGTGCATTAGTGTTGTGGTGGACATATTGTGGAACACGATCGCTGAAATGTGCAGCAACAATAAGTGAATGTTTTGATGAATAATAATATCTGCAGTCAGTTGGTAGGTAAATTTCCAAAAGCAAATCGCTTTTATAAAAAAGCCCTTTTCAGGGCTACAATTAATTCAATTATTTGTTTCTTTATAAAGAGAGTCAATAAATTATAAAATCCGGATCACTACGCCTAATATACACAAACCAATATCAGCTGATACCTACGCCGTACGCGTAGGTAAAGGTATAACGTAGCCTAGGTTTATTTCGTTATAGGTAAGTTTGTTTGGCGGCATGCGACAAAGCAAGTTCATGCACCGTCTCGCACAGGCGGCTTCTTTGACCTAAAACTGTAGGTAGTAGGTACGTGAACTTTGAGGAGCGGTCAGTGTTGCTGTTGCCTTGGATCAGTTTTTCTTTTTATTTAATTATTTTCACTGGGGAAAAATAATAATCTCCAATCCATTTAATGGCTACGTATATGTGTTAGCAGTACGATACCGAATAATACTCTCAGGGATCGGACAGGGTTTTTGTTACACACTGTATAAACATGAATTTTAATTAAATGTCAAAAGTTTAGATGGAACTAATTCATATTTAATCCCCAATCTTATGTGAGATCGACGGAAGAGATAATGTATGACAACTTGTATGGAGTTTATTGCCGGTTCTTCTCTCTACATTTTGGAACCGCGCAAGTAGGGTCATTTAGCGTTTTGAAAGTAATATTTGATTTTGAATAGATAGGAATAAAATATTATGTTGTAATATGTTGTGATAGAAGATATTGTCGTCTCTTTCTCACCAACCGATTATGTAAACTCTTGCAAACTGTCTTGTATTTCGTTTTAGAATCGCCAAGATTCGGTGGCCGTAGTGTAGTGTACGGGTTAACAATAATACTAGTAATGTGAAATACACATTTTTTTTTAAATAAATGTGGACAACATCACACACATTGCTCCGAATCAAAAGTAAGTAGCTAAAGCACTTGTGTTATAGAATCAGTGACAACGAAGGTACCACCCAGACCCGAGACAATGTAGAAAAGTGTGTTTTAGTTTTTCTACATTGACCCGTCCGGGGATCGAACCCGGGACCTCAGAGCTGGCGACACCTTGAACCGGTGTGTACGCCTCGACCAGGGAGATCGTCAAAATAATCTAAAAAAAAAATGTTTTTAATAAGTCCTATGTTTCACAGTTTCTACTCTACAAGTTAAAAGAGTGTTTCAAGCTTGTAACATTTTTGTTTGCTATAAAAGTGCTTAAGATAAAGATAGCGGTTTATCAGTCACTCCTTATCAAATCACAGAGTTACGTAATCACCGGTGTGACGAAACTAGGCCCTTCTATCACTGTGTGAATCACTGGGGTGGATTGATTCAATCTTCGTTGGGAAGAAGACATATCAGCCCCCCAGCCAAGTGACATTTCTACAAGCGATAACGATGATAGAAATCGATTAAATGACATTAAATATATAAAAGTGACAAGTCTAAGTCACGTGACATATCGAAAACAAATGTCATTTCCATACATTTAATGTCATTAAAGCGATTTCTATCATCGTTATCGCTTGTAGAAATGTCACTTGACTAGGGGGGCAGGGGCCGACTGACGTGGTATTTGTCAGTCTGCCCGTGACCATGACACCTGCAAAGGCGTCGAAGCTTCGGGAACTAAAATCAAAATAAACCGCGATAGAATCCGTTTAAAAGTAGTTTTATTACAATTCGCGTAAACCTCAGAAAATAATAGACTATCAGAATATTAGTAAAGGTAGATTTTTGTTAAATCTTGGATTGATCATTGGATGAATTTCATTATAGCTCATATTATACTAGTTTACTTGTTAAAAAATACAAGGTTGAAAATCAATTGAAGAGAAGACAAAATGATTCTTAAGCTTGTTTCTCACCGTAGGACACTTGGAAATGATTATAGATGTTTGTAACCTAATAATAATATGGTCAATTGGCCATTCACTATTATAATTTTGTTTCTAATTACATACGATTTATAAATACTTACATTGTAGATAAACAAAAATGTAGATCTCGAATCACTCACTTCACACGCGAGTGTGTATCTTCGGTACCTCTTCACGTTTAAACTGGTCCAATTTTTGATAAAATCTGATATGGAGATAGCTGACACCCTGGATTTACATATAGGGTTTATCCCGAAAAAATACGATATCTGATAAACCTCAGGTAACCCCGCAGGGCGCAGCTAGTAAGCATATAATTCCAGTGTTACGATGTTTGTCCAGGATGAACTCCGAAACTACTGAACCGATTTTAATTAAATTTGCACACCATGTGCAGTTTGATCCAACTTGAAAGATAGGATAGCTTGCATCTCAATTCTATAAAAAAATGTTGACCGCGGGCGGAGCTGCGGGAAACAGCTAGTAAATAAATAAGAACATAACTTCTAAATGTATATTTTAGTGAAGAGCTTTAATAATTCACTTGATTGTAATTAAGAATAAATTAAGCATCGTTAGTGATGCACAAGTTCTTAGAAAACTGTCATTATGACTGGCCATTAAAAGTTTAAGTTTATGGTCCATAGACAATGTTTTAATTACTTGTCGCTTCACTGATCCAGTAAAAGCTCTCACATAACTTTGACATCATCTGCCTAGCCTTTTCCCAAGCTAGGGTCGGCTTCCAGTCTTACCGGATTTAGCTGGATACCATATTTTACATTTCTATAAGAATCCCAAGTCAAGGTCCGAACCCGACAGTGATCGTTGCTATGTAGATTGTTTTTCTATTGCTCTTATGTTTTCGCTAAGAAGTCCGATATAGCAGTCGAAGCTTACAGTCGTTCTAAAAAAAAATCCTTTACCGGAACTCTGATCTGCTTTCATACCTTTAAATCCAGGTCTTATAGTCCATTTAAAGTTCCATTTGGGTTTTTTATTGTCAGTGTACGTAATTTTATTCTTTAGGCAAGGGGGTCAGTTTAAAGTTCAATCTAGGTTTTGGGGTTGTTCTACGACCGCCATCTTGGGAAAAGGGGTTCAAATTGTTTCTATGGTTTATCTGACGAACTATAAGGTCTCGAAAAAAATGTTTGCGTTTTTGTTGTAAATAAGATTATTTACAAGTTTTGTGTTACAAGTAACTTTTAACCCTCTTTGACAAAGCAAATGCAAAATATGTAACATTTCAAAGACTATATAACTATTACCAGAAATAATATCTTCAATTCACCTGGCTTGGATGTGATCTATCTATAATATAAAAATGGATCGCGAAATGTGTTGCTAAGCGCATAACTTTCGAACGACTGCACCAAATTGGATGATTCTTTTTTTATTGTGTTCGTTATTGTCAGGAAAAGGTTTAAAAATAATAAAAAAGTTGTTTGGAACGCGGGTGAAAGCGCGGGTTACAGCTAGAATTATTGAAACTTGCTAGTTCAGTCAACATGCCGTCTTTTTTCTTCGTTCACTGTAAAAAAGGAACAATGTCCTAATTAACTATGAGGCATCTTTTAAACGCGGAAGACGATTAGAGTGTTATCAAATATTTTGTAATATTAAAACGATAAGGTATATGGAGCCCTACTAATTGTTCCCGTAAAGTGAAGTTTGATCGAGTTTCTGGGCGAGATTGGAGCTTTCAAAGTGTTTGTAATTTTATCGTAGTTGTATAATAATAAGATAGAATAGTATATTGGTTATATTTCTCTCTATAAGGAGATAAACATATAACTATGTTTATACAATGTTAGCAACATTTTTTTTACCTGTTGACCGGCCTGTTGGTTCAGTAGTTAGTGATCTTTGTGTGATGAGCACGATCATTTGTTCTGTGTCTGGATGTTAATTATACATAACATAACATGTATTTAAAAATATATAAGTATGTTTATCAGTTGTCTGGTTGCCATAGCACAGGCTCTACCTAGTTTTGGATCAGATAGCCGTGTGTGAGCTGTCTCAAGATATTATTATTACTTTTATATTGATTACATTAATAAGTATATTTTTTTTTATATTTTAGTGTTTATGGTCATAACGAACTAGCTTTCAAACATATATTCGCAGAAAAAACTGGATTGTAAGTCATCCAAAAATATTCTCACACAATAATTATCACTCGAACTCACGTTTAACTGTTTGATTCGAGTTAAAATAGTAAGCTTTACTTGCGTCATTGCCCTATCTTGGAGTCGTAAATATTGCTCAAACAGGTTGCCATGAAAAAGATATATATTTTTAAACCAATAGCTGCTTAAGCACCATTATTTATAATTATGTTTAGATCCAATAGAAAGACACTGAAAATGGTACTCTATTAAACATTATCTCATATTATAATGTTTCCCAGTAGATCAGTTTTCTTAGTTTACTAGCAATGTGGGTCGCACTTTATTAGTTTTCTTGTTAACCCCTTCTACTAAGCATAACCCTTTGTGACGAGTGGGTTAACGTCGGTAGTGTAATGGGTGGGTTTCGTACCGGCAACCACATAGTCGCAAGTCGCAAGTCCTAGCCATTGTGCTACCGCCGCTTCACATTGCTATGCTATATTTACCTATGTATAATATATGTTACTAGCTGTTGCCCGCGGCTTCGCTCGCGCGTAAAGTATTATACATTGATTGAATCATAACAAAACTTAATACTTTTCTTCAGTCATTGACGTTTCGCGAAAATATTGTTTTTGAAACTTTTTTATGATAAACTCTTTGTTATGTGTTCTTTCTTTAAAAATTATCATAGTGTGCGAGCGTTCCAGAATCAGTGAGTCAGTGAGTCAGTGAGTCAGTGAGTGACGTGGGCTTTTATATATATAGATATTTTATTTTGTACAGTCACGAGCATAAATATGTTTACACATAGCAAAATTGTAAATCTTATTTAGCGAGTAGATTTTGTTGAAACTCAAAAATATATACGTACATGATTTGAGAACTATATAATTTTATGTTTTTAAATGATTAAAAATTTAATTGATGGTGAGTTCCTGTTAAGGTGATACCTCCGATGTGGCCCGCGAAATTCAAATTTTCATGTGTTTTTTGCAATTTGCTTATCAGTGACTAGTTGTAATTTGATCAAAATATGATTCGCGACAATAACAAATATAACTTCAAATATGAGAATGATTAAAACGTTCGCTCCATTCGCTCGCACAAAGAATAATCGAAAATGAGTTAGATTTCGGAAATTTTACTTACTTTTGAATAATCTTTTTGAGAATGAATGGAGCACATATTATGATCATTTTTATATTTAAAATTATACTTGTTATTGTCGCGAATCGAATTTTGATCAAGTTACAACTTGTCACTGATAAGCAAATTGCAAAAAACACATGAAAATTTGAATTTCGCGGGCCACATCGGAGGAATCACCTTAAATGTTTGTTTTACAATTTCGCTATGTGTATACATATTTATGCTCGTGACTGTATGTCGATAAGAATTTACAAAAAATATTACATTTTGCGAAACGACTAGGTACTTCGACTCCAGTTTACTCGCCTCTCCTTGAAGATGATACGAATAAATGAAATGTAATTTGTGTTTTCAGTTCACCTGAAGTGAACATCTTTATTAACTGTTTTCAAGGAAAACGGGTGTTACTTTTAACTGTCAATTAACACGTTTCCAAGACGCGATAATTCTCAACAAAACATAACTAAGAACTTAATTCTTTAAACCGAAAAAAAAACCAAATATTGTTTCTCAAAATCACTCTTGCTTGAGCTAAATATACGACTCATGTTCACGTAATCTAAATCCTTATTGTTTTATCCATAAATGTCAGAATCGCTTGCAGATAATGTGGTGGTTGTTTTGCAAAAACAAATTACACCCTTTTGTTTTTTCAAGTACCATTCTTAATATAAATGGCTGTATTTACACCGTTGTTCTGTTTGTGATAATGTGTGGTCATTTCGTTAAAGACTTTTTTTTTTGTCGTAAATGCTGTTTAAAGTTTGACGTTTTTATTTTGTTCTTACTCACAAAACTCTTTCTGTTAGGTAAGGTTAGTTTATGTAATACCTACGGATCAAATTTAGACAGAAAATTTTCCTCTTTTTCATGTCAATAGTGCTAGAAAGTATGTTTCAAATGGAAAATGGGTACGACTTCAAATAAAGCAAGAAAAAAATTAAAAGGAAAATAGCAATAATATAATAAATAAGAGTTTCACAAAAAAGTGCAAAACAAACACATTTTAATAATTCTTTGATAAACAATTAAATAAAACATTAAAAAAAGTTACGTTTCGGTGTAAATGCGGCCAGTCTTCTCTCCAATGGGCTCAATCGACAAAGGGATAATATTTTTAGTGGTGACTCACTCCGTATAGCGTTAACTTAACAAGGATAAATCTTGAGTAGCTACCAACTCGAATACTTGAAATATTGATGGGAAGTCAAATATGTTGGCCACCGTCGAAAAGAAAACAATGAGGTTATTCATTGTGGTCGATTGGCGTACACATTGCTTTTCAAGGTGTCGCTAGCTCTGAGGTCCCATGTTCAATCCCCGGACGGGTCAATGTAGAAAAACTTCTATATTGTCTCGGGTCTGGGTGTTTGTGGTACCTTCGTTGTCTCTGATTCCATAACACAAGTGCTTTAGCTACTTACATTGGATTCGGAGCAATGTACCTATGTGATGTTGCCCACATTTTTTTTATTCATATGTTTCGGAGTTAGTAGGTATTGAGCAGGCGGTTTATTCTCTAAGTCCAAACAAAACAAAACATGGCATAACGCTGATAAATGGTATTAGGGCTGTTATGTACTAAACATAAATAAAATAGAAAAATGTTACTTTTCCACCACCAAATCTGCCAAATCTTCAACCCTATAAAATTTATAATATAAATATTTCTACTACAAACATGATTACGAAGCAAGTTATACGTAAAATACCGTTAAATACGTATGTACCCAATTCATTTAATAAAAACAGCTGAGTCCCCAACGAAAACTTGTTTATTCAAACATTCTGAAACGTCATTCGAAAATGACGTTAGAAAATTAATCACTAAAAAAGGTCCCCTACGGTTGCAGGATAAACAAAAATACCGTTAAAATGAAAAATGTCTGGGATTTTTATAAATTATGGGCGTTATGTAAACAGTAAAAAACCAGTGTTAGTTGGTCTATAGATGGGAGACGCTAAAAATATATTGAACAATATTTTTGGTAAATCGAAAGCTGCTATTTCACTTCATTTACGCATATGCGTGCATACTTTTTCTCACTGTCACGTCAATTACTTAGTTAACGCAAAGAGAATTTTGTCTATAACTGTTTTTTTAGTCTTCTAGTTAAACTCAAGTAAGACTGATCGAATGATTCCTAAATTGTACTTAAATATGATGTAAAAACTTGGCAGACAAGAGCTACCTACTCGTGATAAACAGTTTCTTTCAGTGATAAAACTTAAAATAGTGTTAGAGTTGATTTTAAAAGATTTATCAGATTTTGATCAATGGATCAGTAGACTAATCCCCGAATACTCAAACGCTATTAAACTTTAACACATTCTTAAATGTCTGTCGCTACTTCACACCTTAAAGTGACAGAGACAGCATGAGACTTAACGGCGTCCTCAAGCTAATTGACGTTTCAGTATTTGGCTAGTAATTCACTAATATAAATATTAGTAACAAGCGTTAGCTATTACACCTGTTAATTACTTTTAATTAGTTTACATTTATTATTAATGGTGTTAAAGTTGATGTTTTATGTTTAACTATTTCGTTCCAACACACCTTTTACGTGTAAAATTATAATATCAACACTCAGTTAATTACTAAAAGCTTTTTACAAGATTAACTTGCTAGTTAAAATGTTTACGTGAACTGTTACTTTAATCTTTTTAGCGTTTAGTTTATTGTATTTCGTTAAACCGTAATTGTTTTCTGTTGCAAAACGTTAACAGATCATTACTGGTTTCTTCTCGGTATGAGATATGGAGTTACAGTTAATGACTAAAATTTAAATTAATATAAATTAAAAAGATGCACTAGAAAATACAGATACAAAGATTAAGAACACGACTAGTGAAGCAAAAAATATTGATGTGTGCATCGAGCATTATGTATCTACTTTTGTCGTCGTCCACATATTTATTGCATTGTGACACTCATTCACTACTGAAACCGCCTTTAAACTTAAAATTAACTCAACTCAATTAACGATAGCTACGTTCGGATGTACCAACTCTTTTGATATGACACATTTTGAAGCGCTTCACTATCTTTGCGCGTTTCTAGGCGTTATGGTTCTATGTATAGATACTCAAATAAGAACGAGGAATTACAGGAAATCGTTAAAAAGTAAACGAATGATCAAATACGCGTGTAATCTGTTTTAAACAATACCGAAAACAATTATAATTCTCCTTCCATTGAATTTTGTCGACTTTTATTTGGCTTCAATTCTTTTAGAACTGTATTCCATGTTTAAGTTTTTATCTGTTTTTTGTTTATTAAGAAAAATAGTTCGTTATTGTCGAATTTGTCACGTGTTGTTGATAAAGTTGTAACGTTTGATTTTCATGTTTTCTTGTTTTGCGAAGAACAATGGTGTTGTGGGATAAAACCAGTTTTCATAGTTGTTTTAACTCGCTTATCAGAATTGTAACATTCTTTGTTTAAGTCGTAAAACTGTTAATTTTTCTTCACATCCGCTTGATTTTTTTTCTGTTTTGCAGCTATTCGTTCAGGTATAAAAAACATGATAGCGGTTTTACATCGAGACGGTGTTGTTTTTTTTTCTTTTTAGCTATTGATACAATTTAAGTTTAAGAAAAAACAACAAGAAATATATTAACTTTAAAACTATCGCGTTGCATGATTTTAATATAATTACGTCACGGGAATTAACGCGAACTCATGCATTTACCTTTTAAGGCTTGACGTTTCGGCCGGGTTACACAGTCTGCTTGCGACCACGGCCAGTGTAACCCGGCCGAAACGTCAAGCCTTAAAAGGTAAATGCATGAGTTCGCGTTAATTCCCGTGACGTAATTATATTAAAAACAAGAAATATATTATATGAGCTTGAAAGAATTTTTACCTACCTCTTCATATTTTCAAGTCACCAAATTGTTCAATATGTAATAAGTAGATAGTAGATTTACAGTGTAGTAGTTTTGTGGTAAATTATTATTCCGGGGTTTTTTCCATCTGAACTATTGTTCTTAAACGTTTTACCAATAACTACTAAATTTTTTGCATTTAGTACCTAAGTTTATTTTCAGTTATTAAAATCAATAAAAAAATATTTTATAACAAACTTAACTACACACATGAAAAATACAAACAGATAACAAATAAAAACAATAAAACATGGCGTCAAAAAAATCGTGTCCTAAAAACAAAAGCTAGGGGTCATCATGAGCTGTTCATAAGTATTTTAACTTCGTGGGGGTGCTGACCCCCGCCATGATATTCGTTTAACGAACAGAATTTATAATGAATAACAAGCATTATTCTAATAATTACCTTTGGACATGCGGAAAGTCAGACTTGTTTACAGTGGCTGTTAAATTGAGAGTGTTGTTTTCTTTTTAACTTCATAAATTAATCTGTCGTAGGTACTTAGCTAAAAACGTTTGTACATCTGCATATCTCCTTTCTTAACTCCCATGTAATTAAGTAGTATTCTAGTCTCAATTTATTAATTATTCTCCAGCCTAAATATAGAAATCAATACTAATTAAAATTTGCGACCCACATTGCTTGTAATATTTATAAAAAAAACCGTACATGGTTTATATACCTAAAATTTAATAATAATATCTTAAGCCAACTCACTAATCACTAATTGCTATCCGATCCGAAACAGACAGAGCCTTTATTAAGACGACCAGAAAACTAATAAACATACTTATATTATTAAACATACATATTATAGATAAATTATTTGTCCTTGTATACATAATAAAAAAAAATGAATTTTTTACTTCCTTATAAGTATATACCAAGAGATGCTGAATCACCCAGTAAAATGGGTAGTGGAGATCAGATAGGCGGTCCCTGTGGATTACAGTATTTATGGCTGAATCCGGCTCAGCTTGGGAAAAAGCTAGAACCGAAAAACTGTTAGTTAATTGGTCTATGCCACTGAGCACTTAATCCGGATTACCTTGACTTAATTGAAGACCTGCCATCAAATTATACTAAGGTACAAGGCCCTGTTAGACCCCATTAGACCCCACTATCTAATAGACAACGTGTGTGACACACCATGACAGTTTTATACACCATGACAATTGATTTTGTCGGACATTTTGGTTAGCGTGACCAAATGGTGCGAAAATTACCTTCTACTAGTTAAATACTTGGTTGTTAAAAGTAATTAATTTGACCATTATTTTAACAAGCTTTTTCTTCTATTTAGAAGCAACAATTAAAAACATTAAAAAGATTTGGTTTGGTTTTGAAAAGCCTTGGTTAAAATTGTGATGATAATCATAATTAAAAGTAGGAATGTTGGGTTAAAAAAAGGCTAAAATTGGTGTTATAGCAATAACCATAAAATGGTTCATGAATTACTATTTTTGTAACTAGTAGTAACAAATAATTATCCCGATTTGAAAAATATTCTACACTAGCTGTTGCCCGCGGCTCTGCCCGCGGTTCCATTTTTTTTCTTGGTAGATCAGATATAGAGATATAGAGTATTTAATTGGTGAAGAAATTTTTGTAACTAAAAATACAAATTAGATTAATTAAGTTAATATAGATTTAGCAAAAACTTTTTTTACGATATAATCACATCAATAACTGTATTAACGATACATTTATCTTTAAGTGGTTTTTACTTAGTAATGAGATCACAAATACATTACACATTAAGCCATATAAAACAATACTAAAAATAATCATAAAATAAATCAGCCAATACTTAAAGTGTCTGATCGTTAAAAGTGTTTGCAACAGTCGTTGCTCGCGATATGACTCACATAATAATTAAAGGTGCATCTTTATTGATACTTGTTACTTGAAGGGGTCATTGCCAATTTAGAAGTTTGTTTTGGTTCAGTTGGCAATGCTGTAAATAGATCAGATATGTAACTCTGTAAGATTTTTTTGCAAACAAACAAAAAATTTTTTTTCGTAAAATCTTGAATCAAATTTCAAGTGGTGTGATAATTTTCAACATTTTGTTTTTAGTAGGTAACGGTTTTTTTACTTCTTGAAAGAGAATTAAAGAAAATATTAATTTTAATAATGTTCTTTTTCAAGATTATATTTAATTATTTATTTTTTATATTCTTGAAAGAAAAATTAATGTAAGTTGTAAGTAATTACTAATTACATTTTCAAAACAAGGTTTTTAGAGTGAAACTTCTGTACCTATATTTTTATGGTTTTCTAGATGTTATCTTTTTAATTAATTTGTACATCTTCAAGGTTGTTTCCTTATTCGTCACAAGGTCAAAAAATAAGTCTAAGATTTAATTAGGCCACATGATACTGTTCGATATGACTCATTTTCAGTCTAGATTTATTGATAAATGTATGTCACCAATTTAGGTATGACAGACATAAAAATTAATTAGCTATTTGCTTCCTAGTTCTAAGATTTCAGTTTAATTAATGAAGTTAACCAAGGTCGATTTTCGGTTGTGTCTATAAGTATTACGGAACAATAAAATTTTGTGTTTTTAATTTTAAAGGATAAAACTTTAAGACATTGGTGCTTAAACTTTTAGTTTGTTTTAAATAGTTTGGCATTTAAAATATGTCAATGTAGAAGGTTAAAATCATTCCTTTTCTATTTTGAATCGTATATATCATTCAAAACAAAAATCTTAGATACATAAAAACATGAGCCACACTCATGATAATAAAACAATTAAAGTATTACAAACAAACCATAAAATGACCGTATCTTTCGACACTTAACCTAACTAAACTGTCATCATAAGGGTTAGATAACCCTTCCGTTACGCGTGGTATAAAGTACCAAAATTTATGACAAGATTGTCAAGATTATACCCGTATGTAAAGTGTTGAATTGTAATTTGAATGGCTTGTCAATTTCATTTGTTCCACTCATTCACTCTCTGTAGTACAATCATTTTAAACGTTTTGTTGTATATTAATCGAGAGAATTTTCTTTTCTTGGTTGATATTTTATGTTGCATATAACTCGAAGAAGCCAGTGATTTTTAAGAGAACTTAATTTAGGGGCCGTTTGTTAATAACTGAGAAATAAAACAGTATAAATACTACCTTTAACAGGCAAGCTATTTTCAACATACAATGCTAACTTAAGGAATAATAACCCCAACACAAGTTATTTTTAGTTGGACCACACAAAACAAAGCCACAACGCAATAGCTTACCAAACACCCTATTACAACCAACGGTTATTTATAACTCAAATTATTTATACTTTAAAACAAAGTAAAGAATCAATTTGTAACTACTTAAAGTATTTTTTAACAATCTGTCAAAATGTCATGTCGCCATTTACGGGTTAGTGGTTAGTAATTAGATGACAAAGGGTTAAGATTGATGGTTATCGTAATTTGAAGGTTAATCTTAGATAGGGTTTTGACAGGAGAGATTTTGGAACATAATTTTTTAACGTGGCCACACAAAGGCAGTAGGACCATATTTATCGTACAACTATTTATGGAAATATAAAAGTTAGGGACTATTACTTCATATTATACTCAAAACATTAATCAAAATTCTAAAAACAGCAACATAAGATCTCAGTAGGTTTATGGAAAATCGTAATGGACAAGCAATTTTGAACCTTAATATCAAAAGTAAAAGAATATAGATGCACTACTGTACTCTTCCCCTAGATGTTGCTTCGAAAACGCAACGTGCGACTTTGAACCTTATAATCATAGCCATACATACATACCAAATAAGTTTTGTGATAAAAATATACTCCATAAATTCTTTCCCTAGGAGTCTTTCTAAAAAGCACCACATAATTTGATTGGTATGGTAATAGAAGCAAATAAAATATCTTCGCCACCCCATCAAAGTACACCCTAAAATATCTTAGAAAGATATAACGCAGACGGTAAAGGTGATATTCCACTTAATATTGGATGCTATACTATGCTACTAGAAGATATGTTTGATTTAAAGTATCAGCCGTTAGGTTTGAACGATTATAAAGGTTAAGCCGTTCTTGCCGCGGTTTGGCTGTGGATGGGTGAGCATTTGTATACAAATCGAGCCAAAACCACGTTAAGCTGTTGGTCTTGACTGTGATCCGATGATCTTTGACTGTCGTAAAGTCATTACAATTCTGACAACCAGTCTTACTATGGGATACTGTATTACCCAGTAAAATGGGTCGTGTAAGTCAGATAGGCAGTCGCTCCATTTTAAATTATGTATTGAAAGCCGACCCCAGTATAACTTGGGATAAGGATAGGCAGATAATAATGACTTAGTTTATGTTAACGATCAACCGATGAATTAATATTGTTACGTCGCCATTCTTTGGCTAAAACTTAGTGAAAAAAAGACCCATTGTCCTGGCTTACGCAAAAAACATAATATGAAAAAAAAAACATTTTAAATTAAAATTGTCTTAAGTACTAAAACACTTGTCCGAAAAAAAAAATCGTATTATAATTTATCATTAAACCAGCTGAATTATTTTTATCGCACAACATATTTATAGCATAGCTACACCTATTCTACAAGCTTAATTCTGAAATATTTCTCTGAATCAGCATACAAGAATGCATGTCGGATTGAAGCCGTGACTATGGTGGGGAGTTGCCATGCAAACACTGAGACATGGCCATGACGAATTGCATGAGGTTTTGTGTTAGAAGAACTTTCACATGGATTCTTCAATTAGATTTGATTTTGGGGCCCAAAGAAATGCGAAGTGAACAACTATTTGCGAAAATTATCTTATAATACCAGTCCAGTCAGTATTAATGTCCTAATGCTGGGCACAGGCTTCGTCCCATATGGATGGATGAGCATTGATCACCACGCTTGATCATTGCGGGTTAGCGATTTCAGATTCTTCTCTCTCTCTCTTGGTTTGATTGAATAGTGTGGTGTCGCGACATTTATTTTTGTTGAGTGTATACCTACAGGTTTTTTCTACATAATTGTTACTTTAATTTTATTACAATTCCTTCACTAATTAATCGAAAGGAACTTCATTCCATAAGGGTGTCTCTTGACACCTCTCAAGTTTTTTTTTTTCACATCTGTAGGGATTATTTTATGTGTTTAATTATTGTCTTTATCAAAACTTTGAACTCAAAAACATATAATACAACCACTAAACAAAATACAATAAATAAACTGAGGCACTAAATACGCTGACCTGATCTGACCTGACCTTTCAAGCTAAAGAGACATAGATAATGGCTTTCTCCTTTAAAAGGGACTATAAAGCAATCTAAATGAAAATAATATCCGCATTATACTCACACAAACGTAATCGCGTTTACACTCATGTACTTGCAAAAGTTTCATCTTAGTGTTCAGCTTGTGTCTGGTAAACCCAAACTATTTTTTTGGTCGATGACTCTGAGGGGCTCGTGGCTAAGTTTCAGCCGTCAGGTTTGACCGATAATAAAGGTTAAGCCGGACTCTCCGCGGTTGGTCCGTGGATGCGTGACCATTTTAAAACATGCCGAGACCCCTTCTTGCCTCGGAAAGCACGTTAAGCCGTTGGTCCCGACTGTCATACAGTGATCTTTGACAGTCGTTAAGTCATTACAATTCTGACAACCAGTCTTACTATGGGATACTGTATTACCCAGTAAAAGGGGTTGTGGAGGTCAGGTAGGCAGTCGCTCCATGTAAAATATAGTATTTAGCTAAATCCGGTAAGACTGGAAGCCGACCCCAACAGCTTGGAAAAAGGCTAGGCAGAAGAAGATGATACTCGCCGAGTTTGTATAGGCAGTTTTGGCGAGGTTCTCGAAAATTGACAATTAAAACCAACAATTGGTCTTCTGGATCGAGACACCGTGCACCGAATAAGATCTCTTTTTTCTTTTCCTTTTCTTTTTAAAAACGACGCCCGCATTAAGGATTTTAATCCTTGTGTCGCGGGGGTTTCACAAACATTCAAATCACATGCACAAAGAACACCCAGACTTGGAACAAGTATCTGTGGATCACACAAATGCTTGCTCCATGCGGAGATCGAACCCGCAGCACGTCGCGCACAGTGGTAATTAGCGTGGTGACCTAAACCACTCGGCCATCCGTGCAGTCTGTAAAATCTTTGTGGTCTATGTCTTTTCATTTTATTTATTTTATAATGTTTAAGTATACGGGTATTATTCAATTTATTTAGTTAAGTTTAGGACCTGCAAATAGTTACTTGTAGCGGCAGTAGTCTAATGTCTAGGGCGACGATGTGGTTGACTATCTATGGGAGAAATAACACCATTAGACGACTACTGGTGCATTTTTCATCTGGCATAGTAAACAGTAATAAAATTTTATTGTTACTCTCTACAAAGATCCGGTTTCAATCAGTTCGCAGTGTGTCAAGTGTGATTTTTCTCAGAAATTACTGTGTTAAGATAAGCATGTGAACTGTGTTAAAAGGATACTGTTATTTAAGATAAGAATGTGCGTAGTTTCATATAGCTTCGCTAAAATTATATTGTTGCTGTTGGCTGTTGGTGCCGCCGCAGATTCGCTGCATAATAAGTTAAGAAAGTCCAAATAAATAAATAAATGTGGACAACATCACATACATTGCTCCGAATCCAAAGTAAGTAGCTAAAGCACTTGTGTTATGGAATCAGAGACAACGAAGGTACCACAAACACCAGACCCAAGACAATGTAGAAAAGTGTTTTTCTACATTGGCCCGTCCGGACCTCAGAGCTGGCGACATCTTGAAAACCGGTGGGGGTCGTCAAGCAATGACTGACTATCTCACCTAGCTCATGATCAGTAATTCCGTACTACAATTCTTATTAAAATACGAGTGATAAATTCTAGCATATATGACCCACAATTTTATTATTACGCACAGCAGGATTCAAGTTAGGCCCCTCTAAAAACCATTTTCACACCCGCATAACCGAAAAACGAGTTAAACATGCTTAATTGTAACAAATGGTAAGACTCATTACTCTATCTCTGTCTATTAACTAATGTCTGATAAGGACAGAGGTATCCTGAAGTTCGTGGGAAAGAATTTTGAAACAGTAATTTATTGCATTTTGTTTATATTATGTCGGTTAGTTAAGTAGAAATTAGATTCAATTGAGCTGTTTTGAATGTGAAGTGTTTAGTCTCCGTGTGAGAAATTATTAGGCGCTAAGTAGATAACGGCCATGTTCATTTTGTTTGGCCGGAGACAAGCAAGCTAGCAATAATAATGTAACGCACTCAATAATGGACTTAGATCCAGTCCTCTCTTTGCCTTTTTAAATTGTCAGCAACGCACTAAGTCGAGGTACGAATACCGCTGCGAGAGCTATTGTAGATGTTGCTTACGTAGTTAATTTTAATATTGTTTTGGCTGCAACTGCTTAGCAATACAATCGATACAAGATTCCGTTCCCATTTTTTTTAAGTATTGGCATTAAAAGTCAGCGAAAATATTTTTCTTAAATTTCTAATATGACAACTTGTTAATGAGACACTCACACTGTCGTTAACTATTTGTATAACCTCTTTATATTAGCGTCGAGTATTGACTTGTTCAAGGTTTTAAGAGAATCGTGTGAACACACTTGAAAAATACTTAAAAATAATTATTACATGATCCACCATTTGTTGATGGAGCTAAAATCCCTTCAAACTAAATATTTGTTTTTAGATCCATCCTATAATTTTTTAACCTAGAATTAACAGTTTTTGTATACGAGTATGGAGTAGAGAAAATGGCGGGCGAAAACCCGCCATTTTGTCTCCGCCATCTTGTAAAATAGTTGTCACTAGACGCGTTAGATTTCAAAATTGGTATCTAATCAATAGTTTGGAAGTGAATGCCAATCGATGACTATAAAAATAAAGATATCGGTTCCCCCATGAGACACAAATGGTCAATTAGCTTGATCCAAGGGGCTTGTGTGGGGTGGCTAAATTAGGGGACTGAGTTACAAGAAGCAATTTTGTATGACTACGAAAGCTGGTATGATGTCCGAGAATTTTTGGGTATGGCAAATCGATATTTTGAAAGTAATTGTCGAATTTCCTGTTCTGATAGTGTAGGCAAGAGTTTAGTAAAATAATGCTTGGCTTTTAAGATTGGGAAAAAGAGGTTTTAGATCTATCTATCTTAAAGATTCTTAGAGATTTGCGACCCCTGATTTTATTTGAGTTTCCTTTTGTTTGCTGAGAGTCTGTTACTTGATTTCTGAATGATCTGTCAAATATTTTAAGCACTGTTTTTTTTTACATAAAATGCTTATAAGACTTGTATGCTTGTTAACCCCTCGTGCTAAGCTAATGCTGGTGTTATGAGTGGGTTTGCTTCGGTCCAATGTGCGGGATTCGAACCATTATAGTCTTTTCGTTAACTCATCACAGCCGTTATCAGTAGATTAGAAAACCGATGCTTGTTGGGGTTATATTTCAGTTAAATTGTGATGACCGGCCAGATGGACCGATGATGACCGATGATGACCGATAATCGGTCAGATGGACAAATGACCTGAAAAAGGTAGCTGGGTCGGACTGGCTGCGGAAGGCGGAGGACCGGGTGTTGTGGCTCAACTTGGGAGAGGCCTATATCCAGCATTGGACCGCGATAGGCTCAGATGATTGATATTTAAGTTAAATTTTCATGCGGGCAAAAATGTTCGCAAAAGCTCGAATTCTATAAAATAATAATATTAACAATTACAAAATAGTTATTGAAGGTTACTTAAACCTATTCGCAGTTAGTAAAACTTCATTTATTAGTGAATGAGTCAGCTAGGAGTGTCAACGGTTAGTTAAGATCAAAGATAAATATTGATTGAGTGTCAAGGTCTCGACATCAAGTGGGTCTTTAGAAGTTAGATAATGAGCTACTCAAACTATGGACCACATGTTTTTTCTTTTTAAAATGTTGCTAACAAAATAATCTATGGGTATACTAATATTATAAAGCTGAAGAGTTTGTTGTTCAGTTGAACGCACTAACCTCAGGAACTGCTAATCCGATTTCAGAAAAAAACTTCAGTTTAGATAATATATTTATCGTGGAAGATAATGAGGTTACAAATGCACTAATTACACGCAAAAACCTTTCTCTTGAATCTGTCTATCTATTGCTGCAAACTGAATTAAAATCCGTTGCGTCTTTTATAAGATCTAAGGAGTCTGAGTGTACAGACAGCGTTAGTGACTTTGTTTTGTACTAGGTATGTTAAGATGAAACAACAAATGGGTGCGTCAAGTATAAATATATCTATATATATATAAAAATCAATTGCTGTTCGTGAGTCTCGCTAAAACTCAAGAACGGCTGAACCGATTTCGCTGATTTTGATTTAAAAATGTTTGTGGAAGTCCAGGGAAGGTTTAAAAGGTGAGAAAAAATCGAATAATTGCCGGGAAAACCCTCAAAACAGCCCTTTTCTATTTCATTATTTTGACATTAGATTTGACAACCATCTGTGTCAATCCATCCTGTTTTTATTCCGACTAAATTAATAAATTGACAAGTAAAAATGCCAAAATCACATAGATTCCAATAGCTTTATGGCTTTTACTCATTTATGATTATAAAACAGAGTATTTTCCGATTTGGACACCGGGTCAGATGAGATAGTGGCACTATAGGTGCGTTCAGAAATTTGTCTCTTTTGTAGCTGTAGTACGAGCTCTGTTCATTTTGGTCTGGTTTGCTGAAATCTTCTATCTATTTTAATAAAAATTAATGTTGGTAAGCGCATAACTCAAGAATGGCTGGACCAATCGGCCAATACTTTAAAGGTTTTAATTTATCATCATACAATAATTGATCACTCGAAAAATGTTACATATTTATTAATTAATTTTTACTATTTACTTCTGACAGAACGAAGTCTGTCCGGGCAACTAGTATATATATATATATATTTAAAAACCAATTGCTGTTCGTTAGTCTCGCTAAAACTCAAGAACGGCTGAACCGATTTAGCTGATTTTGATCTTGAAATGTTTGGGGAAGTCCAGGGAAGGTTTAAAAGGTGTAAAAATAACTGTATCTAAACTCGGGAATTACCTTAATTAATTTACTTTTGACAGAACGAAGTCTGTCCGGGCAGCTAGTAACTCCATATATTTTTAAGTTCCCAGTTAAATTCTCAATGTAACCTTCGACCCTAGTTACCGCAACTAACGGTTAATCACACTATAGTAAGTATCGTACAGGAATGTGGGTTAACATAACCTGAACATGAGTTTTCACCGATAACATTTAACTGCGATTATATGAACTTAGTTATCCATGATAGAGTTTATAATATTTCAAATTTTCAACTACTTTCAATTGTTTCTTTATTCAATCTTATTTGTGTTCTTGTAATGTGTAGTCTGAATAAAACAAATTTCATAATTTTGTTTTTAAATTAAAATTCGATTATTTATAGTCTGTATTTTAATCCTGGAGATTAAATTGACGAGTAAAAATGCCAAAATGACATATATTCCAATAGCTTTTACGTCAGTTTTGACATTTACACTTGTCAATTTAGTCTAAAGGATTAAAAAACAGACTACAGCTCAGTTAAACGCGAGAACCGAGATTAGATTTAACCTAAAATGCTGCGAATTCGTCAACGCCTTCATTATATTTGTCAAAAAAATATAAAATATTCAGGAAATAGATAGCACACTGTGTTAGCACACTTATCTATTTCGTGAATGTATTACTTGCAAATACGGGTTTACCAATTTAAATCTAAATACAGGGGTTAAACCAATACATCTTAATATAGAAATGGTAAACGATCCAATCCCCTATTCTGAGTGACAATTCAATTTACCCAATTCCACCCAATTTATCCGCCATTTTAGAATTGCGAATAGTTGCGCTTGCACATTTACAACTATTTGTGTTCGATATTCGAACAGATGGAACGGTTTCAATTGCGTTGTTTGAATATAGAATGCTTTTGTTTTTAATTGTGGTGGTTTGTGATTTAAACTTATTTTAAAGCGATTTATTTTATTCGAAGTTACTTTTTACATACAAATATGTTTTGAAATCTAGTGTTGAATTACGTCTAAATTATTTATCTAACCATCAATATTTTTGTTTCAGGTAAATACAAATTCAAACAAAGAAAATATTAACATCGATTTATGCGATAAGAAATCAAGGTATGACTTTTACTTTTATACTTATTTAAGTGTCTGAGAGGACCTCCTCCTTTTAAAAGTCGGATAAAAAGTACACGTAAAGCTTTAAAGTGTAACAAATCAACTGCAATGGAGCTTATTGAATGATTTGTTCCGCGTTCTTCATGCAATAGTCATACACTCATACAAACATGTATGTAGTCATACACCCATGTATGGGACGTTAGTTGCATTTGTTTTGCTCCTTTGCATGTTTTATTGATTGTGCGTTTCTAAGCTTTTGTGTGACTAAGTGTATTACTAGGTACACATATATTTCTATAAGGATAGATGTAGGTAGATACTATGGTACTGTTTTACCTTACCAAGTAATTAAAGAATAAAATTCTGGTATTCCGGTAAGACTGGAAGCTTACCCCAGAAAAGTTTTGGTGAAAGCTGGACCTAAAAAGAGTTGTGATAAAACAATGAATAGATACTTGACGACCTCCGTGGTCGAGTGGCGTACACACCGGTTTTCAAGGTGTCGCTAGCTCTGAGGTCCCGGGTTCAATGTAGAAACACACTTTTCTACATTGTCTCGGGTCTGGGTGTTTGTGGTACCTTCGTTGTCTCTGATTCCATAACACAGTGCTTTAGCTACTTACTTTGGATTCGGAGCAATGTATGTGATGTTGTCCACATTTATTATTATTATTTATTATACTGCACTTTGAAAGTTTTCATTCTAATCATAGATTAGTAACACCTAGATAATCTTCATAAGCGCGTAGTAATTAAGTAGTAAGGCAAAAAAGACTTAATTTTATCGAGCATTATGATCTACTTTCCTTGTATACATATTTATTGAATTGTGACACTCACTACTTCAACTCAGTAACGTCGTCTTCGTCGTGTCGTAACCTAGCGGTTCAATTACCGGATTCGCATTCACATGGTTGCAGGTTCAAACCCGGGCACGTACCAATGTGTCTTTTTCAAAGTTATATGTAGGTACTTTCTTAATCAGTCTAAGACATTATTGACAAATACAAACAAAAAAAAAATTGGAATCTGAAATCGCCAACCCGCAATGAGCAAGGGTGGTGTTTAATGCTCATTGCTTCTCTATATGTGAGGAGGCCTGTGCCCAGCAGTGGGACATTTATAGGCCAGTATTATTCACTACTTAAACCGACATTACAGATACTTCTCAGTTACAGAAGGAACGAGCATTGATCAACGCTTTTTAACCCTAATATCAAATTTATTTACGTCGTTTTTTTTTTCGCTTTTTAACATAAATATAAATAGTCTGTAGCTTAGTTGGCAAAGAAACTGGTGCGTTGAACAAGTGTTCGCAGGTTCAAGTCCTGCCGCAGGTTCAAATTCTTTCTATTTGTATTTAATTTACAACTGAAGCGGCGGTAGCCTAATGGCCAGGGCATCGGATTTGCGATCATGTGGTTGCGGGTTCGAATCCCACCCATTACACTACCGACGTGAACCCACTCGTAACACAAGCATCTTAGCTTAACACGAGGGGTTAACGAGATTACTGTGCGACCCACATAGCTAGTAATCTTTAAAAAAAAATACTTTCGCGTGAATGTGTAATAAATCAATATGAATAATGAAACAACTGGTAAATAATTGCCTGAAAAGCCGCATACGTGTCAAACCTTGTGCAATAACATGCGAGAAATCATGACCACTATGAATCTTCGCTTACTATAGCACTAAATTCACTAATTACAAATCGTATACAATCGACTCAGCACCTACGTAATCCCATTCAATACTAACTTACTTAATTATCGTTTTAAAAATCGTTTTCATACCGTTTACAAACCGTTTTGAATGCGTAAGAGAAAGTTATCTTTTATCTTTGCTAATCAGAATGGTTTCACTTTTAGTATTGTTGCCATAGTGATAAATGGGACGTGGGTGGGATTAATAGGGATTATTTATGTCTTTATTAATTAAAAGTACAAATCGCTTGCTCTGAATTTAGCTCTCGGCTTCGTTCATGTGACTGGAGTAATATTTTTGAGACCGTTTTTTGATATAGCGTCGTTAAAAAATATAGTATTTTCCTAAGGATTCAATCTGAATCAAATAATAACAAGTGCACTAAAAAACTTAAGTATGTTACCTACTACTTAATTTGAAAAGTAAATCAGTTTTTTTGAATTATATTGAATTTTTGCTGGAGTAGGCTTCGGTTATCTTGGCAAAAAGGAGCCTATAGTCTTCCTCGATAAATAGGCTATCTAACCGGTACGGTAGTTCCTGAGATTATCACGTTCAACCAAAAAAAATAACCGACAAACTCTTCAGCTAATTAGTATTAGTATAGATATATACGTAATTGTGACTTAAATAAACAAGTTAAGTACTAAATATAATGTCCCACTTACAAATAGTTTGACTTTTTACATGGATTAAAGCCCGGTAACGCAGTCATAGCCCAAGGTCTTGGTAAATCTTTTTGCAAATTTCTGTCCATTTCTCCTTTCCTAAGTTAAGTAGGTAAACAAGAGAATACATTATTGTTTTCAAAAACCATTGACTACACTCCAAAGCACTTAAACTACTTAGAACTAGAGTTTTGTGTATTGTAATTTATGAATGAACGTAAACAACAAAAGCGTTACGATAACAATGGCGCACTTCACAAAATACTATAACACTGTAATATTTAGATTTTGGGTGTAAAAACAATAAATTAACTTCAAAATGACAGGAAAAGTACAATATATTATTACACAATAAACAATTAAAAGAGAGCTTTTGTCACGTGGTTTAAATTCATTCAGCAGCCATCTTTTTTTGATGCGCGCGCCTTTTTTGAACGTCAAGAGATTTATTACCAACTTCCTATGCGTTTAGTTTTTACTATTTCTTAGTCATTATTAATTTGTTACGCATAGTTTTCGTTTATGAATGATTTATTTTTGTCATATTTTGTTTTTATTTGCTTCTCTCGTATATTTCATATCAAGTTAACTGTGAATGAAGTTCTGTAATTATTTGGTTCAATCGCATCGTAATAGCCATGATTTATGTAAGAATTTTATGTACTTTAATATGTTCAAAGACATTTTAAAATATATGATGATAGAGTTGTACAGTTTGCTCAATACTGGTCAAATAAAAATTGATTATAGTCGATGGAGACGAAAAGAAGAATAATATTTGATATTATATATTTTTTAATATGAGATTTTCTTGACGTGACAATGTCTAATAAATCGCTGAACGCCGGCCCGTCTGAGCCGAGCGTGCAAGCGAGAGCGCAGAACAAGTGATAGAGAGGCACGATCGGCCGAAGCGTTCGGCTTGTGACGCATATTTCTCTCTTCTATTTATCTATCTGATTAGAAAAGAGACAGTATGCAATTTTTCAACAATGTTTTCTTATGACGTTATACTTAAATCACGTAAAATTATCGTCCGTAAACCAAGTTTACAGACAACCCATTTTTTCATAGTAAAACTAGCAGCAGAGGGGTGGTGTTTGTACATATTTATTATTATTTATGTGTGAAAAACCACCTTATTTCGTTATCTAAATGTTCTTTTTTCTTTATTGATTATACTAGATGATAAATAACTAATTTCTCCCGTTTTATATTACCTAGGTATAAACTAAAGATTAGTCTAAGTATCTCCTTACTTAGTTGCCTAAGGCGCCACTACAGTAATATCCTTATCTGTAATAGCGTTAACTGCTAATTATCGTAATTAAACTTTAACGTATCGTTAAGATAACCCGTAATGCTTATTATTCGTTTTCACCTTGTTTTATTCTACGTAACACTGACCTCTTAGAACACAAATCTAGTACATACCTACTACAGCTTTTAATAAAGTATTAGTCATAATAATATCGAGGTTTATTGTAGGTTAAGCAACTTTTTCCAAGGTCAGCCATGGGATACTGTGTTATCCAGTAAAATGAGTTGTGGAGGTCAGATAACCTTAAAAATACTTGTTTCGTGCCTACTTGTTTGAATGAACATATATATATTATTTTAATTTCCTTTTAAAATCTGGGTATATACAGAGGTGCTCACAACTTCGGCAATAAAATAGACATTAATTTATTCAACGCACATTGTATTCCAAACGTTTTTATTTTTCTATTATAATCCTATTTAGAAATAAAAAATCTATTGTAAATCGGATGAAACCGGGATGACGTGTCAGTCTGAATCGATTCCAACAATCGATATGGTCTCGCATCACCGAATCGAGATACAATGATCGATTGATATGCTAAATAGCATTTAGTGGTCATTAACATAACTAATATATGTTACAATTTGTATATATTTTGTTATATTTGGAATTATGTATTTGTTTTTTAACTAGTATATTTACGACAACATTAATTTTATTTTATTGTTTGTTTTTACTTTTATGTTATCGGTGTTTTATTAAATAAAATTACATCCGTCGAGACAACGAAATTTACTGCTAATAATTATTTAAATACGATTTCTGAGTTAAACACAATAAAAGAAAAGTATTTAAAAAAATATATTATTTTCTTTTGTTTAACTCAACTAAATCACATAAAAAGCCATTCAAATAAAAGAAATAACAGTTCTAAATAAATATGTCAAAATATTTGTTTATCGAAGGCATTTTCTTTTAACTGTAATACCAATTTAAAAATACTGAGAATGATCACGTCAATCTTTGTACATACCAGAAAAACTAAAAAATATACAAGCATTCGAAACCACGCCTTGAAAATAGGGTTCTTATTAATTTGCCCATATAATACTATGTAGCCTACACTAATATTATAAAGAGGAAAGATTTGTTATTCAAGATAGATATTTTGTTTGTATGTTTGTAATGAATAAACTCAAAAACTACTGTGCCAACTTCAAAAATTCTTTCACCACTCGAAAGCTACATTCATCCTGAGTAACATAGGCTATAATTTTTTACTAAAAATATTTGGTACGGCGGGCGGAGTCGTGGGGAACAACTAGTACTATAATAAAACCGTTTATCGATTAACTATTCAAGGCACACGAGCAATAACGTTATCTACTCAACTATGATCACATAACTAAGTCAGATCACGGTTAATTTAAACTAATGTCAGTTACTCAGAAATTTTGAGAACTTTAAGTATTTAGGTAGGTATGTTGTGTAGTAGTGAGCGATGCTGAAGATCAATTATTGTAATTGGTATTGTAGATGTTTTTTCGTTTTATTTAATTTTTAGTTAGGCATTTGAGGACGACAATTTTATAAAGTATATTATTATGTATGTTACATACCTATGGCACCCGTATGAGGTACCTAAAAGCATGGGTTTTTTAATTATTTGGCTTTAAAGTTTAGAGTGAAAACTTCGCGATTGTGATCCTAGAAATTATACTTAAAAATTCAGAATGGCGAGCGAGTTCATCGCAACGCGAGTAGGTAAGTACCAACTAACTGTAGCGTAAGTTAAGGGTTGTCGTTAAAATCTTCTATGAATGTTTTCATGTATTTTGTAGGAAAAAAAATGTCTTAGTACCTATTTGCAATTTATGACTAGGCCAAGTTGAAGTTCATAAGTTTATACTTTAATATCTGTTAGTATTATTTCACCTTTTTAAAAACACGTTTTATATAAAACTGTTTGACTGATTCGCTGATATTTATAGCTCGAACATATTCTATAGCTTTCAATATACACAAGCCTAACCAAACATTGATCATAGTTCGAATCAATGTAAAACGGTACGTGCAACTATTTCTAACTTGGTACTTTAGTGCCGAGAACAATAGTGCCATTTCGTTTTATTTATAGAATTCGGGACTCGAGTACTCGACTTCATTTCGAAACGTGTTTCGTGTTTTTGGTTTGGTGAATTATCTTATTTTCATACTTTTTTTGCACCTGGATTCAAAGTTGGGAGTTTACGGTATTGAACAGTTTCTCCATACTCTTTAATTTTGCTCATAATTTATGCCAACTATAAGTGTTACACCGGGTTCCGCTCACTCTCTCCAACCCTTCACTGATTATGATTGTAAAGTGTTTACTTTCTTCGAAATTTCTTTTGCAAGATGTCATTGCATTCTGATTTTTTTAAATAAACTTCTTTAGCGGCGCTGTGCACTTTTTGGTAGGGTAAAAAATTTTGAACTCGCGTCAGGGGGTCACGTGACTGATCCTAAGGCAGCATAGAAAAAATAAGTCAATGGGTGTCAGTATCATTTTTTGAAGTTTAAAACTTATTTAGTTGTGCAAAAATATATGTAAAATTCGAGTATTTAAAGTTTTTAAAATATGGAAATCGAACAAAGTGCATCCATTAATGCTATTTTTATCGGCTAGTTTTCAAACACTGAAATAATTTTCCAAATTGGACCAATAGTTCCTGAGATTAATGCGGTTTGATCAACCAAAGAAACAAACCAATTTCAGCTTTATAATATTAGAACTGGTTAAACGATTTCATTGCTGCTGGCATGTCTATTGAAGAACTGATGACTTTTGGAGCAGACAAGTATTTTTAAAACCCCGAGTAGGCTAACGTAGTGAAAGACCCCCAGCCAGATGACCTGAAAAAGGTAGCTGGGTCGGACTGGATGCGGAAGGCGGAGGACCTGGTGCTTTGGCGCAACTTGGGAGAGGCTTATGTCCAGCAGTGGACCGCGATAGGCTGAGTTGACTGATATGATCGTCAGTTATTTGATTATTAAGTAAAAACTATACACAAAGTATATAGGATGATGCAAAACAGTTTAAACAGTGAGAAAGTAATGAGCGTTAACATTGTAGTGACGCATCCTGTAGAATTTGCTGAGCATACACATGTGGCCCACTTTCTCTGGACGCCGAAATTTGATCTATGTAGGGTGTGTATGATTTTGTTAGGACAACATTCAAAATACATTCAAAGTATTGTTGTGAAAAGTGGGGATAATTTGGTTTTTACATTGGCTATGGATAGATATGATACAAAATCAATCTACACAAAAAGCTATGAATGTTATTTTAAAACCAACAAAATAAGTATTATAGCTGTTAGTATGTTTTCACATTGAACACTATAAACCTATATCTTTGTTAAAAAATCACTTATTTTTTACATTTGTCATTTGATTACAAAATCATTCAATATCAGAACTCAGCAATTACAAGCTCATTAATCAAAATGATAGATTGTCCTGAAAAGCTTATATTTCATACTCAATATGTAAACACATGTTACCATGGCAACGCGTCGCGTCGCACTGGCGCCGAAAAACACCACCCTGAAAAATTTAGGGGAAATAGTACGACTTGAATGTTTACCCAAAATTGGTTTCAGCATTCTGGTAATATCGAAAATTGTTGATGGTTTTTGTTAGCAAATCACGCGATCCTAAAGAGCTGATTAGCTAAAAATATACTTCATCTAACGGACTGTACCAAATTGAAAAAATCATTTTGTTTTGCGTTAGGACTAAAAGAAAAAAGAAGAAGAAAAGGAAAGGTTTGAATATAAAAATAATAACAGATTGTTTAATCTCTTAATATAAAAAGCGTCCGAAACCGCTGAATCGATTTCGATGAAATTTTATAGGCCAGAGAGATTTAGCTTTTTTTTATTGGCGTGAAGCTTTTTTAGTATTACGTTCGATTGCGTTCTTTTCTGTTTTTATACTTACACATAAAACTGCAGTTTAGTCCTGATGTTAATTTAAATATGTACTTGTAATTTTACCAAAGAAGTCTCAATTTCAAGCTTGTTAATATTTCATGTCATTTGCGATTATCGCGGAAGAAAGTAGCCTGCCTTGCTCGTCAAATGGGTTATATAACGCTGAAAGAATTTTTACCTATCGGACCAGTAGTTCCTGAGGTTAGAGCGGTCAATAAAACAATCACTTTCTTCAACTTTTCAAATATTAGTATAGACGTATCTATAATAATAATAATATAATAATAATTTATTGATGCAAAACCCTTTTTACAATATTGGAACTTATGAATTAGGTTACAATAAAGATTTCATAGTAAAAGGTGGCTTAAATGATGGAAACCCTGCCTCCCAAACTAGGGGGAACCTGTGACTTGGGAGTCAGTGATCTACTCAGTTACCTCGTGTTCAATTGATCCTTTTATTTGTGTGTTGTTTATTATGAGACCTAATTACAATTTTGCATACTAAATTTTATTTTATTTTTGAAATTTTTACAAAAATAATAATATGAGTAATTATTGTTTGTGGGTTATGTAAGTGTATATGTGTGTTTGTGTGTGTGTGTGTGTATGTGTGTGTGTTTGAGGTGCATATCTTTTGTACTTGGTATGAGATAAGATTTTGATTTTGATGTTGTATGATGTAATGTGACAATATATATAATTAATATGTATATATTAAGTGCGTGACTACCGTGTAAAGGTTAGCAAGTCTTCCGTACGGGAATAGTCCTGATCATACAGCCAGTTTTTTAATTTATTTTTAATTTCATGCTTATTGAGATTATTTAAATGAATGTATTTACTTATTTTTCTATAGATTAGAGAACCTATCACGTAGAACTGTCGGCTAGCGAACGTCGTTTTATGGGATATTACTGGGCAAGTAGTTTTTGCTTTACGTTTGGTAGGATCTGGTAATGGTACCTGACTATGTGTCCGAAGGGTGGCTTTGAGCACAAAGAGCTGCCGCACGGTAAGAACTTTACAGTCCGCATATAATTCAGCAGTGGAGAATCTATACGGTCTGAAAAGCATCACTTTAAGGACAGCTCTCTGTGCTCTCTCCAACCCAAGCATCCTAGTCTTACCAGTGCCACCCCAGACCGGGATGCAATAACTGATAACGGACTCGCAGAGTGCAATGTACACCATATTTAGTGTTTTAGAGTCGGCACATTGCCTTAGCGACTTAAAGATATAAATAAGTTTCCTAACTTTAGAGGTTACGCTGTCTACATGGGTGTACCACTTTAGCCCGTCATCAATCATTACACCCAGGTACTTGGTGTGCGTGACACGAGCGAGCTTAGCACATGTGCATAAAGAAGAGTTGGCACATGTATGTGCCGTGATAGTAAAATCTGATGGAGCTTTAGTCATCTGGCTAATAGAAAACGGAATGAAATTGGTTTTAGCCAGATTTAGTGATAGTAAATTATTCTGCAGCCACCTCACAACCAGTTGTAACGATTGTTCCGCATGATATTTCACATCCGCCCATGTATCACCATGTACAACAATTGCAGTATCGTCAGCGTATGTGAAAATCCTAGAGTTCGGCAGGGGCAGCGTGCAAAGGTCGTTTATGTAAACTAAGAATAATGTAGGACCAATCACACTGCCCTGCGGAACTCCATATGTGATGATTTCTTCGTCACTGACGCTTTTACCGATCTTGACACTGAGTCTCCTATTTTGGAGGTAACTTTTGAAAAGATTATGCGTTTTACCACGAATACCTATGTTCTCCAGTTTGGATAGGAGCAGGGGGACAGAGACTGTGTCAAAGGCTTTTGTTAAGTCCAAGAATATGGTGAGGCACTTCTTTTGATCATCTAGCTTCCTTGTGACGAATTCTGTTAAGTCAGTTATTGCATCTTCAGTAGAGACACCTTTTTTAAAACCGTACTGGTTGCGTGCTATTAATTCGTGTTTATTTAAGAAGTTTAGTAGACGACCATTTATCAACCTCTCCACAACCTTAGAAATCGACGAGAGGACTGAGATCGGTCTGTAATTGTTGACACAGGCTCTGTCCCCGCTCTTGAATATTGGATGAACTAGGGCTTTCTTGAATGGTTCTGGGAAAATACCTTTTGCTATTGATCGATTAATTATGTGCGTTATTAATGGTACAAGCGTACTCCTACATGATTGTAGAAGTCGAGCGGGTATTCCGTCCCAACCAGTAGCACAATCGGGTCTTAAGTTCATGATTGTGGACTCAACCTCAGCGTTATTAACTTCAAGTATGCCAATTGAGTTAGAGGAGTACTTTTTTGACGTGATAGTTGGCTGTGAGGTGGCTGCAATCTTTGAGGCCAGGTCTGGTCCTATAGAAGCAAAAAACTTACATACACGGCTGGCAGCAGTATTCGGGTCAGTGTGGGTATTTAAGAGTTCTAGGGGGGGTGCACATTTCTTTTTTGTGCTAGTTATCTCTTTTATTTTGTTCCATAATGCTTTTATGTTAAATTTTGCTTTTTCCAATTCTAGTTTTTCATGCGCTATTTTAAGCTTTCGTAGAAGACTGTTACAATAATTCCGGTATCGTTTATATGAAATTTTAACTATATCATTGTTAGGTAAATTACGTGCCTTAGTATGAAGTTTATCGCGATGACGAATGCAACGCAATAAACCCGGGGTAATCCAGGGCTTTAAGTTTCTTTCTTTTTTAGGAACATTTACTACTTTAGTGTGTTTATTTAAAATAGTTTGGACTGAGCTAATAAGATTGATGGAGGCCGTATTGGGGTCGTCGGTGTTAGTAACCTGGGAGAAATCCTGACAATCTATGTCTTTTATAACGTTTGGGTAATTAATTTTAGGGATTTTGTAAGCAGGTACAGACTGTTTCACTAATCCCGTGTCATCAATTTCCACAAGTAGTGGTAGGTGATCAGTAATGTGCGATTCTAGGACAAGTACTTTTGTAATGTAAGAAGATTTTAAAATAACGTGATCAATACAATTATTAATCCTGGTGGGAAGAAAGTGTCCAGGTAATAAACCGTGAGTAGCGTTGAGGGTTAAGTAATTGTCACAGTGCATGTCTGTATTTGATGGTTTGATGTCTATATTAGCATCACCGATGAGATAAATGCTATTTGTCCTATTTAAGGAGGAAAGGACACCATCCAAACTATCCAGAAAGCAATCAAATTCTACTTTTGAATTGTATGAGGGCGATCGATATAGGGCGATTATTGATAAATTATTATTTATTTGACAGGTAAGACAATTGCCATTGTTGAAAATTGGTTCCTGAACATTGCACTGGATATGTTTTTTTTATGTACAAGACCACTCCTTCATTCTTCTAAATAGTTATTTTCTTCACATTGCTATCTTTTAACCAAGTTCAAAACTTAATCTTTTTGTAATAAACTGAACTCTATAATCCAAGTAAATCTTCTATGTATGGTATTCGCGTGGGCGCAGCTGACTCATGTCCACCATTGTAACTTGAATTTATGTCGTCATAAACCCCATGGTCTAAGAACCTATTGTAGTCAAGATTGATAGGCCAGATTCTATCTAGAATTCTTGGTTAAGTTGTATAAACATAAGTTATTTCTTGGTCGAAGGACTCTGGGAAATAGATTAAACTCCGAATACTGTAACGCTTATTAAGAAGATGTTAAATGTCTTGATGTATGACAGTCGGGACCAATATATTACACTTGAAATAGAATGAATGGAAATGTCAACTCAGTAAGCTCAAACTCAAAACAAATTGTTGTAAAAATCCTAATTGCATATTATATAACTTAAATTTGAATTATCACGTCAGAAACACAAACATATCAGTGGAATCGACACTTCTTTTTTCTTTATTTTTTCATAGTTTGTAAAATACCACACATACTTTATCAATGATATACAAACTAACGGACAAACTATACAAAAATAACTATCTAAATTTCACTGTCGTACTACGAACGGAACTCCCAAATATCAATTCATTCATTAAAATTCGTTCCTTAATTTTGCATACAACACTTACGTGCTGACCCACTTGTTTTTACGACTTATTGTTTTATGAATTATCATTCATAACCAATCGCTGAAAGACATAGAAACAAATTTTTTTGTTGTTGAGACACGATATTTCTTTAACTTTGTACCACAATGTAACGATATATTTTTGAAGTAGAAACGACTTTGTAAGACTTAAAAATACTATATTTTTATCTAAGACTAGCTTTTGGTCACGGCTTCGCCCGTGTGGGTGTCGTATATCATGACAAATTAGCCTATAGCCTTCCTCAATAAGTGGGCTCTCTAACAGTGAAAGGATTTTTCAAATCGGACCGGTAGCTTCTGAGATTAGCGCGTTCAAACAAACAAACTCTTCATCTTTAATATATTGTATTAGTATAGATAAGTATCTTATATGACAATTCAGGCTATAGTTTACATGTATGCCAAGTTTCGTAACAATTCGTTGAGTTGTTTTTGCGTTTAGTGATATCTAACAAACAAACACACAAACTTAAAAACTCATGTGGAATTGGCTATAGCTTTGTTTGTAAACTACCTGAACGTTTTAGATAAGGTAATTATAAGGCAAGCCTCGAAATTCTTTTTGTTTGCCTTGCCTTTCAACTTAACCCTTAACTTGCTCACAGCCTTTCCTTAAATTTAAAAATAAAGAAAATATTAATTAAAATTACCTCATTTATGTTTTCTATACCTTTTTTATGATATACACATACAGGCAATTAACGTAAACAACGAAAACTGTAGTCAAATATTCATAGACTGCACATAGAATTCCCTTTGCCCGATGTACAAAAAAAAGCACGAATGTCATGACGTCAACAATATGGCGCTAACATCTGCTTCGTATTAGATTATTATCGTTATAACAAAATATCTTCATTAAATAGAGGGTTCCAGAATTATTAATAACGATGTAATTGTTTTATATTGTATCAATTTATGGGACAGTTTGATGTTAAATCTAGTTTGTTGATGAGACCGTGGTTCTATTTTTTTTTTGTTTTTTAACAAGGTGGGTCGCACATTACCTACTAGTTTTCTTGTTAACCCCTCGTGGTGAGCTAAATATGCTTGTGTTTATTAGGTTCACGTCGGTAGTACAAGCGGTTGGATTTGACCCCGCGACCACATGATCGCAAATCAAGAATTAAGATAACCATGAACTTAAAAACCAGATTGTTTAAAATAAATATAATCTTGTAAATAAGTGTACCATACAAAAATGCATAAACCTTTATACTTTTATAGTTTATTTATGAAATATTGCATACAAGAAACAAACAAAAAAAAGTCGAAATCAATTTAGTAATTTCGGAAATTTCCCGAATCGTGCAAGATAACGGTAGCAGCACCGTTATTCGCAGCTGCTTTGCGATCGGCAATCAATACAGTTCGATGTTCATTCAATAAGTATTGTGTTACAGATTGAATGACTCATTGTTGGCGCCTCGTCTCATACAAATTAGACAACCGGGACTCGAGAAAAACTAAACAGATTGTAATGCAACCCTATCACATTACACTCATTAAATTTAACTATTTTTTCTTTCTTTTTTTTTTAAAGGTTACTAGCAATGTGGGTCGCACATTACCAGTAATCTCGTTAACCCCTCGTGCTAAGCTAAGATGCTTGTGTTACGAGTGGGTTCACGTCGGTAGTGTAATGGGTGGGATTCGAACCCGCAACCACATGATCGCAAGTCCGACGCCTAGGCTACCGCCGCTTCTTTTTAATTTAACTTATTTTTTTTTATTTTATGATATGTAAAGACATAAATTGGTTTTGACCGAAGAAATATAACGTAGTTTTTCGTTTGTTAACAATAAAATCTTCGCCTGACGCCACTCTCTCCTACATTTTTTTTAATTTGATTCAGGTAACAAAGGCCCAATGAATTTTTGCAACATGTGATGTCATGAGCCCTACTCTGAACTTAAAAACGCTTTATCTTTGTAATTTTTATTTTTGTGATGAGAAAAAAATACTTCTTAACATACCGCTCATATACAATTTTAAGTTTATTTCGTACTTATGTTAAAACAAATACTTAAAGTTGAATGATTTGCTTTGATTTCTCTATACCACCTTTGGTTGCGTGGTAGAGAATGCTTAAGAGATTATGTAAGTTCGACATTTATTGTATGTTTGTGCATCAATTTCAATCGAGAAATAGCATGGAAAGTCACAGCCATAAATTTATTAAAAATAATCCTGCTTTTGGATGTCAACTATGGAAAAAAACTATATTTTTGCCTGACCTAGAAATATTCCAGCATTGTACCACTTAAAGAGTTAAAAACAAAACGTTAAAACAATATTGTCATGGTTATTGGTAATTCGAATGAACGATTGAAATAAAGAGTGACCGAATGTGATGTACCATTCACTCATATAGTAACCTTCTTCGTTTTGACTTCCAAAATAAATTGACTGCTTGCCTCAAGGGATTTAGTAAAAATTAAAAGGGCCATTTTAATTAAATTTTGATTACCAGTGACCTAAATTCAGAGTGCAATTATAATAATTAAACAGCTTGGGTTATTGAACTTAATTATTTATTCAAATCGTTAATAGTAAAAGTTTTTTGTACTTAAAAGTTAACTGTTTAACCTTTGATATAATAATTTTCATAGTAATTGGTGCCTGAGGGTAGAAAGTGTGTACCGTATCTAATATTAAAACTGACATTTATAATTTTATAGATTAATATTTAAACTAGGTAATCCTATAAATTGACATTTTTCTTCACCTAAAATTCGATACAAACAAAATTCAATAACTCATTGTTTTCGAAAAGGTGTAGTTTTTGTAGAACATGCTCCCTGCAGCGATTGAATTAGGGAATACCGTAAAATGTCTAGTTTTTTGTTTGTTGAATATAAAGTACCTTTGTTTTTCTATTTAAGTTATTGTTTTCTTGTCAACCCCTTATCTCATTTGATTTAGAATGTATAATTTGATATCTGACAGAATTTTTCTAAGAACGGGGCAAGTTTTTATTTGTTGAAACAATTTTATTTTAATATATATTAATTTGAAAGATTTGTATAAAAGATTTAAAGGCGGCATGAACTTATGTATCGGGTACATTAAATGAATCTTTTCTACAAAAGTTAATTTCACCTCTTGCCGTGAACAGTTTTTTCGTTCGAACGTCATTTTTTTACAAATTATCACAGATATGTTAATTCCGTTCTTTCTTTAGCAAGGTGATATGAATTGGCGTCAATAGATAACCAACACAAACGACAAACTATATTGAAGTGACGTTTTGAGGCCGCGTGACCGTGCGATAGCTTATGTCAGTTTTGTAAAGTTAATGGACATTTGTACAATCAATTTATCTAGCGAATGACGTAGTAGCTAAGTGATTGGCCTTTTGTTGCGCTATGGGAGTTCCCTTCCTGTTTGAGACAAATGTTTATGTCATCTGTTGATTTCGTCCAAGTCTGGAAACGTATGTATTTTATAGTTGTAGATAAGATTATTTGAAAGGCTGAGTTGATTATACAAAATGTAGTTGTAAGATACAAAAACATCGAAGGTCAATCCGCTGATGTAGAAATAGTAAATGATTAACAAAAAAAATATTCATAAAAATTATAGATAAAATACACACATCAAAAGTGTCTAGGGATCAACATATATTTTTGCAATAACTTTTCTCCTGATTGATATTAATTAAAATTTTCTTTAAGGATTCATCGAATAAAGTGTTTTCGTTTGTCACAGTAACGATAAACCAAGTCACCTTTGCATTAATAAAGAAATTTGCCATTTTCCTAATAAAGGGATTTTTGACATTTGAACCACTAACACAAAAGTTCGAAAAAAAGACTGAAATAACAGTTTTCTTTAAAATTTTATTGGGTAACTTAAACAATTAATAATCCGTGTTTCTACCGCGAACACTAACAACACAAGAACATCGGTTTGGCATACTCAAAATGAGTTCATCCAAATCACGCTGTGGAATGGCCGCCCATGTTCGTTGCAACAACAAAAAAAGGTCTTCTTGCGACTGGATACCCTCCATATTCGGCAGAGCTCTTCTCTGTAGCATATCCCATGCATGCTCAATCGGGTTCAAGTCTGGCGACTGAGCAGGCCAGGGCAGGACATTGATGTTAGCTGCGGCGAGAGTCTGTCTTACAACTCTTGCGGTGTGCGGTCGTGCATTATCATGCATTAACTGAAATAAGGGACCGATTTGCACTTGTAGAGGAACGATGACGTCTGATACAATCGTCTCAGCATAAATTTGAGCGTTGAGGTTGCTTCTGATCCAAATCAACTCAGTTCTTCCGCCGATCCAAATACCCGCCCATACCATGATGGTTCCACCACTATAAGGATGGACTTCCTGGCAGGATTTTAATCGCTGTTGGCGTCCAGGGGTTCTCCAGTGTCGTATACGTCTTGTATCCGGTCTCATACCAAAACGAGACTCATCAGAAAAGCACACGAAACGCCATTGTTCTTCTGCCCAATTTCTGTGTTCAAGAGCCCATTGATATCGAATCCTACGATTGTGCATTGCTATAGGTGGTACCCGTAGCGGTCTTCGGGAATGAAGGTTCACTTCATGCAAGCGGTTTCTGACTGTTTGGTCGCTAATTAAGTTCCCTGAAGAGTGATGAAGCCTCACGGCTAACATCATGGCGGTTATTGTTGGAGCTCTTCGAGTTAAGATTTGAATGTATCGGTCTTGTCTCCGTGTGGTGCAGCGATACCGTCCTCCATGGCGCTCAGCCACGGTACCAGTGCTTCGGTAACGTGTCCAAAGTCGACTGATAACACTCTGACTTGTATTCAGAGCTAAAGCCACAGTACGTTGCCGGGAACCAGCTTCTATCATTCCCACGGCTCTGAGCATTTCTTCCCTGCTTAAATGACGTCGCCGCTCCATAATAACGTTGGTTTTAATCAGTAGTAGGGAAACAGTAGCACTAATAATGTCTTCAATGCGTTGTATGTTTTTATAGGGAAAATATTGACAGCTGATTTTCATCTTTTACTCGAATTTGATTCACAGTTCCTGCCGAGCGATTCCGAAAATGACCAAACTCACCTCACCTCTCACACTCACTTCACTGCTTACATTACTTGTACTTTTCACCGTATTCTGAAACTGCACTCAAGTTCAAGTGATGTCGAAATCTCAGGTGAAAAGTTTAGAGGTGGGCTTAGACGGGTCTAGCTTTAGTAACATCAAATAAACCTTAATTTCGGAATACGAAATCTAGTTTTCACCGACGAATTCGCCGTGACTTTGTCTAATGTATTTTCGGAATCGACGGGCTGATTCGAATTATGAAATGCACCAAAAAGGATCCATATAAATTTATAAAATCATAAATTTATTACAAAGCCACATCTCAATCTCAAGAAATCCGCATAAAAATGCTTGATCCCTAGACACTTTTGATGTGTGTATATTCCTTATTTAATAATAAATAAACAACTTGCACTAGTGGCATAAATTAAATTAAAACTAATCAAATAAAATCGGACGATTTTCATTACCTAATCTTTTGTTGATCATGACTTATTTTAGGTGTTGAGTAAATAAGTTTTTCTTAAGATCTGCTAAGATCTAATTACTCTTATTATTTTATTTATTTCTTTTAGTAACAAAGGTTCAGTAGTTAAGTAGGTAATGGGCTAACTTGTTGTAAAAAAAACTGTCACCACTAAAGAGCTTCAGAGCCATAAAATCACAAGAGAGCCATCAACTTTTTAACGGGCATTTAGCAAGAGCAATTCACAAACTACTTTGAGATAAAAACAAAGCATTGTAAAAGAAATCTTTTCTACAGAAAAACCAAAACAGCACTTTATCTCGTAAGAAATTTGACTCAAAATTGTGTTGCACTAAAATCAACAACGTTTTGTCAAGTCCAATTCATATTATTTCTTTTTAAAACGTCGATAAAATCAGTACGTAACTTCGAAGTTTGGTCATTTCGTATAATCTTTAACTTTTGGGCCACAAAAGAAACCGCGAGTTTTTGTTATGTTTTTTTTTCACAAATTCCACAGACACGATACCTGATCGGCAAGCAAATAATCGATTGTTGTTTTAACAATAGTAACCTTAAAATTATAAAAGTTAAGTTTAAAATTGTATGGTATTTCATTTTGACGGCTACATAGATTTGCCGCCTTATAATTCGGTTGGCGCCATTTTGGGCGGTTTTATTTTATTTGAAAAGGGTTTTAAAGGTGTACCTTTGTGAATTAGTGACTTTTTACGTTATTACAACATTATTACGGCTTATGGTAAAGATAAAGAAGTAAATTTAGTATGGTGTGCTGCCCAATGTGAGATATAAGAAGAATAGGAATGTAGAAGTATATTTTTCTTTTAATATTATATTACTGTTTTTGTAAAAACACTGAAATTTTGCTGTGTCCTAGCAGGGTTTCATCTGTAACCTATAATATTACTTTTATATAAGAACCTATCTACTAAATACTTTGACTTTGACTTTTAATTTAGCTCTAAAATGGGCTTAAGGCTTAAGATCATGAAAGATGCCTCAAATTTTATTTTAAATTTGTTGGTGCCTGTATATTTGTCTGTAAGTTATGACGCTAATTATCTTTAATCTGTCACTTCATCACACCTTTTAAGTGACAGAGACAGCATGAGACTTAACGGCGGCTTCAAACTGATTGACGTTTCAGTATTCGTCCATTAGACTGCTACGGCTATTTAGTTAACCAAAGATAGCCTTAGCCCTGGCTACGACTGCTTCACTGGACTTTAAACTTTCACCATGAGACTTAAGGATGTCTTATACAATGACTGATCGACGAGCCTGTTGGTCTAGTGGTTAGTGACCCTGACTGCTAAGCCGGAGGTTCGATTCCCACCCAGGACAAATCTTTGTGTGATGAGCAGGATCATTTGTTCTGTGTCTGGGTGTTATTTATCTATAATATGTATGTATTTAGAAATATATAAGTATGTTTATCAGTTGTCTGGTTACCATAGTACAGGCTCTGCCTAGTTTGGGATCAGATGGCCGTGTGACCTGTGTCCCAAGATATTTATTTATTTATACTTACAAGTGTCGTCATTTATCAAAACTTGACTACATGTAAACTTCAAGAACATTTTTTTTTAGTAAGAGAATCTCTATATGGAATGCGCTAAATAGTAGTAAATAGTTTGAAAGGTTCAATATTCGAGTAACGCCTACGATTCAACGTATACGTGGGTGATGTTAAACAACTCATGATTAGGCATTCATTTGTTTGCGTTACCTCCGGCAGGTATTCATTGATTCCTCTGGTTCCCAGCAAAGGGTTCACAAAGATATCAAAAAGGTTAACTAATGGGCACGTTAAGACCAATATCGAAAAACTGAAAATCAGCAGCACAGTGACTGTTTTTATTCCTGGATAACATTCGCTGAGCTGTTTCCTTGAACCGTTTATTACTATTGTTTAAACATTGATATCGAAAACACCAAAGACGCACAATCACATGCACACAAAAAACAACAGAAGTGCGGTTATAGATAGTTAAGACTGACTTTTTTCTAGACTGTGTCTCTGTTTTTATGTATATAAATGTTTTTAATGCAACAATTAAATTTGCCCTAATAAATATAGAAGTTAAAACGATTACATGAGAAACTATAAAACAAAAATATCTAGCTAATTCAAGTTCGAGTTTCAGCACCTAATAACGAAAAAAAAACACAAAGAAGTAAAATAAATTATTAGTACCCTAACATCTACCTCAAACAAAACCCAACTTCGAAATATTCCTGTATAAAACCCGCACACTTTTAACACATTGAAATAAATTTTTAATACTCTTACACCCGGCTACAAGAAACTAGAAACTTCCAAAACATTTTGTTTCCATGAATCGGTAAGAAAGAGCACAATACGTTTGGTACAAGCGACTTATAATATAGAACAGGCTGCAATTGGGACTATTCATGTCTATTATAATGACTACGTAAAGGTGTGTATGACTACACGTTGTGGGGTTTGTGAGACATTTTTGGAACTATTTTATTTCTTTTTGTCATTCTGTAAGTTTGGGCTACTTACGACTTCACGACTGAAATGGGTGGTTGTTTTAAAAAAATAACTTATATTCATTTAATTGATCAGTGTTTGTGAAAAGGATATCTACATAAAATGTTTTCTAGTTATCAATTTTAACTTGGTGTCTACAGTGCTACTTTTTTTTATATAACTGAATGGTAAGTTCAAAATACAAAAGTATTTAATATTTTTAAACTAATAATTATAATCTTTATCTTTATTATGCTGGCACGCCATCGACAAGTCACATTTAAAACATTTTTGCTGTCATGTCACGTATCATGTTTAAAATGTTTTTGAATGCATGCAAATATCGTACGATTTCAAAGTGTAGCTAGCTATAATGCATTTGAGTACTTAGACGTCTGAATGAGTTTTATTAAACTACTAGCTTCTGCCCGCGACTTCGTCTGCGTGGACTTCAGAATTGGGTCCAAAAAGAAATGAAAAATGGAATAAAATTGACACTAATTAAGGAATCGGGATAAAAGGTAGCCTATGTTCTTTTCCATGTCAAAGGCTACATACATGCCAAATTTCATCCAAATCCGTTCAGCCGTTTTTGTGTGATTGAGCAACAAACATCCAAACATCCAAACATCTAAACATCCAAACATCCAAACATCCACACTTTCACATTTATAATATTATAGTAGGATTACTCAGAATTCACGTGAAATCAGACAGTATTTTGCATGTGAAAAGGCCATAAATAATACAGACAGAGCTATAAAAGTCAACACCATAAAAATTACCGCGCAGTGTAGAAATTCAATTAATTAAACAATGCTCAACCTAATTACCTAGGTTTTATTAACAAGGGATAACATCAAAACGGTATTTTTGCAAGAATTTATATTAATCTGAAGTTTGATTAAGAACATTTATTATATTTTCAATAAATAAAATAATAAGTAAGTATCTGAAAGCTATCTGTTTAATATTGACCTATTTTGTATCAACTTTTGTTTATATAAGGAAAAAAACAGAAAATACTAAACCTGGATACATTGTATTTTTATTTATTCTTTTCTTAAGCCGGTGTTGTCTGCGAGGAAATAGCATTTTTTTTTCTTGGTGTTGTAAATATTTCAGTTATTATTTTGTTCTTCATGTGTAAACATGGATTAGATTAAGTGATTTTTCATAGATACAATTTTTGTAACAAACATAAGTCAGGAATATCCTTACATGTACCGAATCATGGTTACATTACTATGGCACGTTCCGGACATAGATTTATGTGGGCTTTTGTCCGAACAGCCGCCGGCAGGTGATGGACTCATGCGCTGTGTATTGTACAGTGGGCTTGGACAGCCAGGCGTGCGCCGATGGGTGGCCGAGAGCCGATGATTTGGATGTTACATTCTGTTATTATTTGGTAACAGTTGTTGAAGAACGGGATTATGAGAGGAGTGAGTCCAGTTGTGGGATCTTTAATGTCAGAGCTCGAAATTACTGTTCTGTTGAAATGACCCCAGTCTGATATAATAGATAATAATTTAAAAAAAATAAAAAAAAATGAAAACATTTGAAGAATGAGACTGATTCTTTTTTCTGATGGGGCTGAAGCCTTTTAAATATATGGAAACTTTAAGGAGTTGCATATGAAGTTTCTTTATCTGCCTGTTGATTCTGTAAGACGTCGTTCCAAAATTCGAATCTGAACCCGCCGTGAATTTCTTGATTGGCATTCTATAAACTCGGTTGATACACTAGCGCTACACTTGCGAGCGTGTCAGCGTGTTGAACTAAATTAACAAATTAACCGTGAGATTTGGACCCAAGTTCACCAACAGATGGTTAAATTTTAAACAAATGTTTGAACCATGAACGGCTGTTTAACAATATTTTGCTGTTCACCATTCACTAACCATTGATTATGTACTGTATTCGAATGATTATCTTAAACGATGTAGCCAACTCAGTTTAGCCATTGGTTTATGCTTCCTGACATGAACTTTTTATTTTGTTATTCTCCCAGCAAGTCTTTAAGCTATAAAAAATAAATATTGATTTGATTTGATTTGAAGCTCTCAAGAGAACGTTTGCACTTTGCAGTGAGTACTAAGAGCATTAAAATCGTCAACCAGATCCTTCCAACCTCTTGCTTTTTCGGCATTTGCTTTAGCGTCCGATTTGTTATTTTCTATTATATCGCTGTATTTTATTACGAGTGCCGTAAGTACAGATTTCTCGCCACTGGTGAAATTCAAAGTACGTTTACGCTTATTTTCCATATCACTGATATATATTAAATAAAAGATAACAAACACGACACGAAAAAATTATGAATTGAGTTAGATGATTTGATCACAGAGATTGACAGTGAAAATTGATTGACGTGACCATTAAGACATTCAACATTCACAAAATAATTATAAACCATTCCAGCATTTGGTAATTTTGGACTCACTCATTCAAAACAGTTTGGTTAGCAAACCGTTGGTTAGAAATAAATGGTGAACTCAAAAAAAAACGCGGTTGGGTTGAACATCGGTTTAATGCTAACAGAACGGTTACGTAATCAATGATTATCATGTAGTTGGAAAACTCGGGCCTAAATATGAGATGACGTTTGAGTTCGCACTCGAAATTTGAAAATTATGCGAAGTGAGAGTGAACGTGGAGTGAACAATGAAGTGAGATGCGAGTTGTTGTTTGACTTTTACAGAATTGACGTGCTGGTCTCTTAGTAATATTATCGTTTTCCCAGTTGGACACAGAAACTTGTTTTTTCAACTCTGCAAAACAAATAGAAGTGTAAAGGATTTTTCCATGCGGTCATACATTTAAAAATAGGGACAAGGCCTCCTATCTGAAGATATTAAGAGATTAATAGATGTAATCCAGGCATTTTAACGACCTATTGTGTATTCCGTCGATGACAAATACAATCGAAAATGATAACATTAAATAATAACGATCCTCCTTAATCCGGTTCTAAATTCAAAGTTGTGTTCTATTTTTTATATTTTCTATTCAGCCTGGACTGTTGTGTCAGAAAGTAAGACATATAAATTTGATTTTCGAACAGAAATAAGTACAGCTTTTTTGTTTGGAATTAAGATTTTATTTATTTTTAAGTTTTATTTATTTAAGTTTTATTAGTTTTATGTTTTATTTATTTTTGTTTTATTGTTTAGAAGTTTTGAATAAAGCCTGGTTTCAACGAGTGTTTACAACAGAATCACAATGACGGCGTTTGCTCGATCCTTTAGAGATTTCGAGAAGTTTCCGTTTGGAATAAATGTCTTTTACTTCGTTCGTGGTCACGGAGATTTTATCCTTTGTCACGAAGTCAGATGATTAGGAATTTTAAACACGACTACCTTTTATGAAGAATTTACCGTGTTACGTTATTCTTCGAAGAATAGGTACTTCGTTATTGTGATTTCTGTTAAGAACTTTTTAGCTGTTGATATGAATTGTCCTTGAATTGGTAGTTGTAATGGGTATACTGTATTTTGCATTTTTTTTTGTAAGTGGCAAAGACATTAATGAAAAACTTTTTTTTCGTACTTGCGTACTTTTATATGCGCATTATAGACAATACCTAAATGCATTAAAAGCGTAGTTATAGTAAATAATGTTTATTTACGATATCTTTATTCAATCCAGTATTTAAATAAATGCAAGTAAAATTATAATTATTGACCGTGACCGAAGGTTTTTGAACACTATAGAGGTAGTGATTGCATGTTACAAATTATGGCCTAAGACCACCTATGTGGTACCGTCGGCATATAAAAGTTAAACCCAAAGGATTATGGTAAAATACTGTAATTAACTTTTGTTAGAAATTTGAATTTTAAATTACCTTTCTAAGTTTTGTGTGTAGAATAGAGATATAATGACCGTTGGAAGATGTCAATGTTTTTTTTAAAGTACCTACGGATAGAAAAATAAGAAGTGGTTTTGTTTTTAAGATATTTTCTTAAAAGTGTAAGTGAGAGAGTAAAGTGGAGTATTTACCCATTGTACCTATTATGTTTTTTTTTCTTTTTTTGTTTAAATGTTTTGGTATAAAGTTAAGTAATATTATTTAGATTTACATTGGTCTAATATTTATGTTTTATTTTAAAGTAACCTTTTCCACAAAATTCGAAACTCTCATCATAATATTTAATTGTTTTGTTCATTAGTATAATAACATAATATTTAAAGGAAACCATTTAAAATTTATAACTATTAAACCTATTAAAAATTAAAACTATACTAAACTAAAAACTTGCTTAATAAAACTATCTATAAAAAAGAATACTTGTTAACCATTATTAAGTAAAATTAAATACAAAATATAAATATTTAATTTGTTTATAATTACTTATTTTTAAATGTAGGTACATAAAAATAAAATTGCTTTGAAAAGCAAGACAATCTTCCAACCGGTGTCAAATAAAATTTTAATTATAAATATTTCTTTACACTAGTTTAAGATACACAGTGTATCTTACAATTAGGATTATTAAAAAAGACTTTATTATGAATTATTTGATTGGCCTGTGGTCTATTGGTTAGTAACCCTGACTGCTAAGCCGGAGTTTGTGGGTTCGATTCCCACCCAGGACAAATCTTTGTGTGATGAGCACGATCATCACGATAGTACAGGCTCTGCCTAGTTTGGCATCAGATGAGCGTGTCCCAAGATATTATCATTATTATTAAAAAATATTTCATTTTTGTAACTAATCTTTTTGTTTCTGACATTACCATGCGTGTGAGCAACATCACCAAAGCTGACTATTGTTTTTTCAATTTTTTAATGACACGTCACACATGAGTTATGTTAAACATACCTTTATCTAAGCTTTACGTGGTTTTAAAGGTATATTTCAGAATCCTTTATGCCTCTGGGTAGGAGTTAAAAGATAACTTTTAAGTTTAAATCATTGTTCACGAGTTTAATGTTTTTGTAGTAGGATTACGATGACCTAACTTGTATTATATTTTAATGTGTAATAAAAAGGTTTAAGTCAGTTGTTGTTGTAACATTAACATTTTTTAGTTTAACACGAAAATAGAGTTGTTATTCAGATTTTAATATCACTAAAATTTGTAATGTTTAAAATGGTAACAAAATGGTTGTTTATTGACGGGCCTATTGGTCTAGTGGTTAGTGACCCTGACTGCTAAGCCGGAGGTCGTGGTTTCGATTCCCACCTAGGACAAATCTTTGTGTGTTGAGCATAATCATTTGTTCTGTGTCTGGGTGTTATTTATCTATAATATGTATGTATTTAGAAATGTATAAGTACGTTTATCAGTTGACTGGTCACCATAGTACAAGGTCTGCCTAGTTTGGGATCAGATGGCCGTGTGTGCGCTGTCCCAAGGTATTATTATTATTATTTATCCTGAACTTATAAATTATAAATTCAACGATGTAATTTAAAAAAACTTGTTTAAGCTTAGACCTATGAAAATAAAAACCGCGATGTGTTAGCAAAAGCTCTTACAAAGTTGATGAGTACCAACTTGAAATATAGTTCTAAATTAAATAGCACCTCAAGGTGTTACCCGCGGTCTATGTGATGCCTTATTTTTCGGATAAAAAGCCTTATATAACCTTTAAGTCAATCTAGGGTGTCAGCTACCTCCATGCCAAATTTTATCAAAATTAGTCCATCCGCGACGTCACTTCCTTCTTGTTTTTACATCAAAATATATAAGCATTATTTAAAATATAAAAACAAAATTTTTTGCAACCCAAATGTAACCAGCTTATTGTAATATCAAGAACATCACTCAATGCCTACTGGTCCATACAAGAAACACGTAGTTACAAAACGCTAGGTCTGATAACAATCCCCTTCCGAGAATCGAACAGGTAAACAAACGGTCATGATGTCCGTTTGCAACTTTTTTGCACTTCAAGCGTCTATTGTACTTAAGTATTTTTTTCAGCTGGACGAAGAGTTCTCAAAAATTAAACCGTCTTTAGAAAAATAAGTTGTTATTACTACGGTCGGCTTCCAGTCTTACCGGATTTAGCTTGAAAACTATATTTAACATGGAGCGACTGCAATAATTATCTCTGTATTTATTCCCATATATTTTTATGACGAAACTAAAGATTTTGTTTTTTTTTCAGGTAATTTACCATCTACTTGCGTTATTATTTGCGGCTATGTCACACTATGTAAGTAATTCGATATTTCTTTTAACATTTTTCATATACATATTTAACTCAACTGTCTACTTCTAATAAGATTGTTACAATGTTACAGAACAGTTAAAAAAGTTGTAACTTTAGTTACCTATCTCCTTTTTCCGGCTCTAGACTATGTCTGTACCAAATTTAATTTTAATCGATTCAGTAGTTAAAGCGTGAATGCGTAAAACACAGATAGATAGAGTTACTTTCGCATTCATAATAATAAGCAGGCATTAAAAAGAGTTTGTTTGGTTGACCGCTCTAATCTCAGAACTACTGGTCCGAATTGAAAAAAATATTCAATGTAATATTTTTTCAATTCGGACCAGTAGTTCCTTCCTTCATAAAGAGAGATAGAGAGTCCATTTATGAAGGACGGCTATAAGCTACTTTTAGCCGATAACCGAGCAAAGTCGCGTGCAAAAGCTAGTCTTATATAATACCTAAATATTATTGACATTATCCTGTCTTTCTTACAGACTCTCTTATTACACGTTATCTAATTAGAGTTCATTGCCCCCAATTGATAATAAACAGTAGCCATTTCTCTTTAACGATAACTGCTATCTTGATCTAAAGAGCTGTTCATTCATTATTTCATTCATATTTCATTATGATGTATGATAAAAAAAAGCCGGCCAAGTGCAAGTCGGACTCGCACACCGAGGGTTCCGTACAAATTTAAGTTCCAAATTATTTTTATTATATGATGTAAGCAAAAATTTACGGTTTTTGCAATTTTTCCTTTATCTGTACTATAAGACGTTACTTCGTACCAAATTTGAAGGTTCTAATTCTACGAGAAGTACCCTTTAGGTTTTGATTCCCGTGCGAGTTTCGAAAATTTTCGGAAATATGCGGCATAAACGGCAGTATCTTTTGATTGCTTTGGCTAAGGATTTTTTCACAGCTCCAAGGGACAGTAGGCCTGAGTATCGGATATAAATTTAAGTTTGACACCTCCTTGCGTTCCTGAGAATAACGGTCTTGACAGACGGACGGACGGACAACAAAGAAATCCTATAAGGGTTCGGTTTGGCTTTTTGAGGTACGGAACCCTAAAAAATATGTCCCGTGGATGTTGTTGAGACAGCCCGGCTGTCTGGCTGGCTGATCGTTGAATGTAGGTTCGATTAGTTAAATAATGTTTATACCTAAATAGCGTCCTTGCCACGTTCTTGCTATACTGTCACATAGGTCTGATTTTTCCATCGTCAAATAACTTTATTCGAGGAATAGGAAATTTAGAAATGTTGACAGTTGTTTCATATACCTAAAAACTATGAAACTTTCATTTTGATAAATCTAAAACTTATCTCTGACGATGGTAAAATCATATTATAAATGCGTAGAAATTCTGTCTACCTGTCACTACAATGGTTTGACAGACTAAAACTAAACAGCTGAATCGATATTGATGAAACTTGGCAAGGAATAATTTTGTTGTGTTATTCACCACATCACTAACTCACATTGGGATCGTGGTAATCAAAGCACTTTCGTTCTCTGTATGAGATTGGCTTTTGAAGTACAGTAGGACAGTGCCAATCTTTTTAACAAACTTTATCGCTAAGACCACCGATAAGAAACCACAAACCTTCAAACCATAAACAATACATAGATTTTCAACTTCTCACTTTCCATAGAGCAAATAAATCACTTTCTCACGTCTACCGGTTTCGTCGTCAACAACTTTTCTCAGTGATTAGCATGCGTGGGTCTTATTACATGAGCTTAAGTAATAAGATGATATTCATGTATTCAATACGATTATACAAATATTCTGTTTGAATTCATAATATTGACTTTTGACCTTTTTTTGTACAAGATTCTGTTGATCTGTGAAGTTTGTTTCTTCTCCACAGCTACAGCACTTATTAAGTGGTCTTCTTCTTGTTTTCGAGTCGATGGTACACTTTTTGGCCTTTTTGGCCACATTAACTGCGGCGTCATTGGCCAGATTCAAATTTTCCAAAGTACAGGTGTCCGGACACTTTGGACACTCCAGTAAGTGCGGCATTGTCTGGTCGGGAAGGCCGCACTAAGCGGTGAAGGGTGGGCGAATCAGGCTGCTGTCTAAGTATAACTTGATTTTCAAAAATTGCTACATTCTAGCCTTAATTGAAATGATTTACGATTTTGATTTGATTCCAATTTCATTGAGATATCACAAACTTCCAGCTCTTTTTTTTTTAAGTGGTTACTAGCAATGTGGGTCGCACATTACTAGTAATCTCGTTAACCCCTCGTGCTAAGCTAAGATGCTTGTGTTACGAGTGGGTTCACGTCGGTAGTGTAATGGGTGGGATTCGAACCCGCAACCACATGATCGCAAGGCAAGAGGGGTTAACGAGATTACTAGTAATGTGCTACCCACATTGTTAGAAATCTTTAAAAAAAAATATTACAAATTATGTAGCTACTCCTTATAATCACTCCACGTACTATCTACTCTGTGTCAGTTAATTAATCCATTTCTACATAACGCTAGGCCCGTAGGTGGTTGGCAGAGATAATCTTTGATTAATGAAGAACGAGTAACGAGGCATCAAATTAAAAATGCCAGTAACTTATGCATGTACCTGTCAAATATTAAAAAGAAAGAGTAGTTCGATGTTGATTTAAAAATTAATGTTGAAGTTTTGATGTTCGTTCAATTTTTTTTATTATTTTTCTCTCGGTCGGTGTAGACACACCTTGTTTGAACATATAAAAATAAAAACATAATATAGCACTGCACTCAATAGAAATGTGGTTTTATTTAGTATTTATAATTTGTTGTATTTTGTTTATCATTTTGTTCCTTTATAGCTGATAAGTTAAACGTTTAAGATTGAAAGATTATTTGATAATTGGAAAAACCTAAGTTCATAGACGGTTCAAATGAAAATTTCTTTTTCTTGTCACTGTTTAGAATTTTTGCATGGTTTAACTCTTTTTAAATACACTAGCCGTTACCTGCGCCCGCGACTTTTTTTTTTGTAAAAAAGCCTTTTATAGTCTATTTATTATTAATTACTCAGGGTGTATATTAGCTTTCTAATATTGAAAGCATTTTTGAAACCGGCACGTTAGTTTTCGAGTTTATACATTACAAACATACATACAAAAATACAATTTTTTCCTGTTTATAATATTATTATAGATTTATTATTTATTTTATCATATATTAAACATCTTAGAAATACTTGGAATACAAGAGAAGCACCAGTAAAGTCTAGTAAAAAACCGATTAAAATTCCACGATCTGAAACTATAAAGAAATCAAAAGCGAAATGCGCATGCGTCGACTGTCGCAAGTTAATAAAGATTAAAGATACGACACCAGGAAGCGACGAGTGAAGGAGATAGCAACATAAATTACACTGCTTAGACAAGGCCAGAGCACATGCAGTTGATTGCACTTTGATTGTCCGTCCCAGTTTTTTAATTAAAAAAGAAAGGTTTGAAAATGATGTTTTAATACAACTTTTAAGGCCGTGACTGATTTTTAATACGCAATAGTAAATAGATAATCATAGATTTTGATGTAGAAATAGGTAAGAAGGAAATAAATTTTAAATTCGATTTAATGGAGGGGATTATTATTTATTGTGACATAGAAAATTTATAAGGATTTAATAAGGATTACAATAGTAAAGAGACTATAAAAGTCCAGTTTGATATTTCCTGGTGTATGGGCTATAAGTTAAACGCGATTTTATGAAAGAAAATGGGAATGTTTTTTTTGCTAGATTTATGTAATATTGGAAAAAAAAACTTACCTCTTTTCACACGTATATTCTTCATAATTTAATTTTTCTGAGGTTTACGCGAATATTAGACATTGAAATAAAACTACTTTTGAACGGATTCTATCGTAGGTGGGAAACTCGGAACACAAATAATTAATAAAAATAAATAAAGGTAGAACGAGCAACATCCCATGTCAAGACAAATACCACCTCAGTCGGCCCGTGACCATGACACCTGCAAAGGCGTCGAAACGTCGGGAACTAAAATCAAAATAAATCGCGATAGAATCCGTTGAAAAGTAGTTTTATTTTAATATATTCTTATCTTCAATTCTAGATAGTTAGGTATTAGATGAAAAGATTTTTTTCAATTTAAAGTACTTATTGTGTTGTTGTTAGAAAGAACGAGCACTGATAATCACGCTTGCTTATTGCGGGTTGGTTATTTGAGATTCCAATTTTCGGAATCCAGATTTCCTCAAGATATTTTCCTTTACCAAAAATCAATAATTTCTTAGATTAATTAAAGAAAAACATACGATTTTGGTACTTCCCTGACCGGGATAAAGTCCGAAATTCCCCAAGACCTCAAATAAGTGTCTCTAGGTCAAAGAAACTCTTTCAAATCAAGATCATTACCGATCACATCACAATAAAGCCACGCCATCGAAAATTACGATCCGTGACTCCAATACAAAGTTAAAACCCTTTGTACTTAAAAAAAACCCATAAAAATTATGGGCCAGTCGCTTCCCTTGAACAAGATAGCATCTCCCATCAAAGACCAGCCGACTATCTTGTATCTTCCTCACTCGTATGGGAAATATCCTCTGCCCTTTTCGGTTGAAGATGGAACAATGATTTGATGAAATGGCATGAGTTAGTAATCTTCAAACTGTCTTCCGTAGGGATGGACTGAATTCCAAGTATGATTCTGGTTTTTGGGGGGAATGTTGCAGCTGCTATGTTAACTTTCAGGCTGTTGAGTGTGATGTGTCATATTCGATTCTCAGCTCGTTAAAACGGAACTGATGCAAGTCACACGATTCACAAGTAAGATCCATAACTTCTTGTTAATAGTGTATAATGTATTCTTTATGACTTATTTCATTTGGTTTTTGAAACATGTTGGTGTTGATTCTTCACTTCTGAAAATAAGGCTTGTCTTATAAAAAAATAATAATGTCTTTAGGTATGTATATCCTAATACTTGGGTACTGTCTGCTAAATAGTCTATGGCAATGTAAATAAGATGCGCGTGAAACTTTGGGAATTACAATAATATAAAAACACTTCTGTCTATACCACTAAATATTATAGCCGTGATGATACAAAAATACTTTCATATTTCTACAATCTAAATTTAACCTTAACGATGATGTGTAAGACACATTTTTGTTTTGTATTCACAACCTAAATTCCTTTTAAGATTAATAGAACAACGAAAAGCTTCCGTATTCATTAATATAACCAATAACTTGTCCGTCTGTCTGTTTATTATTAGATTAGAACTTGCATAAGACTGGAAGAAATCCAACGACATAGATATTTGTGCTATAAAAATATGTTATTGTTATAAGAGGATCAGTTAAAATTTTAAAAAATATGTAATAAAAAAAAAGAAGAAAATTTTTCAAGTATCTATCAGTTGGATAAATAAAAATATTAGACACGAATTTTTATTTTGTCTCGTAAACAATAAATCACCAAGATACAGTGAACAGTAATTTCTTGTGATGTCACGTCTATGTAGAATTTTTACTACGTGACTGACTACGTAAAACACCTAAACATAAAAGAGCTTTTTTGAAGCAACACTTCTCTACGCACTCTTGACGTGGGCAGTAAGCTGATAAATGCGTGACGAGAGCGTTACGCAAAGTGTGATCAGCCAAGGCCAACGGAACTTGAGAGGGAGATAAAAGCTAATGAAGATAGAAAGAGAGAGATTTGCGTAGCGTATATTCCTGTAGGGACAAGACAGAGAGGTGTGAGCACACATTTTGTTCTCTCTTTCTCTCACAGCCAGTTACGTTTCGTATATCTAAGACACAGTGCAGGCCTATGAGCTAAAGAAGTTTTACTACAGTACGCACAATCGTTTTATTTTATTTATTTATTTGATTAAAGAAAAATAGGTATAATTTTTTAAAATTATACAACTGACGGACTAAATTGTTTTTTTCATACCTAGTCATAATGTCCTTTAGCAGTAACCTAAACAATGCATTTCTTCCATTAAAAATCCCTTTTTAGGTACAAAAGACCAAAAACTTAAACTCGTCTTAAAAGTTAAAGTAAGCATGACAATTTTGAATGAAACATTAATCACTACGCTCTATTTAGACTTAGGTATTAAATCACCGATTAATAGTACCGGCCTATAAATGTCCCACTGCTGGGCACAGGCCTCTTCCCATTAGAGAAGGAATGAGCATTGATCACCACGCTTGCTCATTGCGGGTTGGCGATTTCAGATTCCACTTTTTGGAATCCAGGTTTCCTCACGATGTTTTCCTTCACCGTTTGTCAATGGTGTCTTAGAATAATTAAGAAAGTACATATAACTTTGAAAAAGTCACATTGGTACTTGCCCGGGTTCGAACCTGCAACTATGTGCATACGAATCCGGTCTTTGAACCGCTAGGCCACCACTACCTTCCAAATCACCGATTAAAATGAAGATAAAAGATAACAATCGTTTATTCAAATCAGACCATTAAAGATACCTTTTTAAAATCAACACTTCAAAGTCTCAATTACATCCCCGCTCTGCTTAATGACTTCCCTTGCCTAGAAGCTGGCCTGACACGGCTAAACTAGCAATAAAAATCAACATCTGCCTTACCAGATTTAGCTGAATACCGTATTTTACATGGAGCGACTGCCTATCCGACCTCCACAACCCATTGTTAGGTAATACAGTATTCCATGGTAAGACTGGTTGTCAGAATTGTAATGACTTAACGACTGTCAAAGATCACTATATAACAAACACTTCCGGACTCCGAGCGGTATTGAGAATTTCTAAACCCAGTAACTAGAGCTGACGCGGCGGCGGCGGTGTCGCGAGTCGAACAGTTCGAGTAAGCCGTTGAATCTTTAAATAATTATGAATTCGTCTCACGGAAGTTATTATAATAATATTCTCAGACCTACAATATATTCACAAAATAATGACATAAAAATCGGTCAAGCCGTTTTGGAGGAGTTTAGTTACTCGGATAGGCTTTCTACTAACTTTAAATTACCCTACATATTCCTTACATGATTATAGCACTTAAGTAGTTTTCAAAAGTAACAAGAACCACATAACCCTCAAAAACTTATAACCTATAATTTTTCTGTTAACAAAATAATATGCAAAGTATATGCAATGTAAAGGGTGACAAGCCACGTGTATAGTATTAACTTATAATTTATATATGTTGTGTGTTAATTAATGTAATTAGTGTCCGGTACAAACTGATTATGTAGGACGTTAGGGCGAGGGTTAGAGTTTCCGGTTGTGATGTAAGTTAAGAGCGGATAGCGATTTTATAAAGTATTAAAATGGTTAGTAGAAGTAGTACCTACTTATGTCAAGCCAAAATTTTGTAGAGTTTATCATCATAACTTGGGATGACGGTACTAAGTGATGAACGACTATCAAGTCGTAAAATTTGAGAAAATTAATTAAAAAAATTAAAAAACTTGTAAGCTCCACTTGACTACAGCGAGCTAAAAAAACTGACGTGTAAACCGTGGTTGTAAAAAGCATAATTGCAAAATTTATAATTTGAATTTGTGTTGAATTTGCTCAATCGAGTTATGTTTTTGGGGCCTTAAATAATTAAAGGCTGAATTAACACTCGCATCGTAAATTGTCGAGTAGTACTAAAGTAAAGAACACAAGTTTTTGTCAAACTAACATTCACAAAAATATTATTTATATTTTATGTAGGATTTATCATGGCCCTGGTTTTATTTTCGCTCGTTTCTTATGACTTGTACCACACACCATTTGATCTCATGTCCCACAATCGCTCGTGGCTTACGTCATAACTACCAAAATAATAATTCTGCAAATAATAGGTATATTGATAAAGTTTGCGAACTTAAATTAAAAAAAATGTGTGCCGAAACTTGATAATAATTATCTATACTTATAATAAATCTGTAGAAGTGAAAATTCTGTACATTGAAAATATCAAAAAAATTAATGGCGGGGTGTGTTACTAGACCGACACCGAACCCAAAAATGTGATTAAAAAAATTTTTGTCTGTCTGTCTGTCTGTCTGTCTGTTTGTTCAGGCATCACGCAAAAACTACCGGTTCGATTTCGATGAAACTTGGTATAATTGTTCTTTAATATCCTGGGCACCACACTGGGTAGTTTTTATCCCGGAAAAGTATATACAAAAAAAAACAAACTTAATTTTGCGGTTCGATCCCCAGACCCGAATACTGTACCAACCGCAAATAATAAGTTTGTCGTAGGTTACGTCACCGGCAGTGGAGTTCAATAAGGGGCGCTGCACACGGCCAAGTAACTATTTATTACTCTGTGACACGGCTAAGATACTATAATTATTTATCTATACTTTATATATTAATATAAATATATTATATATTTATATATATATTATAAAGCTGAAGAGTTTGTTTGTTTGAACGCGCTAAGCTCAGGAAGTACGGGTCCGATTGGAAAAATCTTTCACTGTTAGATAGTCCACTTATTGAGGAAGGCTATAGGCTACTTTTCTATTGGAAATCTATCCCCTAAGGGAGTGAAATAGGGGTTGAAAGTTTGTATGGGAAGTTCGGTATTTTCAATGATAGACACATGAAATATCGTATACGGGTTTCTGAATAGAAATAAATAAAGATGTATTTCAGCGATTTTAAGAGGGTGAAAAAGGGGTTGGGGTTTTGTAGGCATATTCAGAATTGTGTCGTTTTCAAATATAGACACATTCAATTTCATACAAGGGTTATTAGTTAGAAATAAATAAGATGTATTTCCGAGATTTTAGAAATCTACCCCCTAAGGGGGTGAAATAGGGGTTGAAAGTTTTTATGGGAAGTTCGGTATTTTCAATGATAGACGTGCACATGAAATTTCGTATACGGGTTTCTGGATAGAAATAAATAAACATGATTTCAGCGATTTTAAAAATCATCCCCCTAAGAGGGTGAAAAAGGGGTTGGAAGTTTGTAGGCATATGAATTGTGTCGTTTTCAAAGATAGGCACATTCAATTTCATACAAGGGTTATTAGTTAGAAATAAATAAGATGTATTTCCGAGATTTTAAAAATCTACCCTCTAAGGGGGTGAAATAAGGGCTGAAATAGTTGGTATGTGAAGTTCAGTATTCTCAAAGATAGACAGATGAAAAGATAAATAGATAAGATAATGACCATCTAAGACATATCTATAATGACGACTCCCGTGGTCGAGTGGCGTTCACTCCGGTTTTTAAGGTGTCGCCAGCTCTAAGGTTCCAGGTTCGATCCCCGGACGGGTCCATGTAGAAAATCACTTTTATACATAGTCTGGAGTCTGGGTGTTTATGGTACCTTTTTTGTCTCCGATTCCATAACACAAATGCTTTTGCTACTTACTTGACTTTTATTATTATTTTAACGCCATAATATTAGATGAAAAATTTTATACATTCTCCTTACTTTGAAAATCACAGAATACATCTACCTTTAATATTACTCTTTACTTTACGCGCGAGCGAAGCCGCGGGCAACAGCTAGTTATTAATATAAGGAAAGAATTGAGGGACTTATAATTTAGGAATTCAATATTACCTATTACCGATTGCGGTATAGTAATGAACTAATTTTAAATAACTCAAACTGAAATATCCTATCGTTAGTGAAAACTGAAAAAACATTACAGTAAAAAAAAGGGTTATTTTGTAAGAAAAACACTTCAAATGTGTTGAACTAACACTTATGAACGCACATAATAACATTAGATTTACTTATAATTGTTAAAAAATAATAGTTACGTCTTGACATGTAAGAAAGACCCTAGAATGTAACTTGTTACGAAACTGTCAGGAACAATAAATCAATAATTAATACAATAAAGAGTTTTTAAAGTTCACATACATTATTTTGGCAATTTAATTATTTTTAAATCTTACTAACAATGTGGGTCACACATTACTAGCATTTTTATTAATCCCTTGTGCTGTAAATGCTTGTTTTACGAGTGGGTTCAGGTCGGTAGTGTAATGGGTGGGATTCGAACCCGCTACCACATGATCGCAAATCCAACACCCTTTTTTTTTTTTTTTTTTTTTTTTTTTTTGTCGCTGGGAAAAAATGCTTTTACGCATGCCCTTCCCGTCGGGGGACGGGAGAGGGGTATGTGGGACTCCCCGGTAAAGTCGTTCCCGGTATACCCACTAAAAATACCCAGCGGCACTCCGACCTCGCCTGAGTGGAGGGGGCCTGGGAGTCTATGTCGTCCAGTCCCCCACCGGCGACTGCCTGCCTTACGGGCAGGCCCCTCACGCTCCCCCTAGTAGGGAGGGGCCTTTATAATGGCCGGAGCGCACGAGCTGATTCTTGTGATGCAGGCGGTGGCGCCCCCGCGCCAGTCGCCCGCTGATCAGCCCCCGGGGTGGATGAGGACGGACGTTGTGTTCTCCGTCTTCTACCCCAGCCAAGCTAGGCCTAGGCTACTGCCGCTTAAATAGATAGAATTTATTGCGAGTATTCTTTTCGCGCTGTCTTTATATTATCATGCAATTTCACAAAAACAGTCACGTTCTCAGTCATTTTTTCTTAAATATTAAGGTTGTAACCAGATAATCACTTACAAGTAATACTAGTTTTTTATCTACTTATCATATTTAATAAAATAAATGGAATTCTTCAGAGAATTGCGTTATAATGATTGACACTTAAAGAATATATGACATTTATATCGCCAGCTTCAGCTTGAGTATATTTTCCGCATATTTTCTTGATTGCATTTTAATGGTAGACAAGTATTTGTATCTACTTTGATTCAAGGTGACTGTTCTGGTACCATACTGGGGCCTTATTTTCTAAGTCCAATCAATTAACGTGCTGTTACATGTATTAAGAGAGGCTAAACCCCAAATAATGAAACTCCAGTCAACTTTATCAGATTCTTATAATTATGTCCATCCGTCGCTACCTCACACCTTAAAGTGACATTCGGCCATTTATCTTTTTCGACTTACTATACTTACGTATACAGGATTATTTTTTATGTAGTGCGTATATTCAACGAGGTAATCAGTGCATAAAACTGAACAACTTTTCCCAGGAAACAGGTCGAAATCTTAAAATTGTAAATCTACTTTTATACAAACATAAGTCACGCGACCTTTCACTTTGTATGACAATTTCATTTTCAAATTTAAGATTTCGATCCATGTTCCTTAGGAAAAGTGGTTCAGTTTTATGCACTTGATTACCTCGTTGAATTTACGCTTTCCATAAAAAATAATCCTCAGGTGACTCAGAACTCAAAAAAGATTTCGCGACCCGGGATTCTTGATCTGCGTTATGTATGACACGTCATAATCCCCCTGAGGTTTAATATCAGTGTTATATACAATCCATAAATAAATGCTTGATATATTTTACGGAAATAGAAGCTTTTTATGAGAGAACTAAGCCGGAACACTGGCTTTGACTGCTGCGCCGGACTTCGGAACTTGAAATGATAAAGATGGTTTTCATAGTAACTAACACAGTTTAGTTTTTTTCGTTTCGTCGGTAATATCTATAGAAATTGTTTACCATAATGTAGTAAGTTCATGAGAATATGTAGGTTTTTTTTTCCTATTTAAAATTAGGTTTCCATGTGTTGATTTATGATTTATTTCACAACGGCAGCTTACGAAACATTTCTAGTTGATAATTTATAAAGTCACTAATGAAGATTTGCAGAATTTAAGCTTTGGCAAGATTTTGCAAAGAGATTTCGTAAGTTTCATTCGTTACCTGAAATAAGACACTCAGATCTCTAGTACTATCATTAAATAATTTGATAAACCAGTAGGTATTATAATCATCTAACATAATACTCATTACAATACAAAAAACGTCATAAATAACAAAAGAACTCATTTTACAATTTACGTAATGCATCTATAAGTCCATCTGACCACAATTTCACGTTTAAATAACAATTTATTACAAAGTGCAGGAAACGCCGGGCGATAGTAGCTGTATAGAACATTAGGCACAGACTGATGTGTTATGTCAATTGTCACAAGTTACGGGAAACATAGGAGTAGGGGATAGTGTGGATATAAATTTAAATAAAAATGAGACCGAAGAGGTAATGATATACAGGATTATTTTAAAAGGAGTGCGTAAATTTTATGAGGTAATCAGCCCCCATAGCCAAGTGACATTTCTACTAGCGATAACGATAATAGAAATCGCTTAAATGACATTAAATGTATGGAAATGACATTTGTTTTCGATATGTCACGTGACTTAGACTTGTCACTTTCATACATTTAATGTCATTTAAGCTATTTCTGTCGTCGTTAACGTTTGTAGAAGTGTCACTTGGCTAGGGGGGCAGGTCCATAAAACTGAACAACTTTCCCCAAGGAACATAGGTAGAAATCTTTAAATTGAAAATCAACTTTTCATACAAACATGACCTGTCACTTTGTTATAAATGTTCATTTTTCATTTTAAGATTTTGACCTATGTTCCTTGGAAAAAGTTGTTCTGTTTTATGCACCTGATTACCTCGTAAAATTTACGCACTCCTTTTAAAATAATCCTGTATATACGAATAAAAATGAATCGCCCAAATGTTTGTACGAGCATATTTTCGGAACGACTGCATCTGTGGTTTTTTTATGTTCGTTATTGTGAGGACAAGGTTATATAAATGATCGTAAAGTTATTTTGTAAAATCCCATAATATGAGAAGTGATTGAGTCATGACTGAAGACTGTTACACATAACATATTTTACGAGAACAGGACCTGCTTACGTGAGTGAAACCGCGGATCGCAGCTAGTAACGCTCATTAAAGCTAAAGAATAGGATAGAGATACAGTTACGTGAAAAGTTGTAGCGAAACCTTTAGTACAAAGTTTATTGCATTAAGACAAAAGATAGAAATAACGTTATCGACAAAAAAATAAGTATAAAGAACAAGGCTGATGAAGATATTAATTTCATCGATGGGAACGGTTGTAGAAACTCCAAATTAGACGATAAACTGAAAACTAGGCGTGGCACAGATAATGAATTCTTTGAAATGCATGGATTTGGAAGAGAAATAATAATATAGGATGAAAACAATCCATCAAAATTGATTTCACGAGTCATTGCACTTACCTTTTCGTAATTCGTATCTATAATGATTCTTGTTAATATCATTAAAACAGATTTCACTATATTCATGTTCTTTAGCATTATAGCTACGAGGGATTCGCAATTTCCTTATTCAATTCTTGGAATGAGCAGTATTCAACTTACGGTTTTCGACATCATTTAGCTATGGCCATACTTTGTAGGTGTAGGTATATTCGTGTACCTTCGTCATGTCGAACATGGCTTTTTTATGGACACAGATTATTTTTTGGACTAGATAGGTACTAAACCAATACTTAACATATTCATTTTTTACAATTAAACTACTGCAGCACGGTTTTCAAATTTAAGTAGGTATTTCATTTCATTACTTAAGTTAAAATTTACAATTTTTTTTTCTCCTAGGCTTATACTAAGTTTGGAGGGACTTGGGGAAGGCCTTTGCCCAGGGACAAAATAGGCTAAGGAAGAAAAATAGCAATTATTTTATACAAATAAAAACATAAATGTAAAATTATCCATATGTAGGGCAAGATTAAAATAAAACTACCATTAATGAGACCCTCATTAAACCCATAGGAAAAAATATAACAAACGTATATTATACTCATATTATTTACATTTACAATTAGGATTAAATATTTAAATTCTTTCCACCATATGGTCACCCTACCAATGGTTGCAATAATGTGTCCACATTTGCCGGGCTATTAACCTCGGACAACGGGAAAGGTAATAGAGCGAAAATAGTTATATAAAAAGAAAAAAGTTTTATTTGAACACAGTGGGCTTGTTAAATATCAATTTGTGGCGATTGTAAAGATACAATTTTTGTTATTGAATAATTGGTTAAATGCTTTTAATTTTTTCCTGTCTTTTTAATGGATCCACTAAAACCTTCCTTTCCCAAGGCAAGCAAACATTCATTTTTCTAATCATCCTTAGTTGTTGAATGTCTCAGTGACTTGTATAGTTAAAAAGCACGGTACAGGAAAACCACAAGACTGCAATTACCCTTATCTCATAATTGCGGTTATGTAGTAAATATACGATTTCCTTTTTGTTTCCCTAATGCATTTTTAAACATTTGAAGCGTTTTATTATTCAGGATAAATTCATCACATTCATTCATTATATTTATCCTGTTGTGTAAACAATGTCGAAAGCTTACTATAGATTTGAATTGTACCTTGCAGGATCCCTTGAAAACTATTTGAAACTGTTCCTCAATATTTTTGTATTTTCTCTGTGTTGCTGTTTATAACATTAAGCAACTTTCGATCACTCACTTATTGACGCTCAATGTAATCACAAACATCGCAGACACAAAAACGCGACTCCAAAATCGAATCACCGCTAAGGCAAAATCATCAAACTAAGTATTTGGGTCAATGGTTCAACGAACGAAAAGTTTTGAAAAAAATTCGCTTGCTTCTCGAGTTATGTAAATATTTATATTAGATAATTCGTGTATTGAAGTATGGGTTAAAGTGGGTTAGTCTGTTCATGCTAAATTTATACACGAAGATATGGTTCAGGGACTTCAGTGAGCGGATTTGGCTGGGTAGGAATGAAGGTGGTCTAAATTACGAGCTTTTGATTTTTCATGATGTATTGTATCGCATTGGTTTGTGTATAATTCTACTATACTAGGCTTTAATCAAATAACTCTTTTCCAATTATCTTAAAAAGGAAGTATATTCTGGTCAATTATGGCTAAAAATTTGTTCTATTTGAATGTAGATTATTCTTTTTCAGTTTGTCATAAAACGTATCGATATCTAAATAGATAAGGTAAATAGGATTAATGATTACAGCAAAAGTATCTGTCTAAGAGATTTCAAATGTCGGAACTAAATTTGCAAATCAGATAAAATATCTTTGGACATTGATTTATGGGTTTTGTATTAAATTTATAAGCGATTGCAAAACCGTTGAGCGTATCAGATATTGTAATCATAAACCTAATGGTACTATAGGCTCATGGTAGCAGCTGACTTGATTAGCATTTTCAATCTTGTTGAATGGGCTTTCAATCCTGTCATGAATATAATTTTGAAAGTAGGTCAGTGTTTTCTAAGGACATGTACTGATATAAAAAAATATAACCCTAGGCACTACGGTAGTCATTAAAATCCATCTTGGGATATTATCTGTAGGTAAGAGAGCCTTATTAATCTTTACTTGATGTAGTCCAAGTATCTCACTGGCATTTCAATTCCTTTTCATTACTGAGAGTAAATTTTTTCGACACCTATAAAGTTCAAGTAAATAAAGATACAGAATCATTCCTGACAAAATTCAACAAGAAAATAGATACCAAATTAATATTAAAGTCTTACATTCAAGAAAATAATATTAAATCTCATAACTTGGGCTTGGCCTAGAATCCTGAGTCATTACACTCATCAATCCGAGGCCAGGTAAATAGGTCTTGCAAATTTATTGCTAGGTCCGACCTAATTCTGTTGAGTGTCGATACTGATATAATCAATTGGTTCTAACACTCGTTTCCATGGATTAACAAGCTGATTTATTGGGCTGAACTCATTTGCTTAATTGTGGTTTATTGTAGGTTTTTCTTCGATAATTTATGTTTAATTAAGTTTTCAACTTAATTACTGTAGTGGTTTTGTATTGATTATTTGGAAATTGTGATGAAAAATTTAAGGAGTTGAAAAATTGTGTGCTTGGATTGCATGGCGTTACTGAAAATGGCATTTCGATCTAAATACTACATTACGGTTTTGTTCTAAAAATTGAAAATGCAATCATCCATAGAGCTCCTTTTTGATTCTTTCTTTGTGTAAAGCCTTTGCCCTGCTTATACACAGTTTCAAGCTGATAAAACTTAATTTAGACAACATAATTACATCTGTAATTAATAAACTCATAGACAATGCCCAATAAAAATCCATTTCACCCGTCCTATAAAAAAGTAATTGATTATAGAGGTAGTCAATAATTTCCAATTTGGGGGTCCAATTTCATCAAACTTGACCCCATAAAGAGGTCAAACTGGGCCCAGTGGTCCGAAACGACATGTGTTTGGACAAAAAACGTTCCGTTACCCCATAGTGGTTGACCATAATTTTGGAACAAAATTCGGGGATAATGCCGTTGAGTTAAAATTTTGGAAATACAGTAGAAGATGTTGATTCAAGATTTGCCCTTTTTGGGTTATGTTGACTGCCGTGTTTATTTAATACGGCATATATACAGTAGATTTATATCATTATAAAAGTTATAATGTTGTTCTTATTTAGCTCGTTGAGTATTGCATAGCTTATTATAGATGTTATAAGTAATTTGGTTTGACAAAACGTTTCAACAGCATTGAAACGTTTTTTTTATCCTACTTAATTTTCCAATCATACAGTTAAGTTTTAAATATTATAATTCACCATGGTTACATCTAATTTAATAAATTCTCATATTCTGTACAAGTCCAGTCGATTTATTCCCTTTATGTCGATTCCCGTTATGTCGAGCCTGGTAGTCTATTGTTCTCCAAAGTTTTGATATTTTACGCTTTCTATTACCTTTATGTCGAGTTTGGTGAACAAGTACAGTCAGGGAGTAAATTAAAAGCCAATGGCATAAAAATATTGTTTTATTATTTGTTCCATTACTTATTTTCATATATATAGGTAAATCTATTTTTTCTTAATCTAAACATTTAAATTACAGTATAATCATCACGTAAGTATATAAATAATTCTTCTAAAAAATAACTTACTTAATCTAAATAAATCACAGTTTAATCATCACTATTGTTGCAAATGTTATATAGTATTACAGTAAAAAATAACTCTTTTTATAAAACTAACTTTCTCTAAATAAATCACAGTATAATCATCACTATTGTTGCAAATGTTATATACCTAGTATTACAGTAAAAAATAACTCTTTTTATAAAAATAACTTTCTTAATCTAAATAAATCACAGTATAATCATCACTATCGTTGCAAATGTTAAACAGCATATATAGTATTACTTACAGTAAAAAATAATTCTTCTTATAAAACTAACTTTCTTCATCTAAATAAATCCAGTATAATCACCACTTCTAGTGAAAATGTAAAAGATATAGCTTTATAGTAAGTAAATAATTATTTTAAATTAGCGTTATTGATTTACGTTTTATCGACAACCTAGGTAACATGTATATTTCAAATAATTAAAAGATAATCACTTATCACATCTTACAGTTGATAGGCGTTTAAGACAAGTCAATAAATCAATTTTTTTAGTTGTAAAATCTTCAACTATTTTATTTATACGTATATCAATAGCCAAGCATTTTTTTTTCTTAGGTTCTGATTGTCGTCGTTGTAGACATTTACCTGCTCTATCTTAAACCTAGTTTCTTTAGCCTCATCTCTAAGTGTGCTAATGAGAGTAGGTATATAGCGGAGGTCTTTTATTAAGTTTTTTATTTAGCCTGTTATGCCATCCCTCTACTGGGTTTGTGGTCCTGTGGCGTTCGTTGTCAAACCACGACGCTGCTCCCGCGGCCGTCCAGTTTGCAGCCTAAGACTTACATTAGTTGTTTTTTAATTCTTTTTTGTGTAAAAATTGATTCTAAATTATGAGCATGTATGTATACCTACATCATTGGGCGTGACTGTACTTCTAAAATATGATATAGTTAAACTCGACGTAAAGGTAATAAAAGCGTGGTAAACGAACTCGACATAAAGGGAATAGAGGCGGGACAGAAAACTAAGCTCGACATAGCGGTAACAGAAGCGAGACAAGGTTTTCGGCTCGACATAACGGGACTCGACATAAAGGGAATAAATCGTCCAGTCATTGAGGATTCAAAGTAGTTCTCATTATATCCAAGTAAGATGTAGAAAGGATCGCAGCTTTTAATTTGTATCTAAAAATGTTTTTCTAAGTCTGGGTTTTTCCTGGATATCAATGATATGTTTATGTTAATACACAGGAGTTTTTTATTAAAGCGTGAACCCTTTGATTTCTGAATTATCATATTAATGAATATTTTCTCTATTGTTTCAGGTTAGTCTCAGTTCGTCTTCCATCATGTGCATCCTGGTATATCTTCATTTGTTCGTCACGGTGCACAAGTAGGTGTGGTCACAATTATCGGTAATAACCATTTGTCGCCTAAATACGGTCGCTTTTGTAGGGTTGGTACTTTATATTGTTATTCCTATATATTTGTAGGATAAGCTAAGATTCATTGCTTAGTACATTACTTTGTATGGTCAAGAAATATTTTTTGTTAGCAATGGGATCGTTCATTAAGTTTTAAAATCGATTTATGTGATTCAGAATCCTGAAAACAGCTGAACCTCTATCACAATTTATTTTTATCTAAATCTTGTACGATACCATTGTGACTTTAAGGATCGTGGAGTCCAAAATCAGGAAAGAGTGAATCAGTATACGATATTCTATAAAAGTGGCCTTATCCTTCACTTTTCCCAAAGCAGACACCTTGTCTTTGCAAAAAATATCTGTATTTAAATAAGCATTCAAATATAGCTTTTACCACATTATTGAAGTATACAAACTGTTTTTAAGCACTGGACATCCCTAACTTAACCCCTAAATGGTTGCGGTATATTTTTGGACGCAACAGCTTTTTGTTTACTTTTCATTCGGTCTTTCGGTCATCAGGAAACGTGTCTGAACGAATATGTCGTTCCTTTTTGGGTAAGCAGTGCTGCCAGTTCCTAATGTAGGTAAAATTTTTTTTCAACTTAATTGTTTTAATGTAGCTCAATTTGGAAAATAATTGTGTTGATGCTGCAATAAATGCGGGCTATTTTGGGTGACTAATATACAGTTTATATCAGATAAAGTGAGTTTTTACATTTATGGTCCAGTGGCTCTAAACATATACATACCAAACTAATATGCTTCGTAAATTGAAACACAGGCATATATTTTTTTATACTTATTGATTAGGTTACATATAGGTATAAAAAGGTTAACCAATTCGTTCACAAATAAGAAATAATTTTTATCTTATAAATACTAAAAAAAAAATTGCCAAAGTTTTAATATTATTAGACCGATAATACACTTACAAAAAAATGAGTGATGAAAAATGCATTGAGTTGAGACCCTTAACAGTTAAGTACTGCTTAAGTATTTGAACATTACTAAGTTCTCTTAAATAATGCAAAAATTTGGCCTTAAAATATCTACTTGATCAAAAATTCGCATGAATGCATAATACTTAAGTAATAATAGAAATATATCGTTTCTTAAGGTTTTAAACAAAGGTTGGACCGTTGGACACTTCTACTTCGCGTCACTACAAGGGAGCATAACTGTAAGTGTCCCATAAAAGAGAGAAAAGCAACAGCTACGCAGAAAGCGACCTAAATACAGTGTGAAGCTTATCTTCTGGTGTGTGTTTCCACTATATTCACGTGAAGTCCATAACGTTATGACTTAAGGTACAAGTTGGTAGCGGACGACATGAGGCAGCAGCAGACGACGTGTCGCAGCGTCACTACTGGTTTCTATGTATTTCTATGAAATTACCTCGCTAGCTTCGTGTCGCTAACTACGGAGGTAATTTCATAGAAATACATAGAAACCAGTAGTGTCGCTGCGACACGTCGTCTGCTGCTGCCTCATGTCGCCCGCTACCAACTTGTACCTTTACCAATCGTAAAAATATCCGTCAAATAAATCCATAGTCGTCAATTCATTTTGAAAATACGTTTGAAATAATTGATACATTGAGAAAAATGTTACGAAAATATTAATATTTGATTTGATAATAATTATTTGTTAATGTTTAACAGATAATCTGGTATTTAAAATGTTGTAATGATTAGATCATTTTTCGTTGAATATGAATTTCTTATATGACTTAAAAGGTAATCGTTGCGTCTTTTAGGATATAATGTAAAAACACAAATTAATTAAAAGAACGTATAAGTTAAAATATTTTCTTTAGGTACTATTAAAATCTGTCTACTAATAATTTATGTCTAGAAAAAAGCCAATTTTTAAGTTCGATCAATGGTATTCCATTATTTTATTAAAATTTCGTGTCGTACCCGCCATTGCGAACGCACAACGTTTACGCAACCCGTCTAACGTTACAGCACATGTGCGCTTGCGACTATAATATAAATTATTTCAGGATCGTCCGCCCATTTCAGATGGTATGATTCGACCGTTGTACATTCGTCTAACATCCTAAAATTATTGACGTTTTTCCTGATCTTTGTACATTGTGGAGTAGGTATCCTAGGTAAAGTATTATAGCAATTTATAATCCTTGACTGTTTTTTTAACTGATGTTAAAAAAACTAGTGAGCTTTAGACCTGATTTAAAACTTCTTTAGCTCATAGGCCTGTTCTGTGTTACATAGGAATACGAAACGTTACTGGCTAAGAGAGAAAGAGAGAGAAAATGTGTGCTCGTACCTCTCTCTCTTGCAGTAATATACAAAACGTAACTCTCTCTATTTCTATTTTTACTATCTTATATCTCCCTCTCAACTTCCGTTTGCCTAGCCCAATCACACTTTTTGTAACGCTCTCGTCACGCATTCATCTGCTTATTCCCCAAGTTAAGCATGCGTAATGATCATTTACTTCAATAAGTATTTATCTCTACTATCTTCATTGAAACAGATATAATTGCCACATACACGTCCATTACTACCTATTAATAAACATCAAACAATTTCAAAGTTATCTAATTACCAAAATGATAACAAGCAATCATCTCTCTCGCTAATGTATAAATCAATTTAGAATTTTAGCGCATATTGGCAGCGGATCAGTTCAATTCAGTAGATATTTGGCAAAGACATTGTTTTAAACAGCCACTAATGTCAGTAGGTTAAACGTCATAATGCATTCACTGACAGTTAGCGAATGAATGAGTCAGTGAATGATATCATATTGAAGGTTGCTAGGAAGCTTTTGAATTCGTATCGTTGTGTAGGTATTTAAATCATTGTGCATGTAAATTATGAATGGATATTGTAACTGATTAATTCATTGCTTGAGTCTTAAGATCTCCGATAGGTTTTTTGGACATACTGAGCTTAAATCTCAATGGTATAGTTTTTATAAGATAAATTGATAGATAGTACTTGTAGATTCTAGTTTGCAGGAGATGATGGGCTTGTATACATAGTTATAAAATAATAATAATATCTTGGGACAACTCACACACGGCCATCTAATCCCAAACTAGGCAAAGCCTGTACTATGGCAACCAGACAACTGATATACATACATTATATATTTCGAAATACATACATATTATATAAAAAATTACACCCAGACACAGAACAAATGATCGTCCTCATCACACAAATATTTGTCCTGGGTGGGAAACCCACGACCTCCGGCTTAGCAGTCAGGGCCACTAACCACTACACCAACAGCCCTGTCATATCATTTAATGATGATGTTCAACGTATAAATATATACTAAAGAGGTACTTAAAAGAAATTTAAACATTTTCTAGTTACTCAATTGAATCCATAATATTAGTAAGTTAATCATAACAGGATGAAAGGAGATGTTTACCTAACCTTGTGTTTGAGATCGTTTATTTTCGTTCAGGATGCTTTGTGTAAGCTATCTTTAAATAACAGTTGTTGCCATGTTAATTAGTGTGTAAGATGCTCTTTTACTTTGCTCTTTATTTTAGGGTTAAGTTCAAATCTCACTGGATGCTTGTGATTTTAGCTTTAAGCATATCACCTCTGTACATTATGGTAAGACAATAAAGTATTGAGTATTGATGCTGATTTTTTTATATAAATAAATGTGGACAACATCACTTAAATTGATCCGAATCCAAAGTAAGTAGCTAAAGCACTTGTGTTATGGAATCAGAGACAACGAAGGTACCACAAACACCCAGACTCGAGACATTATATAATCATCTAAAAATTAAAAATATTGCGATTTCTGATATAAATATCAGAAACTATTTTGCCTTTGCATCGCCTCTCCTGCGCGTCTTGCACTACCACCTGCATTCTCCAGGTCATGACGAAGCCAACGGGGCAACGTACCATCCAGGTGGCAACTTTATGGTCACCTAGAATTTAATAGTCATAGACACGAAAACAACGGAGAAGCACAGAAATTATCTAACAGGAACAACAAAACAAATCATATTAAAAAGATTTCTAGTCAAATGAAGAAACATATCATTAAATGGACAGCAGTGAGCTATTTAGACTGTTTATACGACTAAAGCGCTTTTCGTAGCTTTAAAAGCGAAACCATTCCGTTCCTCAAACAATAAAAACAGCTCCCAACCTGTTGCATGCAAAACATCTATTTTATAGCTATAATAAAAGTCAATAATCATTTGTTATTCTAACGTAATGTTTATTAGTTTACGCGACTGATGTAACCGCTATTTCTCGTATGGCATATCGCCAAACTGTCTGGCAAATTCGACGTAAAGATGGTGAAGCTAGAACGATGAAAACTAGAATAGTGTTTCATTGGGATGGGTAGGTTAACCGCAATGAGCAAGCGTGGTGATCAATGCTCATTCTTTCTTTATATGAGAAGTGGCCTGAGGACCAGCAGGACATTTAGAGGCCCATATTCGAGCGCATTTTCTGCTCGATTCTGGCTGGAGTGGGATTCGAACCCGCGACCACCACATGATCGCAATTTCGATGCCCTAGCCATTAGGCTGCCGCCGCCGCTTCTATTACAACTGAATCATTAGTCCGTTAAAAATGTCTTAAAACTCCAACATCCGTTCAAATTGAATCGAAATAACAGTTAAATAGAACCAAAGTTAACTAAACTATTCAAATACCTTCGATTGTCACACCATGGGAAAAAGAACTGTTAAAGTTTAATAAAAACCGTAAACAATGCGTCTTACGTACGAGAACTCAAGTAAATTGTGTTATAAAAATAGTATAAAACTTTAAACTAGCCGTGGTGTGTGTGTGTAATGAGATCACAGAGTAGTTTAACTACAGAGATTTGACAGCTCTTTTCTTCAGTCCGATTTTTAAAGATGTCAGTTTATTGGTGGAAATTTTATTCGTCTTTTCATCGTTTAATTTTATAGCATCTTGTAGGTAAAGGGCGATATATAAGGTTTACCCATTTATAACTATTATTACTATGAAATAAAACTACTTTTAAACGGATTCTATCGCGGTTTATTTTGATTTTAGTGTCCGATGTTTCAACACCTCTGCAGTTGTCATGACCGTGTCTGCCCGTGACCATGACACCTGCAAAGGTCTTAAAAAATAAAAAATAACATTTATGTTCTTATAAAAAGCATTTTCTAAAAAGCGTGTCGGAAATCCGTCAATATATATATGTTTAAACATCCGAATTGATAACCTCCTCGTTATCAAAGTCGGTTAAAGAGTCTAACCTATGGTGTTGAACTTCAAAATGGAATAAGTATTCCATAGCAGAGTATATCTGTAATCCTTATCAGCATTCTAGCCTCATGCATCAAATTCTCTGTATCATAACTAGTCTGTGCACCACCATATGCGCGAAGGAATGTATTTTACTACGCGACCAGCCTAACACTTGTGTTAACACGAAATAAAGTCATATTTGAATAACACAAATATGCCTGCAATGATAATTATGTTCGTTTCAACAAAAGTTAAGTCACTGCTATTTAATATGACGGGCCTGGTCTACTGGTTAGTGACCCTGACAGCTGCCCGGAGCTCGTGGGTTCCATTCCCATCCAGGACAAATCTTTGTGTGATGAGCACGATCATTTGTTCTGTCTGGGTGTTATTTATCGATAATATTATAAGTATGTTTATCAGTTGTCTTGTCACCTCGTACAGGCTCTGCCTAGTTTGGGATCAGAGGGCCGTGTGTGAGCTGTCCTCAGATATTATTTATTTATTCATATTTAACTTTTTTTTTTTTTTTTTTTTTTAAAACGACACCCGCACTAAGGAATTTAATCCTTGTGTCGCGGGGGTTTCACAAACATTCAAATCACATGCACAAAGAACACCCAGACTTGGAACAAGTATCTGTGGATCACACAAATGCTTGTCCCATGCGGGGATCGAACCCGCAGCACGTCGCGCATAGTGGTAATTAGCGTGGTGACCTATACCACTCGGCTATCCGTGCAGTCAACTGATTGTTAAGTTACTACTACGGTAACTTGTATTCACGTATTTCAAAAGACTTTTTGACCTTTTCAAGATTTGGAACACCGACGTCAAGTTTCTTGGTCCCTTTCCTTGTTTCCTTGGTCCTTTTCGTGGTAGCTAATCAGATGAGGGTTCTGGCAGACTTTTTTGGGGTCCCAGGAAATGCAGATTTTGTTTGCGTACACTGTTTCTTTATTTTGTGTCTAAGGTATCGTCACTTAAGGACTTTTTATTAAGACCTAAATAAATATCAAATGTATAAAACCTTTTAAAGCTAAATTAAGGACTAGAAATTCCATATATATAACATAGCAGTAGAAACATAGAATAAATCACGTTGCAAGTTTTATATAATTGATTGACATTGATAACCTCCATAATAGTTTAGGTATTAATATTAAAAAGTCTATACATCTGTCTGTCCTAGTTCCAGGAGTGTAAGTGTGACAATCTCTTTATGGGATTGGCCGGTGTTTGATTTCTGTTCTTACCATTTAAGGGTTAATAGTGTTGGGAAAAGTTTTATCGATAGTTTCTTGTGTTAGATAAGTAGACATGTGAGTATGGCACGTGATGTTATGTGGCTTTGAGATACAGTGAAAATTTCATAATATCATACCTAGTTAGAGTTGATAAAGTTATGAAATTAATTAGTATTCTTAAATGGATATTAACACTGATGAAATAAATAGTTAACTAGTACATATTATTGATTGTAGCTATCATATAACAGATTTTAATTATACGGTGTACAGTTCGATAAAAACCACAGCTTAGAAATGAAAACACTTTCAAAATAAATATAATTCAGTGTTAAATGTTTTCAGTAACAATAAAAACACATTTTCTGAAATGTTTCCAGTTGAATGCAATAAAATCTAAAATAGAAATAAATAATGTTCTGGAAACGATGATCAATTGATTTAAACTGCAGTTACATTCAAACAGTTTTAACCTTGCAACAGCGTCTGTTATGAAACATATTGCAGTTATTTCAGACCGTGTGCAACATTGATGCGAGTTAAATATAAACTGAATGTGGTTACTACAACAAATTATGATAGGTTTTCTCTGAATCACGGGATTAGTTTTATGCTTGATATTTAATCTTAAGATCATTAATGTTCTCTATAAGATTAGGCAAAGATCAGATCAGCTCCTATTTGGTAATTTACTGATGGTAATTGGAGTTCGGAGAGTTGATGATATGCATTGTAGACAAAGAACGTGGAATACCATAAAATGCATAAAATTAAAAGTTTACTCACTGTTTAATAATTTTCATCTTCTTTAGCTTGTTAAATAGTGTTTTGCAGTCTGTAGAATTTTTCAATTTTTTTTTAAATCGTTTGGGACACATTTGCTCGAAAGTTTTATATTTTGTCGTACGCACTACAAAAACAGGTGAAACTACGGGATTAGTCTAGTTAATCATAAAACTTTAATATATTTCCCCAAGAAATGTTAATTTACGCGAAATAAGCGAATTGAAAGCTTGTGAAGTCAGTAAAAAAGGTAATAAAATAGATTAAGTTCAACGCTAATACGATTAAATTATATACTTTCACGATAAGATCGGCATTTTGTGGCAACTTCGTGATGCCGATAATGTTCTTCTTTTTAACCTTAGTTAATATACTGGTAACAAGAAAATCGCGAATTAATTTTAAAGATAAGTACTCTAAAATATAGTTTTATCACGAATATTTCTCAGCTCTCGATATTTCGAAAGTTTGTGTACTATATCCTAGCCCAGTTATTATAGTTATCGGTTTCAGAAATTCATCAACGGATAGAGTATTCCATTGAAAAAAAATGTCGATAGCAGATATCGATACGTATTAAACATCACTAGTAACCTTGTCATTGCGACCCATATAAATAATGCAGTAGTATTTATTGGATACACTCGTATATGGGAAAGTCGGTATTCTTATATCAATTGATCAATGAAAGCTGTATCTCCATAAGACGATGTAATGTCACTCTTTTTCTAATTGATTTGACATATTTAGAATTTTATTTTTATGTTCCCTGCAAATGGAGCGAAAGAGTGAGTGAGTGCTGTAGCTGTAATTATTAAGTGAATGGAAAATGTATTTGAATGAAAGCGAAACTTAAATATAAATATTGGTGTATAGTATAGTAGATTTATTTTTAACCGATATTTAACAGAGGAGGTTCTCAATTCGTCTGTATATTTTTTTCGTATGTTTGTAGCGTAATCTCCGAAAAGTTTGGATAGATTTTGAATATTCTGTCATCGATAGGATATATTATTTCGATGGTGGTACCATATAAATTTCTTCAAATTCGATTCAATAGTGAACGAAGAGACTTATGTTTGTATGAACAGATGATTTTTAATATTAAGATTTCAACTTATGTTTCTTAGGAAAAGAAGTTCAGTTTTATTCACATAATTACCTCGTTACATAAACGCACTCCTTTTAAATTAAGCCTGTATAATTTTTTTATATCTAACTTAAGGACTAAACTGATTTTTGTTTTCACACCTATATTTCTTATTTCTGATTTTTGTTAATCTTTGTATTTTACTAGAGATTAAGATTATGATTACATATTATGGTGTTTTATTTAGCAGTATTATAGAAATCCATCTAGGTGAATTTAATTGTAAAATATACCCTCCACAAAGGCCCATGACAACTAAATTCCTACGCCCTTTTCACACCTTAACAGACCGTTCCAATTGACACTCGGGCACATGCTAGGGCCATATGTTTGAGCACGTGCCCGTAATGGGAGCCGCCCACCATGCGCGCATAGATAACTCCATTGATTAAAAAGATATGGCGGGGTACTGTTAGTGATGTGGTGTGGTATAAGAAAATAATTAAGTGAAGGAGATATTATTCGTTCTATGGGTACAAAATATGGAAAATTTGGAACGCAGGGTATAATAATATTATTCGAGAAAATAATATACTATCAGAATTTAGAAGCAAATGCTCAAAAATGAATGTGTAAATATGTCGATGACTTTATTACGTCAATGTTTAAAAAAGATGTTAGTAAAATACTAAATCTAACAGATTTTACCGAACAAACGGAGGGATGGCCTGGTGATCTGTAACACAGGTTTAACCTAACTCAGACACCAGTCTCTATTTCACGCGCAAACAATTTTTAGTCTGTATTTACTGTTGTGATGATGAGAAAATAAAGATTATTATTATTATTATTAATTCCTACTACGTTTATACCTTTTTTCAAAATACACTTCATTTTATATTCAGACTTTTAATTCAGCCGGTTTTTGATAGACTAAGATCTAGGAAAGATCTATGAAGATTTAGGAAAATTATTCAATGTTTTTCCAAACATTTTTATATGCAATCTATTCGAATACCATTACATTGCCAACACACGTAATCTTATTTTCCACAACTGAATCACGCAGTAATCGTTATTCATTCACAAACAACTATATATCAGTGAAAACTAAACAAACAGTGACTTTTTGGCACAATTACATACATACAGTCATTTTATTACATACATAATTATAGTCATGACACACTGACTAATATAATGTACTAGCTGTTCCCCGCGACTCCGACCACGGTACCTAATTTTTTAGTAATAAATATAGCCTATGTTACTCAGGGTGAATGTAGCTTTCTAATGGTGAAAGTTTTTTTGAAATCAGCACAGTAGTTTTTGAGTTTATTCATTACAAACACACACACAAAAATACAAATCTTTCCTCTTTTTAATATTAGTGATGACTCAAAGATAATTCAGGAGCTGCCCCATTGTAGCCCACAGAGGCTTGCATACCAGTGATGGGTGATGGCGTTGTTGTTGTTGAATTAAGTGTTTAAATAACGTCCTCGCCTAATTGTACAAGGGTTATTAATTACCGTGTTTTTTTTAATAATGCTGTTGAGTAATAAAAGATGGCTTGAGATTTAAATATTGTAGTTTAATCTACTTCACAAACACTATATTATAAAGGTGGTGTGTTTTTTTTTGGCACTGTCAAATAGTTGGTACAAAATACAAATGATTCAACATTTCTCACGACGCACAATTGATGCAAACACTATTTAATTTTACATCGCACTGTTCACAGACGAAAATACATGACATACTTTGAGAAAATCTGAAACTGACTCTGCAATCATTTCGTGGAATATTAATATTGGAATAAAAATACAATGAATATTTCAAGGTTCCAAAAGCTTTAAAAGACTTAAAAATTGCAAAGTAAGAATTAAATGTTAATTTGACCAAGGTTAAGCAACGTTTGCTTAGGTCAAGAAATGGATGGGTAACCTATTGTTGCAGAGTATTTTTCTGTCTTTCGTGTAGCATGTGGGGATATAGTTGTCAGGTATATATTGATCCTTGACTAAATTCTGACATTGTCTAAGTTCGGGTATTGTGACCTAGTTATTGGGTTGTGGTGGTCAGATCATGGAGTAGGAAAAGACTACGCAGATAATATGAAAAAATTGATTGTCCAATAAGGATCCAATTGTTAAAATGTCTTGCATTTAAATGTTTTTTAGACAACTACCGGCCTACTTCAGTGGCCGTTAAACATCTTGGAATATGGCTTTTTACACTTATGAATAATGTAGCTTTTTAATGGTGAAAGAATTTTCATAATCGGTGCAGTAGTTCTAGAGATTATTTTCTGCAAACAGACTCTCACACGTTACCCCTAAATTATTTTAGTATACCGTTACCTATATAAGATGAGAGGGTCAGAGTCGGGTCAGCGGGTCAGATTGTAGAAATCAATAAAAAAATATAACTTTCAATCATCAAAATCTTTACCAAAAACGAGAATCAAACTGGGAATCAGATTTCCAATCGCAGTTAAACGGATCGAATCACATCAAAGTCTGTGGTATTTTTAGAATGCATCTTTCCGGCCATAGACTAGATAGAATGTTGGACGAGTGCCAACGCGGACATCGCTTGCCTACGGAAATAGATTCGGCTTGTATTACTTGATTGTCAATGGTTTTTGTCAACCTGAACCTTTGAAGATGGACAGCTTTACTTGACGGGTGACGTAAAAGAGTTTTAACTAATAGTTATATATCTATTTTATATAATTCCAGTGTCACGATGTTTGTCCGGGATGAACTCCGAAACTACTGAACCGATTTTAATCAAATTTGCACACCGTGTGCAGTTTGATCCAACTTGAAAGATAGGATAGCATACATCAAAATATAAAAAAAATTGAGACCGTGGGCGGAGCATCGGGAAACACTAGTACACAACTAGTATAATATAATTTTGAACCAAAGAAATATTGTATATTATATTTCTTTGGTTCAAAATTATATTGAACACACCCTTAAGAATGTCGACAGGTACATTTCTACAATCGTTATCGCTGACCGAATCGCTTATGTATGAAAGTGACATGTCTAAGTCACGTGACTTATCGAAGAGAAATGTCATTTTCATACATTTAATGTCATTTATGCGATTTCGATGTCATTTTGCAACTCATTGGGCCTATGATTTTAAATGAATTGCTTTTTGCAATATTGTTCAAACAACCAACAATTCATGCATCTGAGAATGTTGATTAAAAAAACCACATGATATTTATACATCTGTCTGTGAATACTTTATAATTGGCTTTTGACAATGAAATGTGAAATGGCTACGTGCGAAAATTCATGAATAATGCCACGTATCGTAACCCTAAATTTACCGAGTAATTTATGTGTTTTTGCACCTGGATTATAAAAACTAATGGGGTGGAAAACGGAGGGTTGTGGTTTGATAATAATCTATAATTTATATGTAAGCATGCGTTTGAATTACTTGGTAACGAATTTTGCAAATTACCGTACGATAATCAAAATCGCCGCTGAATCTTTTACCAGCCAGTACTCACCGTAGAAGCTTATTTTTTTAACTAGAATAGAAAAGAACAAAGAGACGCTTATTCACTGATTTTGTATTCATTACCAGGGGTTCGTGGCTAAATGTATGCCCAATAATACAGATTAAGTCGCGCTCGCCGGTTTGATCCGCGGATGGGTGTATAATTTGTGCCTTGGAAAGCACGTTTAGCCGTTTGTCCCGCATGTCATACAGTGATCTTTGACAGTCGTTATGTCATTACCATCCTGAAAAACTTCTTAATATGGATGTACCTATTACCCCGTAAAAATAGTTGTGGAGGTCTGGTAGGCAGTCGCTCCATGTAAAAACACGGTGTTCAGCTAAAGCCGGTAAGACTGGCAGCCGACCCCAACATTTATTTATTTTGTTTATTTTATTTATTTATTTATAAAACCTTAAACTATCATTACAGGGTTCACCCTAATGCGACAGCTAAGAACTTAAACTAAACCATATAAATACCAAATCTAAAAAATTACACTTTAAACATAATAAAAATAAGACATTATTTAAAAACCCAAAAACATAATACAGTATAAGTATAGTATAAATAAAGTTAAAAAATTAGATATTAATTCGCTTGTAACATAATATATATAGTAATACCCTTGCGAATTCACTAAAACAACATGTAAATACATCAATCTGAGTTTGAAGATCGTTGATAGTTCGGATAGCTCTGGTAAGGGGTGCCTTGGCAAGCAGATTAGTTCTGGCTGTAGGTACCAGTAGCAGCGGGGGGCTGCGCCGCCGCCACACGTAGCGGTCCGGTACACACAGACTCAAGCGCTGCAATACGCCCGGGTGACTCTCTACTCCACGAAGCACCTTCACCAAGTAGGCGACCAGTGTAAACTCCCTTCGAACTTGCAGTTGATTATAGCCAACCATGCCCAGGACAAACAGAGTGGGATACTCCAGTGGGTAAAACGGATATACCCCATATAGTTTCTTGTACAAATGGCGTGTGAACTTATTCTGAACGCGTTCCAACATTACTGTGTACTTAGCTTCATGTGGAGCCCATATGACCGCACTATGTTCCAGATGACTCCTGACTAGAGCATCATACAGGACCCTAACTGCTGTGATGTTTGTGAAGCTTTGTGTCTGTCTCAGAACAAATCCTAAGTTTCTGTACGCCTTCTTACAGATCTTGGTTACATGCTCACGGAATGTCAGATCGGGAGTCATGAAAACACCCAAGTCTCTCACCTCTGTGACTCGTTGCAATGGCTCCGCGTCCACCACGTACTCATATAGCACGGGTGCACGAGCACGGGTAAAACTCATCAACGAGCACTTAGATACGTTGAAGTAAAGCTTGTTTTTATGGCTCCATTGTACTATTCGATCGATATCTTCCTGTAGACGCCTGCAATCAGACTCGGACCTAATTTCAAGCAGCAACTTGAAGTCATCAGCAAATAATAAACAAGCACCATGTCTTACGACTTCCGGCAAATCGTTTATCATAATAATGAATTCTAGAGGCCCCAAGTTGGTGCCCTGACTTACACCCGACCAAGTGTAATATAAGTTGGATTCACATCCGTTGCAGTCAGTCCACATACTGCTGTCTGCCTTGCATGTAACTGGCGAAAAACCGCAATAGATGCTGAGTGCATCCGACCTCTGCTAGTTTCCTCAATAAGATGTCATTATCGACGGTGTCAAAAGCTTTTCTAAAGTCAAAATAAGCTGCGTCCACCTGCACCCCAGCATCTACCGCCGGCACCACGCGTCCCATGAAATCAAGGAGATTGGTAGCAGTGCTGCGCCCCGGCCGGAATCCGTGCTGCGCATCCGATAACTGTCCGCGCACTTGCTCTTGCATACAGCGCTGAATAGCAGACTCGAACACCTTTGCCGGCGTCGACAATATCGCCACCGGCCTATACCCACCGATGTCAGCTCCCGCCCTGCCTTTGGGCACTGGAATGAGTCGCGTAATCTTCCACCGAGCTGGGAACTTCGCAGAATCAAGACAGGCGTTAAATATATAAAGTAACGGTTCCGCGAGTACCCTACCACAATCCTTAAAAAGAAACGCTGGTATACCATCCGGGCCCGCAGATCGCTTCGGCTTGAGGCGGTTGAGTGCACTTCTAACGTCCCTGAGATTAAGATTATTAATTTGTATGCATGCACTACCAGTGTTCCCCGCTTCTGCTGCCGCCGCTTCTGAGTCTAGTTGTGGCGGCGCATTACTATATACAGACTCAAAATAAGTTGCGAACTGCTCAGCACACTCCTCGTCTGACAGATACTGACCGTTCTTTATAATGTCCTGTCTACTCGTTGTACTTTTCTGCGATCGTATGTATTGCCAAAATGACTTAGGGTCTTTCGCGAACTGATTTTGAATGTTATTTTCATGTTGTTTGCGTGCAATTTCTATTGATTTTTTAATATGTGATCTATATTTCGAATATTCGTGGTAATTACTATTTAATTTAGTTGTTTTATATACTTTATGTAGTCTTGATTTGATTTTTAAGTTTTTTATTATATCACTCGTATACCATTTGGGGTAAATATATCGCTGTTTGACAGTTAATGTTTTTTTAGGAACACTTGCATCAAAAATATTATTTAGTTTATCATAAAAGAAATTCAAAATATCTTCTACATCGCTCTGCTCAAACATATCTGTCCAATCAGTAGATGCTAACATAGAATATAGCAATTCATAATCCGCTTTATAAAAATTCCAACGCGGCCTCATAGCAGTGCATGCACCGTCGGCGCTGGCGGGCCCGGGGCGCGGGGCGCTTGCACTCGCGAGCCGCACGCTCGCCGCGAGCGGCGGGTGATGTGCGTCCACGGGCACGAGCGACCCATCCGCCCTCACCACTGACACCTCACGAAGACCCGAACTCAATATCAAATCTAGTTGTCTATTTAAACAGTTAGATACATTATTGTTTTGAGTGAATCCGCAGTAGGACAAAAAATATTCATAATAATTTGTCACGAATAAAGATTAAAATCACCTAACACAATTATTTCTTTATATTTAGTACACAATTTCTCTATTATGCCAAATAGAACCATATAGTCATTCTCAGAACTACCAGGCGGAATATAAATCACTGAGTACAAAAATAAAAATCGTCTATTTAAGTAAACCGCTGCATTGACTAATTCAAAAACGCAGGTGTCTATAGACACGTCACTCACGTATACTTGTCGCAGCTTGAACCGATGTGTGGCCACTAAAAGCGCTCCTCCCTGTTTCCGGCCGTCCGCTCGGTCGCAGCGAAGTATTTGATATCCCGGCGGGATTAATTCTGGGTCATGTATGGAAGGGTTGCAACCCGATTCCGTGATTGCGTATACATCTGCATCCATTAATTCTAAGCTATTTCTGAATTCGTTCAGCTTTGTTCGAAGACCTCTAACATTTTGGTAGTATAAATCAATGGTATTAATTTGTTCTGTTTTTGGTGTAGTTTCGAAACCAAATCCACTCGTTAAACTCAGTATTCATGGGCCAGATTTCTGGCTGATGCAATTTCTGGAAACAGTTTTCAGGCACTTCTATTATAAACGATGAGTAGTCTCGTTTAGTTTTATGATTGATTTTATCAACTTTTATTTGCAAGTCTGGACCACATACACTTTTTACATGATCTGTTATAGCTTCAATGGTAGTCTCAGGATGCAGTCGCCACACATGCAAGTGTTTTTTTCTTTCCGTACATAGCTTAAAAGGCTAGGCAGATGTAGATTATGTACCTATTCATTTACCGCTAGTCAGTTCCTGAATACGAGTATAAGTCGGGCGTACTATTAACAATCACATTGGAACTGCGCTCGAATTGCAATCCTGTTGAATCAGGTCTTGAATCTGTATTCGTTAAAATCTATATCTTTGGCTACAAACTAATCAATCTAGTACCGATCTACTATTTCTTGCCACTGCCGTATTCAGATGCACTCGCGATCCTCGTTCAAGTGCGTCCGATCCACGACTTCCTTCTGCGTCCAACTTCGTTCCATCTTCGCCCCGCCCACCATACATACGTGCCAGAGTTCATAATTCACCATATCTGCTAATCTCCAAATCTAAAAGCATGACGATATTATTACATAATCGCCGTAAATCTCATAAAGTCGTTATGCGTTTTTCTCAATCCACCATGACACAATTTTTTGTTTGTTTTATCATAATATTTACTCGATTACGAAGGTCTAAGTTGCTATTCGATGTTTGAGGTCGCACTTACGTACCTAATCACGTACTTCTTGGTATTAGATTAGGTTTTTTATTTGGATTTGTTTGAGGTAATCCAAACCTTTTTTGTACGATTGTGGACTTGGTTTTTATTTGGGCTATTTAACCATGCTCTTTCGTGATTGAATGGATAAATTTACTTCATAATGGCGATTATTTATTAAAAATCAAAGCAAAATAATTGTTATAAACCTTCCTTAGGAAGATATTTTAGAGTTTATAAAATACTAGCTTCTGTCCGAGACTTCGTCTGCGTGGACTTCAGAATTGGGTCGTCCCTCAGGAACTATTCAAGGAATCGGGATAAAAGGTAGCCTTTGTTCTTTTCCATGTCAAAGGCTACATGCATGCCAAATTTCATCCTAATCCGTTCAGCCGTTTTTACGTGATTGAGTAACAAACATCCACACTTTTACATTTATAATATTAATAAGTAGGACTAGCTTGTAACTATACCACGTCAAAGACATATTCTCAGACAAAGAAAAAAACGTACAGAGAGCAACCAAAATACCTTTTTTCAGAATAGACTATAAAAATCTTAGAAAAAGTTTAATTCTAAGGGTTGTAATAGTAATTTTAAGATACAAATATAGAGATTAAATTGGCTGGTTTTTATCGGCAAATATTTTTTTTTTTAGAAGGATGATTCGTTGACCACGCCTATGTACAATGACGTAAGCGTAAAAACGTTATAACACTTACAAGTAGGTACTTATATGATTAAGCAAATATAAGGCTTAGTATATATAAACTTGCCAAGGTCAAATACATTTTACATACTAAGCCTTTATCCTAATTTGATTTAAAGAACATAGACACAAACAAAGCATGGTAGGTATTCAATTAGATCTGCCATCAACGGCCACGGTATTGTTTTAAACTTGGGTCCCATTTTCATGTTATGGTGACTCATTATTTTCGGCCTGTGACGTCAATATACAATGTCATACATAGAGAAAAATAAATAAATTATAAAAGATCAATTTAATCCAAGTCTCAAGCATACTTACGGGTACTTTAAGACCATTTAACCCTTAAGAGCTTGATTTAAGTGGAAGTGACAGACTGACAGATGACATCACGACCGAGTGAAAAGGTGACGCAAGTGTTAGAAATATTGTGGGAAATAATACGCATCTGCGAAAATATTCTTACAGAAGTACCATTACATGTGTGGGTGACAAACATCTATACTTATAATAAATCTGTAGAAGTGAAAATTCTGTACATTGAAAATATCAAAAAAATTAATGGTGGGGTGTGTTACTAGACCGACAACGAACCCAAAAATGTGATTAAAAAAATTTTTGTCTGTCTGTCTGTCTGTCTGTCTGTCTGTCTGTTTGTTCACGTATCACGCAAAAACTACCGGTTCGATTTCGATGAAACTTAATATAATTGTTCTTTAATATCCTGGGCACCACACTGGGTAGTTTTTATCCCGGAAAAGTATATACAATAAAAAACAAACTTAATTTTGCGGTTCGATCCCTAGACCCGAATACTGTACCAACCGCAAATAATAAGTTTGTCGTAGGTTACGTCACCCGCAGTGGAGTTCACTAAGGGGCGCTGCACACGGCTAAGATACTATAATTATTTATCTATACTATATATATATTATTATAAAGCTGAAGAGTTTGTTTGTTTGAACGTGCTAATCTCAGGAAGTACTGGTCCGATTTGAAAAATTCTTTCACTGTTAGATAGCCCACTTATTGAGGAAGGCTATAGGCTACTTTTCTTTTGGAAATCTATCCCCTAAGGGGGTGAAATAGGGGTTGAAAGTTTTTATGGGAAGTTAGGTATTTTCAATGATAGACACATGAAATTTCGTATACGGGTTTCTGGATAGAAATTAATAAAGACGATTTCAGCGAATTTAAAAATCATTCCCCTAAGAGGTGAAAAAGGGGTTGAAAGTTTGTAGGCATATGAATTGTGTCGTTTTCAAAGACACATTCAATTTCATACAAGGGTTATTAGTTAGAAATAAATAAGATGTATTTCCGAGATTTTAGAAATCTACCCTCTAAGGGGGTGAAATAAGGGCTGAAATAGTTGGTGTTGGTTGGTGTGAAGTTCAGTATTCTCAAAGATAGACATGTAGATGAAAAGATAAATAGATAAGATAATGACCATCTAAGACATATCTATAATGACGACTCCCATGGTCGAGTGGCGTTCATTCCGGTTTAAGGTCACGCCAGCTCTAAGGTTCCAGGTTCGATCCCCGGACGGGTTCATGTAGAAAATCACTTTTATACATTTCTTGAGTCTGGGTGTTTATGGTAACTTTTTTGTCTCCGATTCCATAACACAAATACTTTTGCTACTTACTTTACTTTTATTATTATTTTAACGCCATAATATTAGATGAAAAATTTTATACATTCTCCTTACTTTGAAAATCACAGAATACATCTACCTTTAATACTACTCTTTACTTTACGCGCGAGCGAAGCCGCGGGCAACAGCTAGTTCCAAATAAAACGATGGTTATATTGATACGAAAAAAAAAATGGAGTAGGTATGGTGGAAAGAAAAAGCATTTAAGGTGATACCTCCGATGTGGCCCGCGAAATTCAAATTTTCATGTGTTTTTTGCAATTTGCTTATCAGTGACAAGTTGTAACTTGATCAAAATTCGATTCGCGACAATAACAAGTATAATTTTAAATATAAAAATGATCATAATATGTGCTCCATTCATTCTCACAAAGATTAATCTAAAGTTAGTAAAATTTCCGAAATCTAACTCATTTTCAATTATTCTTTGTGCGAGCGAATGGAGCGAACGTTTTAATCATTCTTATATTTGAAGTTATATTTGTTATTGTCGCGAATCATATTTTGATCAAATTACAACTTGTCACTGATAAGCAAATTGCAAAAAACACATGAAAATTTGAATTTCGCGGGCCACATCGGAGGTATCACCTTAAGACAATAGGAATACTTTTTCTGACTTTTTTTGTTCGAATTAAATTTTACCAATAACTAGATACTGACCGAATCTTCAGTGTTTGTTAGCCCGTTCCTTGAGGAAAGCTATAGGCTTTTTACCCAACGCCATAGATAAATAACACCTAGATAGATTTTCTTCATACAAGCGGTTTCATACAAAATTATTGAGGTGTGCATCGAGCATTATGTATCTACTTTCGTCATCGTCTACATATTTATTGCTTAAGTACTTTCATATATTATGATCTTTCGTTTATATGCTATCCCAATGCAAGTCAAAGATCTCCCCCTATTCTTTTAACCGCGAAACTGTTCTCATAACAATATTTTATTTATACTTCAAAAAAAGTTATGCAATGGAATTATCTGTTTATTTGCACAGTATATCATAAAATGGCCGCCCAACTAGATTACTATAAACTAGCATGAACTCTGTTCTTCATATATCATTATTATTTATGCTGATACTATAGTAATATGATCAGAGAGATTATAGTTCACCTTGAAATCTGGTTAGAATGTTTGTATGTTTATTGTTTATAAATATTTAATCGAGTTGGCAGAATTTGGAACATGATTCTTGTATGTTTTGTCTGCAATAGTTGAATAGTATTTTTTTCTTATACTTGTAACTACATAAAAATAAATTGTTATTGAGATTATAATTTTTGATCTCATTCCGTATAGGGGAAGGGGACGACCAAAGAAACGATGGATGGATTGTGTGAAAGTCGATATGGCAAGAAAGAATGTTACAAGTTGTGAGATGACGGCAGATAGAAGAGTATGGAAGAAGAAACATGCTGCGCCGACCCCAAATAAAATTGGGATAAGGGCAGGAGGATGATGATGATGATTCCGTATCTCGGAAATTAAATCAAAAGAACACGAAACTGAGAAAGAAAGTATTTAATTATCTTCTATATAATAAACTAGGTTATTAACTATTACCGTGCCTAATTTTATCGAAATCCGTGCAGTTGTTTATGCGTAAAGAGGTAACATGTAAGCATACCAACTTACATTTAATATTATTACATTGAAAGGAACAGACACTGTACTTTACAGATAACATCCAGTGAGTGTTATGTGTTATTCATTCATGAAACTGAAATAGGGTAACGGAAGTTGTATATATAACGGCTTAAAGCCACGAAATACGCGATATACGAATTGTTTTATTTGTTTAGGAAATTGGTTCATAGACATTAGTATTATCTTGTGCCGGGATATAATTCTAGTTAAGCTTAAGAGCTTTGAGGTAATATTGCTTATTGGAACTTAATCTATATTAATATTGCCTGTATCAGGCCTTAGTTTTTTAATATTTCGACCTATATTTCTTGGGGCAAGTCATTTAGTTTTATGCACCTGATTACCTCGTAGAACATACGGACACTTATTAAATTAATCCTGTATAAGATAACTCTATTTGCTCGCGAATCCGCGGGAGTCGGTTATCGCGGCAAGAAGTAGCCTATAACCCTCCTCGATAAATGGGCTATCTAACTCTGAAAGAATTGTTCAAATCGGACCAGTAGTTCCTGAGATTAGCGCTTTCAACAAAAAAAAAACAAACTGCGAACTTTTCAGTTTTTTATTATTAGTATACTTATCTATAGATTAAGTTCCAATAAGCAATATTACCTCAAAGCTCAACTATAAAGCAACTAGAATACAGGATAAGCGGATTAATTTGCAATTACAATTTAATTAAAAAATGTGTACCTACCTGAACTTTTTTTTTTAATTTTGACAAAATTATTTTGAGTCAGTTTTTTTAATGTCAACGTTATATTTAATTAACCTTTTTTTACCTTTTATTAGTGACGTCAACTTTAAGAATATCGCAAGCTTGCGAAATTATTTTTTTGGGTTGGTTTACAACCCAAAAAAATAATTATTTCTAGCAATATAATTTCGTGGCTAGACCTACGTGATTACACACACATTTCAACCCAAAAACCTAATTCGATTCGAATGAAAATATGCCAAATATAAACACCAGAATTTTGGCCTATTTCCACATGTTTAATGAACCATCTTGTGGTTCAACTTACGTTGGTCCGTCTAGTTATAAGAAGCATCTGTGTAGCTGATATTTTAGCCTGTAGGTATGTTTGTTTAGTTTAGGTATACATAGATTTGTTTTTAGGGAATCAGGTCAACGTTTCGCTGATTTTTATTTTTGCCTTCAATATTATTATTACCTGTTGCCAAATCATTGTAATGTGTGGAATTGTGAATGGATTTAATGGCTTGTTTTCTGAAGTAGTTCAATTGCGATATTTTTAAGCGTCGGTATCCTAATGGCTAGGGCATTGGACTTGCGATCATGTGGTCGCGGGTTTGACTCCCACCCATTGTAGTAACGACGTGAACCCAGCATATATTTAGCTTACCACGATGGGTTAACAAGAATACTAGTAATGTGTTACTAAAGTGAAGGAATAGGAAGTGTACAATACTACTAAAATATCTCCCTTATAGGACGATTAGAGCAGTTTGTGTTTGCTAGTTCATAATTCGGTCATAGTCTACTACCTACATATTATTTATGTTAGTTCAAGAACCAATAGCCCCCATTCTGTTAAATACACACTAAACATATTTTAGTTCATCGTTATAATATCTTCTTCACTTGTACATAAATAGAAAAGGACAGACGACAATTCGAGCTGTCAAATTTAGTTTCAACTAAAATTAAAAAAAAATCCGTCAAGCAAAAACGTTTGCACTAAAACACTGGTTTGACAGTTATAAGTTTGTTGTCATCTGTTGCCGTCTTTTTCTTACCCTATAAGTTAGTAAAAGATAGCAATGGTTTTCATTTGGTTTAGTTTGCGAACGAACGAATCAGAACTAGTGGCACCTGTGTAATTATAATACCGGCCTGACCTAACCCACTGCTGGGTACAGGCCTCTTCCCAAATAGAGAAGGAATGAGCATAGATCAGTGTAATTTTTATTACTATTATTACACTTAAGTAGATGACTAATATAAAAAAGATACAGTAATTAAATTCGTAACTTGAACCATCATTACGTCACTAAGTAAGCGAAATTTGAGTACGATACACCCATCGCAAATGCTTGCCAAATATTGTCTCGTGTGAACTGCAAATAGGCATAGGTTAATCCTAAAAAGTTACGCAGTATAAACAAGCTCAGAAGTTTTACAATTTTCAATGTTCACTACAACTACCAACTAGTTATAATTAAAACTAAATTATAGTAAAAGGTCTTAGGTGTCCCACTGCTGGGCAAAGGTCTTTCCCAACCTGGCCATATAAAAACTTATTATAAATAAAACTATATGTGTACCTCCACAACTAAACTAAACATGCAATAAAAATAAATTAGTAGGTATGTTTTTATATATTTTTGAAATTATTTCAATTATTGAAAAAAAATTAATAGCCACTTTTTGAGCTCGCTAGAGTCCACATTTCCTATCTGGCTACCCTAAGAAGACATATCGAAACAAATTCACAAATATTGATTTTTCAGTATTTTTTAATCGGTTTACTGAATATAATTTTGCAATATGGTATGGAAGTGCTAGTTTAATTACGCCATTCAGGAAATTAACATTCCAAGGATAATTTAATTTACATTTTTGTACTTTTAGTATAGTTACGGAATTTAGGCATGGCTGTGTAGGTACCTATAATTTACGATTATTCAAAAAGTATCTTTGCTTAATTTTTTTTTTTAACAAAAATTCTAATTTTAATTTTTCTATTGTTTTCAGGTAACAACGCTTTCCGTAATCAACTGAATAATCGTAAGTTTGGAGTTTGATTTCTGGGGGGTTTCTGGTGCAATAAAAATTGATGAATAAACGCGTTTTACCAAAATTTTAAATTACGATTAGATAGCATATTTAACCATTGGTTGAGTTAACTCTTGATCAAAAATCTAGGCCTACGAGTTAACGTTTATTAATCAATTTTTATTCTAACAAATGGTTAATTAATTAACTCTCCAACTTATTTAACCACTTGATAGACAAACAATTGATGAAAAAACGCGTTTTGGTAACATTGGTTAACTTATTTAACCATTGGTTGAGTTAACTCGGGATCAAAAAACTGGGCTTATAGACGAAACATGCAAATCTGACATAACTAAACGTATGCATAACTCATTCATCAAAGCAGTCACATTTCCCAACAAACATCCCTACAGGGAATATTAAACAGAATATCAATGGCTAACCATTTTATATTCAATCAACAGCAAACATCTACATAACCATTAAAAGTTGACCTCTCACTCAAAACTAATGGAAGCAAATCAGCGATCAATTTAAGCATGGTTTCTGGTCTTACTGTGATAGATATTTATCAGTAGGTGTAAATACAATGGTTACTAAATACTAGGCTTATTATAATTATTAATTAATATTCTAGAGTAGTAGAAAAAAATATCGCGTTGTATGACTGAGATATTAATTGATGGGTTTTTAATGGTCCCTTTGTTGAGTTAGACAAGTTGAGTTGCGGTTGAGAGAGAATTGCGGTTTTCTACATTTTTCAGGTTTAATACAATGACAACGATAGACTTGAACTATAAAAATAGGTATATGAAAGCAGTTTTAATTTTAAATTATATGCCTGAAACACCATAAAAGGCTAGAATCCTTCATCAAAGTCAAATCATTTCTCCACCCTTTAGACTTCCTAGATAATGTTCTATCTAAAACTGAAAGAATTTTTCAAATCGGACCAGTCATTCCTGAGTTTAGCGTTTGCCACCAAACAAACTCTTTAGCTTTATAATACTACTACCTTTTGTTCGCGGCTCCGCCCACGCGGGCGTCAGTTATTGCGGCAAAAAGTAGTAGCCTTCAGTGATAAATGAGGTATTTGAAGCTAAACTATTTTTTAAAATAGGTCCAGTGGCGCAAATTATAGTTTGTAGTTCCTGATATATTATATCATTTAAGGAACCAACAAAGATCTCGCTTGCATAGCCACATTTAATAAAAAGAGTTTACAAGACATACCTAAACGATTTTAGAAGCAACCAAAAAGCAACGTTCTTGGGCAACCAACACTCAAATCGGCTAAAAACCATTGAAATACCAATTGCATCAAAATAGTCGAATGACTCAACACTATTCCCAAGGAAAGTTCAAGCATCTGTTGAAACAATTAAAATAATTGTATCTACTAAAAATAACATGGCTTCTGTAAGTGACGATTGACAATGTAATTTTGGCGGTCCCTCGCTTCGTATAACACTACATAAACACAGATAAAATTGAAGAAATTACTCGATTTTGAACTCTACTTCTCAATCCATAGAGTTTTAGTTAGTTTTATTTACCATACACACCGTTCCCTTTTGTAGTGATGCACCTACCTAAAAATAGTTTTGAATGGGATATCGATACGAATCTATCGGTGTTTTTAAGGTTGGTGTTTCTTGTTACTTTCTTTTTATAGTTTCTTGTATCCGGTTGCTTTCGTTTCAAAGGGTAAGGAACGTAGATTTAGTTACAAAAATACGTGTTTCAGTAGAAATTTAATTCGATACTAAGAAATGTTTTGGTGTTAATGGATTTCAGTCTATTAGTAGTAAAAGCAAGACGGCTTGCTGTGTAGAGATTGACCAATCAAAAGATGGTAGCTAGGTCGACCGCCTAGGTTGCACTGGACGAAATAACATCGACAATTTTATTAAAGCGATATTTGTTTACGATGACTATTATAATGATGTATTTAGGTAAAGAACCAACGAAGATTTAACCGAGTTTTATGTTGGTAGATTCGGTAGATTGGACTTGTACTGTCAGTGCCAACTATCAAAGACGAATAAAATAAGCCGTCAATGACACTAAGGGCCTATTTCACCAACGTCAGATAACTTTTGAAATTGACGTTTGACAGTTTCTGTATGAAACAACTGTCAAAATTTCAAAATTTATCTCTCGACTAAAGTTATCTGGCGATGGTGAATTAGGCCCTTATTGTAAATACGCTAATCAGACTTTTCTATCGTAAGGTATGCAAAAAGATCAATGCAAAAAGTACAAAATACCACAATTTGGTTCTGACACTAGTGAAAAAAAAAACATTTATTAAAAAAAAAAAAACTATTGAATTGGTTTTGATGAATTGGAAATCGATCCACAATCCGCAGAAGACGCATTACAAAAATAAAAAACGCACGTACCTAACTTATAGACGATTTGAGAAACTTCACTTTTAAAGTCGGTTAAAAGGAGAAATCATTCGTTTATTCAGTGACAAGAATAGATTCAAATAAATCACACAATTATAAGCTTCCACGGATGTTCAGCTAATTATACTTCATCCTAAATATACTCCATCCTGTATATTATTAAAGTTTTTCTTCGGAATTTTAATACCTATATATTTAAGGCATCGTGCCAACAAATACTGAGTTGATGATATATATACTTACCTAACTATCAAACACAGTACTAGTAATATTTTAATATTGATAGCCTTATTTCTAAAGCAGTAAGGCTTATCTTCAGTTATAGTTTTTGACACAAAGGGGCACTTAACCTTACTTTATTTACGCTTGAATTAATTTTGCAAACAGCCCCCCTAGCCAAGTTACATTTCTACAAGCGTTAACTATGATAGAAATCGCTTAACTGACATTAAATGTATGGAAATGACATTTGATTTCGATAAGTCACGTGACTCAGACTTGTCACTTCCATACATTTGAGCGAATCGATCAGCGTTATCGCTTGTAGAAATGTAACTTGGCTAGGGGGGCTGATGTTTGTTTGCACATTTTTGTAATGATTAATCTGGCTTTTAAGCAAGTATTGTGTAAGATACTAATATTTTTCTAATAGAAGTATTAGGTATATACACACTACTCGTGAACTTAAAAGAAAATAATTGTAGGACACTATAAAATTATTTAATTTAAAGTACCTAATTATGACATTATCAAAAAAGAAAATAACAAAAGTTTAAAAAATGATCAAAGATTTACTATTGATGTATTTAATAAAGAGCTACTCTATTTATTCGTTTTCAAATTATGAATACCACAATTTGAAATAAGAATACAAAGTGATGTAGCCATAAACAAGTGAGAAATTAAATAGTATCGATTACGCTGGGATCGCCGCTCCCTGCGTAGGTTAATAACCCTCTAACTAAAACAATATGGGCACTGGAATTCGTTAGAATGCCACCGTTTACTGGCGTACGTCAAGAAATACTTTTTTTAGTCGATTGTAACCCAAACAAGGTTCTATTTTAGGTATTTTTTTATGAAATAATTATAGAGGTGTCAATCTAAATATCTAAGTTTTTTTTTATATATTGTTTTGCAATAAATATGAACTTAGGAAGATACTTCTTATGTTTTACTTGAATCATAATCTCATATAAGTAATTTTACGACTGTTGATGATACAAATCTTATTTCTAATAAAAAACCCTAAAAAACATAAGTCCCTGGCCATTGTTCTACTTTTTTCTCTCATTGGTTTCCCACCTAATTCGAAATAGGAACTCGGCCCATTCCATAATGACTTCCAACTTTTATACCGCCATAGACGAATTGTTTCTTTTATAATAAATTGGATACTAGTTAATTTAGCCTTTTAATTAATGTGATTGGGAATCTTTTTATTTCTTTGATGCGATAGATTAGATGTTAATTGGACATCCTCTTTTTAACAGGTATTCATTATTTACTGATGATTTGATTATACAATATCTTGTTTTGAATAAGCGGCTTTTATTATTTCTTTATGGTGTCATTAGTACGTAATTATGATGGGATCTGTTGGAAGTGGAAGGGCTTTCTCGTTGGAAGAGGCCTGTGCCCAGCAGTGGGATGTTTATAGGCCTGTATTATTACTTAATTAGATTCCTTCTGAGACCTTCTGTGTTTTTGTTTTGCAAATTTATTACTTAAAACTTTTATTTGAACATCAAGTTTCATTTTCTTTTGCTGAAGTTAAGTATTCTAAAGGGTTCCTCATTGTTTTTAGTATTCCTGAGGTACCTAGAGGCTGGAAGATGGAGTATTTTGTAGCCGCTATTAAACAAAATATTTCAGAGGGTTCCCATACAACAAACTTGACTTCGTGCATGTTCTGAATATCACGAAATCTATTAATTAAAGTTTCATAACACCTTCCCTGTCCCGTCAGAAGACACAATAGTTAAACAATGGAAATGTTCTTATGTGGTTCACGGGACAGTGAAAGGGTTAATTAACAAAAATAATATTTGTAATTATATGTTTATCTTACAATTGAAGTTACTAATTAAACAAAAGAATGCCTAATCGAACAATCTATATAAATAAAAATGAATGTTGGTAAGCGCATAACTCAAGAATGGCTGGACCTCTTCAGCATTTTTTTAATGTTCCTTATGGTCCACGGAAGGTTTAATATTATAAACAAACGTGATCACTCGATAATTTTTACATTTAATAATTAATTTCCACTATTAACTTTTGACAGAACGATGTCAGCTAGTTCAAAATAATAATATATTATTTGCTTAACACATTATATAAAAAGGTGTTTTATTAAAGTTTATAGTACCTACACATACAGCTTTAATCGGAATCTAAGATATTTTTTAGTTAAATAAATTCCTTTTAACTAAAGGTTTGGTAGAAAGTGTAACCCAATACCAATGGTTTATCATTTGATCGCGTGTGGGAGTTATTCCTTTTCGTTTTGTGAATGTGACTTGACCAGTTTTATTAGCGATGTACAGAAGATGCTTCGCCCACCATTTTGAATGAAATTGAGATTGTATTGTTGTTTACAATTTAAGGGTTGTATTGAAAATTGAGTTTACATTATGTTGGCCATAATAACTGAAATTTGTTTAAAGATTACTTGCCCTTATTTATAATGTTCTTTCTCGTGATCTTGATTAGCTCTGTACCAAATTTCATTTAAATTGGTTCAGTAGTTAAGGCATGAATGCGAGAGAGTTACTTTCGCATAATATTTATAATATTAAGTAGGTTTAAGGATTTGTTAAGTTATCTATTTTATTCCAATTTCTTCTTTAACATCGATCCCCGTGATCCAAATGGGCTTCGACGTCGCACCTCACGTGGTGAAACGCGACTAGTAAAGTCACATTGATACAGAAAATTAGATAGTTAAATGGTTATAATAAAGTTAGCCTTCAGATCTACGATTACCTACATTTCCATAACTAACCTGAATAAAATACAACACAATTAAAACAAACAATACATTAAAAAACAAGAAGTTTACAAAAACATTAGTAGTTTCGGTATCGTCTCTAATTTCCTGCACTCGTTCCATTTTCGAATACCCTAAATTCCCGCCAAAGCAGCCCATGTCTCCATTTCTGGGTCAATTCCACAATTAATATGCCACGTCAGCGGTGTTAATGTGTTAAACTATTCTAATTTTAAACTAAATGAACGTTAGCGTAGCGTGAAAAAACAATTGTTTACTGTTAACCTAAAAACTAATTTTAGGTTAGGTTACTTGAACCATAGAGGTTGAGCAACAGCCAGTGATAAAAATGTGTACAGTCTTTGAATTTCGTAAGCAAACCTTATTACTCATTCTGGCTTTTTTTTTAAACGTACACCAAATTGTTTTGAGTTCGTTATTGCCGGGACAAGGTTTGTATCAAACTTAATAAAAAATACGAACAATTGTTTTTAAATCTCACAATATGAACAGTGAGTGAGTGAACCAGACGGAAGACTGTGATGAGATAGAGGTTGGAACGTTCTTTCACGGGTGAAACCGCAGGCCACAGCTAGCTGTCTTTATAAAAGATGCCTTTGCTTGTAAAAGTAATTAGTAAACATATACATAAAGCTGCGTTAAAAGTGAGGGGCTCGTGGCTAAGTGTAAGCCGTTTGACCGATAATAAAGGTTAAGCCGCGCTCGCCGCGGTTGGTCCGTGGATGGGTGACCATTTGTAAACATATCGAGACCACTCTGTGCCTCTAAAAGCACGTTAAGCCGTTGGTCCCGATTGTCATACGGTGATCTTTGATAGTCGTTAAGTCATTACAATTCTGACAACCAGTCTTACTTTGGAATACTGTTTTACCTAGCAATAGGTTGTGGAGGTCAGATAGGCAGTCGCTCCATGTAAAATATAGTATTTAGTGAAATCCGGTAAGACTGGAAGCCGACCCCAACATAGCTTGGGAAAAGGCTAGGCAGAAGATGAAGATAAATAGAGCCGTGTTGTGTTCCATGACGTATAATAGACTGACGAAAGATGTATGGCCAACGAAAATAGAACATACATTCCGTAATCCTTATTAATTGATGACAGATCTTTGTTTACTTTCATATTAAACATTATTATACAGAAGCTGTTATAAATGTGTCTAATGTGCTGAAAGAACGTCAAAGAAAAAAAGGAATTAGGTTTTCAGTTTGTTTGTTTTTCATATAACATTTCGTTCTGTGTTATAATATTTATGTCTTTTTAATGTTTAGAAATGTATTGCATTTAAAATGTATCACAAATATAAAT